>CP136068.1:152675267-153875267 GCA_032622095.1 Siphonodentalium dalli | reverse complement strand
AATACGCCAAAGAGTCTTTATATATTTATATGGGACTATTTCTTTACGTGGGCAAACAGCGCATAGATACGTGAAACGTCATCGCATACCTTATAGGAGTCGATGTTAGTTTCGCGTCACATTTGTTGATCTACAACTTGGACCTCGCCAAAGACCTATAATTTACCGAACTCGTTTTATAAATTCCGCTATAAACTGGGGACTCGTTGTAGATCCTCTATATATGACTCATCCGTTGAACTTATTATCTGAACGAACATTCCCCTACACTAAATAGGACTATGTACATAATCTGTTGTCTGCTTATTTTCTTGAAACCCCGTCTAGATGAATAATATACCATTCCAATGTATACTTAAATAACTAAATGGGAGAATCCATTTAGTATATAAAGTGTTAACAAGCAGTCGCAGACGGTGATATCCCCCGCCGAATTATGCAGTTGGGGAAGTGCATTCTCAATAATGTTTGCGTTTTCAGTATGTGCTAAACAAGAGGTGGGATTTTGTCAAAAAGCCTGGCTTGCGAACTCATTTTAAGTACTGACATTTGTGGAAATTAGTCCAATAACTCTGCTGAAAATATCCGGCCGGACCTGGTTTGCGAACTGGTTCTAGATACTGGTCAAGTGAACTCATATACCAAAAATCTTTCAAATCCGTTGACATTTGTGGAAATGAGCCCTGTGACGTCGTCCATTTGCACACAAAAAAATAAACAAAGTCCAATAAGTCCGCTTAAAATATCCTGCCGGACCTGGTTTACGAACTCTTTCTAGATACTGGTCAAGTGAACTCATATCCCAAATATCTTTGAAATCCGTTGAGATTTGTGGAAATGAGCCCTGTGACGTCGTCTATTTGCTATTTGGTAAATTCGACAAAAATAATAAACAAAGTACAATAACGCCGGTAAAAATATCCGGCCAGACCTGGCTTGCGAACTCATTCTAGGTAAAGTAGTCAGGTGAATTCATATACCAAAAATATACCAAAAATCAAGTTATGACTCTTACAAATTCCGGACGGACGGACGAACGCCCAGACGGACAGACGGACGGACGGACGGAACCCATTCCTATATCCCCCGCAAATTTTCAATTTGGCGGGGGATAATAAATGTGTAGAATTTGCTGCAAGCCGCGGTTCTGTACCCCACTATGTATTCATGATCACTTTCTTGGTCTTACATTTCCTTCCTTTCTATTAACGAGTCTGCACCAGTGATTGAGGTCATCAGGGTTCTTCAAAATGGCTGAATTGGACATTTTCGCATGATTTCGTGCATAAAGCTATACACACGCGACAACGACGACTTCAGCGTTACTTTTGGAAGTTTGCAACTGAGGCATTATGCTTTCCAACTTACTGTTGGAATTTCAAACCTGACACCCCCATAACGTTGGAAATGTTTCATATGGTGGCCAAATAACTCAAACAATGGACACGAAGAGTGGAAATAAATATTCGGCTTTCGGTTGAAAAAAACAACGTATTTGACACTAAATATTAGGTTGAAAATCAAACTATCAGAACGAATGCAACACATTAATGGAATGACATTTCTCAGTGCCAGGCATGAAATGTCTAACATGTCTAAAAGTTAACAATCTTGGTAATAGAATCGTCACCAATTGTATCACGTAGCAAAACATACCAATACCCTTATATTTACACTTATATTTGGATTTTGTGTGATAGATCATGTTAAAACATGGTTTTATTTCCTAAATTTTATATAAAATTTTTTTTTACATGTGTATTACAACATGTTGTTGTGGGTGATAAAATCATGTTACATCTCAGCCTATTCTCCCCAATAAGCGCACATTATTTGCTTATGATAGATTTTGTTTTAGGTAGATAACATGCTTAGAATCGCCTCATTGTGAGTCGACAATGTGCTGACAATGAGAGCATATTAGTCACATTATCGACTTATAATGAGGCGATTCTAAGCGAATTATGTGCGGACAATGACACAAATAAGCCAACTCACGACTTTTCAAGTGTACGCTCTTTAACGTGTGTTTTCACTGTGGCCCGCACCATACAACGAAATAACGGACATGAGTCCATTATCTGCTTATTTCAGAATAAAATAATCACATTATGTAACTAGTTCACATTGTAGGTCGATTATGTGCGTATTTGCGCGAGGATATGTTGAACATCTTGTTGCAATCACGATTATATATTGTATCACTATAAGTTATAATAACATGATTTGTTTTAGGTTCACAATCGGCGTAGAATCGCTTCATTTTGAGTCCATAACGAACTGAATACTAACGCGAATAACCCAGATGTGTTTTCACTGTGCCCCTTGCCATAAAACGGAATATCGGATATGCATGAGTCCACTTTCGGCTTATTACAGAATCAACTAATACAATATGAACCTGTTAGAGGTTGAGCTGCATGTAGACCCCTCCTCTATGCTCATTTCTGGTGGTTATGATATCTTTGTAGAACTATATCAATCCTTCAATTTGCTGGTTGTTTGACATCTGGCTATGGGGGCTTTATAGAGTTATCGGTCTTTGAATCCAAGATGGTCGCCAAAATTGAATATCTTACCTGGTCAATTTTAATTTGCATTCACCCAGGAAGTTTATGAGGTATTAAGTCGTGCAACATGTCTTTCTATTGATAATTGAGAACTCCTTATTTATAGGTTTGAATACATTTCATATATTCAAAATGGCCGCTAAAATGGCCGCCGGAATTGTTGAATTATATTATTTTCACAAGTTCCATCATATCTCATTCGCCAATTAATATCGTGGTATTTGATCAGAGTTTGCCTAACCGCCGAAATACGAGATTACCACATAGATTAATTGAGGTTAATTGAGTCAAAAATATGAGGCACGATATACAAAACATACAATCCATTTTTGGTTTATCAACTTTGTATGCATCTTAGTTATCAAACATAGTGTATATGTGCGCCTTCTTCGACAGGTTATTATAATTGCAGTAGAACAGAGTCTATAAATTTCCATATTAATGACAACTTATTGCTCAAATAACAGAAAAAG
This sequence comes from Siphonodentalium dalli, assembly GCA_032622095.1. Lineage (NCBI taxonomy): Eukaryota > Metazoa > Mollusca > Scaphopoda > Gadilida > Siphonodentaliidae > Siphonodentalium > Siphonodentalium dalli. The sequence goes on along the minus strand of CP136068.1, from coordinate 153,872,224 downwards.
CAGCAACTTGTGGTGATTTGCCACGGGATACCAGAGGTTGTATCCCCAGCATATCTAAACAGATCTTCGACAATACACTGATATGCACATCAGGCAATGGTTACCATCCCATGGCGACAGTATAATCGGCGCGTAGAAAATCGTGACGTAGCTGGTTTTTCGTATAGGATTCACATCATCTGTCGTGATCACTTCAACATTTTGGAGCGCCGATATTGTGTTGTTCACTATTGACACTGTTGTGAAGATACTATCTGACAAAGCATACGAAAAACTTGTAAAGTAGTTTCCGACCGTTCGAAGTGTTCGATCCCAGATGTGAGAATTGATTATATATGTCAGAATGTCCCAACGAAATATGATTCTTTCATTGATAACATCGGTGGTGTTATCAGAATTGCACAAATGTTAGATGCAAACGAAAACATGATGAAAGCATAGATAGTGTTTGCAGCGGCTCAAATCGAATGAAGAGACACTCCGGGGACTCTTCAATGCGAGTGATTTTTTTTTCCGTCGAACGAATTAAGGCTTATTATGTGGAATGAAATACATAAAGGTGAACAGAAAGCATTGTGAGTTACTGAAATATCGGACAAAAACGGCAAGTGACTCAATAAAAAACAGCGTAAACAGAAGCCAGGACTACACTATATATGAACATGAAGGTTCGCGGTATTGACCTTGTTGTGCGTGAGACTCATTATCACATCAAATGTCGGAGAGACTATACACGGTCGCGGACAGCTACATGTACGAAAACCAGCTGCACTAATCATCACGATATTGTGTTCTTGAAATTGTGCGAATATATAGAGAGGGCGATTATTATCAACCAACATGTGGAAAGGATGAACAATACGTCAGCGATCTGTGGAGTCTTGTTCGAAAGACATATCTTTTTCTGCGACAAACGGGCGTTGGTTAATGAGGAAACACGCCTGACTGTCCATGACTGAACGCCATCTCACAGTAAGTTATGCGATTATCACTATTCTCAATAGACTCGGCCATTGTCAGTCATACACACAAAAACAATGGAGCACAATTTTCGACAGCCTGGCTACACAGAAATATGTTTTACCCGAAGGGATATCATTGGTCCATAATACGGTTGTGAATTTCTGCCGGGACAACTTCAATTGCGTGAAGAGACGCTTTCAGGTAGATATACTAATTAATCATTGCACATTGCATAAACTTCCCGAATTGCAGGTGACTTTTTCCAAACAATAAAGAACCTGGCAATTGTAGTTTGCATATTAAGGAACTCAAACGAATATTCCACGAGCATTTGTTAATCTGCACACTTTAGAGTACATATAAACTTTATACAGTTAGTTCCTATATCTCTTTAGAGATGTTTATCCAACATTGTACAACTACAGGTGTATTGTCCAGTAGATTTGATTCGTTTACTTAAGATGTATATCATATTTATTAGCCATGCATTCGAATTAACCTACTAGAATCATGTATATGTTACAGTCAATATGTCAAATCAGTCATTTGGCCAAATGCCTAAAATTTCAATCATTTGGTGAAATGCCTGTGGCCGCCAGTCATTTGGCCAATAATTTGCCTAAAAGTTTCAGTCATTTGGCCAGATGACTGAAATTCACTGCCCTGAATTTGACAGTTTGCCTAAATGGGAATTTTATTTGTAGTCAATATGTCAAATTGGCCAAACAACTCAATTTTATTTTAGTCAATATGTCAAATTGGCCAAATGACTGAAAATCGCTGACCTGAATTTGACATTTTTAGTCAATATGTCAAATTATGTATAACCATAACTGTTTTGGTTTTGTCGATGATGGAAGTATCACTGTGTTGTTAACTTGTCCAGTTTCGTAAGAACACTAGTTTTAATGCGGGCATAAAACAGTCACCCTATGCAACCTTATTCGGTGTCGAAGCCAGAATCGGTTTGACATCTTCGGCATAATGTAAACGCCAATAAACGAAATTGAAATTATCAACTGCACCTTTTACCGGGCTCGGTCTCGGGGCCGCACTACAGCTTTTAATGTGTCCCAATAATTAGTATTCTACAAAAAGAACCCCCAGCGCAATGGCAGCGCCCAGGCGAAACAAGAATTTGTATATTAGTATACACGCGGCGCGCGTAATTATAGCAGTTAGTTGGGGGTAGTAATTAGATGAATATGCAAATTATGAGTTATATCACAAATATAGGTAATATTACGAATACGAATACATTAAAGTACAATTTGAAGTGAGGAAAGTGATCAAAAGTTAACGTGACGACCGACAAAATATATTGCGGGTGATGAGAATATGCGTGTTAATTAATAAATGCATTGTGATATATTAATACAACGGAAGGTGGTCTGTAGATATGCTAGAACTATCACGTGCCTTCGACCTTCACATCGCCACATTGCAAAAACTGTGTCCATTGTTTTTCACCATGCATGAATCATCATAACTACGCCAGATATTTGCATACCGTGACTAATCTTCAGAAACACATCCTGTTGCTGATGATTTACTCCCCAACAACGGATTCGAGATCTGATGTTCCAGTATCTAGAACTGCAGTAGACATAACTATTGGGCAAACTATCGATCGACATGCGAAATCACAAGGTGGAATAGTCGGATTTGGTAGGAATCAAGTGGCACATGAACAATGGTGTGTGGCGAGGTACCAAAGAGCGAAGTTCTATCACGAAACCCTCAAGATGATTGGTAGCGCGGACACGACAGACAGCGTACATAAAATCATGGAACCGTCATCAACTATACGGAGCGAAATGGGTGTTCAATGCGTTGCCAACGCGTTCAGCAACTTCATGAATCCATTCTCAACCGAAAACAAGGACGAACTGTATTGTATCTCTTCTGGGATGCCAGCACCAGTAGCGATTGCCGATGACCTACTTTCAATTGAACACTAAGGTACAAAGGTTTCGGATTCTTTTTGTAAATGATAGGATCATCAAAAAGACAACCCATGATCATATCAAGAAGTCTGGAATAAAAAACGTTTGCTTCTCTCACAGTTCGACATGATGTCAAAGCATCGAGCAGCACGGTTGTGCAACTCAACACCGAGAGATATGTTCTGGACAAATGTTTTTACTGGCATGTAAGAACAACATATATTTGAGTATTACTCGTTACCAACTTGGAGTGTAGTGACGGCAGATGGGTGCCCTTACAAAACAGATAAGTCAAAACTTATGCATAAATTTGAATGTAATATTTCGATAATTCACGCATTGTAACACCAAAGGGACCAGCTGTTCGAATTTCTGACGGATACACTATTCTCAAGTCAATGGCTGTTGTTCCTGAAACGTTCGAGGGGGTCGCATCTGAAGTTTTCGGGATTGTTTCAGATAGGGGACGAGATTACTTCGTCACAGACTCATATAAGGAGAACTCGATCAAGTCATTTGAACGATCGAGAAGAGGTATGTCGCAGAAAATTCTATAAAACAAAAACACCCAAGGATTTGAAAAAGTTTCTCGAGATCGACAATAACAAAACACATCTTATAAGACTAATTTTGTCCGAATGGAAGAAACCGTGTTATGCAGAAAAGCTGCACAACAGGCAACTATACGTTTCGTGTGAGGATGACCGCTACCTTTAACCAGTGCATATGCTATGTGTGTCAGCTGTGTGCGCGTTGTAGATCTATGCTCAACGCAAGGAGCCGACACAAAGATGGCTCCTCACTGCCTAAACTCTTCACCAACGCTAGATCAAGAGTCGAATATAATTGTGAGACCCCCCGACACAGTTATGTTTACAATTTTACTAAAGTACGCTACAGACATAAAAACTAAACTGTATTTTGACACCGGCACTGGCAATAATAGACAATTTATTGACATCCACGACGTCCACTGACGTCTGCAAATGGCCAGGATCATTGTAATGTACTTCCCGCTGTACACGCATTCATTGGATGCGACACTACCAGCGCATTTTTCGACGAGGAAAACTGATCAACCAGAGTTTCTGAAAATATTCGAGTCCGTCTGTCGGGACATTGACATCCCCATAGGGGTATACGCAGAACTCGAGTGTTTCGTGTGCGCGATGTATGGTGGAAAAACTTATTGTGATATCGATAACATACGGTACGACATGTTTAATAAGAAGTTCCAAGTGAAAGCCGGGGCTACCATAAGTAGTTCGACTGGCACTGATATGAGTTTATTACCACCATGCCGTTGGCCACTTAAGAAACATACAGGCAGGGCAAACTGCCAGGCGCTGATCTGGGAGAATTATCACATACCTTGTCCAGATATTCCTAGTCCGATTGGAAATGGTTGGAAATTGGCCGATATGGCAGGGGGGGGGGGGGGCGAAAAAAAGTTGCGAGACGTGGGGGTCTTTTTTTACATTTCCATTTTTTTACACCCACCCACCCTTTCTTGTATTTTTTTTTCATAAAATTTTAGACACCCACCCCAAAACATCAAAGCTTTATGTTGGTCCCCTCTGTAAAAACGACCAACCGCTCTATATTGGTCCCTTCTTTGAAAGACCAAATTAAATGTTACTTCCTGTTAACAAACATGTGCAAAATTGAACTCTAAGCAATCAACAAAGGTAGAATATTATGTGATTATATTGGTAAATTTATAACCCAGCCTATTCGTCTGTGTGAGTAGATGAAAAATATGTTGAATCCCCTGGAATGACAACAAAAAATAACTAGGGCCAGTGTTGGGGCCTACAGTAGAATAAAAAATTACACAAACTTAAATTTATCTTTTTTTCAGACATCAACCAGCATCAACTAGTAGGCCTAGAGCCTATAGTAATACAACAACAAAAAAAAAGAAGGAAAATGTGCATATGAACCAGTGTACGAATTAACTTTTATGTATGCCTGCATGACCACCGACCCGACCTCGCATTACGACTTAGAACTAGGCCTAAAATAATGCTTAACCCTTTGAGTTTGAACGTTGATGGTCAATTTAGTGCCAAATCCATATACCCGGATGTATATTACTGAGATTCATTTGGACAATCAGAGCTGAACTTCGGTCATGTACTGGATGGAGTTCATGTGCAATAAGAAATTCACACACATTCTGTACATGACCTTTATGTGTGCCTTCAAACTAGACCACCTTGCATGCACATCATCTTATAAATATACACTAATTAAGTAAATTAATTTTCCTTCTTTGATAATTTTCAAATTAGCCTGAATTAGACATTAAGTGTCATTTACATACTAGTGTATGCAGGTAATTATGGGATATAAAATCATATAATAATTACAATGTGAACAAAACTGTAATGTGTCCTGGCCCCTCTTCACATCTATTTAAATAATATTTTTATACTTTTCAGAAGACTATCCAAGGAAGGTTATATTTTTGTTTCTTTCAATAAATGTTATTAAAACTTTATTTCATGTCTACTTATTTACTTATTGATGGTTGTCAACAACACTGAAACAAATAATTTGACAATTCAAATAATTATTTGACAAAAGTATATTTAAAAATCAATTTAGTATACAAACACTGATACAAATATTTAGTTCATACATTACACTCATGCATCAACTAACTGTGTGAGTAAAGAGACTGTCGTGAAGTATAAGAATTATTGTAATATTCTGTTATGAGTTGTTAGCTGATATTGTCAAGACTGCATTAAGTTCACCCTACCCTAGAGCTATCTGAAGTACTTTTTTATTGATCTACACCGTGAACTAGACAATTTTCAATATAAAAACTGCCAAGCAAGCTGAAACAGACACAATAAAAAAAAATTGCGCGCAAAATAAATCAATGAAAATTTTGGGACCCACCCCCACAATATTCACTATTTTTCCATTTTATATCAAATTATGGGGGTAATTATAACAATATTGAATGTATTAGTGCTTCCCATATTGCAAGAAGCCACAACATATAAACAAATATGTTTAACCCTTTCAACCCGGGAGACCGGAATACCGGTCCGATCCTTATTTTCCTATATCCCGGGAGACCGGAATACCGGTCCGGAAACCATACGATATTTGACACGGAAATACAGCATAATAAACGTACATATCCATAATAATTGTACTTCTGCTTTGCACACACGAGACCCGGGTTTACCACCGTGACTTTGGCTGTCGAACTGGATACAGAGGGTCTGTTTCTTCGCGCATGCGCAGAGGCATATTAAAATAATAAAGTTAGTTTTTTATCGTTTTTATCGTCGGCTAAGGAAATCAATTTCGTTAGAAATATTGCGAACAAAGCACACATTAAATATATTTTTGCTTGTAATAAGTCACAATTTTGTTACCATGACTTTAGCAGATAAATTTGTGATTGGGGGGGGGGGTCTGTTGTTTCGCGCATGCGCAGAGACAGGTTTGAAAAACGCTTTTTTTATCCTCAAAGGAGAAGCATTTCTCTATAAATAACGCGACCACGGGGAGCCACAATATATAATAATATAATGTACATGTATATTGGGACTAGAATAGACTGTCTCGCTGAATTAATACGTGACACGTTTCACAACACGCTATAGTACAGATACACATGCGCAGATGTGACATACCGGTCCGGTACTTAATTATATATGGTCCATATATATGCGCATGTATATATGAGCCTATATATGAGCACATGTGTTTAACGTAGATTATGTTGCGTTTGAGTACTTGAAACGACGGAGAAGAAACTCCATATATATATAATTACACACAAAGTATATATGCACTAGATTCACTCTTCTGGCTAAATATGTCTAACATTTCACAATAAGGCGCTCACTGAATCGAAAACACCATTTCTTAGCTCTTATGTACGACGATAAAAACTATAATTGCATTTGACCTTCAATTCCGGGTAGTTGCCTAGCAACCGTTACCAGGGAGTGATCATGTGGCAATGTATCCCGATTTTAAAATACTCAGTGGTCCATGGGGAACATACACATAAAGTTTCAGAGCCGTGGAGCTACTTGAACATAACCAACAGAATTCGCATAAACACGTGTCTACAATAGGTCAAAATACCCCCAGGGGCCCCGGGTCAGGGTACAGCTCTCTGTAGGGAGCCAGGGTTCAAAGGGTTAAAACAGTTGAAAATATGTCAATGAAAAAAAATGCAAAAAAGGTGGTCAAAAACTGTTTCCGAGAGTTGCACAGAAAATGATCGTTCAGGTCACAATGATGATATCAGTTCAGACCACGATTAATACGAATTCTACTAAAATTCACAGTGCTATAGAATACGTGAAATGTTTGTATTGTCCCACACAGTGTCGCTTTGACAACGACACCTCTGAAATCGCACAAGCAATAAAACCTTTTTGTGTTAGTGTGTGGTAGCCTAGACATAAGAAATCTCCTTTGAAGATAACAAAAACACATTTCTAATGGACTCAATATATGGAGCGTTTATATTCAACTAACTGTTGGTGCTTTAAAAATCATATCTTACTTGCGCGAAATTAACGTAATTTTTACTGTTATGACTGGGACACGCAAATACAATTTGGGATAATATTATGTATAACTTATATATAAATATATACCTTTAATTCATGTACGAAGTATATGACAAACTCGTACCCTATATACTGAAGGGCGTGGGGCTTTCTTGCTTATTTTATTTCAACTTTCTGACTCATTCTGAATTTGCTTTACAGCAGGGTGCTCTGCCTATCATTAGCTTATCTCAACTTCCGGTGATAAGACTCCTCTTGTGGACTAAAGTGTCATTGGGCATCCCCCTTTACTCACCTATGTGGGTCATACAAAGAGACGATTGTGATAGTCTGTACTATCTATCTGACAGTGATTCTAGTGATGATTGATGTATATAGGATTCTTTCAGTTGTGTCAAAACTTCGTCGCTAATTTACTGTGAGAATAATGTGTATGTTTTTTTGTGTAAGAAATATTCGGCCGAAATATGACGGGGGCGAGTCACAAGTAGAATAATATCTAATATGCTTTCGAAGAGTTTTGTTGTGAATATATGTACAATCATGATATAATGATATGTTTTCGAAATTAATACAAAGGTTGACACTATGTCACTAACGAAAAATTGTAAAAACAATATTAAAAAAAAAAAAAAAAAAAAAAAAAAATATCGGCCTCGAAACATGTGAGCATTTGACTACCTATATATATCCAAGTGCTCGTGGGTTGTTATAGAAAACTGTCATGGCCTATGCTCTCGTGGAAAATCATGGAAACATCGATATTGTTCATAGTTTAATTACGTTATGCATGCATAAGTTCACACACAGTACTTTTTCAGATATATCTGAAAAATAAAAATCATATCATCGGTGTCGAAAAAATATCGAGTCAGGTGCCCATCTAACGCTATCGACATGTAACTTATTACATACCGTTCGAATGAAACTGAGCTTGAAAACATGCATATAGTTTTAGTATTAATTTTGAGAGAAATATTTCCCCTACTCCCAAAAAGGATTTTATCGCAAAAAATCGCGATAAAATGAAAAAGCCCCCTCATACCTTGTCCATGTTGGTCCAAGCAGAAAAATGTGTGAAATACATCAGTCTATCAGAAAAACATAGTCGACAAAAATCCGCATATGGGGAGGGTGGCCCCATGGTAGCTCACGGTCTATATGTGAATAGTATTAGTCGACTGTCAACCTATTTGCTCGAGGATATGTTAAAATGATAATCGAATTGCCTTGTAGCTGGTAAATACCATTTGAATGCCAGCAGTGACTACTTGTTCGATCTTGATTCTTATTTCACATGCACCTACATGTAAGTTTACTTGTTCGATCTTGGCTCTTATTTCACATGCACCTACATGTAAGTTTGCGTCATCGTCGAGATCACGAATAGCTCATGCGCACCCAAGAGACTAAACTGATACTAATGTTCTGGCACCTGCTTCCATCAGAATATATCCTGTTATCAGCTTTCGAGTTTATACTACTTCAACCTGCTGTGTCACTAATAGAATTATACTTTCCTCTGTATTTTAAAATGTGATGTTGGGAAGGATGTAGACACCAAGGCTGCCAAATATTTATTACTGAGGGAAGTGCATATAGACTCAGTATCTGCACCGACATGGATTGCAAGTGTTCAAGTGTTTATTAGTAATGGATTGCTGCCTGGAAATGACCACTTTGTGGTGAACCCGAATGTATGGCGCAATAGAACATGTCTGAAGAAGCATTTATATATAAACGTATAATAGCGCTATATCACGTTTAAATATATATGCTTCTTCAGACATGTTCGATCGCAGTACCTGTAGTTCTTTTCAAATTTGTATAGGGCAACATGTTGTGGAATTATTTGGGGTATTACCAGATGTGTTTGTATTCTCATTCAATTATGCATATTTATTTATTTATTAACCTCCAATACAGAAGAACACACACGTACATGTATATTATGCGTTTAACCACACATATTACATATAGCCTATGTAAGTGAACGTTCAGACGACTACAATTCAATCGTAAGTGGACAGTTTTCCGTCGTAGATAGTAACCGGTAGATGATAGTTCACGATAAGATCGTGAGTATAAAATGAATATCAAGCACGTGTGTAAGTAAAACTCATAAATGGAACGATCGTAGGTTATTATCAACCACGTGGTTCATCATGGCTTACGATATCCTCCAATGCGACGATATCGCAATCGTGTGAACAGACTATCATCGTGTGAACAGACTATCATCGTGTGAACAGACTATCACGATTTTGTCGGGCCCGATTCCTTCACTTACGATTAAAGGCACGTGCGGCCTTAATTGTCGAAAATATTCATATTTGTTCCAAACACCGTAAACAGAAAAAACATTAAAACGCATACAGTTCCGTTCATATATACCATGACCATCGCGTAAACAGCATGTTATCATAAAGATTTACTATATTTTACATAAGCAAGAGCCTGATTGTGTTACAGAAGACAGCACAATGCTGCTGGCTAATCACACACAAATGGCATAAACGCTCTTTATTCGTTCCATATCAGGAATTCACCCACAAAGAACGCTCTTTATGTTTACCATCATAATATAAACAAACACCAGAAAAGTTACATTTTATGCTGTTGTTTACATAACAATGGTCAAACATATGACCATAACATACTGTTTATGCGATATTTCTTATTTGTATACGGACAAAGTCTATCTACATTTTGATGTTCTTTCTGTTTGTGGCGGTTTTTGACGGGTGGATATATTTTCACAGGATACCCACCGCCAAGGCCGCACGTGCCTTTAAGTCGTGGTAGTATGAATGTTCGCTAATGCATGGTATGTGTATCGTTTCAACGTATCGTGTTACATTTGAAGAACAGATAAAAAGAGAGATATACAGACAGTCCAGTCTGTTCAGACGTCGAAGAGCCATCGATGATCCGATAGCTAAAATGTAATTAGGCTGGAATCAGTGTACATGTGATGCACAGAGACCTCACATGCAGATGGTCGCGGACCATATTGAGCGAATCAGTCCACAGATGACGATATGCGGCACACATAATCTGAATCTGGACATTCAAAGAAATAAATTATGGACGACGACCATCTATGTATCTATACACTGACGCCATTGTGTATGTCTCATGCGTATGGTTATCTCATGTAAGATAGATAAGTGCAGCAAGGGGGTATTTTACGCACAAGTCTTGTATTATAATGTTAACAATCCCTGTCCGATTTGACATCAAATTAGTCAAAAGTTCATATCAAGCGTACCAAGTAACAAAAGAAAATTGAGAAATACGTCCGAATATTCGACGTATATTTCAAATTTATGGAAATTTATGTGATCCGTATATGCCGTAAATCTAGACATTTAATGGAAAATACATATCCTTTAAAGCCACATAGTGGTTTGCGCTCCAAAATACACCTAATTTGAATTTTTCGCGGTATCTAAATAGGTCGATAAATATCTGAACTACCTTTCTATGAGCATTCTGTAACCTAAAAAAGACGCATTGAAGTATTGAACAACACAACTATGAACATAGTGTTTGGGTCCCAAACAAAAAAACAGCCATTTGCACGACATTGAACTAAAAAGAGCGTTCCATATTAGTCAATTCCTTCTATGGTATAAATAAAGAGCGTTTGTCTGGCTTCTGGCGAAAAATTGAAAATGGCTGGAAAATGGCTGTGACATTGGCAAGTGTTTTTCAGATCATATGAAGCCGGTGTATCAATACTTCGTGTATTTCTCGGCCTATCGTACCCGCCCATCCACATTACGTAGACAAAATTTGGAGGTTCGAATGAGCCATGTCCGTCTGCAGGAGACAACTGTGGTCAGATGGTGTTAGCCTTATACCCGTTATGTATATGTTGTATATATACCCGCGCGTATTCACAAAAATTAACCGTACAAAAATAGGCGTGCTTTTGTCCCTGTGTTTATACACAGGCTACAGACATCTGACCCGGCCTAAATGCGTCGCTAAATCGATGCGACATATTAATTGGAGTGTAGAAATCTTCATGCATGTTCTGAGATATTAGCATATACGTATTGCATTGGTATAGTAGTGTGGTCGTGGGAGAGTTGAACCCGGAAGAAATTGGATACAAGCTGATTTTGGTGTCATTCGACGCGGAAAAACACCAGGAACAACATATCCAAAATCCGCTCATGGGAAAATTCAGGATCCAGGATGGCGTCCAATATGGCTGACACAATAAGTAAATTTCCCATTAGTGCCCAATAACACATGAAACCTCGGTAATTATGGAAAATTACGCACCAAAACATATTCCACATTGAAAGTAACACATGTCAGAACACGCACACTGTTAAGCTTGTTGTCTTTGGGGGGCAGATGGCTATCAATATGGCCGCTGAATTCGGGAAAATTATAATTTTTAAGTGTATACAAATATTCTTCTAATAAAAATGTCTATTATTAGCATATCCTATATTTCAATACAAGCAGTTTTTGTACATTTTGACGCAGAAAGGAACCGAGACCAACATATACTTTTTTTTTTAAATAGCACAAGCAGTCAGGATACAAAATGGCGACCAAGATGGCGGTCAAATGATGATATTTCGAGTCAGTGCCCATTAGCACGCGAACTCCGGGTTATATGGAAACTATTTAACCCAAACGGAAGTTATATTGACTTAGTTATGATACAGATGATACATAAATATAATGTGGCTACTGAAGGGGAGAATGGATGCCAATATGGCCGCCGAATTTGGGAAATGTGAAAATTTCAAGCTTACGCCTTTCTTAGACAATATTCTCCAATTAATAAAGGAAAACATGCCCATTAGTCATACTTATTCTCTACCAAACAACTGGGACAACATACAAGAAACCGTCAAGTACTTAGTTATCATCTTCAGAAATTTCAAGTCTAATTACCTCCGAGCTCTTACAGCCTTCTCCACGACAATCTCCACATGCTACAACACATTTCAGTCCATTTTTGCGACACGAACACAAGTTACTTCCACACGAATTCTTGGACGAAAACTTGCATTTACAGCGAACGAACTTCAATAGTTCACAAGGTGCTGCATCCTGGTCAGTCATAATTGGGATGAGTTCTGAGACACCAACCTTCCATCCCCATATGTTGGTGGAAGTTTCTGAGGATCGATCGATCCTTTGCTCGACGAAACCATTTCCATAAATTTAGCATAACGTTGTGTATTCAAATTTTCTTCCGACTTTCCACCGTACATAATGAAAAACAGTTTTATACCTAATTTTCCTATTTCACATTGGGTGGCTTCGATATTATGCTAAGTGATGCGTCCCTAAACTCAGCCGATTCTTGGTATTTCTTGGAAAGACCGGTTTTACCATGCCCAAAAATGGCAGAAGTGGTGTCACAACCTAACCACGCATGCAGAAACAGAATGTTTTTTGTTGTGGCATCACCTGCCTTTTTCACGATATTGCCAATTTTCCACAGTGTAATGCCTCTTTTACTTGTCTTTCGTGCTTCCGAATGGAAGTACACATCTGCCATATTTGATGTCCAATGATACATCAATAGGACCAGTATATCGGTGTCATCTGCAATCACATTCACATGTTTGGAATGTGAAGCGTATTCAATGGCAGAGGCAACTATTATTAATGTGTCCGCGTCTCCTGTACTCTTGTGTACTGTTTGTCCATCTGCGTTGAGTGGTTGACTCAACAAATCAATAAATTGACTCTTATTGTTCTCGTTTGAGAGAAAGATCTCTTGATTCACATGAGCATTCATGTAGTCTTTCAGTTGAATATCTGCACATGTTTTCCCACTTCGCCTTCGGTGTTCGTGGTCTTTGATCGATGGACCATTTCCGTAACCATCGAACACTATGCACCCAACTCCATATTTCGTTCGCACGTATTTAATATATTGGTTAGCTACTTCTCGGTATGTGCATTTGTTGCCCATTTAACTCTGTGGAGAAGAGCCCCACCATCGATAACAGCTATCGCTTGCTCCGGCAGATCACAACCCTGGACAGGGTCAGTCAACGATTTAGCTAGTTGGGCTTTTGCGGGTTTCCTCATCGCATGATCCTTGAAAAGTGATGTTGGTATTGTTGTCAGTTCGTATGAAAAATACTTAGTCATGTCCTCCTCGCGTTGTGCAATTGCTATCAATCGTGAGAATAGCACAGTCCGGTTGTATTGCATTCGATCATTCTCGACTCTGATCCCAGGATATAAATGGTCAAGAGATTTTTTGATCCTTCCGCTTGATCGAGGCATCTGTGATACTCATGCTGTTGAGCTTTTGGTGGATCTCGAAACCGACAGGTTCAGAGTCAATACAGTTAACACCGTCCCCATCACTAGATGTTAACCCAGACGACAGGGAGCGTAGTTTACCTTCACTCAAATCAAAAGGTTCATGTTCGTCAAACCAACGTTGTATGATTACCAAATCATCAGAGTCACGTTTGCCCCTACTTGCCCCGAACTCCACGTGCTGCTCACTGGTGGTATGTCTAAGTTTGGTTAATTCGGTCATGGCATCATGAATCTCGGCACACCTATGCATGCTATATATCCATTGCATTCGGACAGATTCCGTCATTCCCCTACCTCTTGTCCGACCTCCTCTGCTTTTGATAGAACGCATAAGGACTTGTTCTATTATGAGATCTGTTGATAATCCTGCCCATAATCCATTGCTTCTACGTACCACATGAAACCCATTTTCGGCGAAACATTTGTACAGCCAAGGATGTTTATTAGGTAGTTCCAACATCTGCTGGAGATAGAGTCGACAGCTCTTGGCATAGTTGGCGTGACCGGTTGCGGCAAATAGATTGAGCATTTGCCCCACAGTAGCGAGATGCAGACTCCAATTTCCTGGCCACCTTTACGCCATCTTGGATCCTGAATTTTCCCATGAGCGGATTTTGGATATGTTGTTCCTGAAGCTTTTCCGCGTCGAATGACACCAAAATCAGCTTGTATCCAATTTCTTCCGGGTTGACCACCAAATTCAGCTTCAACGACCATACTATATGGTGTGTAGTTGACACGCTGTCAAGTGTCCTTGCCATGTGTTAATCTCCTGGTGTCAAAAATCCATAAATTGTTGAGTGTATCTGGTCCTTTGAGACTATGTGTTAGTAGATAGTAGATAATCGAGGAAATTGAGTGGCTTCAACGCGCATGTAGAAATAGCTTACGAAGATGTATGACAGACACGGAGCACAAATTGTGCAGTCATGTATATAGTATTGAAGATCCATTGTTCGATTTGAGACAAACTAACCGAATAGTTTTTCGCAAACTAATTAATTATGACCCACCATACAATCCGTTTAATTTAATATGTATTCCGTTCATAAGATCTTCGTCAGTACCGATCCTAGACGCATTTTGATTGGCCCACTCAGTATGCTCCTATCATAGAGGCTTAAACAGCGTCGATAGCGATCCGGGAATTTACTTTCATTCTTTGACATTTTTGACAAGAGCGAAGACATATAAATAATAGTTAGAAAACGTCCATATATAAATTATCTCATGCTACGATAGAAGTCGGAGGAAACAAAGAATAGACGACAGGCGCATAGCAAATGGGAAGGCAGGGTATAAAGATTCCCGGAGATGTCTGCGAAAAATTCCTGATTCCGAAAGTGAAAAGGCCGACATTGTTGCGATGAAGTCGAAGAGCTATCAGAATCTGAGGACGATGAGATCAAAGAATAAAAGAAACTCATTGATGACGAAAAGAGAAAGATTAAATCTGACAAAAAAGAGCAGAAAGAAACTTGAGCTGGCGCCAAGTTAGAGCGGCTCAGATCCACTTCAGCCTCAGGTGCCAATCCAAAGCGAAAGGGAAAACGGGATCACACTAAAAATAGTGCCCAGGTTAACAATGAGGTCGATATTAAGGCCCTAAAAGATAGGACACTTGAATGACGAGGTTGACAATGATTTAAAAGACCTCCACATTATCCGACAACGCCGAGATGGCGAGAAAGATCCAAGTCAATACAATGACGACTCCGATTACGGTGAAAGTGGTTCACAGCTCGGAGCTACCAGTAGGAAAAGACCAGTGAGATCTGGCATCATATTGACACCACGCGATATCGTGTCGAATAGATGTCGCTAGCCACAGTAAGAACTCAAGTTCGAAATTATTTGTAAAGACCCGCCGGAAGTTGAATGTGTTTTAGATCGTAGCAGACGAACTTGTTACCATCTCAAAATCTAAATTCTCTAGTTAATCCAAAGCAGGAAAAGGAGGGCACGATTTGAATTGCTGAATCTGATTATGTATCATGGCAATGAATTTGATTTGCCTATCCTTTTGAAAATGTATGTTGCCTGGCTAAGCCTAATAGAGAGAGGTGAGAAAAAATGTGGAGATGGGCAGGCACTCCAAGAAACATTTTTCATCTCGCCTTGATGATAGACCCTCCTTTTCAAATTCAATGTCATTCGCAGGATTTATCAAACGTAGAGAAAAGGAGGAAATGCATCCAACGTGGTTTTGCACTCTATATAATAGAAACCGTTGCACCCTCAGAGACCCCACATGCTGTGTTTTTCAACGAAAAAGAGAGGCTTGTTCACCATATTTGCGCAATTTGCTACAAAAAGGACGGATCAAAGCAAAACCACCCTGAATGTTCCACGGCCTGCCCAAAAGCGGTTGTTTGACTAGGTACAGAGATCCTTCCGGCGATTAATAAGCTTAGCCAAGTTAACCGTATATCAGCACCTGATGAGATCATGCTTATATCCCAATGTATGCTACCTGAAGACTTGACCTTCAGTCACGTCACTGAATTAAATGTAAATAAAACGTCGACAGCTCAAACCAATATTGAACCAATTATTATAACCAGTAATGGTAGCATCTCACAACCTCAACAAATCTCGTGCCACCAACCTCCAAGCAGCATTGTATACTTGTCAAATGTCCAACACCAATACCGATTCTAACATTTGCAACAAAACGTTATCATAATCAGATATTCTGGACAACGAACATGTCGTATTCCAACACCAGAATTGTGACATTTGTATATAGTCTTCAGCAAGACCCTGCATATGATCAAACTATTGTTGAAATGAGTAATTTTATATTGATACATCAGCTAGCAGATCAACCAATCTGGGTTACATAACTATCAATTAACCCTTTACCCAACAGAAGGGCCCTGTGCCAATGCATTCTCTTATATATGCGAGTCGACCATAGGTCGCCTCGCATATATAAGAGAATGCATTGGCTTAACACATTAAATATTATAAAATTGTTAAAGAATGTAAGAAAAAAATGGTAAAAAGTGTTAAAAAAAAGATTTTTTTAGGCCAATGCATTCTCTTATATATGCGAGGCGACCTATGGTCGACTCGCATATATAAGAGAATGCATTGGCACAGGGCATAAATGTAACTATCACAATGTGGTCAAGGAGCCGGTTCCAATGATATCCATATTTGTATGGTTCTATTGAGACAGACCGAAGATATTTTAGGCTGTTGAAGCTTTATTTGGCCGGTTTTGGCCGGTTTGTTGGGTAAAGGGTCAAGGGTGTGGGTTCCCTCTGAAATTTAATTTGAACTTTGACTTCTGGAGATCCATGATACATGATACCAATTATGGAGACATGGTATTGTGTGATCTACTGGAATTTGGTTTTCCAATTGGTTTCATAAGTGATGCAGAACCCAGTAAAACCTAGAAATCATGCAGGAGCTAGAAACTTTCCATTGCATGTAGGGGACTACATTAGTCAGGAATAAACTCATAACAGTATCATAGGTCCTTTCAAGAGGAACCCTTCAGATATGTGGATCTGGCATTATCTCCCATCAATACTGTTCCCAAAGCCGATCCGGCAAAACGTAGAATCATTTTGGACCTCAGTTTCCCACCGGGTAATAATGCCAACGATTATATTCCAAAAGATTGTTACCTAGGTGTGAACACTAACCTGTATCTCCCCTCAGTCGATGATTTTGCTGAAATAATTAAACTGAAAGGCACAGGAAGCATTTATTTTTATCGCAAAGACCTTTCGAGAGCCTATAATATAGACAGCTATATATATTCCCGGGCGATGCACATTTCATTGCATTTCGCTGAAAAGGACACATTTACATAGTCCTCAGCACGGGTTCTAGATCTTCGACGCACATATGCCAGATGGTGACATCCGCCATCAAATTCGTTACGGAGCAAATGGGATTCAAAGTTTGAAATTATCTTGATGATTTAGCTGGGGTCGAAACCAGTGAATATGAGGCTATCAGAGCCTTCGCCACCCTGGAGAGATTACTTGCAAATTGCGGTTTGAAAGAGGCAATTGGCAAATCAAACCAACCCAGACAAGTCATCACTTTTCTGCATGGAAGTAGACACGGTTCACATGGCTCTCCTCGTCACAGAAAGTAGAGTGCATGAAATTTCGGAATTAGTTGCTTCGTGGTTGGAAAGAGACTCAGCTACCCTAAGGGAGACACACTCTTTACTCGGAAAGTTAAATTTTATTTCATCTTGCATAAAATCCGGTAGAATATATGTGTCCAGGCTCCTACGGTGGCTGAAAAATATTCAACAAATATCAAATATACCATTCCAAATTACGTGAGATTAGATTTAGTGTGGTGGTCCAAATTTCTACATCAATTCGATGGTGTCGCTATGATGGCCCACGAAGAGTGGTCTACCCCGATGAAATCATCGAATCAGATGCATGTCTGACAGGTGGGGTCACTGGGGTGGGTGGTGCTCGACAACGAACGAGTACAGTTGTCAAAAGTTCTCTACGAACATATTGAACCTGCACCTACACATAAATTCCATATAACTGTTAATGCTAATTACATGCAGTCGAATGTGGGGCCTCATACATCAGAGGTAACAAATTGCTCGTTAAATGCGACAACCAAGCTTCTATCGCTGTTCTCAACTCCGGCCAAACTATCGATGCCTTTATGCAGAGTTGTCTCCGGGAAATTTGTTTTATATACCGCCGCCAAGTTTGAATGTGAGATCAGGGCTGTTCACGTAGAAGGAGTCAAGAATCGGAGGGCCGATTACCTCAGTAGATGCCATACCGACAACAAATGCTTGACACAATTCAAAGAGATCTGCCCCGGTTGCAGATACATTTTCTCTCCGGATAGCATGTTTGAATTCTCGGTCTTGTGGGTGAAGATGGATAACACTAAAATCACGTTGTAATAATAACCACTTGATTTTAGAGTTATCCATCTTCATCCGCAAGACCGTCCGCTTGACCACGTGTATCTGGGCCACTTATTACTGCAGATCTCGAGAAATAACAAACGTCAAAAATCGAAATCTGATCACTCTGAGCTTTGATGGGTGGGTTCCTCGACTTGAATCAAATATTTTTTACGCCCGAAGCCAAAGAAATAGTAATTTAGGAGCGTCTGATCGCATTGAGTACCTTTAAACTACATCGATATCTGACCAATACTGACAATCTAAACCCCCGTATTAACTGGATCGTGGTCAGGTCTAATTATCTTCTGGTATAGAAGACAGATTAATAGTGGTTTTATGGTGTCATATCAAATTGGGCATCTTTAAACACGTAGAATAAACGTGTGTTGGTGTATAATATACACGGAGCCCACATTATGAAGTCATGTCACGAAGTATTAATCTAATTCGGATTCCGATGTGTTAGTCAGTGCTCATCTTGTTTTCTCTTGTGGAATTCATTCCTATGCAGGAAATTACCAGGAATAATTATCCGTGCGAAATATATAGGACTAACTCCCAGTAGACATGGCGTCATAAATCGGAGGTGCTGTATCGAGGTGTATATCTATGCATATCAAAGGTTATCGACAAGAAATGTTTGTTATATTGACTTCTGTAACCCACGAGAGATTAACCTAATGATCTCGAACAATCATCGGGCATCGAGGGTAAACAGAACCATATGTTCCTTCTCAAAGCATTCCATACTCAATCACGTTTCGCGGTGGTCTGAGTGAATCAGTGGTCCGCGGTTATGTAGGAGCATTGAGGGCATATCTCGCCGGATATTACCGGTGGCTATCTGCGGCTGGGTCTGATAAAGTGCATAGAAGAATGTGTCATCGGTGTTGTAACTAGTGACTTCTTTCCCATGCTTTCAACAAACAAAAATCATTTGAATAAACACAATATATTATTGTGTGCATTTGAATAAACACAAAATATTATTGTGTGCACGTCATCTTCACGTTTCGGTGTGGTCTGATTGAATCATGGGTTCGGTTATACAGGAGTCTGTATCTGCAGTTACTTAGGTTTCTGGTAGCTGAATGGCATTTCGTTCTCGCCCGGGATCTGTAGAGTGACGCTTTCACTGAATAGAACGTCGGAACCTTTGCGATGAATGTGCACTGTCGTTTCTTCTAGACTTAACACAGTACTTATAATTGTTAAAGATGAGATATTTACCACCGCGAGCATTAGGAATGAAATAGATGTGTACTTGAGCGTTTGCCATTTTGATATGATCTGTCTTTGTGAACCTCTGTAATTTATATGTTAGCGTGAGAACATGATGATCTCTGGAAATCACTCACTTGAGTTGTTTTCAGTGACAAGAGTTCATATCGTGATATACAGTCATTGCCGGTAAGTTTGGGCTACACTTTGCTTAAACAAACACTGCTTGCCGCGATGCGATCACTAGTCACGCATTGTAAAAACAGACTATATAACCTGCCGACTCAGATGCATTCACACATCCCTGCCGGATAAGTGAGAATAAGCCGAGCATTGAGGGCATATCTCGCCGGACATTACCGGTGGATATCTGCGGCTGGGGCTAGTAAAGTGCAAAGATGAATGCGACATCGGTGTTGTAACTATAGTAAGTTGTAACTTCTTTCCGATGCTTTCAATTGCAAAACAATTGAATAAACAAAATATATTATTATCTGCATAACCCATCGTCCAAAGAAGGGACAAACAGTAGTATAATCAAACTTATCACTGCTTTGTGTCTCTTTATTTCAAGCTTTCGACTCGATCTGGGACTTAATCGGGAAAAATAAAATTTTGGAACACAACTACATCTTGTCATATTTGATATTTCCTGATGAAGGTCGATATCGAGCCGAATGCTTGGATGGAAAGAGAGCGAAAACAATGATACATATAGGTTATCACCAACATGTGTGTTTCTGAGATCCGTATTCAAGTCGAGCTGCCTTCTCTGGGCAGTCTATCGACGAGTCCGTAGGACGAGTCGATAGACAGCCCAGAGAAGGCAGCGAGACTTGAATACGGATCTCGGAAACACACAGGGTGATGATAACCAATTTATCTTACAATTCGTCCCATAAAAATGCATTAAGACTCAATTTAAAACAGGAACTAGTTTATTACGCGCAACACACAACGTACACAATATTCTCAGCACGCGACGTTGTGATAAGTCAAATTCTGAGAAATTCACGTCACTATTCAAATTCACTTTGGCTGGAATCCGATTCAATGAAGAGGCGACGATATTTTCGTTTCATATGTTCGACATATTGTCACTTTTAACAGGATAATTGTATTATTTTATGGTGCAATCTCCTTGGATAGTAATAGTGTTGGCGAGAGGCATTGCCGGAGATGACTGTCCATTCAGAGTTTTGGTGAATTTTGAACTTTCCGACACTTCGACAATCGAGTTCTGACTCGCACTAAAATAACCCATTAAACTTCATTTAGAGGAAATGCACTAAATCACGGACTTTTCGTAAGTATTGTGTTTTATATCCTTAACATAAGATAAAATTAATTTGATTTTCCATTCTGTATTTTATCGAATAAAAAATGCGTTCAGTAGCTTTTGATCAAGACCGTACTGAATTACGGGGAATTCCCTACTTCGCTAAATAGTCCGTATTCGTGCGCGCTGTAAACAATGTGTAAATTTCGTGACTTTTTCGATTTCCAAACATTTTTGGGTGGTTATTTTGAGCTTTTTGGGCCCTGTCTCCACATTTTGTCAAATTTATTGAACTAATTATTGATTATTTTACATTCGTAGCACACGAGTATATTATTTTACGACTTTTAGTTGGTTATTTAGACGTTTTGTTTTGAAAACAAGCCAGTTGTCGAAACACACGTGCACCAGCTGTTGCCATCGAAGATATCCTTGTTGCCATCCAGGATACAAGATCGGAAACCGCCTAGGCGTTTTCGCGTGTATTTGATGAAATATAGCTATATTGTAAGATAAAATATAATATTGTTTGCACGTCATCTTCAAAAGAGGTATAAAATCCTTTCTTCTGGGGGAGGGGTTTCGATCCACCGAGAAATCGCCTATTTCGAACTCTTGATCCTTAACTTATTCTGTATCTTGTAAATATGCAGTGTCACTTGACTAGAGAATTTAGATTTTGAGATGGTAACAATATAGTGTTTGTGTATGCAGATTTATCATATGCATATTTCCGTAGAGCTCCTTCAAGCTCCACACTTCTTTTTATGATCCCAGTATTTCAGCGTTATTCCATTGCAGCAATTCACATGATTGTCAAATTCCTTTGTATCCGAGGCTAATGTGACAAATGTCCGTGTTTATCGAGATATATCCTGTTATTTGATAAAAACACAGTCCCTCCTAGTCATTAGTGGCCCCTCACAGAGATAACATATTTACATGATAAACACAGATACAGACGTGTGGTGGCCCAGCTGCCCAGTTACATATATTATTTTGAATGCGGCGGTGTGTTATATCGAATAAGTTACGCGTTTTAATATGCCTGTTCGCCTGGATGATACACTCAATATGAACCTATGTTGAGGTCGAAATAGATTAAATTATAGATTAAATATGAACGTATAGATAGGAACGAGTCATTTTTGGGGGTGCAATCCATTAGTACGGGCTACAGGTCGTACAGGTCATAATGTCTGATCATTATGAAATTTGTCATGGATGTTAACATTGACATGTGGATGGGAACGAGTCAATTTTGGATTATTCGGCCAAAATAACATGGCCGCCGGCAGCCATCTTGGCACTATTTGAGCAATATGTTCTATACACGCCTATTTACGTTGGTAATGCGTTTCAGTGTGGCCCGCACCATTCAACCACACGACGGGTATAGATTCACTATATATATATATATGGACTTATTTCAGAATAAAAAGTGCAATATGAACCTATTTGCATAACGTTTTGAAAACGTTCGCGTCTCTTGAGAAGCTATCATTATATTCAGGAACACATATGCCTCTGAGTTTATTGGTATCCACAACCCTGTCGCTGTTCCGTATATATGTGTCAGGACATTTCACAGTTGTCAGTGGTAGTAGCAAGTTCAGAATGTTCAGAATACTCATGAGGAAACTAGCCCTAAAGATCTAGCCCACAGGAGTGGCTGCAGAGACACACAGAGCAGACAAACTGGTGCCAGACTTACTATATTTCATAAGAATATTAAAGGTACGGTTGGCCTTGGCGTGGGTATCCTGTGAAAATATTTCCACCCGTCAAAAACCGCCACAAACAGAAAGAACATCAAAATGTAGACAGACTTTGTCCGTATACAAATAAGAAATATCGCATAAACAGTATGTTATTGTCACATATTTGGCCATTGTTATGTAAACAAAGGCATAAAAAGTAACTTTTCTGGTGTTTGTTTATATTATGATGGTAAACATAAAGAGCGTTTTTTTTGGTGAATTCCTGATATGGAACTAATAAAGAGCGTTTATGTCATTTGTGTGTGATTAGCCAGTAGCATTGTGCTGTCTTCTGTAACACAATCATGCTCTAGCTTAGGTAAACTATAGTAGGTATTTATGATAACATGCTGTTTACGCGATGGTCATGGTATATATTAACGAAACTGTATGCGTTTTAATGTTCTTCAGTTTACGGTGTTTGGAACAAATATGAATATTTTCGACAATTAAGGCCGCACGTGCCTTTAATAATAAAGTTGTCATAGCTATTCCTGACTACTTCACCAAGTTAGCCAAGCGCCGGAATATGAACCATTATCATTATATGTCAATCAATGGGATGAGGGACTATTTTAAATTTTCTGACACATTCTTTCCTGACACATTAGTGAAATGGAACAAATTGTCTGATCTTCAAGTAACCATGCCATATCCATCTCTATTAAACAAATTCCCTCGCCTATGTACCATTTACTAACTTCTACGCATCACATTTCACATTATGCACACCCATCCTAGACTAGATACTGGTAGCATAAATCAAGTTCCTAGCATGCTTGTTTTATATATATGGCTGTTTTTTGGAAGCAATGGACCAAGAAACACTCTGCAATGGCTTATCTCATACTTTCCCTCTCCTTGTCTATACATTAACCTTTACTTATGCAGTCACTTCGCTCTTCTTACACTCCTACACTTTTGCTTTTCTCTCCATATACTCACGTGGCCAACATGGCCTGAATATATATTTCAGAGTTATGGAGGCACAGACTCAGTATGAGTGTTCATTGCTTCATATTTGCTTAACTCAGTGAGCGTGGACAAATTCTCATTTCTTATCGAAATGGCCATGCGTCGATCGGAATGGTACATTGAGATGTCCCTCAAACCAAATCAAGCTTAAAAATCGGTCCCGATTTTCATCCATGTCTGGGTTAGAACCGAGCCAACCTCGTTTAGCCCAGACTGTGATGATCTTATCCACGACCTAACCACCTTGACTATGGGGACATCATTAACCCTTTATCCAACAGAAGGGCCCTGTGCCAATGCATTCACTTATATATGCGAGTCGACCATAGGTCGCCTCGCATATATAAGAGAATGCATTGGCTTAACACATTATAAATTATAAAATTGTTAAAGAATGTAAGAAAAAATGGTAAAAAGTGTTAATGCCAATGCATTCTCTTATATATGCGAGGCGACCTATGGTCGACTCGCATATATTAGAGAATGCATTGGCACAGGGCATAACTGTAACTATCACAATGTGGTCAAGGAGCCGGTTCCAATGATATCCATATTTGTATGGTTCTATTGAGACAGACCGAAGATATTTTAGGCTGTTGAAGCTTTATTTGGCCGGTTTTGGCCGGTTTGTTGGGTAAAGGGTTAAACAAGAAGCCCTTCCATCGAGAGTTAGGAAGCGTATATCAGTCTGAACATGGGTTCTAACCCACTACCTTCGAAATGCTTGACCTGCCATTCTGGAAACATCACAATGCACTTCCTCCGAAATTGCATCTGTAACCATAATATTACTGTTACTGGCGCATATAGATAGATAGACAGATAGAAGTAGTTCAAAGTTACAGGAAACAAGTCACCTATACATGTATATATCATTTATATACCAATGTTTAAAGTTAACAAGACAAAACCTAGATAAATTAAAATTATTATTACTTTTCAACGGGGACGGCAGGTAAACAACCTTCTTGGTTATGCTGTCCCCGATAGCTCATTGAATGTTATACTATTACACTGTGTATATAATTGTATATATCATATGAATGAGTTATGAATAAATAATCATAGTCATAGTCATATATTAATATTTGGCTATTTCTCTGTATTGAAAGTGGCATTGCGAGCAGCCGTTTTCAAGTCGCCATATATAGGAACGTGGTTCAATATTGTACATGATTTCTACAGAATGTCATGCATCCTTTCATCGGAGCCTCCATCGACCGGACACAGCTAATGTAAAATCCATAACTATATGTGGTGGTGAGGAATATCAGAATTTTAAGTTGTCGTATTGTGTAAATTGAATACACAAAGGAGCAATTAAAGAGGGACTGTATACACCCGTCATTTATGGGACCACCTCCTTTTATAATCAACAGAATATATATAGGCAACAAATGAATGAATTTGAGACATGGATTAGTGCAAACTACAATCATGTGCTCTATGAACGACGCAAACATGGTCGAGTCATAAACTCATTTTCATGATAATCACCATGTTGTTTGATCGTTCATAGAGCACATATATCCTTTCGGGTATAAAAGGAGATGGTCCCAAAAAACGTTACAGAACCTGACGATTGTTTAGATCCGGATATGATAAACATAAAGAGCGTTATTTGTTACTGTTTTCCTGATATGGAAAACATAAAGAGCGTTTATATCATGTGTGTGATTAACCAATAGAATTGCGCCGAGTTATATATGTAAACAGAAGCAAAACTTCTGTAACACGGACAGGCTCTTGTTTACGTATACACCATCGTACGTCTTGACGACAATATACTATTTACGCGCTGATTATGTTTGGCATATGAACAAAACTATATCTATTTTAATATTCCTTCTGTTGATGGCGATTTGAACAAATATGAATATTTCTGCAACGAACGCCACCCGTGCCTTTTATGCATAATCGTAATTTCAACAGATCGAAATTTCCATTGTTCGTAGCAGGCTTCAAAATATGGTGCCGGACATTTGCAGAATGATGTCCCCAAAGAGTGAATTTAGTGACGCTACCCCACGCAGCGGGCTAGCGTCACCAAATTCATCCGATGGGGACCCCATTATGCATGGCATTATCTCCTATGTTCCCATATGGTGATATGCACCCATTGGACACCTGGAAATTTGGGAAAAACAAAAAAACTTCTTAATTTAATAATAAACATGCCCTCCACACAGGGAAGATTATGCCTACGCAGAAGATTCACATAGGGTGGATTTAGTGATGTTAGCCCGGGGTAACGTCACTAAATTCACCCTCTGTGGCACTCATTCTGCGATTGTCCGGCATAAGTTTGAGGCCTGGTTCATAGTATTCTATGTACTTACTGTAAGGTAACACGCCCCAAACTCCATACAGCGCCCTCTACGTTATCACTGCGATATAGCACTGCCACAAGGATGGTACTTTGCAGACGATAAATCTATTTTTACATATCGTCGCGGAACTGTATTTAGTCACCTATTATCTTGTTTTGTCCACCAAATTTGTTTTAAAGTTTGCAATAATGGTAATTATTTCGGTATTGATAAGAACAATATGAACTGAGCCAGACATAGACAATTTTAATCCTAAAACATAAGAACAAAAAACACGTAAGAAATCCTTACCAATTAATGTCCTTATAGCAGTGGTATCTCAGCGGAGCGATGGGAGATAACTCTGCCTGGAGTTTGAACATGCCCTATATATACAAAATCATGTCAATATGATTTTTAGCCTTTCTACACTGTCTCGTTTCAGATTTGCATAAATAGTGCATTAATGCATTGTGACTCACAATATTAAAATATAACTCAACATCAAACACATTAATAATGTATAGGTGCAGCTCCACGTCGCGTTTCAAAGTCTTCTCTGCACATAAAACTCTTCTCGTGGCACTAAGATAGATTTTTGCTGGCGGCGACGTTACTTTTGAAGGGCCACACCATTAAATTTTGAAGTGATTTTTGATGCAGCTATTTTTATTATTACACAGACGTGTTTGTGTAAATTTCAAGCCATATAAATTGGTTTGAAAATGTCACTCAATGCCAGCCTGTATTCGTGGGTCGATATAGGTTCAATAAAATGTCACTCAATGCCAGCCTGTATTCGTGGGTCGATATAGGTTCAATAAAATGTCACTCAATGCCAGCCTGTATTTGTGGGTCGATATAGGTTCAATATAAATGTCACTCAATGCCAGCCTGTATTCGTGGGTCGATATAGGTTCAATATAAATGTCACTCAATGCCAGCCTGTATTCGTGGGTCGATATAGGTTCAATATGAAGTTATTTCAAGACGAAATCAGTCCAGCATGGCACTATTTTATCAAAAGATTCTATAAACTCCTATTAACGGGTAAAATTGGTAAGTTTTCACTATGGCTCGCGCCGTTCAACGGAATAACGGGTATAAGTCAGCCTGTTCAGTGGAATAACGGGTATAAGTCAGCCTGTTCAGTGGAATAACGGGTGTAAGTCAGCCTGTTCAGTGTGATAACGGGTGTAAGTCAGCCTGTTCAGTGGAATAACGGGTGTAAGTCAGCCTGTTCAGTGGAATAACGGGTGTAAGTCAGCCTGTTCAGTGGAATAACGGGTATAAGTCAGCCTGTTCAGTGGAATAACGGGTGTAAGTCAGCCTGTTCAGTGGAATAACGGGTGTAAGTCAGCCTGTTCAGTGGAATAACGGGTGTAAGTCAGCCTGTTCAGTGGAATAACGGGTGTAAGTCAGCCTGTTCAGTGGAATAACGGGTGTAAGTCAGCCTGTTCAGTGGAATAACGGGTGTAAGTCAGCCTGTTCAGTGGGATAACGGGTGTAAGTCAGCCTGTTCAGTGGAATAACGGGTGTAAGTCAGCCTGTTCAGTGGGATAACGGGTGTAAGTCAGCCTGTTCAGTGGGATAACGGGTGTAAGTCAGCCTGTTCAGTGGAATAACTGGTGTAAGTCAGCCTGTTCAACGGAATAACGGGTGAAAGTCAGCCTGTTCAGTGGAATAACTGGTGTAAGTCAGCCTGTTCAACGGAATAACGGGTGTAAGTCAGCCTGTTCAGTGGAATAACTGGTGTAAGTCAGCCTGTTCAACGGAATAACGGGTGTAAGTCAGCCTGTTCAGTGGAATAACTGGTGTAAGTCAGCCTGTTCAACGGAATAACGGGTGTAAGTCAGCCTGTTCAGTGGAATAACGGGTGTAAGTCAGCCTGTTCAGTGGGATAACGGGTGTAAGTCAGCCTGTTCAGTGGAATAACGGGTGTAAGTCAGCCTGTTCAGTGGGATAACGGGTGTAAGTCAGCCTGTTCAGTGGGATAACGGGTGTAAGTCAGCCTGTTCAGTGGAATAACTGGTGTAAGTCAGCCTGTTCAACGGAATAACGGGTGTAAGTCAGCCTGTTCAGTGGAATAACTGGTGTAAGTCAGCCTGTTCAGAGGAATAACGGGTGTAAGTCAGCCTGTTCAGAGGAATAACGGGTGTAGTCAGCCTGTTCAGCGGAATAACGGGTGTAAGTCAGCCTGTTCAACGGAATAACGGGTGTAAGTCAGCCTGTTCAGTGGAATAACTGGTGTAAGTCAGCCTGTTCAACGGAATAACGGGTGTAAGTCAGCCTGTTCAGTGGAATAACGGGTGTAAGTCAGCCTGTTCAGTGGGATAACGGGTGTAAGTCAGCCTGTTCAGTGGAATAACGGGTGTAAGTCAGCCTGTTCAGTGGGATAACGGGTGTAAGTCAGCCTGTTCAACGGAATAACGGGTGTAAGTCAGCCTGTTCAGTGGAATAACGGGTGTAAGTCAGCCTGTTCAGTGGGATAACGGGTGTAAGTCAGCCTGTTCAGTGGAATAACTGGTGTAAGTCAGCCTGTTCAGTGGAATAACGGGTGTAAGTCAGCCTGTTCAGAGGAATAACGGGTGTAGTCAGCCTGTTCAGCGGAATAACTGGTGTAAGTCAGCCTGTTCAACGGAATAACGGGTGTAAGTCAGCCTGTTCAGTGGAATAACTGGTGTAAGTCAGCCTGTTCAGTGGAATAACGGGTGTAAGTCAGCCTGTTCAGTGGGATAACGGGTGTAAGTCAGCCTGTTCAACGGAATAACGGGTGTAAGTCAGCCTGTTCAGTGGAATAACGGGTGTAAGTCAGCCTGTTCAGTGGGATAACGGGTGTAAGTCAGCCTGTTCAGTGGAATAACTGGTGTAAGTCAGCCTGTTCAGAGGAATAACGGGTGTAAGTCAGCCTGTTCAGAGGAATAACGGGTGTAAGTCAGCCTGTTCAGCGGAATAACGGGTGTAAGTCAGCCTGTTCAACGGAATAACGGGTGTAAGTCAGCCTGTTCAGTGGAATAACTGGTGTAAGTCAGCCTGTTCAGTGGAATAACGGGTGTAAGTCAGCCTGTTCAGTGGAATAACTGGTGTAAGTCAGCCTGTTCAACGGAATAACGGGTGTAAGTCAGCCTGTTCAGTGGAATAACGGGTGTAAGTCAGCCTGTTCAACGGAATAACGGGTGTAAGTCAGCCTGTTCAGTGGAATAACGGGTGTAAGTCAGCCTGTTCAGTGGAATAACTGGTGTAAGTCAGCCTGTTCAGTGGAATAACGGGTGTAAGTCAGCCTGTTCAGTGGAATAACGGGTGTAAGTCAGCCTGTTCAACGGAATAACGGGTGTAAGTCAGCCTGTTCAGTGGAATAACGGGTGTAAGTCAGCCTGTTCAGTGGGATAACGGGTGTAAGTCAGCCTGTTCAGTGGAATAACGGGTGTAAGTCAGCCTGTTCAGTGGGATAACGGGTGTAAGTCAGCCTGTTCAACGGAATAACGGGTGTAAGTCAGCCTGTTCAGTGGAATAACGGGTGTAAGTCAGCCTGTTCAGTGGAATAACGGGTGTAAGTCAGCCTGTTCAGTGGAATAACTGGTGTAAGTCAGCCTGTTCAACGGAATAACGGGTGTAAGTCAGCCTGTTCAACGGAATAACGGGTGTAAGTCAGCCTGTTCAGTGGAATAACTGGTGTAAGTCAGCCTGTTCAACGGAATAACGGGTGTAAGTCAGCCTGTTCAACGGAATAACGGGTATAAGTCAGCCTGTTCAGTGGAATAACTGGTGTAAGTCAGCCTGTTCAGAGGAATAACGGGTGTAAGTCAGCCTGTTCAGAGGAATAACGGGTGTAAGTCAGCCTGTTCAGCGGAATAACGGGTGTAAGTCAGCCTGTTCAACGGAATAACGGGTGTAAGTCAGCCTGTTCAGTGGAATAACGGGTATAAGTCAGCCTGTTCAGTGGAATAACTGGTGTAAGTCAGCCTGTTCAGAGGAATAACGGGTGTAAGTCAGCCTGTTCAGTGGAATAACGGGTGTAAGTCAGCCTGTTCAACGGAATAACGGGTGTAAGTCAGCCTGTTCAGTGGAATAACGGGTGTAAGTCAGCCTGTTCAGTGGAATAACGGGTGTAAGTCAGCCTGTTCAGTGGAATAACTGGTGTAAGTCAGCCTGTTCAACGGAATAACGGGTGTAAGTCAGCCTGTTCAACGGAATAACGGGTGTAAGTCAGCCTGTTCAGTGGAATAACTGGTGTAAGTCAGCCTGTTCAGAGGAATAACGGGTGTAAGTCAGCCTGTTCAGAGGAATAACGGGTGTAAGTCAGCCTGTTCAGCGGAATAACGGGTGTAAGTCAGCCTGTTCAACGGAATAACGGGTGTAAGTCAGCCTGTTCAGTGGAATAACTGGTGTAAGTCAGCCTGTTCAGTGGAATAACGGGTGTAAGTCAGCCTGTTCAGTGGAATAACTGGTGTAAGTCAGCCTGTTCAACGGAATAACGGGTGTAAGTCAGCCTGTTCAACGGAATAACGGGTGTAAGTCAGCCTGTTCAGTGGAATAACTGGTGTAAGTCAGCCTGTTCAACGGAATAACGGGTGTAAGTCAGCCTGTTCAACGGAATAACGGGTATAAGTCAGCCTGTTCAGTGGAATAACTGGTGTAAGTCAGCCTGTTCAGAGGAATAACGGGTGTAAGTCAGCCTGTTCAGAGGAATAACGGGTGTAAGTCAGCCTGTTCAGCGGAATAACGGGTGTAAGTCAGCCTGTTCAACGGAATAACGGGTGTAAGTCAGCCTGTTCAGTGGAATAACGGGTATAAGTCAGCCTGTTCAGTGGAATAACTGGTGTAAGTCAGCCTGTTCAGAGGAATAACGGGTGTAAGTCAGCCTGTTCAGTGGAATAACGGGTGTAAGTCAGCCTGTTCAACGGAATAACGGGTGTAAGTCAGCCTGTTCAGTGGAATAACGGGTGTAAGTCAGCCTGTTCAGTGGAATAACGGGTGTAAGTCAGCCTGTTCAGTGGAATAACTGGTGTAAGTCAGCCTGTTCAACGGAATAACGGGTGTAAGTCAGCCTGTTCAACGGAATAACGGGTGTAAGTCAGCCTGTTCAGTGGAATAACTGGTGTAAGTCAGCCTGTTCAGAGGAATAACGGGTGTAAGTCAGCCTGTTCAGAGGAATAACGGGTGTAAGTCAGCCTGTTCAGCGGAATAACGGGTGTAAGTCAGCCTGTTCAACGGAATAACGGGTGTAAGTCAGCCTGTTCAGTGGAATGACTGGTGTAAGTCAGCCTGTTCAACGGAATAACGGGTGTAAGTCAGCCTGTTCAACGGAATAACGGGTGTAAGTCAGCCTGTTCAGTGGAATAACGGGTGTAAGTCAGCCTGTTCAGCGGAATAACGGGTGTAAGTCAGCCTGTTCAACGGAATAACGGGTGTAAGTCAGCCTGTTCAGTGGAATAACTGGTGTAAGTCAGCCTGTTCAGAGGAATAACGGGTGTAAGTCAGCCTGTTCAGAGGAATAACGGGTGTAAGTCAGCCTGTTCAGCGGAATAACGGGTGTAAGTCAGCCTGTTCAGTGGAATAACGGGTGTAAGTCAGCCTGTTCAGTGGAATAACGGGTGTAAGTCAGCCTGTTCAACAGAATAACGGGTGTAAGTCAGCCTGTTCAACGGAATAACGGGTGTAAGTCAGCCTGTTCAGTGGGATAACGGGTGTAAGTCAGCCTGTTCTGAATAACGGGTGTAAGTCAGCCTGTTCAACGGAATAACGGGTGTAAGTCAGCCTGTTCAACGGAATAACGGGTGTAAGTCAGCCTGTTCTGAATAACGGGTGTAAGTCAGTCTGTTCAACGGAATAACGGGTGTAAGTCAGCCTGTTCAGTGGGATAACGGGTGTAAGTCAGCCTGTTTAGTGGAATAACTGGTGTAAGTCAGCCTGTTCTGAATAACGGGTGTAAGTCAGCCTGTTCAACGGAATAACGGGTGTAAGTCAGCCTGTTCAGTGGGATAACGGGTGTAAGTCAGCCTGTTCTGAATAACGGGTGTAAGTCAGCCTGTTCAGTGGAATAACTGGTGTAAGTCAGCCTGTTCAGAGGAATAACGGGTGTAAGTCAGCCTGTTCAGAGGAATAACGGGTGTAAGTCAGCCTGTTCAGTGGAATAACTGGTGTAAGTCAGCCTGTTCAGTGGAATAACGGGTGTAAGTCAGCCTGTTCAGAGGAATAACGGGTGTAAGTCAGCCTGTTCAGTGGAATAACGGGTGTAAGTCAGCCTGTTCAGAGGAATAACGGGTGTAAGTCAGCCTGTTCAGTGGAATAACGGGTGTAAGTCAGCCTGTTCAGAGGAATAACGGGTGTAAGTCAGCCTGTTCAACGGAATAACGGGTGTAAGTCAGCCTGTTCAGTGGAATAACTGGTGTAAGTCAGCCTGTTCAGAGGAATAACGGGTGTAAGTCAGCCTGTTCAGAGGAATAACGGGTGTAAGTCAGCCTGTTCAGTGGAATAACGGGTGTAAGTCAGCCTGTTCAACGGAATAACGGGTGTAAGTCAGCCTGTTCAGTGGGATAACGGGTGTAAGTCAGCCTGTTCTGAATAACGGGTGTAAGTCAGCCTGTTCTGAATAACGGGTATAAGTCAGCCTGTTCAGTGGAATAACGGGTGTAAGTCAGCCTGTTCAGCGGAATAACGGGTGTAAGTCAGCCTGTTCAACGGAATAACGGGTGTAAGTCAGCCTGTTCAGAGGAATAACGGGTGTAAGTCAGCCTGTTCAACGGAATAACGGGTGTAAGTCAGCCTGTTCAACGGAATAACGGGTGTAAGTCAGCCTGTTCAACGGAATAACGGGTGTAAGTCAGCCTGTTCAGTGGAATAACGGGTATAAGTCAGCCTGTTCAACGGAATAACGGGTGTAAGTCAGCCTGTTCAGCGGAATAACGGGTGTAAGTCAGCCTGTTCAACGGAATAACGGGTGTAAGTCAGCCTGTTCAACGGAATAACGGGTGTAAGTCAGCCTGTTCAGCGGAATAACGGGTGTAAGTCAGCCTGTTCAACGGAATAACGGGTGTAAGTCAGCCTGTTCAACGGAATAACGGGTGTAAGTCAGCCTGTTCAGCGGAATAACGGGTGTAAGTCAGCCTGTTCAACGGAATAACGGGTGTAAGTCAGCCTGTTCAACGGAATAACGGGTGTAAGTCAGCCTGTTCAGCGGAATAACGGGTATAAGTCAGCCTGTTCAACGGAATAACGGGTGTAAGTCAGCCTGTTCAGCGGAATAACGGGTATAAGTCAGCCTGTTCAACGGAATAACGGGTGTAAGTCAGCCTGTTCAGCGGAATAACGGGTATAAGTCAGTCTGTTCAACGGAATAACGGGTGTAAGTCAGCCTGTTCAGAGGAATAACGGGTGTAAGTCAGCCTGTTCAACGGAATAACTGGTGTAAGTCAGCCTGTTCAGCGGAATAACGGGTATAAGTCAGCCTGTTCTGAATAACGGGTGTAAGTCAGCCTGTTCAACGGAATAACGGGTGTAAGTCAGCCTGTTCAGCGGAATAACGGGTGTAAGTCAGCCTGTTCAACGGAATAACGGGTGTAAGTCAGCCTGTTCAGTGGAATAACTGGTGTAAGTCAGCCTGTTCAGTGGAATAACGGGTGTAAGTCAGCCTGTTCAGCGGAATAACGGGTATAAGTCAGTCTGTTCAACGGAATAACGGGTGTAAGTCAGCCTGTTCAGAGGAATAACGGGTGTAAGTCAGCCTGTTCAACGGAATAACTGGTGTAAGTCAGCCTGTTCAGCGGAATAACGGGTATAAGTCAGTCTGTTCAACGGAATAACGGGTGTAAGTCAGCCTGTTCAGAGGAATAACGGGTGTAAGTCAGCCTGTTCAACGGAATAACGGGTGTAAGTCAGCCTGTTCAGAGGAATAACGGGTGTAAGTCAGCCTGTTCAACGGAATAACTGGTGTAAGTCAGCCTGTTCAGTGGAATAACTGGTGTAAGTCAGCCTGTTCAGTGGGATAACGGGTGTAAGTCAGCCTGTTCAGCGGAATAACGGGTGTAAGTCAGCCTGTTCAGAGGAATAACGGGTGTAAGTCAGCCTGTTCAGTGGAATAACTGGTGTAAGTCAGCCTGTTCAGTGGGATAACGGGTGTAAGTCAGCCTGTTCAGCGGAATAACGGGTGTAAGTCAGCCTGTTCAGAGGAATAACGGGTGTAAGTCAGCCTGTTCAGTGGAATAACTGGTGTAAGTCAGCCTGTTCTGAATAACGGGTGTAAGTCAGCCTGTTCAGTGGAATAACGGGTGTAAGTCAGCCTGTTCAGCGGAATAACGGGTGTAAGTCAGCCTGTTCAGAGGAATAACGGGTGTAAGTCAGCCTGTTCAGTGGAATAACTGGTGTAAGTCAGCCTGTTCAGTGGGATAACGGGTGTAAGTCAGCCTGTTCAACGGAATAACTGGTGTAAGTCAGCCTGTTCAGTGGAATAACTGGTGTAAGTCAGCCTGTTCAGTGGGATAACGGGTGTAAGTCAGCCTGTTCAGCGGAATAACGGGTGTAAGTCAGCCTGTTCAGAGGAATAACGGGTGTAA
Organism: Siphonodentalium dalli; assembly: GCA_032622095.1. NCBI lineage: Eukaryota > Metazoa > Mollusca > Scaphopoda > Gadilida > Siphonodentaliidae > Siphonodentalium > Siphonodentalium dalli. The sequence continues at coordinate 153,837,430 of CP136068.1, read as the reverse complement.
GTCAGCCTGTTCAACGGAATAACTGGTGTAAGTCAGCCTGTTCAGTGGAATAACTGGTGTAAGTCAGCCTGTTCAGTGGGATAACGGGTGTAAGTCAGCCTGTTCAGTGGGATAACGGGTGTAAGTCAGCCTGTTCAGTGGGATAACGGGTGTAAGTCAGCCTGTTCAGCGGAATAACTGGTGTAAGTCAGCCTGTTCAGTGGGATAACGGGTGTAAGTCAGCCTGTTCTGAATAACGGGTGTAAGTCAGCCTGTTCAGTGGGATAACGGGTGTAAGTCAGCCTGTTCAGTGGAATAACGGGTGTAAGTCAGCCTGTTCAGCGGAATAACGGGTGTAAGTCAGCCTGTTCAGAGGAATAACGGGTGTAAGTCAGCCTGTTCAGTGGGATAACGGGTGTAAGTCAGCCTGTTCAGTGGGATAACGGGTGTAAGTCAGCCTGTTCAGCGGAATAACGGGTGTAAGTCAGCCTGTTCAGTGGAATAACTGGTGTAAGTCAGCCTGTTCAGTGGGATAACGGGTGTAAGTCAGCCTGTTCAGCGGAATAACGGGTGTAAGTCAGCCTGTTCAGTGGAATAACTGGTGTAAGTCAGCCTGTTCAGTGGGATAACGGGTGTAAGTCAGCCTGTTCAGTGGGATAACGGGTGTAAGTCAGCCTGTTCAGTGGAATAACTGGTGTAAGTCAGCCTGTTCAGTGGGATAACGGGTGTAAGTCAGCCTGTTCTGAATAACGGGTGTAAGTCAGCCTGTTCAGTGGAATCACGGGTGTAAGTCAGCCTGTTCAGCGGAATAACGGGTGTAAGTCAGCCTGTTCAGAGGAATAACGGGTGTAAGTCAGCCTGTTCAACGGAATAACGGGTGTAAGTCAGCCTGTTCAGTGGAATAACGGGTGTAAGTCAGCCTGTTCAACGGAATAACGGGTGTAAGTCAGCCTGTTCAGTGGAATAACGGGTGTAAGTCAGCCTGTTCAGAGGAATAACGGGTGTAAGTCAGCCTGTTCAGCGGAATAACGGGTGTAAGTCAGCCTGTTCAGCGGAATAACGGGTGTAAGTCAGCCTGTTCAACGGAATAACTGGTGTAAGTCAGCCTGTTCAGCGGAATAACGGGTGTAAGTCAGCCTGTTCAGAGGAATAACGGGTGTAAGTCAGCCTGTTCAACGGAATAACGGGTGTAAGTCAGCCTGTTCAGTGGAATAACGGGTGTAAGTCAGCCTGTTCAACGGAATAACGGGTGTAAGTCAGCCTGTTCAGTGGAATAACGGGTGTAAGTCAGCCTGTTCAGAGGAATAACGGGTGTAAGTCAGCCTGTTCAGCGGAATAACGGGTGTAAGTCAGCCTGTTCAGCGGAATAACGGGTGTAAGTCAGCCTGTTCAACGGAATAACGGGTGTAAGTCAGCCTGTTCAGCGGAATAACGGGTGTAAGTCAGCCTGTTCAACGGAATAACGGGTGTAAGTCAGCCTGTTCAGCGGAATAACGGGTGTAAGTCAGCCTGTTCAACGGAATAACGGGTGTAAGTCAGCCTGTTCAACGGAATAACGGGTGTAAGTCAGCCTGTTCAGCGGAATAACGGGTGTAAGTCAGCCTGTTCAACGGAATAACGGGTGTAAGTCAGCCTGTTCAGCGGAATAACGGGTGTAAGTCAGCCTGTTCAACGGAATAACGGGTGTAAGTCAGCCTGTTCAGCGGAATAACGGGTGTAAGTCAGCCTGTTCAGCGGAATAACGGGTGTAAGTCAGCCTGTTCAGTGGAATAACGGGTGTAAGTCAGCCTGTTCAGTGGGATAACGGGTGTAAGTCAGCCTGTTCTGAATAACGGGTGTAAGTCAGCCTGTTCAGTGGAATAACGGGTGTAAGTCAGCCTGTTCTGAATAACGGGTATAAGTCAGCCTGTTCAGTGGAATAACGGGTGTAAGTCAGCCTGTTCAGTGGAATAACGGGTGTAAGTCAGCCTGTTCTGAATAACGGGTGTAAGTCAGCCTGTTCAACGGAATAACTGGTGTAAGTCAGCCTGTTCTGAATAACGGGTGTAAGTCAGCCTGTTCAGTGGAATAACGGGTGTAAGTCAGCCTGTTCAACGGAATAACTGGTGTAAGTCAGCCTGTTCTGAATAACGGGTGTAAGTCAGCCTGTTCAGTGGAATAACGGGTGTAAGTCAGCCTGTTCTGAATAACGGGTATAAGTCAGCCTGTTCAGTGGAATAACGGGTGTAAGTCAGCCTGTTCAGTGGAATAACTGGTGTAAGTCAGCCTGTTCAGTGGAATAACGGGTGTAAGTCAGCCTGTTCAACGGAATAACGGGTGTAAGTCAGCCTGTTCAACGGAATAACGGGTGTAAGTCAGCCTGTTCAGTGGAATAACTGGTGTAAGTCAGCCTGTTCAGTGGAATAACGGGTGTAAGTCAGCCTGTTCAGTGGAATAACGGGTGTAAGTCAGCCTGTTCAGTGGAATAACTGGTGTAAGTCAGCCTGTTCAGTGGAATAACGGGTGTAAGTCAGCCTGTTCAACGGAATAACGGGTGTAAGTCAGCCTGTTCAGTGGAATAACGGGTGTAAGTCAGCCTGTTCAACGGAATAACGGGTGTAAGTCAGCCTGTTCAGTGGAATAACTGGTGTAAGTCAGCCTGTTCAGTGGAATAACGGGTATAAGTCAGCCTGTTCTGAATAACGGGTGTAAGTCAGCCTGTTCAGTGGAATAACGGGTGTAAGTCAGCCTGTTCAGTGGAATAACGGGTGTAAGTCAGCCTGTTCAGTGGAATAACGGGTGTAAGTCAGCCTGTTCAGTGGAATAACGGGTGTAAGTCAGCCTGTTCAGTGGAATAACGGGTGTAAGTCAGCCTGTTCAGTGGAATAACGGGTGTAAGTCAGCCTGTTCAGTGGAATAACGGGTGTAAGTCAGCCTGTTCAACGGAATAACGGGTGTAAGTCAGCCTGTTCAGTGGAATAACGGGTGTAAGTCAGCCTGTTCAGTGGAATAACGGGTGTAAGTCAGCCTGTTCAGTGGAATAACTGGTGTAAGTCAGCCTGTTCAGTGGAATAACGGGTGTAAGTCAGCCTGTTCAACGGAATAACGGGTGTAAGTCAGCCTGTTCAGTGGAATAACGGGTGTAAGTCAGCCTGTTCAACGGAATAACGGGTGTAAGTCAGCCTGTTCAGTGGAATAACTGGTGTAAGTCAGCCTGTTCAGTGGAATAACGGGTATAAGTCAGCCTGTTCAGCGGAATAACGGGTGTAAGTCAGCCTGTTCAGCGGAATAACTGGTGTAAGTCAGCCTGTTCAGTGGAATAACGGGTATAAGTCAGCCTGTTCAGCGGAATAACGGGTATAAGTCAGCCTGTTCAGTGGAATAACGGGTGTAAGTCAGCCTGTTCAGCGGAATAACGGGTGTAAGTCAGCCTGTTCAGCGGAATAACGGGTGTAAGTCAGCCTGTTCAGCGGAATAACTGGTGTAAGTCAGCCTGTTCAGTGGAATAACTGGTGTAAGTCAGCCTGTTCAGTGGAATAACGGGTATAAGTCAGCCTGTTCAGCGGAATAACGGGTGTAAGTCAGCCTGTTCAGCGGAATAACTGGTGTAAGTCAGCCTGTTCAGTGGAATAACGGGTGTAAGTCAGCCTGTTCAGCGGAATAACGGGTGTAAGTCAGCCTGTTCAGCGGAATAACGGGTGTAAGTCAGCCTGTTCAACGGAATAACGGGTGTAAGTCAGCCTGTTCAGTGGAATAACGGGTGTAAGTCAGCCTGTTCAACGGAATAACGGGTGTAAGTCAGCCTGTTCAGTGGAATAACTGGTGTAAGTCAGCCTGTTCAGTGGAATAACGGGTATAAGTCAGCCTGTTCTGAATAACGGGTGTAAGTCAGCCTGTTCAGTGGAATAACGGGTGTAAGTCAGCCTGTTCAGCGGAATAACGGGTGTAAGTCAGCCTGTTCAGTGGAATAACGGGTGTAAGTCAGCCTGTTCAGTGGAATAACGGGTGTAAGTCAGCCTGTTCAGTGGAATAACGGGTGTAAGTCAGCCTGTTCAACGGAATAACGGGTGTAAGTCAGCCTGTTCAGTGGAATAGCGGGTGTAAGTCAGCCTGTTCAGTGGAATAACGTGTGTAAGTCAGCCTGTTCAGTGGAATAACTGGTGTAAGTCAGCCTGTTCAGTGGAATAACGGGTATAAGTCAGCCTGTTCTGAATAACGGGTGTAAGTCAGCCTGTTCAGCGGAATAACGGGTGTAAGTCAGCCTGTTCAGTGGAATAACGGGTGTAAGTCAGCCTGTTCAGTGGAATAACGGGTGTAAGTCAGCCTGTTCAGTGGAATAACGGGTGTAAGTCAGCCTGTTCAACGGAATAACGGGTGTAAGTCAGCCTGTTCAGTGGAATAGCGGGTGTAAGTCAGCCTGTTCAGTGGAATAACGTGTGTAAGTCAGCCTGTTCAGTGGAATAACTGGTGTAAGTCAGCCTGTTCAGTGGAATAACGGGTATAAGTCAGCCTGTTCTGAATAACGGGTGTAAGTCAGCCTGTTCAGTGGAATAACGGGTGTAAGTCAGCCTGTTCAGCGGAATAACGGGTGTAAGTCAGCCTGTTCAGCGGAATAACGGGTGTAAGTCAGCCTGTTCAACGGAATAACGGGTGTAAGTCAGCCTGTTCAGTGGAATAACGGGTGTAAGTCAGCCTGTTCAACGGAATAACGGGTGTAAGTCAGCCTTTTCAGTGGAATAACGGGTGTAAGTCAGCCTGTTCAGTGGAATAACGGGTGTAAGTCAGCCTGTTCAGTGGAATAACGGGTGTAAGTCAGCCTGTTCAGTGGAATAACTGGTGTAAGTCAGCCTGTTCAGTGGAATAACGGGTATAAGTCAGCCTGTTCTGAATAACGGGTGTAAGTCAGCCTGTTCAGTGGAATAACGGGTGTAAGTCAGCCTGTTCAGCGGAATAACGGGTGTAAGTCAGCCTGTTCAGTGGAATAACGGGTGTAAGTCAGCCTGTTCAGCGGAATAACGGGTGTAAGTCAGCCTGTTCAACGGAATAACGGGTGTAAGTCAGCCTGTTCAGAGGAATAACGGGTGTAAGTCAGCCTGTTCAGCGGAATAACGGGTGTAAGTCAGCCTGTTCAACGGAATAACGGGTGTAAGTCAGCCTGTTCAGTGGAATAACGGGTGTAAGTCAGCCTGTTCAGTGGAATAACGGGTGTAAGTCAGCCTGTTCAGTGGAATAACGGGTATAAGTCAGCCTGTTCTGAATAACGGGTGTAAGTCAGCCTGTTCAACGGAATAACGGGTGTAAGTCAGCCTGTTCTGAATAACGGGTGTAAGTCAGCCTGTTCAGCGGAATAACGGGTGTAAGTCAGCCTGTTCAACGGAATAACGGGTGTAAGTCAGCCTGATCAGTGGAATAACGGGTGTAAGTCAGCCTGTTCAGTGGAATAACGGGTGTAAGTCAGCCTGTTCAGTGGAATAACGGGTATAAGTCAGCCTGTTCTGAATAACGGGTGTAAGTCAGCCTGTTCAGTGGAATAACGGGTGTAAGTCAGCCTGTTCAGTGGAATAACGGGTGTAAGTCAGCCTGTTCAGTGGAATAACTGGTGTAAGTCAGCCTGTTCTGAATAACGGGTATAAGTCAGCCTGTTCAGTGGAATAACGGGTGTAAGTCAGCCTGTTCAGTGGAATAACGGGTATAAGTCAGCCTGTTCTGAATAACGGGTGTAAGTCAGCCTGTTCAGTGGAATAACGGGTGTAAGTCAGCCTGTTCAGTGGAATAACGGGTGTAAGTCAGCCTGTTCAACGGAATAACGGGTGTAAGTCAGCCTGTTCAGTGGAATAACGGGTGTAAGTCAGCCTGTTCAGTGGAATAACGGGTGTAAGTCAGCCTGTTCAGTGGAATAACGGGTATAAGTCAGCCTGTTCAGTGGAATAACGGGTATAAGTCAGCCTGTTCAGCGGAATAACTGGTGTAAGTCAGCCTGTTCAGTGGAATAACGGGTGTAAGTCAGCCTGTTCAGTGGAATAACGGGTGTAAGTCAGCCTGTTCAGCGGAATAACGGGTGTAAGTCAGCCTGTTCAGCGGAATAACGGGTGTAAGTCAGCCTGTTCAACGGAATAACGGGTGTAAGTCAGCCTGTTCAGTGGAATAACGGGTGTAAGTCAGCCTGTTCAACGGAATAACGGGTGTAAGTCAGCCTGTTCAGTGGAATAACTGGTGTAAGTCAGCCTGTTCAGTGGAATAACGGGTATAAGTCAGCCTGTTCTGAATAACGGGTGTAAGTCAGCCTGTTCAGTGGAATAACGGGTGTAAGTCAGCCTGTTCAGCGGAATAACGGGTGTAAGTCAGCCTGTTCAGTGGAATAACGGGTGTAAGTCAGCCTGTTCAGTGGAATAACGGGTGTAAGTCAGCCTGTTCAGTGGAATAACGGGTGTAAGTCAGCCTGTTCAACGGAATAACGGGTGTAAGTCAGCCTGTTCAGTGGAATAGCGGGTGTAAGTCAGCCTGTTCAGTGGAATAACGTGTGTAAGTCAGCCTGTTCAGTGGAATAACTGGTGTAAGTCAGCCTGTTCAGTGGAATAACGGGTATAAGTCAGCCTGTTCTGAATAACGGGTGTAAGTCAGCCTGTTCAGCGGAATAACGGGTGTAAGTCAGCCTGTTCAGTGGAATAACGGGTGTAAGTCAGCCTGTTCAGTGGAATAACGGGTGTAAGTCAGCCTGTTCAGTGGAATAACGGGTGTAAGTCAGCCTGTTCAACGGAATAACGGGTGTAAGTCAGCCTGTTCAGTGGAATAGCGGGTGTAAGTCAGCCTGTTCAGTGGAATAACGTGTGTAAGTCAGCCTGTTCAGTGGAATAACTGGTGTAAGTCAGCCTGTTCAGTGGAATAACGGGTATAAGTCAGCCTGTTCTGAATAACGGGTGTAAGTCAGCCTGTTCAGTGGAATAACGGGTGTAAGTCAGCCTGTTCAGCGGAATAACGGGTGTAAGTCAGCCTGTTCAGCGGAATAACGGGTGTAAGTCAGCCTGTTCAACGGAATAACGGGTGTAAGTCAGCCTGTTCAGTGGAATAACGGGTGTAAGTCAGCCTGTTCAACGGAATAACGGGTGTAAGTCAGCCTTTTCAGTGGAATAACGGGTGTAAGTCAGCCTGTTCAGTGGAATAACGGGTGTAAGTCAGCCTGTTCAGTGGAATAACGGGTGTAAGTCAGCCTGTTCAGTGGAATAACTGGTGTAAGTCAGCCTGTTCAGTGGAATAACGGGTATAAGTCAGCCTGTTCTGAATAACGGGTGTAAGTCAGCCTGTTCAGTGGAATAACGGGTGTAAGTCAGCCTGTTCAGCGGAATAACGGGTGTAAGTCAGCCTGTTCAGTGGAATAACGGGTGTAAGTCAGCCTGTTCAGCGGAATAACGGGTGTAAGTCAGCCTGTTCAACGGAATAACGGGTGTAAGTCAGCCTGTTCAGAGGAATAACGGGTGTAAGTCAGCCTGTTCAGCGGAATAACGGGTGTAAGTCAGCCTGTTCAACGGAATAACGGGTGTAAGTCAGCCTGTTCAGTGGAATAACGGGTGTAAGTCAGCCTGTTCAGTGGAATAACGGGTGTAAGTCAGCCTGTTCAGTGGAATAACGGGTATAAGTCAGCCTGTTCTGAATAACGGGTGTAAGTCAGCCTGTTCAACGGAATAACGGGTGTAAGTCAGCCTGTTCTGAATAACGGGTGTAAGTCAGCCTGTTCAGCGGAATAACGGGTGTAAGTCAGCCTGTTCAACGGAATAACGGGTGTAAGTCAGCCTGATCAGTGGAATAACGGGTGTAAGTCAGCCTGTTCAGTGGAATAACGGGTGTAAGTCAGCCTGTTCAGTGGAATAACGGGTATAAGTCAGCCTGTTCTGAATAACGGGTGTAAGTCAGCCTGTTCAGTGGAATAACGGGTGTAAGTCAGCCTGTTCAGTGGAATAACGGGTGTAAGTCAGCCTGTTCAGTGGAATAACTGGTGTAAGTCAGCCTGTTCTGAATAACGGGTATAAGTCAGCCTGTTCAGTGGAATAACGGGTGTAAGTCAGCCTGTTCAGTGGAATAACGGGTATAAGTCAGCCTGTTCTGAATAACGGGTGTAAGTCAGCCTGTTCAGTGGAATAACGGGTGTAAGTCAGCCTGTTCAGTGGAATAACGGGTGTAAGTCAGCCTGTTCAACGGAATAACGGGTGTAAGTCAGCCTGTTCAGTGGAATAACGGGTGTAAGTCAGCCTGTTCAGTGGAATAACGGGTGTAAGTCAGCCTGTTCAGTGGAATAACGGGTATAAGTCAGCCTGTTCTGAATAACGGGTGTAAGTCAGCCTGTTCAACGGAATAACGGGTGTAAGTCAGCCTGTTCTGAATAACGGGTGTAAGTCAGCCTGTTCAGCGGAATAACGGGTGTAAGTCAGCCTGTTCAACGGAATAACGGGTGTAAGTCAGCCTGTTCAGTGGAATAACGGGTGTAAGTCAGCCTGTTCAGTGGAATAACGGGTGTAAGTCAGCCTGTTCAGTGGAATAACGGGTATAAGTCAGCCTGTTCTGAATAACGGGTGTAAGTCAGCCTGTTCAGTGGAATAACGGGTGTAAGTCAGCCTGTTCAGTGGAATAACGGGTGTAAGTCAGCCTGTTCAGTGGAATAACGGGTGTAAGTCAGCCTGTTCAGTGGAATAACGGGTGTAAGTCAGCCTGTTCAGTGGAATAACGGGTGTAAGTCAGCCTGTTCAGTGGAATAACGGGTATAAGTCAGCCTGTTCTGAATAACGGGTGTAAGTCAGCCTGTTCAACGGAATAACGGGTGTAAGTCAGCCTGTTCTGAATAACGGGTGTAAGTCAGCCTGTTCAGCGGAATAACGGGTGTAAGTCAGCCTGTTCAACGGAATAACGGGTGTAAGTCAGCCTGTTCAGTGGAATAACGGGTGTAAGTCAGCCTGTTCAGTGGAATAACGGGTGTAAGTCAGCCTGTTCAGTGGAATAACGGGTATAAGTCAGCCTGTTCAGTGGAATAACGGGTATAAGTCAGCCTGTTCTGAATAACGGGTGTAAGTCAGCCTGTTCAGTGGAATAACGGGTGTAAGTCAGCCTGTTCAGTGGAATAACTGGTGTAAGTCAGCCTGTTCTGAATAACGGGTATAAGTCAGCCTGTTCAGTGGAATAACGGGTGTAAGTCAGCCTGTTCAGTGGAATAACGGGTATAAGTCAGCCTGTTCTGAATAACGGGTGTAAGTCAGCCTGTTCAGTGGAATAACGGGTGTAAGTCAGCCTGTTCAGTGGAATAACGGGTGTAAGTCAGCCTGTTCAACGGAATAACGGGTGTAAGTCAGCCTGTTCAGTGGAATAACGGGTGTAAGTCAGCCTGTTCAGTGGAATAACGGGTGTAAGTCAGCCTGTTCAGTGGAATAACGGGTATAAGTCAGCCTGTTCTGAATAACGGGTGTAAGTCAGCCTGTTCAACGGAATAACGGGTGTAAGTCAGCCTGTTCTGAATAACGGGTGTAAGTCAGCCTGTTCAGCGGAATAACGGGTGTAAGTCAGCCTGTTCAACGGAATAACGGGTGTAAGTCAGCCTGTTCAGTGGAATAACGGGTGTAAGTCAGCCTGTTCAGTGGAATAACGGGTGTAAGTCAGCCTGTTCAGTGGAATAACGGGTATAAGTCAGCCTGTTCTGAATAACGGGTATAAGTCAGCCTGTTCTGAATAACGGGTGTAAGTCAGCCTGTTCAGTGGAATAACGGGTGTAAGTCAGCCTGTTCAGTGGAATAACGGGTGTAAGTCAGCCTGTTCAGTGGAATAACGGGTGTAAGTCAGCCTGTTCAGTGGAATAACGGGTGTAAGTCAGCCTGTTCAGTGGAATAACGGGTGTAAGTCAGTCTGTTCAGTGGAATAACGGGTGTAAGTCAGCCTGTTCAGTGGAATAACGGGTGTAAGTCAGCCTGTTCTGAATAACGGGTGTAAGTCAGCCTGTTCTGAATAACGGGTATAAGTCAGCCTGTTCAACGGAATAACGGGTGTAAGTCAGCCTGTTCAGTGGAATAACGGGTGTAAGTCAGCCTGTTCTGAATAACGGGTGTAAGTCAGCCTGTTCAACGGAATAACGGGTGTAAGTCAGCCTGTTCTGAATAACGGGTGTAAGTCAGCCTGTTCAGTGGAATAACGGGTGTAAGTCAGCCTGTTCAGTGGAATAACGGGTGTAAGTCAGCCTGTTCAGTGGAATAACGGGTGTAAGTCAGCCTGTTCAGTGGAATAACGGGTGTAAGTCAGTCTGTTCAGTGGAATAACGGGTGTAAGTCAGCCTGTTCAGTGGAATAACGGGTGTAAGTCAGCCTGTTCTGAATAACGGGTATAAGTCAGCCTGTTCAACGGAATAACGGGTGTAAGTCAGCCTGTTCAGTGGAATAACGGGTGTAAGTCAGCCTGTTCTGAATAACGGGTGTAAGTCAGCCTGTTCAACGGAATAACGGGTGTAAGTCAGCCTGTTCTGAATAACGGGTGTAAGTCAACCTGTTCAGTGGAATAACGGGTGTAAGTCAGCCTGTTCAGTGGAATAACGGGTGTAAGTCAGCCTGTTCAGTGGAATAACGGGTGTAAGTCAGCCTGTTCAGTGGAATAACGGGTGTAAGTCAGTCTGTTCAGTGGAATAACGGGTGTAAGTCAGCCTGTTCAGTGGAATAACGGGTGTAAGTCAGCCTGTTCTGAATAACGGGTATAAGTCAGCCTGTTCAACGGAATAACGGGTGTAAGTCAGCCTGTTCAGTGGAATAACGGGTGTAAGTCAGCCTGTTCTGAATAACGGGTGTAAGTCAGCCTGTTCAACGGAATAACGGGTGTAAGTCAGCCTGTTCTGAATAACGGGTGTAAGTCAGCCTGTTCAGCGGAATAACGGGTGTAAGTCAGCCTGTTCAACGGAATAACGGGTGTAAGTCAGCCTGTTCAGTGGAATAACGGGTGTAAGTCAGCCTGTTCAGTGGAATAACGGGTGTAAGTCAGCCTGTTCAGTGGAATAACGGGTATAAGTCAGCCTGTTCTGAATAACGGGTGTAAGTCAGCCTGTTCAGTGGAATAACGGGTGTAAGTCAGCCTGTTCAGTGGAATAACGGGTGTAAGTCAGCCTGTTCAGTGGAATAACGGGTGTAAGTCAGCCTGTTCAGTGGAATAACGGGTGTAAGTCAGCCTGTTCAGTGGAATAACGGGTGTAAGTCAGCCTGTTCAGTGGAATAACGGGTGTAAGTCAGCCTGTTCAGTGGAATAACGGGTGTAAGTCAGCCTGTTCAGTGGAATAACGGGTGTAAGTCAGCCTGTTCAGTGGAATAACGGGTGTAAGTCAGCCTGTTCAGTGGAATAACGGGTGTAAGTCAGTCTGTTCAGTGGAATAACGGGTGTAAGTCAGCCTGTTCAGTGGAATAACTGGTGTAAGTCAGCCTGTTCTGAATAACGGGTATAAGTCAGCCTGTTCAGTGGAATAACGGGTGTAAGTCAGCCTGTTCAGTGGAATAACGGGTATAAGTCAGCCTGTTCTGAATAACGGGTGTAAGTCAGCCTGTTCAGTGGAATAACGGGTGTAAGTCAGCCTGTTCAGTGGAATAACGGGTGTAAGTCAGCCTGTTCAACGGAATAACGGGTGTAAGTCAGCCTGTTCAACGGAATAACTGGTATAAGTCAGCCTGTTCTGAATAACGGGTGTAAGTCAGCCTGTTCAGTGGAATAACGGGTGTAAGTCAGCCTGTTCAGTGGAATAACGGGTGTAAGTCAGCCTGTTCAACGGAATAACGGGTGTAAGTCAGCCTGTTCAACGGAATAACTGGTGTAAGTCAGCCTGTTCAGTGGAATAACTGGTGTAAGTCAGCCTGTTCAGTGGAATAACGGGTGTAAGTCAGCCTGTTCTGAATAACGGGTGTAAGTCAGCCTGTTCTGAATAACGGGTGTAAGTCAGCCTGTTCAGTGGAATAACTGGTGTAAGTCAGCCTGTTCTGAATAACGGGTGTAAGTCAGCCTGTTCAGTGGAATAACGGGTGTAAGTCAGCCTGTTCAGTGGAATAACGGGTGTAAGTCAGCCTGTTCAGTGGAATAACGGGTGTAAGTCAGCCTGTTCTGAATAACGGGTGTAAGTCAGCCTGTTCTGAATAACGGGTGTAAGTCAGCCTGTTCTGAATAACGGGTGTAAGTCAGCCTGTTCTGAATAACGGGTGTAAGTCAGCCTGTTCAGTGGAATAACTGGTGTAAGTCAGCCTGTTCTGAATAACGGGTGTAAGTCAGCCTGTTCAGTGGAATAACGGGTGTAAGTCAGCCTGTTCAGTGGAATAACGGGTGTAAGTCAGCCTGTTCAACGGAATAACGGGTGTAAGTCAGCCTGTTCTGAATAACGGGTGTAAGTCAGCCTGTTCAGTGGAATAACGGGTGTAAGTCAGCCTGTTCAGTGGAATAACGGGTGTAAGTCAGCCTGTTCAGTGGAATAACGGATGTAAGTCAGCCTGTTCAGTGGAATAACGGGTGTAAGTCAGCCTGTTCAACGGAATAACTGGTGTAAGTCAGCCTGTTCAGTGGAATAACTGGTGTAAGTCAGCCTGTTCAACGGAATAACTGGTGTAAGTCAGCCTGTTCAGTGGAATAACGGGTGTAAGTCAGCCTGTTCAGTGGAATAACGGGTGTAAGTCAGCCTGTTCTGAATAACGGGTGTAAGTCAGCCTGTTCAGTGGAATAACGGGTGTAAGTCAGCCTGTTCTGAATAACGGGTGTAAGTCAGCCTGTTCTGAATAACGGGTGTAAGTCAGCCTGTTCAGTGGAATAACGGGTGTAAGTCAGCCTGTTCTGAATAACGGGTGTAAGTCAGCCTGTTCTGAATAACGGGTGTAAGTCAGCCTGTTCAACGGAATAACTGGTGTAAGTCAGCCTGTTCAGTGGAATAACGGGTGTAAGTCAGCCTGTTCTGAATAACGGGTGTAAGTCAGCCTGTTCTGAATAACGGGTGTAAGTCAGCCTGTTCAGTGGAATAACGGGTGTAAGTCAGCCTGTTCTGAATAACGGGTGTAAGTCAGCCTGTTCTGAATAACGGGTGTAAGTCAGCCTGTTCAGTGGAATAACGGGTGTAAGTCAGCCTGTTCAACGGAATAACTGGTGTAAGTCAGCCTGTTCTGAATAACGGGTATAAGTCAGCCTGTTCTGAATAACGGGTGTAAGTCAGCCTGTTCAGTGGAATAACGGGTGTAAGTCAGCCTGTTCAGTGGGATAACGGGTGTAAGTCAGCCTGTTCTGAATAACGGGTATAAGTCAGCCTGTTCAGTGGAATAACGGGTGTAAGTCAGCCTGTTCTGAATAACGGGTGTAAGTCAGCCTGTTCTGAATAACGGGTGTAAGTCAGCCTGTTCTGAATAACGGGTGTAAGTCAGCCTGTTCTGAATAACGGGTGTAAGTCAGCCTGTTCAGTGGAATAACGGGTGTAAGTCAGCCTGTTCTGAATAACGGGTGTAAGTCAGCCTGTTCAGTGGAATAACTGGTGTAAGTCAGCCTGTTCTGAATAACGGGTATAAGTCAGCCTGTTCTGAATAACGGGTGTAAGTCAGCCTGTTCAGTGGAATAACGGGTGTAAGTCAGCCTGTTCAGTGGAATAACGGGTGTAAGTCAGCCTGTTCAGTGGAATAACGGGTGTAAGTCAGCCTGTTCTGAATAACGGGTGTAAGTCAGCCTGTTCTGAATAACGGGTGTAAGTCAGCCTGTTCAGTGGAATAACGGGTATAAGTCAGCCTGTTCTGAATAACGGGTGTAAGTCAGCCTGTTCAGTGGAATAACGGGTATAAGTCAGCCTGTTCTGAATAACGGGTGTAAGTCAGCCTGTTCTGAATAACGGGTGTAAGTCAGCCTGTTCTGAATAACGGGTGTAAGTCAGCCTGTTCTGAATAACGGGTGTAAGTCAGCCTGTTCTGAATAACGGGTGTAAGTCAGCCTGTTCAGTGGAATAACGGGTGTAAGTCAGCCTGTTCTGAATAACGGGTGTAAGTCAGCCTGTTCAGTGGAATAACGGGTGTAAGTCAGCCTGTTCTGAATAACTGGTGTAAGTCAGCCTGTTCAGTGGAATAACGGGTGTAAGTCAGCCTGTTCTGAATAACGGGTGTAAGTCAGCCTGTTCAGTGGAATAACGGGTGTAAGTCAGCCTGTTCTGAATAACGGGTGTAAGTCAGCCTGTTCAGTGGAATAACGGGTGTAAGTCAGCCTGTTCTGAATAACGGGTGTAAGTCAGCCTGTTCTGAATAACTGGTGTAAGTCAGCCTGTTCTGAATAACTGGTGTAAGTCAGCCTGTTCAGTGGAATAACGGGTGTAAGTCAGCCTGTTCTGAATAACGGGTGTAAGTCAGCCTGTTCTGAATAACGGGTGTAAGTCAGCCTGTTCTGAATAACGGGTGTAAGTCAGCCTGTTCTGAATAACGGGTGTAAGTCAGCCTGTTCTGAATAACGGGTGTAAGTCAGCCTGTTCAGTGGAATAACTGGTGTAAGTCAGCCTGTTCAGTGGAATAACGGGTGTAAGTCAGCCTGTTCTGAATAACTGGTGTAAGTCAGCCTGTTCTGAATAACGGGTGTAAGTCAGCCTGTTCTGAATAACGGGTGTAAGTCAGCCTGTTCTGAATAACGGGTGTAAGTCAGCCTGTTCTGAATAACGGGTGTAAGTCAGCCTGTTCAGTGGAATAACGGGTGTAAGTCAGCCTGTTCTGAATAACGGGTGTAAGTCAGCCTGTTCTGAATAACGGGTGTAAGTCAGCCTGTTCTGAATAACGTGTGTAAGTCAGCCTGTTCTGAATAACGGGTGTAAGTCAGCCTGTTCTGAATAACGGGTGTAAGTCAGCCTGTTCTGAATAACGTGTGTAAGTCAGCCTGTTCTGAATAACGTGTGTAAGTCAGCCTGTTCAGTGGAATAACGTGTGTAAGTCAGCCTGTTCAGTGGAATAACGGGTGTAAGTCAGCCTGTTCAGTGGAATAACGGGTGTAAGTCAGCCTGTTCAGAGGAATAACGGGTGTAAGGCAGCCTGTTCAGTGGAATAACGGGTGTAAGGCAGCCTGTTCTGAATAACTGGTGTAAGTCAGCCTGTTCTGAATAACGGGTGTAAGTCAGCCTGTTCAGTGGAATAACGTGTGTAAGTCAGCCTGTTCAGTGGAATAACGGGTGTAAGTCAGCCTGTTCTGAATAACGGGTGTAAGTCAGCCTGTTCTGAATAACTGGTGTAAGTCAGCCTGTTCAGTGGAATAACGGGTGTAAGTCAGCCTGTTCAGTGGAATAACTGGTGTAAGTCAGCCTGTTCTGAATAACGTGTGTAAGTCAGCCTGTTCAGAGGAATAACGGGTGTAAGTCAGCCTGTTCTGAATAACGGGTGTAAGTCAGCCTGTTCTGAATAACGGGTGTAAGTCAGCCTGTTCAGTGGAATAACGGGTGTAAGTCAGCCTGTTCAGTGGAATAACGGGTGTAAGTCAGCCTGTTCAGTGGAATAACGTGTGTAAGTCAGCCTGTTCAGTGGAATAACGTGTGTAAGTCAGCCTGTTCAGTGGAATAACGTGTGTAAGTCAGCCTGTTGAGTGGAATAACGGGTGTAAGTCAGCCTGTTCAGTGGAATAACGTGTGTAAGTCAGCCTGTTCTGAATAACGTGTGTAAGTCAGCCTGTTCAGTGGAATAACGTGTGTAAGTCAGCCTGTTCAGTGGAATAACGGGTGTAAGTCAGCCTGTTCTGAATAACGGGTGTAAGTCAGCCTGTTCTGAATAACTGGTGTAAGTCAGCCTGTTCAGTGGAATAACGGGTGTAAGTCAGCCTGTTCAGTGGAATAACGGGTGTAAGTCAGCCTGTTCTGAATAACTGGTGTAAGTCAGCCTGTTCTGAATAACGGGTGTAAGTCAGCCTGTTCAGTGGAATAACGGGTGTAAGTCAGCCTGTTCAGTGGAATAACGGGTGTAAGTCAGCCTGTTCTGAATAGCGGGTATAAGTCAGCCTGTTCTGAATAACTGGTGTAAGTCAGCCTGTTCAGTGGAATAACGGGTGTAAGTCAGCCTGTTCAGTGGAATAACGGGTGTAAGTCAGCCTGTTCTGAATAGCGGGTATAAGTCAGCCTGTTCTGAATAACTGGTGTAAGTCAGCATGTTCAGTGGAATAACGGGTGTAAGTCAGCCTGTTCAGTGGAATAACGGGTGTAAGTCAGCCTGTTCTGAATAACGGGTGTAAGTCAGCCTGTTCTGAATAACGGGTGTAAGTCAGCCTGTTCTGAATAACTGGTGTAAGTCAGCCTGTTCTGAATAACGGGTGTAAGTCAGCCTGTTCTGAATAACTGGTGTAAGTCAGCCTGTTCAGTGGAATAACGGGTGTAAGTCAGCCTGTTCTGAATAACTGGTGTAAGTCAGCCTGTTCTGAATAACGGGTGTAAGTCAGCCTGTTCAGTGGAATAACGGGTGTAAGTCAGCCTGTTCAGTGGAATAACGTGTGTAAGTCAGCCTGTTCTGAATAACGTGTGTAAGTCAGCCTGTTCTGAATAACTGGTGTAAGTCAGCCTGTTCAGTGGAATAACGTGTGTAAGTCAGCCTGTTCAGTGGAATAACGTGTGTAAGTCAGCCTGTTCTGAATAACGTGTGTAAGTCAGCCTGTTCAGTGGAATAACGTGTGTAAGTCAGCCTGTTCTGAATAACGGGTGTAAGTCAGCCTGTTCTGAATAACTGGTGTAAGTCAGCCTGTTCAGTGGAATAACGGGTGTAAGTCAGCCTGTTCAGTGGAATAACGGGTGTAAGTCAGCCTGTTCTGAATAACTGGTGTAAGTCAGCCTGTTCTGAATAACGGGTGTAAGTCAGCCTGTTCAGTGGAATAACGGGTGTAAGTCAGCCTGTTCAGTGGAATAACGGGTGTAAGTCAGCCTGTTCTGAATAGCGGGTATAAGTCAGCCTGTTCTGAATAACTGGTGTAAGTCAGCCTGTTCAGTGGAATAACGGGTGTAAGTCAGCCTGTTCAGTGGAATAACGGGTGTAAGTCAGCCTGTTCTGAATAACTGGTGTAAGTCAGCCTGTTCTGAATAACGGGTGTAAGTCAGCCTGTTCAGTGGAATAACGGGTGTAAGTCAGCCTGTTCAGTGGAATAACGGGTGTAAGTCAGCCTGTTCTGAATAGCGGGTATAAGTCAGCCTGTTCTGAATAACGGGTGTAAGTCAGCCGGTTCAGTGGAATAACGGGTGTAAGTCAGCCTGTTCAGTGGAATAACGGGTGTAAGTCAGCCTGTTCTGAATAACTGGTGTAAGTCAGCCTGTTCTGAATAACGGGTGTAAGTCAGCCTGTTCTGAATAACTGGTGTAAGTCAGCCTGTTCAGTGGAATAACGGGTGTAAGTCAGCCTGTTCTGAATAACTGGTGTAAGTCAGCCTGTTCAGTGGAATAACGGGTGTAAGTCAGCCTGTTCAGTGGAATAACGGGTGTAAGTCAGCCTGTTCTGAATAACTGGTGTAAGTCAGCCTGTTCTGAATAACGGGTGTAAGTCAGCCTGTTCAGTGGAATAACGGGTGTAAGTCAGCCTGTTCAGTGGAATAACGGGTGTAAGTCAGCCTGTTCTGAATAACGGGTGTAAGTCAGCCTGTTCAGTGGAATAACGGGTGTAAGTCAGCCTGTTCTGAATAACGGGTGTAAGTCAGCCTGTTCAGTGGAATAACTGGTGTAAGTCAGCCTGTTCAGTGGAATAACGGGTGTAAGTCAGCCTGTTCTGAATAGCGGGTGTAAGTCAGCCTGTTCAGTGGAATAACGGGTGTAAGTCAGCCTGTTCTGAATAACGGGTGTAAGTCAGCCTGTTCTGAATAACGGGTGTAAGTCAGCCTGTTCAGTGGAATAACGGGTGTAAGTCAGCCTGTTCAGTGGAATAACGGGTGTAAGTCAGCCTGTTCTGAATAGCGGGTGTAAGTCAGCCTGTTCTGAATAACGGGTGTAAGTCAGCCTGTTCTGAATAACGGGTGTAAGTCAGCCTGTTCAGTGGAATAACGGGTGTAAGTCAGCCTGTTCTGAATAACGGGTGTAAGTCAGCCTGTTCTGAATAACGGGTGTAAGTCAGCCTGTTCAGTGGAATAACTGGTGTAAGTCAGCCTGTTCTGAATAACTGGTGTAAGTCAGCCTGTTCAGTGGAATAACGGGTGTAAGTCAGCCTGTTCAGTGGAATAACGGGTGTAAGTCAGCCTGTTCTGAATAACGGGTGTAAGTCAGCCTGTTCTGAATAACTGGTGTAAGTCAGCCTGTTCTGAATAACGGGTGTAAGTCAGCCTGTTCAGTGGAATAACGGGTATAAGTCAGCCTGTTCAGTGGAATAACTGGTGTAAGTCAGCCTGTTCAGTGGAATAACGGGTGTAAGTCAGCCTGTTCTGAATAACTGGTGTAAGTCAGCCTGTTCTGAATAACGGGTGTAAGTCAGCCTGTTCTGAATAACGGGTATAAGTCAGCCTGTTCAGTGGAATAACTGGTGTAAGTCAGCCTGTTCTGAATAACGGATGTAAGTCAGCCTGTTCAGTGGAATAACGAGTGTAAGTCAGCCTGTTCTGAATAACGTGTGTAAGTCAGCCTGTTCAGTGGAATAACGTGTGTAAGTCAGCCTGTTCTGAATAACGGGTGTAAGTCAGCCTGTTCAGTGGAATAACGGATGTAAGTCAGCCTGTTCAGTGGAATAACGGGTGTAAGTCAGCCTGTTCTGAATAACTGGTGTAAGTCAGCCTGTTCTGAATAACGGGTGTAAGTCAGCCTGTTCTGAATAACGGGTATAAGTCAGCCTGTTCAACGGAATAACGGGTGTAAGTCAGCCTGTTCTGAATAACGGGTGTAAGTCAGCCTGTTCTGAATAACGGGTGTAAGTCAGCCTGTTCTGAATAACTGGTGTAAGTCAGCCTGTTCAGTGGAATAACGGGTGTAAGTCAGCCTGTTCAGTGGAATAACGGGTGTAAGTCAGCCTGTTCTGAATAACTGGTGTAAGTCAGCCTGTTCTGAATAACGGGTGTAAGTCAGCCTGTTCAGTGGAATAACGGGTGTAAGTCAGCCTGTTCTGAATAACTGGTGTAAGTCAGCCTGTTCAGTGGAATAACGGGTGTAAGTCAGCCTGTTCAGTGGAATAACGGGTATAAGTCAGCCTGTTCAGTGGAATAACGGGTGTAAGTCAGCCTGTTCTGAATAACTGGTGTAAGTCAGCCTGTTCGGTGGAATAACGGGTGTAAGTCAGCCTGTTCAGTGGAATAACGGGTATAAGTCAGCCTGTTCAGTGGAATAACGGGTGTAAGTCAGCCTGTTCTGAATAACTGGTGTAAGTCAGCCTGTTCTGAATAACTGGTGTAAGTCAGCCTGTTCTGAATAACTGGTGTAAGTCAGCCTGTTCTGAATAACGGGTGTAAGTCAGCCTGTTCAGTGGAATAACGGGTGTAAGTCAGCCTGTTCTGAATAACTGGTGTAAGTCAGCCTGTTCAGTGGAATAACGGGTGTAAGTCAGCCTGTTCAGTGGAATAACGGGTGTAAGTCAGCCTGTTCAGTGGAATAACGGGTGTAAGTCAGCCTGTTCAGTGGAATAACGGGTGTAAGTCAGCCTGTTCTGAATAACTGGTGTAAGTCAGCCTGTTCAGTGGAATAACGGGTGTAAGTCAGCCTGTTCAGTGGAATAACGGGTGTAAGTCAGCCTGTTCAGTGGAATAACGGGTGTAAGTCAGCCTGTTCAGTGGAATAACGGGTGTAAGTCAGCCTGTTCAGTGGAATAACGGGTGTAAGTCAGCCTGTTCTGAATAACTGGTGTAAGTCAGCCTGTTCAGTGGAATAACGGGTGTAAGTCAGCCTGTTCAGTGGAATAACGGGTGTAAGTCAGCCTGTTCGGTGGAATAACGGGTGTAAGTCAGCCTGTTCAGTGGAATAA
The DNA here is from genome assembly GCA_032622095.1 of Siphonodentalium dalli. Taxonomy (NCBI): domain Eukaryota; kingdom Metazoa; phylum Mollusca; class Scaphopoda; order Gadilida; family Siphonodentaliidae; genus Siphonodentalium; species Siphonodentalium dalli. The sequence goes on along the minus strand of CP136068.1, from coordinate 153,817,586 downwards.
CGGGTATAAGTCAGCCTGTTCAGTGGAATAACGGGTGTAAGTCAGCCTGTTCTGAATAACTGGTGTAAGTCAGCCTGTTCTGAATAACGGGTGTAAGTCAGCCTGTTCTGAATAACTGGTGTAAGTCAGCCTGTTCTGAATAACGGGTGTAAGTCAGCCTGTTCAGTGGAATAACGGGTGTAAGTCAGCCTGTTCTGAATAACTGGTGTAAGTCAGCCTGTTCAGTGGAATAACGGGTGTAAGTCAGCCTGTTCGGTGGAATAACGGGTGTAAGTCAGCCTGTTCAGTGGAATAACGGGTGTAAGTCAGCCTGTTCAGTGGAATAACGGGTGTAAGTCAGCCTGTTCTGAATAACGGGTGTAAGTCAGCCTGTTCAGTGGAATAACTGGTGTAAGTCAGCCTGTTCAGTGGAATAACGGGTGTAAGTCAGCCTGTTCTGAATAACTGGTGTAAGTCAGCCTGTTCAGTGGAATAACGGGTGTAAGTCAGCCTGTTCTGTGGAATAACGGGTGTAAGTCAGCCTGTTCAGTGGAATAACGGGTGTAAGTCAGCCTGTTCTGAATAACGGGTGTAAGTCAGCCTGTTCAGTGGAATAACGGGTGTAAGTCAGCCTGTTCTGAATAACGGGTGTAAGTCAGCCTGTTCTGAATAACGGGTGTAAGTCAGCCTGTTCTGAATAACTGGTGTAAGTCAGCCTGTTCAGTGGAATAACGGGTGTAAGTCAGCCTGTTCTGAATAACGGGTGTAAGTCAGCCTGTTCTGAATAACGGGTGTAAGTCAGCCTGTTCTGAATAACTGGTGTAAGTCAGCCTGTTCAGTGGAATAACGGGTGTAAGTCAGCCTGTTCAGTGGAATAACTGGTGTAAGTCAGCCTGTTCTGAATAACGGGTGTAAGTCAGCCTGTTCAGTGGAATAACGGGTGTAAGTCAGCCTGTTCAGTGGAATAACTGGTGTAAGTCAGCCTGTTCTGAATAACGGGTGTAAGTCAGCCTGTTCAGTGGAATAACGGGTGTAAGTCAGCCTGTTCAGTGGAATAACTGGTGTAAGTCAGCCTGTTCTGAATAACGGGTGTAAGTCAGCCTGTTCAGTGGAATAACGGGTGTAAGTCAGCCTGTTCAGTGGAATAACTGGTGTAAGTCAGCCTGTTCTGAATAACGGGTGTAAGTCAGCCTGTTCAGTGGAATAACGGGTGTAAGTCAGCCTGTTCAGTGGAATAACTGGTGTAAGTCAGCCTGTTCTGAATAACTGGTGTAAGTCAGCCTGTTCAGTGGAATAACTGGTGTAAGTCAGCCTGTTCTGAATAACTGGTGTAAGTCAGCCTGTTCAGTGGAATAACGTGTGTAAGTCAGCCTGTTCAGTGGAATAACGTGTGTAAGTCAGCCTGTTCAGTGGAATAACTGGTGTAAGTCAGCCTGTTCTGAATAACGGGTGTAAGTCAGCCTGTTCAGTGGAATAACGGGTGTAAGTCAGCCTGTTCTGAATAACGGGTGTAAGTCAGCCTGTTCTGAATAACGGGTGTAAGTCAGCCTGTTCAGTGGAATAACGGGTGTAAGTCAGCCTGTTCTGAATAACGGGTGTAAGTCAGCCTGTTCTGAATAACTGGTGTAAGTCAGCCTGTTCTGAATAACGGGTGTAAGTCAGCCTGTTCAGTGGAATAACGGGTGTAAGTCAGCCTGTTCTGAATAACTGGTGTAAGTCAGCCTGTTCTGAATAACGGGTGTAAGTCAGCCTGTTCAGTGGAATAACGGGTGTAAGTCAGCCTGTTCAGTGGAATAACTGGTGTAAGTCAGCCTGTTCTGAATAACGTGTGTAAGTCAGCCTGTTCAGTGGAATAACGGGTGTAAGTCAGCCTGTTCAGTGGAATAACGGGTGTAAGTCAGCCTGTTCTGAATAACGGGTATAAGTCAGCCTGTTCAGTGGAATAACTGGTGTAAGTCAGCCTGTTCTGAATAACGGGTGTAAGTCAGCCTGTTCAGTGGAATAACGGGTGTAAGTCAGCCTGTTCAGTGGAATAACTGGTGTAAGTCAGCCTGTTCTGAATAACGGGTGTAAGTCAGCCTGTTCAGTGGAATAACGGGTGTAAGTCAGCCTGTTCTGAATAACGGGTGTAAGTCAGCCTGTTCAGTGGAATAACGGGTGTAAGTCAGCCTGTTCAGTGGAATAACTGGTGTAAGTCAGCCTGTTCTGAATAACGGGTGTAAGTCAGCCTGTTCAGTGGAATAACTGGTGTAAGTCAGCCTGTTCTGAATAACGGGTGTAAGTCAGCCTGTTCAGTGGAATAACGGGTGTAAGTCAGCCTGTTCAGTGGAATAACTGGTGTAAGTCAGCCTGTTCAGTGGAATAACGGGTGTAAGTCAGCCTGTTCAGTGGAATAACGGGTGTAAGTCAGCCTGTTCTGAATAACGGGTGTAAGTCAGCCTGTTCAGTGGAATAACGGGTGTAAGTCAGCCTGTTCTGAATAACGGGTGTAAGTCAGCCTGTTCAGTGGAATAACGGGTGTAAGTCAGCCTGTTCGGTGGAATAACGGGTGTAAGTCAGCCTGTTCTGAATAACGGGTGTAAGTCAGCCTGTTCGGTGGAATAACGGGTGTAAGTCAGCCTGTTCAGTGGAATAACGGGTGTAAGTCAGCCTGTTCTGAATAACTGGTGTAAGTCAGCCTGTTCTGAATAACTGGTGTAAGTCAGCCTGTTCTGAATAACGGGTGTAAGTCAGCCTGTTCAGTGGAATAACGGGTGTAAGTCAGCCTGTTCAGTGGAATAACTGGTGTAAGTCAGCCTGTTCTGAATAACGGGTGTAAGTCAGCCTGTTCAGTGGAATAACGGGTGTAAGTCAGCCTGTTCTGAATAACTGGTGTAAGTCAGCCTGTTCAGTGGAATAACGGGTGTAAGTCAGCCTGTTCTGAATAACGGGTGTAAGTCAGCCTGTTCAGTGGAATAACGGGTGTAAGTCAGCCTGTTCTGAATAACGGGTGTAAGTCAGCCTGTTCTGAATAACGGGTGTAAGTCAGCCTGTTCTGAATAACTGGTGTAAGTCAGCCTGTTCAGTGGAATAACGGGTGTAAGTCAGCCTGTTCAGTGGAATAACTGGTGTAAGTCAGCCTGTTCTGAATAACGGGTGTAAGTCAGCCTGTTCAGTGGAATAACGGGTGTAAGTCAGCCTGTTCAGTGGAATAACTGGTGTAAGTCAGCCTGTTCTGAATAACGGGTGTAAGTCAGCCTGTTCAGTGGAATAACGGGTGTAAGTCAGCCTGTTCAGTGGAATAACTGGTGTAAGTCAGCCTGTTCTGAATAACGGGTGTAAGTCAGCCTGTTCAGTGGAATAACGGGTGTAAGTCAGCCTGTTCAGTGGAATAACTGGTGTAAGTCAGCCTGTTCTGAATAACGGGTGTAAGTCAGCCTGTTCAGTGGAATAACGGGTGTAAGTCAGCCTGTTCAGTGGAATAACTGGTGTAAGTCAGCCTGTTCTGAATAACTGGTGTAAGTCAGCCTGTTCAGTGGAATAACTGGTGTAAGTCAGCCTGTTCTGAATAACTGGTGTAAGTCAGCCTGTTCAGTGGAATAACGTGTGTAAGTCAGCCTGTTCAGTGGAATAACGTGTGTAAGTCAGCCTGTTCAGTGGAATAACTGGTGTAAGTCAGCCTGTTCTGAATAACGGGTGTAAGTCAGCCTGTTCAGTGGAATAACGGGTGTAAGTCAGCCTGTTCTGAATAACGGGTGTAAGTCAGCCTGTTCTGAATAACGGGTGTAAGTCAGCCTGTTCAGTGGAATAACGGGTGTAAGTCAGCCTGTTCTGAATAACGGGTGTAAGTCAGCCTGTTCTGAATAACTGGTGTAAGTCAGCCTGTTCTGAATAACGGGTGTAAGTCAGCCTGTTCAGTGGAATAACGGGTGTAAGTCAGCCTGTTCTGAATAACTGGTGTAAGTCAGCCTGTTCTGAATAACGGGTGTAAGTCAGCCTGTTCAGTGGAATAACGGGTGTAAGTCAGCCTGTTCAGTGGAATAACTGGTGTAAGTCAGCCTGTTCTGAATAACGTGTGTAAGTCAGCCTGTTCAGTGGAATAACGGGTGTAAGTCAGCCTGTTCAGTGGAATAACGGGTGTAAGTCAGCCTGTTCTGAATAACGGGTATAAGTCAGCCTGTTCAGTGGAATAACTGGTGTAAGTCAGCCTGTTCTGAATAACGGGTGTAAGTCAGCCTGTTCAGTGGAATAACGGGTGTAAGTCAGCCTGTTCAGTGGAATAACTGGTGTAAGTCAGCCTGTTCTGAATAACGGGTGTAAGTCAGCCTGTTCAGTGGAATAACGGGTGTAAGTCAGCCTGTTCTGAATAACGGGTGTAAGTCAGCCTGTTCAGTGGAATAACGGGTGTAAGTCAGCCTGTTCAGTGGAATAACTGGTGTAGGTCAGCCTGTTCTGAATAACGGGTGTAAGTCAGCCTGTTCAGTGGAATAACTGGTGTAAGTCAGCCTGTTCTGAATAACGGGTGTAAGTCAGCCTGTTCAGTGGAATAACGGGTGTAAGTCAGCCTGTTCAGTGGAATAACTGGTGTAAGTCAGCCTGTTCAGTGGAATAACGGGTGTAAGTCAGCCTGTTCAGTGGAATAACGGGTGTAAGTCAGCCTGTTCTGAATAACGGGTGTAAGTCAGCCTGTTCAGTGGAATAACGGGTGTAAGTCAGCCTGTTCTGAATAACGGGTGTAAGTCAGCCTGTTCAGTGGAATAACGGGTGTAAGTCAGCCTGTTCGGTGGAATAACGGGTGTAAGTCAGCCTGTTCTGAATAACGGGTGTAAGTCAGCCTGTTCGGTGGAATAACGGGTGTAAGTCAGCCTGTTCAGTGGAATAACGGGTGTAAGTCAGCCTGTTCTGAATAACTGGTGTAAGTCAGCCTGTTCTGAATAACTGGTGTAAGTCAGCCTGTTCTGAATAACGGGTGTAAGTCAGCCTGTTCAGTGGAATAACGGGTGTAAGTCAGCCTGTTCAGTGGAATAACTGGTGTAAGTCAGCCTGTTCTGAATAACGGGTGTAAGTCAGCCTGTTCAGTGGAATAACGGGTGTAAGTCAGCCTGTTCTGAATAACTGGTGTAAGTCAGCCTGTTCAGTGGAATAACGGGTGTAAGTCAGCCTGTTCTGAATAACGGGTGTAAGTCAGCCTGTTCAGTGGAATAACGGGTGTAAGTCAGCCTGTTCTGAATAACGGGTGTAAGTCAGCCTGTTCAGTGGAATAACGGGTGTAAGTCAGCCTGTTCTGAATAACGGGTGTAAGTCAGCCTGTTCTGAATAACGTGTGTAAGTCAGCCTGTTCGGTGGAATAACGGGTGTAAGTCAGCCTGTTCTGAATAACGGGTGTAAGTCAGCCTGTTCAGTGGAATAACGGGTGTAAGTCAGCCTGTTCTGAATAACGGGTGTAAGTCAGCCTGTTCAGTGGAATAACGGGTGTAAGTCAGCCTGTTCGGTGGAATAACGGGTGTAAGTCAGCCTGTTCTGAATAACGGGTGTAAGTCAGCCTGTTCAGTGGAATAACGGGTGTAAGTCAGCCTGTTCGGTGGAATAACGGGTGTAAGTCAGCCTGTTCTGAATAACGGGTGTAAGTCAGCCTGTTCAGTGGAATAACGGGTGTAAGTCAGCCTGTTCTGAATAACTGGTGTAAGTCAGCCTGTTCAGTGGAATAACGGGTGTAAGTCAGCCTGTTCTGAATAACGGGTGTAAGTCAGCCTGTTCAGTGGAATAACGGGTGTAAGTCAGCCTGTTCTGAATAACGGGTGTAAGTCAGCCTGTTCAGTGGAATAACGGGTGTAAGTCAGCCTGTTCTGAATAACGGGTGTAAGTCAGCCTGTTCTGAATAACGTGTGTAAGTCAGCCTGTTCGGTGGAATAACGGGTGTAAGTCAGCCTGTTCTGAATAACGGGTGTAAGTCAGCCTGTTCAGTGGAATAACGGGTGTAAGTCAGCCTGTTCTGAATAACGGGTGTAAGTCAGCCTGTTCAGTGGAATAACGGGTGTAAGTCAGCCTGTTCGGTGGAATAACGGGTGTAAGTCAGCCTGTTCTGAATAACGGGTGTAAGTCAGCCTGTTCGGTGGAATAACTGGTGTAAGTCAGCCTGTTCGGTGGAATAACGGGTGTAAGTCAGCCTGTTCTGAATAACGGGTGTAAGTCAGCCTGTTCTGAATAACGGGTGTAAGTCAGCCTGTTCGGTGGAATAACGGGTGTAAGTCAGCCTGTTCGGTGGAATAACGGGTGTAAGTCAGCCTGTTCTGAATAACGGGTGTAAGTCAGCCTGTTCTGAATAACGGGTGTAAGTCAGCCTGTTCAGTGGAATAACGGGTGTAAGTCAGCCTGTTCAGTGGAATAACGGGTGTAAGTCAGCCTGTTCTGAATAACGTGTGTAAGTCAGCCTGTTCTGAATAACGGGTGTAAGTCAGCCTGTTCTGAATAACGGGTGTAAGTCAGCCTGTTCTGAATAACGGGTGTAAGTCAGCCTGTTCAGTGGAATAACGGGTGTAAGTCAGCCTGTTCTGAATAACGTGTGTAAGTCAGCCTGTTCTGAATAACGGGTGTAAGTCAGCCTGTTCCGTGGAATAACGTGTGTAAGTCAGCCTGTTCAGTGGAATAACGGGTGTAAGTCAGCCTGTTCCGTGGAATAACGTGTGTAAGTCAGCCTGTTCAGTGGAATAACGGGTGTAAGTCAGCCTGTTCAGTGGAATAACGTGTGTAAGTCAGCCTGTTCAGTGGAATAACGTGTGTAAGTCAGCCTGTTCTGAATAACGGGTGTAAGTCAGCCTGTTCAGTGGAATAACGTGTGTAAGTCAGCCTGTTCTGAATAACGGGTGTAAGTCAGCCTGTTCAGTGGAATAACGTGTGTAAGTCAGCCTGTTCTGAATAACGGGTGTAAGTCAGCCTGTTCTGAATAACGGGTGTAAGTCAGCCTGTTCAGTGGAATAACGTGTGTAAGTCAGCCTGTTCTGAATAACGGGTGTAAGTCAGCCTGTTCTGAATAACGTGTGTAAGTCAGCCTGTTCTGAATAACGGGTGTAAGTCAGCCTGTTCAGTGGAATAACGTGTGTAAGTCAGCCTGTTCAGTGGAATAACGGGTGTAAGTCAGCCTGTTCAGTGGAATAACGGGTGTAAGTCAGCCTGTTCTGAATAACGGGTGTAAGTCAGCCTGTTCTGAATAACGGGTGTAAGTCAGCCTGTTCAGTGGAATAACGGGTGTAAGTCAGCCTGTTCTGAATAACGTGTGTAAGTCAGCCTGTTCTGAATAACGGGTGTAAGTCAGCCTGTTCCGTGGAATAACGTGTGTAAGTCAGCCTGTTCAGTGGAATAACGGGTGTAAGTCAGCCTGTTCAGTGGAATAACGTGTGTAAGTCAGCCTGTTCCGTGGAATAACGTGTGTAAGTCAGCCTGTTCAGTGGAATAACGGGTGTAAGTCAGCCTGTTCAGTGGAATAACGGGTGTAAGTCAGCCTGTTCCGTGGAATAACGTGTGTAAGTCAGCCTGTTCAGTGGAATAACGGGTGTAAGTCAGCCTGTTCTGAATAACGGGTGTAAGTCAGCCTGTTCAGTGGAATAACGTGTGTAAGTCAGCCTGTTCTGAATAACGTGTGTAAGTCAGCCTGTTCAGTGGAATAACGTGTGTAAGTCAGCCTGTTCAGTGGAATAACGGGTGTAAGTCAGCCTGTTCAGTGGAATAACGTGTGTAAGTCAGCCTGTTCTGAATAACGGGTGTAAGTCAGCCTGTTCTGAATAACGGGTGTAAGTCAGCCTGTTCTGAATAACGGGTGTAAGTCAGCCTGTTCAGTGGAATAACGTGTGTAAGTCAGCCTGTTCAGTGGAATAACGTGTGTAAGTCAGCCTGTTCAGTGGAATAACGGGTGTAAGTCAGCCTGTTCAGTGGAATAACGGGTATAAGTCAGCCTGTTCAGTGGAATAACGTGTGTAAGTCAGCCTGTTCTGAATAACGGGTGTAAGTCAGCCTGTTCAGTGGAATAACGGGTATAAGTCAGCCTGTTCAGTGGAATAACGTGTGTAAGTCAGCCTGTTCAGTGGAATAACGTGTGTAAGTCAGCCTGTTCTGAATAACGGGTGTAAGTCAGCCTGTTCAGTGGAATAACGTGTGTAAGTCAGCCTGTTCAGTGGAATAACGTGTGTAAGTCAGCCTGTTCAGTGGAATAACGGGTGTAAGTCAGCCTGTTCTGAATAACGTGTGTAAGTCAGCCTGTTCAGTGGAATAACGTGTGTAAGTCAGCCTGTTCTGAATAACGGGTGTAAGTCAGCCTGTTCAGTGGAATAACGTGTGTAAGTCAGCCTGTTCAGTGGAATAACGGGTGTAAGTCAGCCTGTTCAGTGGAATAACGTGTGTAAGTCAGCCTGTTCTGAATAACGGGTGTAAGTCAGCCTGTTCTGAATAACGGGTGTAAGTCAGCCTGTTCTGAATAACGTGTGTAAGTCAGCCTGTTCAGTGGAATAACGGGTATAAGTCAGCCTGTTCAGTGGAATAACGTGTGTAAGTCAGCCTGTTCTGAATAACGGGTGTAAGTCAGCCTGTTCAGTGGAATAACGTGTGTAAGTCAGCCTGTTCTGAATAACGTGTGTAAGTCAGCCTGTTCTGTGGAATAACTGGTGTAAGTCAGCCTGTTCTGTGGAATAACGTGTGTAAGTCAGCCTGTTCTGAATAACGTGTGTAAGTCAGCCTGTTCAGTGGAATAACGGGTGTAAGTCAGCCTGTTCAGTGGAATAACGTGTGTAAGTCAGCCTGTTCTGAATAACGGGTGTAAGTCAGCCTGTTCAGTGGAATAACGTGTGTAAGTCAGCCTGTTCTGTGGAATAACGGGTGTAAGTCAGCCTGTTCAGTGGAATAACGGGTGTAAGTCAGCCTGTTCAGTAGAATAACGTGTGTAAGTCAGCCTGTTCTGAATAACTGGTGTAAGTCAGCCTGTTCTGAATAACGGGTGTAAGTCAGCCTGTTCAGTAGAATAACGTGTGTAAGTCAGCCTGTTCTGAATAACTGGTGTAAGTCAGCCTGTTCTGAATAACGTGTGTAAGTCAGCCTGTTCAGTAGAATAACGGGTGTAAGTCAGCCTGTTCAGTAGAATAACGGGTGTAAGTCAGCCTGTTCAGTAGAATAACGGGTGTAAGTCAGCCTGTTCAGTAGAATAACGGGTGTAAGTCAGCCTGTTCTGAATAACGTGTGTAAGTCAGCCTGTTCAGTAGAATAACGTGTGTAAGTCAGCCTGTTCAGTGGAATAACGTGTGTAAGTCAGCCTGTTCAGTAGAATAACGGGTGTAAGTCAGCCTGTTCAGTAGAATAACGGGTGTAAGTCAGCCTGTTCAGTAGAATAACGGGTGTAAGTCAGCCTGTTCAGTAGAATAACGAGTGTAAGTCAGCCTGTTCTGAATAACGGGTGTAAGTCAGCCTGTTCTGAATAACGTGTGTAAGTCAGCCTGTTCAGTGGAATAACGTGTGTAAGTCAGCCTGTTCTGAATAACGTGTGTAAGTCAGCCTGTTCTGAATAACGTGTGTAAGTCAGCCTGTTCAGTGGAATAACGTGTGTAAGTCAGCCTGTTCAGTGGAATAACGTGTGTAAGTCAGCCTGTTCAGTGGAATAACGTGTGTAAGTCAGCCTGTTCTGAATAACGTGTGTAAGTCAGCCTGTTCTGAATAACGTGTGTAAGTCAGCCTGTTCAGTGGAATAACGTGTGTAAGTCAGCTTGTTCAGTGGAATAACGTGTGTAAGTCAGCCTGTTCAGTGGAATAACGGGTGTAAGTCAGCCTGTTCTGAATAACGTGTGTAAGTCAGCCTGTTCAGTGGAATAACGTGTGTAAGTCAGCCTGTTCTGAATAACGGGTGTAAGTCAGCCTGTTCTGAATAACGTGTGTAAGTCAGCCTGTTCAGTGGAATAACGTGTGTAAGTCAGCCTGTTCAGTAGAATAACGGGTGTAAGTCAGCCTGTTCAGTGGAATAACGTGTGTAAGTCAGCCTGTTCTGAATAACGGGTGTAAGTCAGCCTGTTCTGAATAACGTGTGTAAGTCAGCCTGTTCAGTGGAATAACGTGTGTAAGTCAGCCTGTTCAGTAGAATAACGGGTGTAAGTCAGCCTGTTCAGTAGAATAACGTGTGTAAGTCAGCCTGTTCAGTAGAATAACGTGTGTAAGTCAGCCTGTTCAGTGGAATAACGTGTGTAAGTCAGCCTGTTCTGAATAACGGGTGTAAGTCAGCCTGTTCTGAATAACGTGTGTAAGTCAGCCTGTTCAGTGGAATAACGTGTGTAAGTCAGCCTGTTCAGTAGAATAACGGGTGTAAGTCAGCCTGTTCAGTAGAATAACGTGTGTAAGTCAGCCTGTTCAGTGGAATAACGGGTGTAAGTCAGCCTGTTCAGTAGAATAACGGGTGTAAGTCAGCCTGTTCAGTAGAATAACGGGTGTAAGTCAGCCTGTTCAGTAGAATAACGGGTGTAAGTCAGCCTGTTCTGAATAACGTGTGTAAGTCAGCCTGTTCAGTAGAATAACGTGTGTAAGTCAGCCTGTTCAGTGGAATAACGTGTGTAAGTCAGCCTGTTCAGTAGAATAACGGGTGTAAGTCAGCCTGTTCAGTAGAATAACGGGTGTAAGTCAGCCTGTTCAGTAGAATAACGGGTGTAAGTCAGCCTGTTCAGTAGAATAACGGGTGTAAGTCAGCCTGTTCTGAATAACGGGTGTAAGTCAGCCTGTTCTGAATAACGTGTGTAAGTCAGCCTGTTCAGTGGAATAACGTGTGTAAGTCAGCCTGTTCTGAATAACGTGTGTAAGTCAGCCTGTTCTGAATAACGTGTGTAAGTCAGCCTGTTCAGTGGAATAACGTGTGTAAGTCAGCCTGTTCAGTGGAATAACGTGTGTAAGTCAGCCTGTTCTGAATAACGTGTGTAAGTCAGCCTGTTCTGAATAACGTGTGTAAGTCAGCCTGTTCAGTGGAATAACGTGTGTAAGTCAGCCTGTTCAGTGGAATAACGTGTGTAAGTCAGCCTGTTCAGTGGAATAACGGGTGTAAGTCAGCCTGTTCTGAATAACGTGTGTAAGTCAGCCTGTTCAGTGGAATAACGTGTGTAAGTCAGCCTGTTCAGTGGAATAACGTGTGTAAGTCAGCCTGTTCAGTGGAATAACGTGTGTAAGTCAGCCTGTTCAGTGGAATAACGTGTGTAAGTCAGCCTGTTCAGTGGAATAACGTGTGTAAGTCAGCCTGTTCAGTGGAATAACGGGTGTAAGTCAGCCTGTTCTGAATAACGTGTGTAAGTCAGCCTGTTCAGTGGAATAACGTGTGTAAGTCAGCCTGTTCAGTGGAATAACGTGTGTAAGTCAGCCTGTTCAGTGGAATAACGTGTGTAAGTCAGCCTGTTCAGTGGAATAACGTGTGTAAGTCAGCCTGTTCAGTGGAATAACGTGTGTAAGTCAGCCTGTTCAGTGGAATAACGGGTGTAAGTCAGCCTGTTCTGAATAACGTGTGTAAGTCAGCCTGTTCAGTGGAATAACGTGTGTAAGTCAGCCTGTTCTGTGGAATAACGTGTGTAAGTCAGCCTGTTCAGTGGAATAACGGGTGTAAGTCAGCCTGTTCTGAATAACGGGTGTAAGTCAGCCTGTTCTGAATAACGTGTGTAAGTCAGCCTGTTCTGAATAACGTGTGTAAGTCAGCCTGTTCTGAATAACGGGTGTAAGTCAGCCTGTTCTGAATAACGTGTGTAAGTCAGCCTGTTCAGTGGAATAACGGGTGTAAGTCAGCCTGTTCTGAATAACGGGTGTAAGTCAGCCTGTTCAGTGGAATAACGGGTGTAAGTCAGCCTGTTCAGTGGAATAACGGGTGTAAGTCAGCCTGTTCAGTGGAATAACGTGTGTAAGTCAGCCTGTTCAGTAGAATAACGTGTGTAAGTCAGCCTGTTCAGTGGAATAACGTGTGTAAGTCAGCCTGTTCAGTGGAATAACGTGTGTAAGTCAGCCTGTTCTGAATAACGTGTGTAAGTCAGCCTGTTCAGTGGAATAACGTGTGTAAGTCAGCCTGTTCAGTGGAATAACGTGTGTAAGTCAGCCTGTTCAGTGGAATAACGGGTGTAAGTCAGCCTGTTCAGTGGAATAACGTGTGTAAGTCAGCCTGTTCAGTGGAATAACGAGTGTAATTCAGCCTGTTCAGTGGAATAACGGGTGTAAGTCAGCCTGTTCTGAATAACGGGTGTAAGTCAGCCTGTTCTGAATAACGGGTGTAAGTCAGCCTGTTCAGTGGAATAACGTGTGTAAGTCAGCCTGTTCAGTGGAATAACGTGTGTAAGTCAGCCTGTTCAGTGGAATAACGAGTGTAAGTCAGCCTGTTCAGTGGAATAACGTGTGTAAGTCAGCCTGTTCAGTGGAATAACGAGTGTAAGTCAGCCTGTTCAGTGGAATAACGTGTGTAAGTCAGCCTGTTCAGTGGAATAACGAGTGTAAGTCAGCCTGTTCAGTGGAATAACGTGTGTAAGTCAGCCTGTTCAGTGGAATAACGAGTGTAAGTCAGCCTGTTCAGTGGAATAACGTGTGTAAGTCAGCCTGTTCTGAATAACGTGTGTAAGTCAGCCTGTTCTGAATAACGTGTGTAAGTCAGCCTGTTCAGTGGAATAACGTGTGTAAGTCAGCCTGTTCAGTGGAATAACGTGTGTAAGTCAGCCTGTTCTGAATAACGGGTGTAAGTCAGCCTGTTCAGTGGAATAACGTGTGTAAGTCAGCCTGTTCTGTGGAATAACGGGTGTAAGTCAGCCTGTTCAGTGGAATAACGTGTGTAAGTCAGCCTGTTCTGAATAACGGGTGTAAGTCAGCCTGTTCAGTGGAATAACGGGTATAAGTCAGCCTGTTCTGAATAACGTGTGTAAGTCAGCCTGTTCAGTGGAATAACGTGTGTAAGTCAGCCTGTTCAGTGGAATAACGTGTGTAAGTCAGCCTGTTCTGAATAACTGGTGTAAGTCAGCCTGTTCAGTGGAATAACTGGTGTAAGTCAGCCTGTTCTGTGGAATAACGGGTGTAAGTCAGCCTGTTCAGTGGAATAACGTGTGTAAGTCAGCCTGTTCTGAATAACGGGTGTAAGTCAGCCTGTTCTGAATAACGGGTGTAAGTCAGCCTGTTCAGTAGAATAACGTGTGTAAGTCAGCCTGTTCTGAATAACTGGTGTAAGTCAGCCTGTTCAGTGGGATAACGGGTGTAAGTCAGCCTGTTCTGAATAACGGGTGTAAGTCAGCCTGTTCAGTAGAATAACGTGTGTAAGTCAGCCTGTTCAGTGGAATAACGTGTGTAAGTCAGCCTGTTCAGTGGAATAACGTGTGTAAGTCAGCCTGTTCAGTGGAATAACGTGTGTAAGTCAGCCTGTTCAGTGGAATAACGTGTGTAAGTCAGCCTGTTCAGTGGAATAACGTGTGTAAGTCAGCCTGTTCTGAATAACGTGTGTAAGTCAGCCTGTTCTGAATAACGTGTGTAAGTCAGCCTGTTCTGAATAACGGGTGTAAGTCAGCCTGTTCAGTGGAATAACGGGTGTAAGTCAGCCTGTTCAGTGGAATAACGTGTGTAAGTCAGCCTGTTCAGTGGAATAACGTGTGTAAGTCAGCCTGTTCAGTGGAATAACGTGTGTAAGTCAGCCTGTTCTGAATAACGTGTGTAAGTCAGCCTGTTCTGAATAACGTGTGTAAGTCAGCCTGTTCTGAATAACGGGTGTAAGTCAGCCTGTTCAGTGGAATAACGGGTGTAAGTCAGCCTGTTCTGTGGAATAACGGGTGTAAGTCAGCCTGTTCAGTGGAATAACGTGTGTAAGTCAGCCTGTTCTGAATAACGGGTGTAAGTCAGCCTGTTCTGAATAACGGGTGTAAGTCAGCCTGTTCAGTAGAATAACGTGTGTAAGTCAGCCTGTTCTGAATAACGTGTGTAAGTCAGCCTGTTCTGAATAACGGGTGTAAGTCAGCCTGTTCAGTGGAATAACGTGTGTAAGTCAGCCTGTTCTGAATAACGGGTGTAAGTCAGCCTGTTCTGAATAACGTGTGTAAGTCAGCCTGTTCTGAATAACGGGTGTAAGTCAGCCTGTTCAGTGGAATAACGTGTGTAAGTCAGCCTGTTCTGAATAACGGGTGTAAGTCAGCCTGTTCAGTGGAATAACGTGTGTAAGTCAGCCTGTTCTGAATAACGGGTGTAAGTCAGCCTGTTCTGAATAACGTGTGTAAGTCAGCCTGTTCTGAATAACTGGTGTAAGTCAGCCTGTTCTGAATAACGGGTGTAAGTCAGCCTGTTCAGTGGAATAACGTGTGTAAGTCAGCCTGTTCTGAATAACGGGTGTAAGTCAGCCTGTTCAGTGGAATAACGTGTGTAAGTCAGCCTGTTCTGAATAACGGGTGTAAGTCAGCCTGTTCAGTGGAATAACGGGTGTAAGTCAGCCTGTTCAGTGGAATAACGGGTGTAAGTCAGCCTGTTCAGTGGAATAACGGGTGTAAGTCAGCCTGTTCAGTGGAATAACGTGTGTAAGTCAGCCTGTTCAGTGGAATAACGGGTGTAAGTCAGCCTGTTCTGAATAACGTGTGTAAGTCAGCCTGTTCTGAATAACGTGTGTAAGTCAGCCTGTTCAGTGGAATAACGTGTGTAAGTCAGCCTGTTCTGAATTACTGGTGTAAGTCAGCCTGTTCAGTGGAATAACGGGTGTAAGTCAGCCTGTTCAGTGGAATAACGTGTGTAAGTCAGCCTGTTCTGAATAACGGGTGTAAGTCAGCCTGTTCAGTGGAATAACGGGTGTAAGTCAGCCTGTTCAGTGGAATAACGGGTGTAAGTCAGCCTGTTCAGTGGAATAACGGGTGTAAGTCAGCCTGTTCAGTGGAATAACGGGTGTAAGTCAGCCTGTTCAGTGGAATAACGGGTGTAAGTCAGCCTGTTCAGTGGAATAACGGGTGTAAGTCAGCCTGTTCAGTGGAATAACGTGTGTAAGTCAGCCTGTTCAGTGGAATAACGGGTGTAAGTCAGCCTGTTCAGTGGAATAACGGGTGTAAGTCAGCCTGTTCAGTGGAATAACGAGTGTAAGTCAGCCTGTTCAGTGGAATAACGGGTGTAAGTCAGCCTGTTCAGTGGAATAACGGGTGTAAGTCAGCCTGTTCAGTGGAATAACGAGTGTAAGTCAGCCTGTTCAGTGGAATAACGGGTGTAAGTCAGCCTGTTCAGTGGAATAACGAGTGTAAGTCAGCCTGTTCAGTGGAATAACGGGTGTAAGTCAGCCTGTTCTGAATAACGTGTGTAAGTCAGCCTGTTCTGAATAACGTGTGTAAGTCAGCCTGTTCAGTGGAATAACGTGTGTAAGTCAGCCTGTTCTGAATAACGGGTGTAAGTCAGCCTGTTCTGAATAACGGGTGTAAGTCAGCCTGTTCAGTGGAATAACGTGTGTAAGTCAGCCTGTTCTGAATAACGGGTGTAAGTCAGCCTGTTCAGTGGAATAACGTGTGTAAGTCAGCCTGTTCTGAATAACGGGTGTAAGTCAGCCTGTTCAGTGGAATAACGGGTGTAAGTCAGCCTGTTCTGAATAACGGGTGTAAGTCAGCCTGTTCTGAATAACGGGTGTAAGTCAGCCTGTTCAGTGGAATAACGTGTGTAAGTCAGCCTGTTCTGAATAACGGGTGTAAGTCAGCCTGTTCAGTGGAATAACGTGTGTAAGTCAGCCTGTTCTGAATAACGTGTGTAAGTCAGCCTGTTCTGAATAACGGGTGTAAGTCAGCCTGTTCAGTGGAATAACTGGTGTAAGTCAGCCTGTTCTGAATAACGTGTGTAAGTCAGCCTGTTCAGTGGAATAACGGGTGTAAGTCAGCCTGTTCTGAATAACGGGTGTAAGTCAGCCTGTTCAGTGGAATAACGTGTGTAAGTCAGCCTGTTCTGAATAACGTGTGTAAGTCAGCCTGTTCAGTGGAATAACTGGTGTAAGTCAGCCTGTTCTGAATAACGTGTGTAAGTCAGCCTGTTCTGAATAACGGGTGTAAGTCAGCCTGTTCAGTGGAATAACGTGTGTAAGTCAGCCTGTTCTGAATAACGGGTGTAAGTCAGCCTGTTCAGTGGAATAACTGGTGTAAGTCAGCCTGTTCTGAATAACGTGTGTAAGTCAGCCTGTTCAGTGGAATAACGTGTGTAAGTCAGCCTGTTCTGAATAACGGGTGTAAGTCAGCCTGTTCAGTGGAATAACGTGTGTAAGTCAGCCTGTTCTGAATAACGTGTGTAAGTCAGCCTGTTCTGAATAACGGGTGTAAGTCAGCCTGTTCAGTGGAATAACTGGTGTAAGTCAGCCTGTTCTGAATAACGTGTGTAAGTCAGCCTGTTCAGTGGAATAACGGGTGTAAGTCAGCCTGTTCTGAATAACGGGTGTAAGTCAGCCTGTTCAGTGGAATAACGGGTGTAAGTCAGCCTGTTCTGAATAACGGGTGTAAGTCAGCCTGTTCAGTGGAATAACGTGTGTAAGTCAGCCTGTTCTGAATAACGGGTGTAAGTCAGCCTGTTCAACGGAATAACGGGTGTAAGTCAGCCTGTTCAGTGGAATAACGTGTGTAAGTCAGCCTGTTCTGAATAACGGGTGTAAGTCAGCCTGTTCTGAATAACTGGTGTAAGTCAGCCTGTTCTGAATAACGGGTGTAAGTCAGCCTGTTCAGTGGAATAACGTGTGTAAGTCAGCCTGTTCAGTGGAATAACGTATGTAAGTCAGCCTGTTCTGAATAACGGGTGTAAGTCAGCCTGTTCTGTGGAATAACGGGTGTAAGTCAGCCTGTTCAGTGGAATAACGTGTGTAAGTCAGCCTGTTCTGAATAACGGGTGTAAGTCAGCCTGTTCAGTGGAATAACGGGTGTAAGTCAGCCTGTTCAGTGGAATAACGTGTGTAAGTCAGCCTGTTCTGAATAACGGGTGTAAGTCAGCCTGTTCTGTGGAATAACGTGTGTAAGTCAGCCTGTTCAGTGGAATAACGTGTGTAAGTCAGCCTGTTCTGAATAACTGGTGTAAGTCAGCCTGTTCTGTGGAATAACGTGTGTAAGTCAGCCTGTTCTGAATAACGTGTGTAAGTCAGCCTGTTCTGAATAACGGGTGTAAGTCAGCCTGTTCTGTGGAATAACGTGTGTAAGTCAGCCTGTTCAGTGGAATAACGTGTGTAAGTCAGCCTGTTCTGAATAACGGGTGTAAGTCAGCCTGTTCTGTGGAATAACGTGTGTAAGTCAGCCTGTTCTGAATAACGGGTGTAAGTCAGCCTGTTCTGAATAACGGGTGTAAGTCAGCCTGTTCAGTGGAATAACGTGTGTAAGTCAGCCTGTTCAGTGGAATAACGTGTGTAAGTCAGCCTGTTCAACGGAATAACGGGTGTAAGTCAGCCTGTTCAGTGGAATAACGTGTGTAAGTCAGCCTGTTCTGAATAACGGGTGTAAGTCAGCCTGTTCTGAATAACGGGTGTAAGTCAGCCTGTTCAGTGGAATAACGTGTGTAAGTCAGCCTGTTCAGTGGAATAACGTGTGTAAGTCAGCCTGTTCTGAATAACGGGTGTAAGTCAGCCTGTTCAGTGGAATAACGTGTGTAAGTCAGCCTGTTCAGTGGAATAACGTGTGTAAGTCAGCCTGTTCTGAATAACGGGTGTAAGTCAGCCTGTTCAGTGGAATAACGTGTGTAAGTCAGCCTGTTCTGAATAACGGGTGTAAGTCAGCCTGTTCCGTGGAATAACGGGTGTAAGTCAGCCTGTTCTGAATAACTGGTGTAAGTCAGCCTGTTCTGAATAACGGGTGTAAGTCAGCCTGTTCAACGGAATAACGGGTGTAAGTCAGCCTGTTCCGTGGAATAACTGGTGTAAGTCAGCCTGTTCTGAATAACGGGTGTAAGTCAGCCTGTTCTGAATAACGGGTGTAAGTCAGCCTGTTCAACGGAATAACGGGTGTAAGTCAGCCTGTTCAGTGGAATAACGTGTGTAAGTCAGCCTGTTCTGAATAACGGGTGTAAGTCAGCCTGTTCTGAATAACGGGTGTAAGTCAGCCTGTTCAGTGGAATAACGTGTGTAAGTCAGCCTGTTCAGTGGAATAACGTGTGTAAGTCAGCCTGTTCAGTGGAATAACGTGTGTAAGTCAGCCTGTTCAGTAGAATAACGTGTGTAAGTCAGCCTGTTCAGTGGAATAACGGGTGTAAGTCAGCCTGTTCAGTGGAATAACGTGTGTAAGTCAGCCTGTTCAGTGGAATAACGGGTGTAAGTCAGCCTGTTCAGTGGAATAACGTGTGTAAGTCAGCCTGTTCTGAATAACGTGTGTAAGTCAGCCTGTTCAGTGGAATAACGTGTGTAAGTCAGCCTGTTCAGTGGAATAACGTGTGTAAGTCAGCCTGTTCTGAATAACTGGTGTAAGTCAGCCTGTTCAGTGGAATAACGGGTGTAAGTCAGCCTGTTCAGTGGAATAACGTGTGTAAGTCAGCCTGTTCTGAATAACTGGTGTAAGTCAGCCTGTTCAGTGGAATAACGGGTGTAAGTCAGCCTGTTCAGTGGAATAACGTGTGTAAGTCAGCCTGTTCTGAATAACGGGTGTAAGTCAGCCTGTTCTGAATAACGGGTGTAAGTCAGCCTGTTCAGTGGAATAACGGGTGTAAGTCAGCCTGTTCAGTGGAATAACGTGTGTAAGTCAGCCTGTTCTGAATAACGGGTGTAAGTCAGCCTGTTCTGAATAACGGGTGTAAGTCAGCCTGTTCAGTGGAATAACGGGTGTAAGTCAGCCTGTTCAACGGAATAACGTGTGTAAGTCAGCCTGTTCTGAATAACGGGTGTAAGTCAGCCTGTTCAGTGGAATAACGGGTGTAAGTCAGCCTGTTCAGTGGAATAACGTGTGTAAGTCAGCCTGTTCTGAATAACGGGTGTAAGTCAGCCTGTTCTGAATAACGTGTGTAAGTCAGCCTGTTCAGTGGAATAACGTGTGTAAGTCAGCCTGTTCTGAATAACGGGTGTAAGTCAGCCTGTTCAGTGGAATAACGTGTGTAAGTCAGCCTGTTCAGTGGAATAACGTGTGTAAGTCAGCCTGTTCAGTGGAATAACGTGTGTAAGTCAGCCTGTTCAGTGGAATAACGGGTGTAAGTCAGCCTGTTCTGAATAACGGGTGTAAGTCAGCCTGTTCAGTGGAATAACGTGTGTAAGTCAGCCTGTTCTGAATAACGTGTGTAAGTCAGCCTGTTCAGTGGAATAACGTGTGTAAGTCAGCCTGTTCAGTGGAATAACTGGTGTAAGTCAGCCTGTTCAGTGGAATAACGTGTGTAAGTCAGCCTGTTCTGAATAACGTGTGTAAGTCAGCCTGTTCTGAATAACGGGTGTAAGTCAGCCTGTTCTGAATAACGTGTGTAAGTCAGCCTGTTCTGAATAACGGGTGTAAGTCAGCCTGTTCAGTGGAATAACGGGTGTAAGTCAGCCTGTTCTGAATAACGGGTGTAAGTCAGCCTGTTCAGTGGAATAACGTGTGTAAGTCAGCCTGTTCAGTGGAATAACGGGTGTAAGTCAGCCTGTTCAGTGGAATAACGGGTGTAAGTCAGCCTGTTCTGAATAACGTGTGTAAGTCAGCCTGTTCAGTGGAATAACGGGTGTAAGTCAGCCTGTTCAGTGGAATAACGGGTGTAAGTCAGCCTGTTCAGTGGAATAACGTGTGTAAGTCAGCCTGTTCTGAATAACGTGTGTAAGTCAGCCTGTTCTGAATAACTGGTGTAAGTCAGCCTGTTCTGAATAACGTGTGTAAGTCAGCCTGTTCTGAATAACGTGTGTAAGTCAGCCTGTTCAGTGGAATAACGTGTGTAAGTCAGCCTGTTCAGTGGAATAACGGGTGTAAGTCAGCCTGTTCTGAATAACGTGTGTAAGTCAGCCTGTTCTGAATAACGTGTGTAAGTCAGCCTGTTCTGAATAACGTGTGTAAGTCAGCCTGTTCTGAATAACGTGTGTAAGTCAGCCTGTTCTGAATAACGGGTGTAAGTCAGCCTGTTCTGAATAACGTGTGTAAGTCAGCCTGTTCTGAATAACGTGTGTAAGTCAGCCTGTTCTGAATAACGTGTGTAAGTCAGCCTGTTCAGTGGAATAACGGGTGTAAGTCAGCCTGTTCTGAATAACGGGTGTAAGTCAGCCTGTTCAGTGGAATAACGGGTGTAAGTCAGCCTGTTCAGTGGAATAACGTGTGTAAGTCAGCCTGTTCTGAATAACGTGTGTAAGTCAGCCTGTTCAGTGGAATAACGTGTGTAAGTCAGCCTGTTCAGTGGAATAACGGGTGTAAGTCAGCCTGTTCTGAATAACGGGTGTAAGTCAGCCTGTTCTGAATAACGGGTGTAAGTCAGCCTGTTCAGTGGAATAACGTGTGTAAGTCAGCCTGTTCTGAATAACGGGTGTAAGTCAGCCTGTTCAGTGGAATAACGTGTGTAAGTCAGCCTGTTCTGAATAACGGGTGTAAGTCAGCCTGTTCAGTGGAATAACGGGTGTAAGTCAGCCTGTTCAGTGGAATAACGTGTGTAAGTCAGCCTGTTCTGAATAACGTGTGTAAGTCAGCCTGTTCTGAATAACTGGTGTAAGTCAGCCTGTTCTGAATAACGTGTGTAAGTCAGCCTGTTCTGAATAACGTGTGTAAGTCAGCCTGTTCTGAATAACGGGTGTAAGTCAGCCTGTTCAGTGGAATAACGGGTGTAAGTCAGCCTGTTCTGAATAACGTGTGTAAGTCAGCCTGTTCTGAATAACTGGTGTAAGTCAGCCTGTTCAGTGGAATAACGTGTGTAAGTCAGCCTGTTCTGAATAACGGGTGTAAGTCAGCCTGTTCAGTGGAATAACGGGTGTAAGTCAGCCTGTTCTGAATAACGGGTGTAAGTCAGCCTGTTCAGTGGAATAACGGGTGTAAGTCAGCCTGTTCAGTGGAATAACGTGTGTAAGTCAGCCTGTTCTGAATAACGGGTGTAAGTCAGCCTGTTCAGTGGAATAACGGGTGTAAGTCAGCCTGTTCAGTGGAATAACGGGTGTAAGTCAGCCTGTTCTGAATAACGTGTGTAAGTCAGCCTGTTCAGTGGAATAACGGGTGTAAGTCAGCCTGTTCAGTGGAATAACGGGTGTAAGTCAGCCTGTTCAGTGGAATAACGTGTGTAAGTCAGCCTGTTCTGAATAACGTGTGTAAGTCAGCCTGTTCAGTGGAATAACGTGTGTAAGTCAGCCTGTTCTGAATAACTGGTGTAAGTCAGCCTGTTCAGTGGAATAACGTGTGTAAGTCAGCCTGTTCTGAATAACGGGTGTAAGTCAGCCTGTTCAGTGGAATAACGTGTGTAAGTCAGCCTGTTCAGTGGAATAACGGGTGTAAGTCAGCCTGTTCAGTGGAATAACGTGTGTAAGTCAGCCTGTTCTGAATAACGGGTGTAAGTCAGCCTGTTCAGTGGAATAACGGGTGTAAGTCAGCCTGTTCTGAATAACGTGTGTAAGTCAGCCTGTTCTGAATAACTGGTGTAAGTCAGCCTGTTGAGTGGAATAACTGGTGTAAGTCAGCCTGTTCTGAATAACGGGTGTAAGTCAGCCTGTTCAGTGGAATAACGTGTGTAAGTCAGCCTGTTCTGAATAACGGGTGTAAGTCAGCCTGTTCAGTGGAATAACGTGTGTAAGTCAGCCTGTTCTGAATAACGTGTGTAAGTCAGCCTGTTCTGAATAACGTGTGTAAGTCAGCCTGTTCAGTGGAATAACGTGTGTAAGTCAGCCTGTTCAGTGGAATAACGTGTGTAAGTCAGCCTGTTCTGAATAACGGGTGTAAGTCAGCCTGTTCAGTGGAATAACGTGTGTAAGTCAGCCTGTTCAGTGGAATAACGGGTGTAAGTCAGCCTGTTCTGAATAACGTGTGTAAGTCAGCCTGTTCAGTGGAATAACGGGTGTAAGTCAGCCTGTTCAGTGGAATAACGTGTGTAAGTCAGCCTGTTCTGAATAACGGGTGTAAGTCAGCCTGTTCTGAATAACGGGTGTAAGTCAGCCTGTTCAGTGGAATAACGTGTGTAAGTCAGCCTGTTCTGAATAACGGGTGTAAGTCAGCCTGTTCAGTGGAATAACGGGTGTAAGTCAGCCTGTTCTGAATAACGTGTGTAAGTCAGCCTGTTCAGTGGAATAACTGGTGTAAGTCAGCCTGTTCTGAATAACGAGTGTAAGTCAGCCTGTTCAGTGGAATAACTGGTGTAAGTCAGCCTGTTCTGAATAACGAGTGTAAGTCAGCCTGTTCAGTGGAATAACGTGTGTAAGTCAGCCTGTTCAGTGGAATAACGTGTGTAAGTCAGCCTGTTCAGTGGAATAACTGGTGTAAGTCAGCCTGTTCAGTGGAATAACGTGTGTAAGTCAGCCTGTTCAGTGGAATAACGTGTGTAAGTCAGCCTGTTCTGAATAACGTGTGTAAGTCAGCCTGTTCAGTGGAATAACGTGTGTAAGTCAGCCTGTTCAGTGGAATAACGTGTGTAAGTCAGCCTGTTCAGTGGAATAACGTGTGTAAGTCAGCCTGTTCTGAATAACGTGTGTAAGTCAGCCTGTTCAGTGGAATAACGTGTGTAAGTCAGCCTGTTCAGTGGAATAACGGGTGTAAGTCAGCCTGTTCAGTGGAATAACGTGTGTAAGTCAGCCTGTTCTGAATAACGTGTGTAAGTCAGCCTGTTCAGTGGAATAACGTGTGTAAGTCAGCCTGTTCAGTGGAATAACGTGTGTAAGTCAGCCTGTTCAGTGGAATAACGTGTGTAAGTCAGCCTGTTCAGTGGAATAACGTGTGTAAGTCAGCCTGTTCAGTGGAATAACGTGTGTAAGTCAGCCTGTTCAGTGGAATAACGTGTGTAAGTCAGCCTGTTCAGTGGAATAACGTGTGTAAGTCAGCCTGTTCAGTGGAATAACGAGTGTAAGTCAGCCTGTTCAGTGGAATAACGAGTGTAAGGCAGCCTGTTCTGAATAACGGGTGTAAGGCAGCCTGTTCTGAATAACGAGTGTAAGTCAGCCTGTTCAGTGGAATAACGTGTGTAAGTCAGCCTGTTCAGTGGAATAACGTGTGTAAGTCAGCCTGTTCAGTGGAATAACGAGTGTAAGGCAGCCTGTTCTGAATAACGTGTGTAAGTCAGCCTGTTCAGTGGAATAACGTGTGTAAGTCAGCCTGTTCAGTGGAATAACGTGTGTAAGTCAGCCTGTTCAGTGGAATAACGGGTGTAAGTCAGCCTGTTCTGAATAACGTGTGTAAGTCAGCCTGTTCAGTGGAATAACGTGTGTAAGTCAGCCTGTTCAGTGGAATAACGAGTGTAAGTCAGCCTGTTCAGTGGAATAACGTGTGTAAGTCAGCCTGTTCAGTGGAATAACGTGTGTAAGTCAGCCTGTTCAGTGGAATAACGTGTGTAAGTCAGCCTGTTCAGTGGAATAACGGGGGTAAGTCAGCCTGTTCAGTGGAATAACGTGTGTAAGTCAGCCTGTTCAGTGGAATAACGTGTGTAAGTCAGCCTGTTCAGTGGAATAACGGGTGTAAGTCAGCCTGTTCAGTGGAATAACTGGTGTAAGGCAGCCTGTTCTGAATAACGGATGTAAGCCAGCCTGTTCAGTGGAATAACGTGTGTAAGTCAGCCTGTTCAGTGGAATAACTGGTGTAAGGCAGCCTGTTCTGAATAACGAGTGTAAGTCAGCCTGTTCAGTGGAATAACGAGTGTAAGGCAGCCTGTTCTGAATAACGTGTGTAAGTCAGCCTGTTCAGTGGAATAACGAGTGTAAGGCAGCCTGTTCTGAATAACGTGTGTAAGTCAGCCTGTTCAGTGGAATAACGAGTGTAAGTCAGCCTGTTCAGTGGAATAACGTGTGTAAGTCAGCCTGTTCTGAATAACGGATGTAAGTCAGCCTGTTCAGTGGAATAACGTGTGTAAGTCAGCCTGTTCAGTGGAATAACGTGTGTAAGTCAGCCTGTTCTGAATAACGGATGTAAGTCAGCCTGTTCAGTGGAATAACGGATGTAAGTCAGCCTGTTCAGTGGAATAACGTGTGTAAGTCAGCCTGTTCAGTGGAATAACGTGTGTAAGTCAGCCTGTTCTGTGGAATAACTGGTGTAAGGCAGCCTGTTCAGTGGAATAACTGGTGTAAGGCAGCCTGTTCTGAATAACGAGTGTAAGTCAGCCTGTTCTGAATAACGGATGTAAGTCAGCCTGTTCAGTGGAATAACGAGTGTAAGGCAGCCTGTTCTGAATAACGAGTGTAAGTCAGCCTGTTCTGAATAACGAGTGTAAGGCAGCCTGTTCCGTGGAATAACGAGTGTAAGTCAGCCTGTTCTGAATAACGGATGTAAGTCAGCCTGTTCAGTGGAATAACGAGTGTAAGGCAGCCTGTTCTGAATAACGAGTGTAAGGCAGCCTGTTCTGAATAACGAGTGTAAGTCAGCCTGTTCAGTGGAATAACGGGTGTAAGTCAGCCTGTTCTGAATAACGGATGTAAGTCAGCCTGTTCAGTGGAATAACGTGTGTAAGTCAGCCTGTTCAGTGGAATAACGTGTGTAAGTCAGCCTGTTCTGAATAACGGATGTAAGTCAGCCTGTTCAGTGGAATAACGTGTGTAAGTCAGCCTGTTCAGTGGAATAACGAGTGTAAGTCAGCCTGTTCTGTGGAATAACGAGTGTAAGGCAGCCTGTTCTGTGGAATAACGTGTGTAAGTCAGCCTGTTCAGTGGAATAACGAGTGTAAGTCAGCCTGTTCCGTGGAATAACGAGTGTAAGTCAGCCTGTTCTGAATAACGAGTGTAAGGCAGCCTGTTCTGAATAACGAGTGTAAGGCAGCCTGTTCAGTGGAATAACGGGTGTAAGTCAGCCTGTTCAGTGGAATAACGTGTGTAAGTCAGCCTGTTCAGTGGAATAACGTGTGTAAGTCAGCCTGTTCAGTGGAATAACGTGTGTAAGTCAGCCTGTTCAGTGGAATAACGTGTGTAAGTCAGCCTGTTCAGTGGAATAACGTGTGTAAGTCAGCCTGTTCTGAATAACGGATGTAAGTCAGCCTGTTCAGTGGAATAACGTGTGTAAGTCAGCCTGTTCAGTGGAATAACGTGTGTAAGTCAGCCTGTTCAGTGGAATAACGTGTGTAAGTCAGCCTGTTCTGAATAACGGATGTAAGTCAGCCTGTTCAGTGGAATAACGTGTGTAAGTCAGCCTGTTCAGTGGAATAACGTGTGTAAGTCAGCCTGTTCTGAATAACGGATGTAAGTCAGCCTGTTCAGTGGAATAACGGATGTAAGTCAGCCTGTTCAGTGGAATAACGTGTGTAAGTCAGCCTGTTCAGTGGAATAACGTGTGTAAGCCAGCCTGTTCTGAATAACGGATGTAAGTCAGCCTGTTCAGTGGAATAACGTGTGTAAGTCAGCCTGTTCAGTGGAATAACGTGTGTAAGCCAGCCTGTTCAGTGGAATAACGTGTGTAAGTCAGCCTGTTCAGTGGAATAACGTGTGTAAGTCAGCCTGTTCAGTGGAATAACGTGTGTAAGTCAGCCTGTTCTGAATAACGGATGTAAGTCAGCCTGTTCAGTGGAATAACGTGTGTAAGTCAGCCTGTTCAGTGGAATAACGTGTGTAAGCCAGCCTGTTCAGTGGAATAACGTGTGTAAGTCAGCCTGTTCAGTGGAATAACGTGTGTAAGCCAGCCTGTTCTGAATAACGGATGTAAGCCAGCCTGTTCAGTGGAATAACGGGTGTAAGGCAGCCTGTTCAGTGGAATAACTGGTGTAAGTCAACCTGTTCAGTGGAATAACTGGTGTAAGTCAACCTGTTCAGTGGAATAACTGGTGTAAGTCAACCTGTTCAGTGGAATAACGGGTGTAAGGCAGCCTGTTCAGTGGAATAACGTGTGTAAGTCAGCCTGTTCAGTGGAATAACTGGTGTAAGTCAGCCTGTTCTGAATAACGGATGTAAGCCAGCCTGTTCAGTGGAATAACGTGTGTAAGTCAGCCTGTTCAGTGGAATAACGTGTGTAAGTCAGCCTGTTCAGTGGAATAACGTGTGTAAGTCAGCCTGTTCAGTGGAATAACGTGTGTAAGTCAGCCTGTTCAGTGGAATAACGTGTGTAAGCCAGCCTGTTCTGAATAACGGATGTAAGCCAGCCTGTTCAGTGGAATAACGTGTGTAAGTCAGCCTGTTCAGTGGAATAACGGGTGTAAGTCAGCCTGTTCAGTGGAATAACGAGTGTAAGGCAGCCTGTTCAGTGGAATAACGTGTGTAAGTCAGCCTGTTCTGAATAACGGATGTAAGTCAGCCTGTTCAGTGGAATAACTGGTGTAAGTCAGCCTGTTCAGTGGAATAACGGATGTAAGTCAGCCTGTTCAGTGGAATAACGAGTGTAAGCCAGCCTGTTCTGAATAACGGATGTAAGTCAGCCTGTTCAGTGGAATAACTGGTGTAAGTCAGCCTGTTCAGTGGAATAACGGATGTAAGTCAGCCTGTTCAGTGGAATAACGAGTGTAAGCCAGCCTGTTCTGAATAACGGATGTAAGTCAGCCTGTTCAGTGGAATAACTGGTGTAAGTCAGCCTGTTCAGTGGAATAACGTGTGTAAGTCAGCCTGTTCAGTGGAATAACGAGTGTAAGCCAGCCTGTTCTGAATAACGGATGTAAGCCAGCCTGTTCAGTGGAATAACTGGTGTAAGTCAGCCTGTTCAGTGGAATAACGTGTGTAAGTCAGCCTGTTCTGAATAACGGATGTAAGGCAGCCTGTTCTGAATAACGTGTGTAAGCCAGCCTGTTCTGAATAACGTGTGTAAGGCAGCCTGTTCTGAATAACGTGTGTAAGCCAGCCTGTTCTGAATAACGAGTGTAAGTCAGCCTGTTCTGAATAACGTGTGTAAGGCAGCCTGTTCTGAATAACGAGTGTAAGTCAGCCTGTTCTGAATAACGAGTGTAAGTCAGCCTGTTCTGAATAACGAGTGTAAGGCAGCCTGTTCTGAATAACGAGTGTAAGGCAGCCTGTTCTGAATAACGTGTGTAAGTCAGCCTGTTCTGAATAACGTGTGTAAGGCAGCCTGTTCTGAATAACGAGTGTAAGGCAGCCTGTTCAGTGGAATAACGGGTGTAAGGCAGCCTGTTCTGAATAACGTGTGTAAGGCAGCCTGTTCTGAATAACGAGTGTAAGGCAGCCTGTTCTGAATAACGTGTGTAAGGCAGCCTGTTCTGAATAACGAGTGTAAGTCAGCCTGTTCTGAATAACGAGTGTAAGTCAGCCTGTTCTGAATAACGAGTATAAGTCAGCCTGTTCAGTGGAATAACGGGTGTAAGTCAGCCTGTTCAGTGGAATAACGGGTGTAAGGCAGCCTGTTCTGAATAACGTGTGTAAGTCAGCCTGTTCTGAATAACGTGTGTAAGGCAGCCTGTTCTGAATAACGAGTGTAAGGCAGCCTGTTCTGAATAACGTGTGTAAGGCAGCCTGTTCTGAATAACGTGTGTAAGGCAGCCTGTTCTGAATAACGAGTGTAAGCCAGCCTGTTCTGAATAACGTGTGTAAGGCAGCCTGTTCAGTGGAATAACGAGTGTAAGGCAGCCTGTTCTGAATAACGTGTGTAAGGCAGCCTGTTCTGAATAACGTGTGTAAGTCAGCCTGTTCTGAATAACGTGTGTAAGGCAGCCTGTTCTGAATAACGTGTGTAAGGCAGCCTGTTCTGAATAACGTGTGTAAGTCAGCCTGTTCTGAATAACGTGTGTAAGTCAGCCTGTTCTGAATAACGTGTGTAAGGCAGCCTGTTCTGAATAACGAGTGTAAGGCAGCCTGTTCTGAATAACGTGTGTAAGGCAGCCTGTTCTGAATAACGAGTGTAAGTCAGCCTGTTCTGAATAACGAGTGTAAGTCAGCCTGTTCTGAATAACGAGTGTAAGGCAGCCTGTTCTGAATAACGTGTGTAAGGCAGCCTGTTCTGAATAACGAGTGTAAGGCAGCCTGTTCAGTGGAATAACGAGTGTAAGCCAGCCTGTTCTGAATAACGAGTGTAAGTCAGCCTGTTCAGTGGAATAACGAGTGTAAGTCAGCCTGTTCAGTGGAATAACGAGTGTAAGTCAGCCTGTTCTGAATAACGAGTGTAAGTCAGCCTGTTCTGAATAACGAGTGTAAGTCAGCCTGTTCTGAATAACGAGTGTAAGTCAGCCTGTTCTGAATAACGGGTGTAAGGCAGCCTGTTCTGTGGAATAACGAGTGTAAGCCAGCCTGTTCTGAATAACGAGTGTAAGTCAGCCTGTTCTGAATAACGAGTGTAAGTCAGCCTGTTCAGTGGAATAACGAGTGTAAGCCAGCCTGTTCTGAATAACGTGTGTAAGGCAGCCTGTTCTGAATAACGAGTGTAAGGCAGCCTGTTCAGTGGAATAACGAGTGTAAGCCAGCCTGTTCTGAATAACGAGTGTAAGGCAGCCTGTTCTGTGGAATAACGAGTGTAAGGCAGCCTGTTCTGTGGAATAACGAGTGTAAGTCAGCCTGTTCAGTGGAATAACGAGTGTAAGTCAGCCTGTTCTGTGGAATAACGAGTGTAAGGCAGCCTGTTCAGTGGAATAACGAGTGTAAGGCAGCCTGTTCTGTGGAATAACGAGTGTAAGGCAGCCTGTTCAGTGGAATAACGAGTGTAAGGCAGCCTGTTCTGTGGAATAACGAGTGTAAGGCAGCCTGTTCTGAATAACGAGTGTAAGGCAGCCTGTTCAGTGGAATAACGGGTGTAAGTCAGCCTGTTCAGTGGAATAACGTGTGTAAGGCAGCCTGTTCAGTGGAATAACGAGTGTAAGGCAGCCTGTTCTGAATAACGAGTGTAAGGCAGCCTGTTCAGTGGAATAACTGGTGTAAGTCAGCCTGTTCTGAATAACGGGTATAAGTCAGCCTGTTCTGTGGAATAACGAGTGTAAGGCAGCCTGTTCTGAATAACGAGTGTAAGGCAGCCTGTTCAGTGGAATAACTGGTGTAAGTCAGCCTGTTCTGAATAACGTGTGTAAGGCAGCCTGTTCAGTGGAATAACGAGTGTAAGGCAGCCTGTTCAGTGGAATAACGGGTGTAAGGCAGCCTGTTCAGTGGAATAACGTGTGTAAGGCAGCCTGTTCAGTGGAATAACGAGTGTAAGGCAGCCTGTTCTGAATAACGTGTGTAAGGCAGCCTGTTCTGAATAACGAGTGTAAGGCAGCCTGTTCTGAATAACGGGTATAAGTCAGCCTGTTCTGAATAACGTGTGTAAGGCAGCCTGTTCTGAATAACGAGTGTAAGGCAGCCTGTTCTGAATAACGAGTGTAAGTCAGCCTGTTCAGTGGAATAACGAGTGTAAGGCAGCCTGTTCAGTGGAATAACGTGTGTAAGGCAGCCTGTTCTGAATAACGTGTGTAAGGCAGCCTGTTCTGAATAACGGGTGTAAGGCAGCCTGTTCTGAATAACGAGTGTAAGGCAGCCTGTTCAGTGGAATAACGAGTGTAAGGCAGCCTGTTCAGTGGAATAACGTGTGTAAGGCAGCCTGTTCTGAATAACGAGTGTAAGTCAGCCTGTTCAGTGGAATAACGAGTGTAAGGCAGCCTGTTCAGTGGAATAACGTGTGTAAGGCAGCCTGTTCTGAATAACGTGTGTAAGGCAGCCTGTTCTGAATAACGGGTGTAAGGCAGCCTGTTCTGAATAACGAGTGTAAGGCAGCCTGTTCAGTGGAATAACGAGTGTAAGGCAGCCTGTTCAGTGGAATAACGTGTGTAAGGCAGCCTGTTCAGTGGAATAACGAGTGTAAGGCAGCCTGTTCTGAATAACGTGTGTAAGGCAGCCTGTTCAGTGGAATAACGAGTGTAAGGCAGCCTGTTCTGAATAACGTGTGTAAGGCAGCCTGTTCAGTGGAATAACGAGTGTAAGGCAGCCTGTTCTGAATAACGTGTGTGAGGCAGCCTGTTCAGTGGAATAACGAGTGTAAGGCAGCCTGTTCTGAATAACGAGTGTAAGGCAGCCTGTTCAGTGGAATAACGTGTGTAAGTCAGCCTGTTCTGAATAACGAGTGTAAGGCAGCCTGTTCAGTGGAATAACGTGTGTAAGGCAGCCTGTTCAGTGGAATAACGTGTGTAAGGCAGCCTGTTCTGAATAACGAGTGTAAGGCAGCCTGTTCAGTGGAATAACGAGTGTAAGGCAGCCTGTTCAGTGGAATAACGTGTGTAAGGCAGCCTGTTCAGTGGAATAACGAGTGTAAGGCAGCCTGTTCTGAATAACGGGTGTAAGGCAGCCTGTTCTGAATAACGAGTGTAAGGCAGCCTGTTCTGAATAACGAGTGTAAGGCAGCCTGTTCTGAATAACGAGTGTAAGGCAGCCTGTTCTGAATAACGAGTGTAAGGCAGCCTGTTCTGAATAACGGGTGTAAGGCAGCCTGTTCAGTGGAATAACGTGTGTAAGTCAGCCTGTTCAGTGGAATAACGTGTGTAAGTCAGCCTGTTCTGAATAACGTGTGTAAGGCAGCCTGTTCTGAATAACGGGTGTAAGGCAGCCTGTTCTGAATAACGGGTGTAAGGCAGCCTGTTCTGAATAACGTGTGTAAGGCAGCCTGTTCTGAATAACGTGTGTAAGGCAGCCTGTTCAGTGGAATAACGAGTGTAAGGCAGCCTGTTCAGTGGAATAACGAGTGTAAGGCAGCCTGTTCAGTGGAATAACGTGTGTAAGGCAGCCTGTTCAGTGGAATAACGAGTGTAAGGCAGCCTGTTCAGTGGAATAACGAGTGTAAGGCAGCCTGTTCTGAATAACGAGTGTAAGGCAGCCTGTTCAGTGGAATAACGAGTGTAAGGCAGCCTGTTCTGAATAACGTGTGTAAGGCAGCCTGTTCTGAATAACGAGTGTAAGGCAGCCTGTTCAGTGGAATAACGAGTGTAAGGCAGCCTGTTCTGAATAACGAGTGTAAGGCAGCCTGTTCCGTGGAATAACGTGTGTAAGGCAGCCTGTTCTGAATAACGAGTGTAAGGCAGCCTGTTCAGTGGAATAACGAGTGTAAGGCAGCCTGTTCTGAATAACGTGTGTAAGGCAGCCTGTTCAGTGGAATAACGAGTGTAAGGCAGCCTGTTCTGTGGAATAACGAGTGTAAGGCAGCCTGTTCTGTGGAATAACGAGTGTAAGGCAGCCTGTTCTGAATAACGTGTGTAAGGCAGCCTGTTCTGAATAACGAGTGTAAGGCAGCCTGTTCTGAATAACGGGTGTAAGGCAGCCTGTTCAGTGGAATAACGTGTGTAAGTCAGCCTGTTCAGTGGAATAACGAGTGTAAGGCAGCCTGTTCTGAATAACGTGTGTAAGGCAGCCTGTTCTGAATAACGGGTGTAAGGCAGCCTGTTCTGAATAACGGGTGTAAGGCAGCCTGTTCTGAATAACGTGTGTAAGGCAGCCTGTTCAGTGGAATAACGAGTGTAAGGCAGCCTGTTCAGTGGAATAACGTGTGTAAGGCAGCCTGTTCAGTGGAATAACGAGTGTAAGGCAGCCTGTTCTGAATAACGTGTGTAAGGCAGCCTGTTCTGAATAACGAGTGTAAGGCAGCCTGTTCAGTGGAATAACGAGTGTAAGGCAGCCTGTTCTGAATAACGAGTGTAAGGCAGCCTGTTCCGTGGAATAACGTGTGTAAGGCAGCCTGTTCTGAATAACGAGTGTAAGGCAGCCTGTTCAGTGGAATAACGAGTGTAAGGCAGCCTGTTCTGAATAACGGGTGTAAGGCAGCCTGTTCAGTGGAATAACGTGTGTAAGGCAGCCTGTTCAGTGGAATAACGGGTGTAAGGCAGCCTGTTCCGTGGAATAACGAGTGTAAGGCAGCCTGTTCTGAATAACGAGTGTAAGGCAGCCTGTTCCGTGGAATAACGTGTGTAAGGCAGCCTGTTCTGAATAACGAGTGTAAGGCAGCCTGTTCTGTGGAATAACGGGTGTAAGTCAGCCTGTTCAGTGGAATAACGTGTGTAAGGCAGCCTGTTCTGAATAACGAGTGTAAGGCAGCCTGTTCTGAATAACGAGTGTAAGGCAGCCTGTTCAGTGGAATAACGGGTGTAAGGCAGCCTGTTCTGAATAACGTGTGTAAGGCAGCCTGTTCTGAATAACGAGTGTAAGGCAGCCTGTTCCGTGGAATAACGAGTGTAAGGCAGCCTGTTCCGTGGAATAACGAGTGTAAGGCAGCCTGTTCTGAATAACGTGTGTAAGGCAGCCTGTTCTGAATAACGAGTGTAAGGCAGCCTGTTCTGAATAACGAGTGTAAGGCAGCCTGTTCTGAATAACGTGTGTAAGGCAGCCTGTTCTGAATAACGAGTGTAAGGCAGCCTGTTCCGTGGAATAACGAGTGTAAGTCAGCCTGTTCAGAATAACGTGTGTAAGTCAGCCTGTTCAGAATAACGTGTGTAAGGCAGCCTGTTCTGAATAACGGGTGTAAGGCAGCCTGTTCAGTGGAATAACGTGTGTAAGGCAGCCTGTTCTGAATAACGAGTGTAAGGCAGCCTGTTCTGAATAACGAGTGTAAGGCAGCCTGTTCTGAATAACGGGTGTAAGGCAGCCTGTTCAGAATAACGTGTGTAAGGCAGCCTGTTCTGAATAACGAGTGTAAGGCAGCCTGTTCTGAATAACGAGTGTAAGGCAGCCTGTTCTGTGGAATAACGAGTGTAAGGCAGCCTGTTCTGAATAACGAGTGTAAGGCAGCCTGTTCTGAATAACGTGTGTAAGTCAGCCTGTTCAGAATAACGTGTGTAAGGCAGCCTGTTCTGAATAACGGGTGTAAGGCAGCCTGTTCTGAATAACGGGTGTAAGGCAGCCTGTTCAGTGGAATAACGTGTGTAAGGCAGCCTGTTCTGAATAACGAGTGTAAGGCAGCCTGTTCTGAATAACGAGTGTAAGGCAGCCTGTTCTGAATAACGGGTGTAAGGCAGCCTGTTCAGTGGAATAACGTGTGTAAGGCAGCCTGTTCTGAATAACGAGTGTAAGTCAGCCTGTTCTGAATAACGGGTGTAAGGCAGCCTGTTCAGTGGAATAACGTGTGTAAGGCAGCCTGTTCCGTGGAATAACGTGTGTAAGGCAGCCTGTTCTGAATAACGAGTGTAAGGCAGCCTGTTCTGAATAACGAGTGTAAGGCAGCCTGTTCTGAATAACGGGTGTAAGGCAGCCTGTTCAGTGGAATAACGTGTGTAAGGCAGCCTGTTCTGAATAACGAGTGTAAGTCAGCCTGTTCTGAATAACGGGTGTAAGGCAGCCTGTTCAGTGGAATAACGTGTGTAAGGCAGCCTGTTCTGAATAACGGGTGTAAGGCAGCCTGTTCAGTGGAATAACGGGTGTAAGGCAGCCTGTTCTGAATAACGGGTGTAAGGCAGCCTGTTCCGTGGAATAACGTGTGTAAGGCAGCCTGTTCCGTGGAATAACGTGTGTAAGGCAGCCTGTTCTGAATAACGGGTGTAAGGCAGCCTGTTCCGTGGAATAACGTGTGTAAGGCAGCCTGTTCAGTGGAATAACGTGTGTAAGGCAGCCTGTTCAGTGGAATAACGGGTGTAAGGCAGCCTGTTCAGTGGAATAACGAGTGTAAGGCAGCCTGTTCTGAATAACGTGTGTAAGGCAGCCTGTTCTGAATAACGTGTGTAAGGCAGCCTGTTCTGAATAACGTGTGTAAGGCAGCCTGTTCTGAATAACGTGTGTAAGTCAGCCTGTTCTGAATAACGGGTGTAAGGCAGCCTGTTCTGAATAACGGGTGTAAGGCAGCCTGTTCAGTGGAATAACGAGTGTAAGGCAGCCTGTTCTGAATAACGGGTGTAAGGCAGCCTGTTCTGAATAACGAGTGTAAGGCAGCCTGTTCTGAATAACGGGTGTAAGGCAGCCTGTTCAGTGGAATAACGGGTGTAAGGCAGCCTGTTCTGAATAACGGGTGTAAGGCAGCCTGTTCAGTGGAATAACGTGTGTAAGGCAGCCTGTTCTGAATAACGGGTGTAAGGCAGCCTGTTCTGAATAACGGGTGTAAGGCAGCCTGTTCTGAATAACGGGTGTAAGGCAGCCTGTTCCGTGGAATAACGGGTGTAAGGCAGCCTGTTCAGTGGAATAACGTGTGTAAGGCAGCCTGTTCTGAATAACGTGTGTAAGTCAGCCTGTTCAGTGGAATAACGAGTGTAAGGCAGCCTGTTCTGAATAACGGGTGTAAGGCAGCCTGTTCTGAATAACGGGTGTAAGGCAGCCTGTTCAGTGGAATAACGTGTGTAAGGCAGCCTGTTCTGAATAACGGGTGTAAGGCAGCCTGTTCAGTGGAATAACGGGTGTAAGGCAGCCTGTTCTGAATAACGGGTGTAAGGCAGCCTGTTCTGAATAACGGGTGTAAGGCAGCCTGTTCCGTGGAATAACGTGTGTAAGGCAGCCTGTTCAGTGGAATAACGGGTGTAAGGCAGCCTGTTCTGAATAACGGGTGTAAGGCAGCCTGTTCTGAATAACGGGTGTAAGGCAGCCTGTTCCGTGGAATAACGTGTGTAAGTCAGCCTGTTCTGAATAACGAGTGTAAGGCAGCCTGTTCAGTGGAATAACGTGTGTAAGGCAGCCTGTTCTGAATAACGAGTGTAAGGCAGCCTGTTCAGTGGAATAACGTGTGTAAGGCAGCCTGTTCTGAATAACGAGTGTAAGGCAGCCTGTTCTGAATAACGGGTGTAAGGCAGCCTGTTCAGTGGAATAACGGGTGTAAGGCAGCCTGTTCTGAATAACGGGTGTAAGGCAGCCTGTTCTGAATAACGGGTGTAAGGCAGCCTGTTCTGTGGAATAACGGGTGTAAGGCAGCCTGTTCTGAATAACGGGTGTAAGGCAGCCTGTTCTGTGGAATAACGAGTGTAAGGCAGCCTGTTCTGTGGAATAACGTGTGTAAGGCAGCCTGTTCTGAATAACGGGTGTAAGGCAGCCTGTTCTGAATAACGAGTGTAAGGCAGCCTGTTCAGTGGAATAACGTGTGTAAGGCAGCCTGTTCTGAATAACGGGTGTAAGGCAGCCTGTTCAGTGGAATAACGAGTGTAAGGCAGCCTGTTCTGAATAACGTGTGTAAGGCAGCCTGTTCTGAATAACGAGTGTAAGGCAGCCTGTTCTGAATAACGGGTGTAAGGCAGCCTGTTCTGTGGAATAACGGGTGTAAGGCAGCCTGTTCTGAATAACGGGTGTAAGGCAGCCTGTTCTGAATAACGAGTGTAAGGCAGCCTGTTCTGTGGAATAACGAGTGTAAGGCAGCCTGTTCAGTGGAATAACGTGTGTAAGGCAGCCTGTTCAGTGGAATAACGTGTGTAAGGCAGCCTGTTCTGAATAACGGGTGTAAGGCAGCCTGTTCAGTGGAATAACGAGTGTAAGGCAGCCTGTTCAGTGGAATAACGTGTGTAAGGCAGCCTGTTCAGTGGAATAACGTGTGTAAGGCAGCCTGTTCTGAATAACGGGTGTAAGGCAGCCTGTTCAGTGGAATAACGTGTGTAAGGCAGCCTGTTCTGAATAACGGGTGTAAGGCAGCCTGTTCAGTGGAATAACGTGTGTAAGGCAGCCTGTTCAGTGGAATAACGTGTGTAAGGCAGCCTGTTCTGAATAACGGGTGTAAGGCAGCCTGTTCTGTGGAATAACGAGTGTAAGGCAGCCTGTTCTGAATAACGAGTGTAAGGCAGCCTGTTCTGAATAACGTGTGTAAGGCAGCCTGTTCAGTGGAATAACGTGTGTAAGGCAGCCTGTTCAGTGGAATAACGTGTGTAAGGCAGCCTGTTCAGTGGAATAACGAGTGTAAGGCAGCCTGTTCTGAATAACGAGTGTAAGGCAGCCTGTTCTGAATAACGTGTGTAAGGCAGCCTGTTCAGTGGAATAACGTGTGTAAGGCAGCCTGTTCTGAATAACGGGTGTAAGGCAGCCTGTTCTGTGGAATAACGTGTGTAAGGCAGCCTGTTCAGTGGAATAACGTGTGTAAGGCAGCCTGTTCTGAATAACGGGTGTAAGGCAGCCTGTTCTGTGGAATAACGGGTGTAAGGCAGCCTGTTCAGTGGAATAACGGGTGTAAGGCAGCCTGTTCTGAATAACGAGTGTAAGGCAGCCTGTTCTGAATAACGGGTGTAAGTCAGCCTGTTCAGTGGAATAACGGGTGTAAGGCAGCCTGTTCAGTGGAATAACGGGTGTAAGGCAGCCTGTTCAGTGGAATAACGAGTGTAAGGCAGCCTGTTCAGTGGAATAACGAGTGTAAGGCAGCCTGTTCAGTGGAATAACGGGTGTAAGGCAGCCTGTTCTGAATAACGTGTGTAAGGCAGCCTGTTCTGAATAACGAGTGTAAGGCAGCCTGTTCTGAATAACGGGTGTAAGTCAGCCTGTTCTGAATAACGGGTGTAAGGCAGCCTGTTCAGTGGAATAACGGGTGTAAGGCAGCCTGTTCAGTGGAATAACGGGTGTAAGGCAGCCTGTTCTGAATAACGAGTGTAAGGCAGCCTGTTCAGTGGAATAACGTGTGTAAGGCAGCCTGTTCAGTGGAATAACGGGTGTAAGGCAGCCTGTTCAGTGGAATAACGGGTGTAAGGCAGCCTGTTCAGAATAACTGGTGTAAGGCAGCCTGTTCAGTGGAATAACGAGTGTAAGGCAGCCTGTTCTGAATAACGGGTGTAAGGCAGCCTGTTCTGAATAACGGGTGTAAGGCAGCCTGTTCTGAATAACG
Organism: Siphonodentalium dalli; assembly: GCA_032622095.1. Lineage (NCBI taxonomy): Eukaryota > Metazoa > Mollusca > Scaphopoda > Gadilida > Siphonodentaliidae > Siphonodentalium > Siphonodentalium dalli. Next base: position 153,781,005 of record CP136068.1, on the reverse strand, counting down.
AGTGTAAGGCAGCCTGTTCTGAATAACGGGTGTAAGGCAGCCTGTTCTGTGGAATAACGTGTGTAAGGCAGCCTGTTCTGAATAACGGGTGTAAGGCAGCCTGTTCTGAATAACGAGTGTAAGGCAGCCTGTTCTGTGGAATAACGTGTGTAAGGCAGCCTGTTCTGAATAACGGGTGTAAGGCAGCCTGTTCTGTGGAATAACGGGTGTAAGGCAGCCTGTTCTGTGGAATAACGAGTGTAAGTCAGCCTGTTCTGAATAACTGGTGTAAGGCAGCCTGTTCTGAATAACGAGTGTAAGGCAGCCTGTTCTGTGGAATAACGAGTGTAAGGCAGCCTGTTCAGTGGAATAACGGGTGTAAGGCAGCCTGTTCAGTGGAATAACGTGTGTAAGGCAGCCTGTTCTGAATAACGGGTGTAAGGCAGCCTGTTCTGAATAACGAGTGTAAGGCAGCCTGTTCTGAATAACGTGTGTAAGGCAGCCTGTTCTGAATAACGGGTGTAAGGCAGCCTGTTCTGAATAACGAGTGTAAGGCAGCCTGTTCAGTGGAATAACGAGTGTAAGGCAGCCTGTTCAGTGGAATAACGGGTGTAAGGCAGCCTGTTCAGTGGAATAACGTGTGTAAGGCAGCCTGTTCTGAATAACGGGTGTAAGGCAGCCTGTTCTGAATAACGAGTGTAAGGCAGCCTGTTCTGAATAACGTGTGTAAGGCAGCCTGTTCAGTGGAATAACGTGTGTAAGGCAGCCTGTTCTGAATAACGGGTGTAAGGCAGCCTGTTCTGAATAACGAGTGTAAGGCAGCCTGTTCTGTGGAATAACGTGTGTAAGGCAGCCTGTTCTGAATAACGGGTGTAAGGCAGCCTGTTCTGAATAACGGGTGTAAGGCAGCCTGTTCTGTGGAATAACGAGTGTAAGGCAGCCTGTTCTGTGGAATAACGTGTGTAAGGCAGCCTGTTCTGTGGAATAACGAGTGTAAGGCAGCCTGTTCCGTGGAATAACGGGTGTAAGTCAGCCTGTTCAGTGGAATAACGAGTGTAAGGCAGCCTGTTCTGAATAACGTGTGTAAGGCAGCCTGTTCAGTGGAATAACGAGTGTAAGGCAGCCTGTTCAGTGGAATAACGAGTGTAAGGCAGCCTGTTCTGAATAACGGGTGTAAGGCAGCCTGTTCTGTGGAATAACGAGTGTAAGGCAGCCTGTTCTGTGGAATAACGTGTGTAAGTCAGCCTGTTCTGAATAACGAGTGTAAGGCAGCCTGTTCTGAATAACGTGTGTAAGGCAGCCTGTTCCGTGGAATAACGGGTGTAAGGCAGCCTGTTCTGAATAACGGGTGTAAGGCAGCCTGTTCTGTGGAATAACGAGTGTAAGGCAGCCTGTTCTGTGGAATAACGTGTGTAAGGCAGCCTGTTCTGTGGAATAACGAGTGTAAGGCAGCCTGTTCCGTGGAATAACGGGTGTAAGTCAGCCTGTTCAGTGGAATAACGAGTGTAAGGCAGCCTGTTCTGAATAACGTGTGTAAGGCAGCCTGTTCAGTGGAATAACGAGTGTAAGGCAGCCTGTTCAGTGGAATAACGAGTGTAAGGCAGCCTGTTCTGAATAACGGGTGTAAGGCAGCCTGTTCTGTGGAATAACGAGTGTAAGGCAGCCTGTTCTGTGGAATAACGTGTGTAAGTCAGCCTGTTCTGAATAACGGGTGTAAGTCAGCCTGTTCTGAATAACGAGTGTAAGGCAGCCTGTTCTGAATAACGTGTGTAAGGCAGCCTGTTCAGTGGAATAACGAGTGTAAGGCAGCCTGTTCTGAATAACGAGTGTAAGGCAGCCTGTTCAGTGGAATAACGTGTGTAAGGCAGCCTGTTCAGTGGAATAACGGGTGTAAGTCAGCCTGTTCTGAATAACGAGTGTAAGGCAGCCTGTTCTGTGGAATAACGAGTGTAAGGCAGCCTGTTCTGTGGAATAACGAGTGTAAGGCAGCCTGTTCAGTGGAATAACGAGTGTAAGGCAGCCTGTTCTGAATAACGGGTGTAAGGCAGCCTGTTCTGTGGAATAACGAGTGTAAGGCAGCCTGTTCTGTGGAATAACGTGTGTAAGTCAGCCTGTTCTGAATAACGGGTGTAAGTCAGCCTGTTCTGAATAACGTGTGTAAGTCAGCCTGTTCTGAATAACGAGTGTAAGGCAGCCTGTTCTGTGGAATAACGAGTGTAAGGCAGCCTGTTCTGTGGAATAACGTGTGTAAGTCAGCCTGTTCTGAATAACGGGTGTAAGTCAGCCTGTTCTGAATAACGGGTGTAAGTCAGCCTGTTCTGAATAACGTGTGTAAGTCAGCCTGTTCTGAATAACGGGTGTAAGGCAGCCTGTTCTGAATAACGGGTGTAAGGCAGCCTGTTCTGAATAACGAGTGTAAGGCAGCCTGTTCTGAATAACTGGTGTAAGGCAGCCTGTTCTGAATAACGGGTGTAAGGCAGCCTGTTCAGTGGAATAACTGGTGTAAGGCAGCCTGTTCAGTGGAATAACGAGTGTAAGTCAGCCTGTTCTGAATAACTGGTGTAAGGCAGCCTGTTCTGAATAACGGGTGTAAGGCAGCCTGTTCTGTGGAATAACGAGTGTAAGGCAGCCTGTTCTGTGGAATAACGTGTGTAAGTCAGCCTGTTCTGAATAACGGGTGTAAGTCAGCCTGTTCTGAATAACGTGTGTAAGTCAGCCTGTTCTGAATAACGAGTGTAAGGCAGCCTGTTCTGTGGAATAACGAGTGTAAGGCAGCCTGTTCTGTGGAATAACGTGTGTAAGTCAGCCTGTTCTGAATAACGGGTGTAAGTCAGCCTGTTCTGAATAACGGGTGTAAGTCAGCCTGTTCTGAATAACGTGTGTAAGTCAGCCTGTTCTGAATAACGGGTGTAAGGCAGCCTGTTCTGAATAACGGGTGTAAGGCAGCCTGTTCTGAATAACGAGTGTAAGGCAGCCTGTTCTGAATAACTGGTGTAAGGCAGCCTGTTCTGAATAACGGGTGTAAGGCAGCCTGTTCTGAATAACGAGTGTAAGGCAGCCTGTTCAGTGGAATAACGTGTGTAAGGCAGCCTGTTCTGTGGAATAACTGGTGTAAGGCAGCCTGTTCTGAATAACGAGTGTAAGGCAGCCTGTTCTGAATAACTGGTGTAAGGCAGCCTGTTCTGAATAACGGGTGTAAGGCAGCCTGTTCAGTGGAATAACGGGTGTAAGGCAGCCTGTTCTGAATAACGAGTGTAAGGCAGCCTGTTCTGAATAACGTGTGTAAGGCAGCCTGTTCTGTGGAATAACGAGTGTAAGGCAGCCTGTTCTGAATAACGAGTGTAAGGCAGCCTGTTCTGAATAACGTGTGTAAGGCAGCCTGTTCTGAATAACGGGTGTAAGGCAGCCTGTTCAGTGGAATAACGTGTGTAAGTCAGCCTGTTCTGAATAACGGGTGTAAGGCAGCCTGTTCTGAATAACGTGTGTAAGGCAGCCTGTTCTGAATAACGTGTGTAAGGCAGCCTGTTCTGAATAACGGGTGTAAGTCAGCCTGTTCTGAATAACGGGTGTAAGGCAGCCTGTTCTGAATAACGTGTGTAAGGCAGCCTGTTCTGAATAACGGGTGTAAGTCAGCCTGTTCTGAATAACGGGTGTAAGGCAGCCTGTTCTGAATAACGAGTGTAAGTCAGCCTGTTCAGTGGAATAACGAGTGTAAGTCAGCCTGTTCAGTGGAATAACGTGTGTAAGTCAGCCTGTTCTGAATAACGTGTGTAAGGCAGCCTGTTCTGAATAACGAGTGTAAGGCAGCCTGTTCTGAATAACGGGTGTAAGTCAGCCTGTTCTGAATAACGGGTGTAAGGCAGCCTGTTCTGAATAACGTGTGTAAGGCAGCCTGTTCAGTGGAATAACGTGTGTAAGTCAGCCTGTTCTGAATAACGTGTGTAAGGCAGCCTGTTCTGAATAACGAGTGTAAGGCAGCCTGTTCTGAATAACGAGTGTAAGGCAGCCTGTTCTGAATAACGTGTGTAAGGCAGCCTGTTCTGAATAACGGGTGTAAGGCAGCCTGTTCTGAATAACGAGTGTAAGGCAGCCTGTTCTGTGGAATAACGAGTGTAAGGCAGCCTGTTCAGTGGAATAACGTGTGTAAGGCAGCCTGTTCTGAATAACGTGTGTAAGGCAGCCTGTTCAGTGGAATAACGTGTGTAAGGCAGCCTGTTCTGAATAACGGGTGTAAGGCAGCCTGTTCTGAATAACGAGTGTAAGGCAGCCTGTTCTGTGGAATAACGAGTGTAAGGCAGCCTGTTCTGAATAACGGGTGTAAGGCAGCCTGTTCTGAATAACGGGTGTAAGGCAGCCTGTTCTGTGGAATAACGAGTGTAAGGCAGCCTGTTCTGTGGAATAACGTGTGTAAGGCAGCCTGTTCTGTGGAATAACGAGTGTAAGGCAGCCTGTTCCGTGGAATAACGGGTGTAAGTCAGCCTGTTCAGTGGAATAACGAGTGTAAGGCAGCCTGTTCTGAATAACGTGTGTAAGGCAGCCTGTTCAGTGGAATAACGAGTGTAAGGCAGCCTGTTCAGTGGAATAACGAGTGTAAGGCAGCCTGTTCTGAATAACGGGTGTAAGGCAGCCTGTTCTGTGGAATAACGAGTGTAAGGCAGCCTGTTCTGTGGAATAACGTGTGTAAGTCAGCCTGTTCTGAATAACGGGTGTAAGTCAGCCTGTTCTGAATAACGGGTGTAAGTCAGCCTGTTCTGAATAACGTGTGTAAGTCAGCCTGTTCTGAATAACGAGTGTAAGGCAGCCTGTTCTGTGGAATAACGAGTGTAAGGCAGCCTGTTCTGTGGAATAACGTGTGTAAGTCAGCCTGTTCTGAATAACGGGTGTAAGTCAGCCTGTTCTGAATAACGGGTGTAAGTCAGCCTGTTCTGAATAACGTGTGTAAGTCAGCCTGTTCTGAATAACGGGTGTAAGGCAGCCTGTTCTGAATAACGGGTGTAAGGCAGCCTGTTCTGAATAACGAGTGTAAGGCAGCCTGTTCTGAATAACTGGTGTAAGGCAGCCTGTTCTGAATAACGGGTGTAAGGCAGCCTGTTCTGAATAACGTGTGTAAGGCAGCCTGTTCTGAATAACGGGTGTAAGGCAGCCTGTTCTGTGGAATAACGAGTGTAAGGCAGCCTGTTCTGAATAACGAGTGTAAGGCAGCCTGTTCTGAATAACGTGTGTAAGGCAGCCTGTTCTGTGGAATAACGAGTGTAAGGCAGCCTGTTCTGAATAACGAGTGTAAGGCAGCCTGTTCTGAATAACGTGTGTAAGGCAGCCTGTTCTGAATAACGGGTGTAAGGCAGCCTGTTCAGTGGAATAACGTGTGTAAGTCAGCCTGTTCTGAATAACGGGTGTAAGGCAGCCTGTTCTGAATAACGTGTGTAAGGCAGCCTGTTCAGTGGAATAACGTGTGTAAGTCAGCCTGTTCTGAATAACGTGTGTAAGGCAGCCTGTTCTGAATAACGAGTGTAAGGCAGCCTGTTCTGAATAACGGATGTAAGGCAGCCTGTTCTGAATAACGAGTGTAAGGCAGCCTGTTCTGAATAACGTGTGTAAGTCAGCCTGTTCAGTGGAATAACGAGTGTAAGGCAGCCTGTTCAGTGGAATAACGTGTGTAAGGCAGCCTGTTCAGTGGAATAACGTGTGTAAGTCAGCCTGTTCTGAATAACGGGTGTAAGGCAGCCTGTTCTGAATAACGAGTGTAAGTCAGCCTGTTCTGAATAACGGGTGTAAGGCAGCCTGTTCTGAATAACGGGTGTAAGGCAGCCTGTTCTGAATAACGAGTGTAAGGCAGCCTGTTCTGAATAACGGATGTAAGGCAGCCTGTTCTGAATAACGAGTGTAAGGCAGCCTGTTCTGAATAACGAGTGTAAGGCAGCCTGTTCTGAATAACGGGTGTAAGTCAGCCTGTTCTGAATAACGTGTGTAAGGCAGCCTGTTCAGTGGAATAACGAGTGTAAGGCAGCCTGTTCTGAATAACGAGTGTAAGGCAGCCTGTTCAGTGGAATAACGTGTGTAAGGCAGCCTGTTCAGTGGAATAACGTGTGTAAGTCAGCCTGTTCTGAATAACGTGTGTAAGGCAGCCTGTTCTGAATAACGAGTGTAAGGCAGCCTGTTCTGAATAACGAGTGTAAGGCAGCCTGTTCTGAATAACGAGTGTAAGGCAGCCTGTTCTGAATAACGAGTGTAAGGCAGCCTGTTCTGAATAACGTGTGTAAGGCAGCCTGTTCTGTGGAATAACGTGTGTAAGGCAGCCTGTTCTGAATAACGTGTGTAAGGCAGCCTGTTCTGAATAACGAGTGTAAGGCAGCCTGTTCTGAATAACGAGTGTAAGGCAGCCTGTTCTGAATAACGGGTGTAAGGCAGCCTGTTCAGTGGAATAACGTGTGTAAGGCAGCCTGTTCTGAATAACGAGTGTAAGGCAGCCTGTTCTGAATAACGAGTGTAAGTCAGCCTGTTCTGAATAACGGGTGTAAGGCAGCCTGTTCAGTGGAATAACGAGTGTAAGGCAGCCTGTTCAGTGGAATAACGAGTGTAAGGCAGCCTGTTCAGTGGAATAACGAGTGTAAGGCAGCCTGTTCTGAATAACGAGTGTAAGGCAGCCTGTTCAGTGGAATAACGGGTGTAAGTCAGCCTGTTCTGAATAACGAGTGTAAGGCAGCCTGTTCTGTGGAATAACGAGTGTAAGGCAGCCTGTTCTGAATAACGAGTGTAAGGCAGCCTGTTCTGAATAACGAGTGTAAGGCAGCCTGTTCTGAATAACGTGTGTAAGGCAGCCTGTTCCGTGGAATAACGGGGGTAAGGCAGCCTGTTCAGTGGAATAACGTGTGTAAGTCAGCCTGTTCTGAATAACGAGTGTAAGGCAGCCTGTTCTGAATAACGAGTGTAAGGCAGCCTGTTCTGTGGAATAACGAGTGTAAGGCAGCCTGTTCTGAATAACGAGTGTAAGGCAGCCTGTTCTGAATAACGGGTGTAAGGCAGCCTGTTCCGTGGAATAACGGGTGTAAGGCAGCCTGTTCAGTGGAATAACGAGTGTAAGGCAGCCTGTTCAGTGGAATAACGGGTGTAAGGCAGCCTGTTCCGTGGAATAACGGGTGTAAGGCAGCCTGTTCTGAATAACGAGTGTAAGGCAGCCTGTTCTGTGGAATAACGAGTGTAAGGCAGCCTGTTCTGAATAACGAGTGTAAGTCAGCCTGTTCAGTGGAATAACGGGTGTAAGGCAGCCTGTTCTGAATAACGAGTGTAAGGCAGCCTGTTCTGTGGAATAACGAGTGTAAGGCAGCCTGTTCTGAATAACGAGTGTAAGGCAGCCTGTTCTGAATAACGGGTGTAAGGCAGCCTGTTCTGAATAACGGGTGTAAGGCAGCCTGTTCCGTGGAATAACGGGTGTAAGGCAGCCTGTTCAGTGGAATAACGAGTGTAAGGCAGCCTGTTCTGAATAACGAGTGTAAGGCAGCCTGTTCTGTGGAATAACGGGTGTAAGGCAGCCTGTTCTGTGGAATAACGTGTGTAAGGCAGCCTGTTCTGTGGAATAACGTGTGTAAGGCAGCCTGTTCTGTGGAATAACGTGTGTAAGGCAGCCTGTTCTGAATAACGAGTGTAAGGCAGCCTGTTCTGTGGAATAACGGGTGTAAGGCAGCCTGTTCTGTGGAATAACGTGTGTAAGGCAGCCTGTTCCGTGGAATAACGGGTGTAAGGCAGCCTGTTCCGTGGAATAACGAGTGTAAGGCAGCCTGTTCCGTGGAATAACGGGTGTAAGGCAGCCTGTTCAGTGGAATAACGAGTGTAAGGCAGCCTGTTCCGTGGAATAACGGGTGTAAGGCAGCCTGTTCAGTGGAATAACGAGTGTAAGGCAGCCTGTTCTGAATAACGAGTGTAAGGCAGCCTGTTCCGTGGAATAACGGGTGTAAGGCAGCCTGTTCCGTGGAATAACGGGTGTAAGGCAGCCTGTTCTGTGGAATAACGTGTGTAAGGCAGCCTGTTCCGTGGAATAACGGGTGTAAGGCAGCCTGTTCAGTGGAATAACGAGTGTAAGGCAGCCTGTTCTGAATAACGAGTGTAAGGCAGCCTGTTCTGTGGAATAACGGGTGTAAGGCAGCCTGTTCTGTGGAATAACGGGTGTAAGGCAGCCTGTTCTGTGGAATAACGTGTGTAAGGCAGCCTGTTCCGTGGAATAACGGGTGTAAGGCAGCCTGTTCCGTGGAATAACGGGTGTAAGGCAGCCTGTTCTGTGGAATAACGGGTGTAAGGCAGCCTGTTCTGTGGAATAACGTGTGTAAGGCAGCCTGTTCCGTGGAATAACGGGTGTAAGGCAGCCTGTTCCGTGGAATAACGTGTGTAAGGCAGCCTGTTCTGAATAACGAGTGTAAGGCAGCCTGTTCTGTGGAATAACGAGTGTAAGGCAGCCTGTTCTGAATAACGAGTGTAAGGCAGCCTGTTCTGAATAACGGGTGTAAGGCAGCCTGTTCCGTGGAATAACGGGTGTAAGGCAGCCTGTTCAGTGGAATAACGAGTGTAAGGCAGCCTGTTCTGAATAACGAGTGTAAGGCAGCCTGTTCTGTGGAATAACGAGTGTAAGGCAGCCTGTTCTGAATAACGAGTGTAAGGCAGCCTGTTCTGAATAACGGGTGTAAGGCAGCCTGTTCTGAATAACGGGTGTAAGGCAGCCTGTTCTGAATAACGGGTGTAAGGCAGCCTGTTCCGTGGAATAACGGGTGTAAGGCAGCCTGTTCAGTGGAATAACGGGTGTAAGGCAGCCTGTTCTGAATAACGAGTGTAAGGCAGCCTGTTCTGTGGAATAACGGGTGTAAGGCAGCCTGTTCTGTGGAATAACGTGTGTAAGGCAGCCTGTTCCGTGGAATAACGAGTGTAAGGCAGCCTGTTCTGAATAACGGGTGTAAGGCAGCCTGTTCTGTGGAATAACGGGTGTAAGGCAGCCTGTTCCGTGGAATAACGAGTGTAAGGCAGCCTGTTCTGAATAACGAGTGTAAGGCAGCCTGTTCTGTGGAATAACGTGTGTAAGGCAGCCTGTTCTGAATAACGGGTGTAAGTCAGCCTGTTCTGAATAACGAGTGTAAGGCAGCCTGTTCTGTGGAATAACGAGTGTAAGGCAGCCTGTTCTGTGGAATAACGTGTGTAAGGCAGCCTGTTCTGAATAACGGGTGTAAGTCAGCCTGTTCTGAATAACGAGTGTAAGGCAGCCTGTTCTGTGGAATAACGTGTGTAAGGCAGCCTGTTCTGAATAACGAGTGTAAGGCAGCCTGTTCTGTGGAATAACGGGTGTAAGGCAGCCTGTTCTGTGGAATAACGAGTGTAAGGCAGCCTGTTCAGTGGAATAACGAGTGTAAGGCAGCCTGTTCTGAATAACGAGTGTAAGGCAGCCTGTTCAGTGGAATAACGAGTGTAAGGCAGCCTGTTCTGAATAACGAGTGTAAGGCAGCCTGTTCTGAATAACGAGTGTAAGGCAGCCTGTTCAGTGGAATAACGAGTGTAAGGCAGCCTGTTCTGAATAACGAGTGTAAGGCAGCCTGTTCTGAATAACGAGTGTAAGGCAGCCTGTTCTGAATAACGAGTGTAAGGCAGCCTGTTCTGAATAACGTGTGTAAGGCAGCCTGTTCTGAATAACGAGTGTAAGGCAGCCTGTTCTGAATAACGAGTGTAAGGCAGCCTGTTCTGAATAACGGGTGTAAGGCAGCCTGTTCTGAATAACGAGTGTAAGGCAGCCTGTTCTGTGGAATAACGAGTGTAAGGCAGCCTGTTCTGAATAACGTGTGTAAGGCAGCCTGTTCTGAATAACGAGTGTAAGGCAGCCTGTTCTGAATAACGAGTGTAAGGCAGCCTGTTCTGAATAACGGGTGTAAGGCAGCCTGTTCTGAATAACGAGTGTAAGTCAGCCTGTTCAGTGGAATAACGTGTGTAAGGCAGCCTGTTCTGAATAACGAGTGTAAGGCAGCCTGTTCTGAATAACGTGTGTAAGGCAGCCTGTTCTGAATAACGAGTGTAAGGCAGCCTGTTCTGAATAACGGGTGTAAGGCAGCCTGTTCTGAATAACGAGTGTAAGGCAGCCTGTTCTGTGGAATAACGAGTGTAAGGCAGCCTGTTCTGAATAACGAGTGTAAGGCAGCCTGTTCTGAATAACGAGTGTAAGGCAGCCTGTTCTGAATAACGAGTGTAAGGCAGCCTGTTCTGAATAACGTGTGTAAGGCAGCCTGTTCTGAATAACGAGTGTAAGGCAGCCTGTTCTGTGGAATAACGAGTGTAAGGCAGCCTGTTCTGAATAACGAGTGTAAGGCAGCCTGTTCTGAATAACGAGTGTAAGGCAGCCTGTTCTGAATAACGAGTGTAAGGCAGCCTGTTCTGAATAACGTGTGTAAGGCAGCCTGTTCTGAATAACGAGTGTAAGGCAGCCTGTTCTGAATAACGGGTGTAAGGCAGCCTGTTCTGAATAACGAGTGTAAGGCAGCCTGTTCTGTGGAATAACGAGTGTAAGGCAGCCTGTTCTGTGGAATAACGAGTGTAAGGCAGCCTGTTCTGAATAACGTGTGTAAGGCAGCCTGTTCTGAATAACGTGTGTAAGGCAGCCTGTTCTGAATAACGAGTGTAAGGCAGCCTGTTCTGTGGAATAACGAGTGTAAGGCAGCCTGTTCTGTGGAATAACGAGTGTAAGGCAGCCTGTTCTGAATAACGTGTGTAAGGCAGCCTGTTCTGTGGAATAACGAGTGTAAGGCAGCCTGTTCTGAATAACGTGTGTAAGGCAGCCTGTTCTGAATAACGAGTGTAAGGCAGCCTGTTCTGAATAACGAGTGTAAGGCAGCCTGTTCTGAATAACGTGTGTAAGGCAGCCTGTTCTGTGGAATAACGAGTGTAAGGCAGCCTGTTCTGAATAACGTGTGTAAGGCAGCCTGTTCTGAATAACGAGTGTAAGGCAGCCTGTTCTGAATAACGAGTGTAAGGCAGCCTGTTCTGAATAACGAGTGTAAGGCAGCCTGTTCTGAATAACGTGTGTAAGGCAGCCTGTTCTGAATAACGGGTGTAAGGCAGCCTGTTCTGAATAACGAGTGTAAGGCAGCCTGTTCTGAATAACGTGTGTAAGGCAGCCTGTTCTGAATAACGGGTGTAAGGCAGCCTGTTCTGAATAACGGGTGTAAGGCAGCCTGTTCTGAATAACGGGTGTAAGGCAGCCTGTTCAGTGGAATAACGTGTGTAAGTCAGCCTGTTCTGAATAACGTGTGTAAGGCAGCCTGTTCAGTGGAATAACGAGTGTAAGGCAGCCTGTTCTGAATAACGAGTGTAAGGCAGCCTGTTCTGAATAACGAGTGTAAGGCAGCCTGTTCTGAATAACGTGTGTAAGGCAGCCTGTTCTGAATAACGTGTGTAAGTCAGCCTGTTCTGAATAACGGGTGTAAGGCAGCCTGTTCTGAATAACGTGTGTAAGGCAGCCTGTTCAGTGGAATAACGAGTGTAAGTCAGCCTGTTCAGTGGAATAACGAGTGTAAGGCAGCCTGTTCTGAATAACGAGTGTAAGGCAGCCTGTTCTGAATAACGAGTGTAAGGCAGCCTGTTCTGAATAACGAGTGTAAGGCAGCCTGTTCTGAATAACGAGTGTAAGGCAGCCTGTTCTGTGGAATAACGAGTGTAAGGCAGCCTGTTCTGAATAACGAGTGTAAGGCAGCCTGTTCTGAATAACGTGTGTAAGTCAGCCTGTTCTGAATAACGGGTGTAAGGCAGCCTGTTCTGAATAACGTGTGTAAGGCAGCCTGTTCAGTGGAATAACGAGTGTAAGGCAGCCTGTTCTGAATAACGAGTGTAAGGCAGCCTGTTCAGTGGAATAACGAGTGTAAGGCAGCCTGTTCTGAATAACGAGTGTAAGGCAGCCTGTTCTGAATAACGAGTGTAAGGCAGCCTGTTCAGTGGAATAACGAGTGTAAGGCAGCCTGTTCTGAATAACGAGTGTAAGGCAGCCTGTTCTGAATAACGAGTGTAAGGCAGCCTGTTCAGTGGAATAACGAGTGTAAGGCAGCCTGTTCTGAATAACGAGTGTAAGGCAGCCTGTTCAGTGGAATAACGAGTGTAAGGCAGCCTGTTCTGAATAACGTGTGTAAGGCAGCCTGTTCTGTGGAATAACGTGTGTAAGGCAGCCTGTTCTGAATAACGAGTGTAAGGCAGCCTGTTCTGAATAACGAGTGTAAGGCAGCCTGTTCTGAATAACGAGTGTAAGGCAGCCTGTTCCGTGGAATAACGAGTGTAAGTCAGCCTGTTCAGTGGAATAACGAGTGTAAGGCAGCCTGTTCTGAATAACGAGTGTAAGGCAGCCTGTTCTGAATAACGAGTGTAAGGCAGCCTGTTCTGAATAACGAGTGTAAGGCAGCCTGTTCAGTGGAATAACGAGTGTAAGGCAGCCTGTTCTGAATAACGAGTGTAAGGCAGCCTGTTCTGAATAACGAGTGTAAGGCAGCCTGTTCAGTGGAATAACGAGTGTAAGGCAGCCTGTTCTGAATAACGAGTGTAAGGCAGCCTGTTCAGTGGAATAACGAGTGTAAGGCAGCCTGTTCTGAATAACGAGTGTAAGGCAGCCTGTTCCGTGGAATAACGAGTGTAAGGCAGCCTGTTCTGAATAACGAGTGTAAGGCAGCCTGTTCCGTGGAATAACGAGTGTAAGTCAGCCTGTTCAGTGGAATAACGAGTGTAAGGCAGCCTGTTCTGAATAACGAGTGTAAGGCAGCCTGTTCTGAATAACGAGTGTAAGGCAGCCTGTTCTGAATAACGAGTGTAAGGCAGCCTGTTCAGTGGAATAACGTGTGTAAGGCAGCCTGTTCTGAATAACGAGTGTAAGGCAGCCTGTTCTGAATAACGAGTGTAAGGCAGCCTGTTCTGAATAACGAGTGTAAGTCAGCCTGTTCTGAATAACGAGTGTAAGGCAGCCTGTTCTGAATAACGAGTGTAAGTCAGCCTGTTCTGAATAACGGGTGTAAGGCAGCCTGTTCAGTGGAATAACGAGTGTAAGGCAGCCTGTTCTGAATAACGAGTGTAAGGCAGCCTGTTCAGTGGAATAACGAGTGTAAGTCAGCCTGTTCAGTGGAATAACGAGTGTAAGGCAGCCTGTTCAGTGGAATAACGAGTGTAAGGCAGCCTGTTCAGTGGAATAACGAGTGTAAGGCAGCCTGTTCAGTGGAATAACGTGTGTAAGTCAGCCTGTTCAGTGGAATAACGTGTGTAAGTCAGCCTGTTCAGTGGAATAACGGGTGTAAGTCAGCCTGTTCAGTGGAATAACGTGTGTAAGTCAGCCTGTTCAGTGGAATAACGGGTGTAAGTCAGCCTGTTCTGAATAACGTGTGTAAGTCAGCCTGTTCAGTGGAATAACGTGTGTAAGTCAGCCTGTTCAGTGGAATAACGGGTGTAAGTCAGCCTGTTCTGAATAACGTGTATAAGTCAGCCTGTTCAGTGGAATAACGGGTGTAAGTCAGCCTGTTCAGTGGAATAACGTGTGTAAGTCAGCCTGTTCTGAATAACGTGTGTAAGTCAGCCTGTTCAGTGGAATAACGTGTGTAAGTCAGCCTGTTCAGTGGAATAACGGGTGTAAGTCAGCCTGTTCTGAATAACGTGTATAAGTCAGCCTGTTCAGTGGAATAACGGGTGTAAGTCAGCCTGTTCAGTGGAATAACGTGTGTAAGTCAGCCTGTTCAGTGGAATAACGGGTGTAAGTCAGCCTGTTCTGAATAACGAGTGTAAGTCAGCCTGTTCAGTGGAATAACGGGTGTAAGTCAGCCTGTTCTGAATAACGTGTGTAAGTCAGCCTGTTCAGTGGAATAACGTGTGTAAGTCAGCCTGTTCAGTGGAATAACGGGTGTAAGTCAGCCTGTTCAGTGGAATAACGAGTGTAAGTCAGCCTGTTCAGTGGAATAACGTGTGTAAGTCAGCCTGTTCAGTGGAATAACGTGTGTAAGTCAGCCTGTTCAGTGGAATAACGTGTGTAAGTCAGCCTGTTCAGTGGAATAACGTGTGTAAGTCAGCCTGTTCAGTGGAATAACGTGTGTAAGTCAGCCTGTTCAGTGGAATAACGAGTGTAAGTCAGCCTGTTCAGTGGAATAACGTGTGTAAGTCAGCCTGTTCAGTGGAATAACGAGTGTAAGTCAGCCTGTTCAGTGGAATAACGTGTGTAAGTCAGCCTGTTCAGTGGAATAACGTGTGTAAGTCAGCCTGTTCAGTGGAATAACGTGTGTAAGTCAGCCTGTTCAGTGGAATAACGTGTGTAAGTCAGCCTGTTCAGTGGAATAACGTGTGTAAGTCAGCCTGTTCAGTGGAATAACGTGTGTAAGTCAGCCTGTTCAGTGGAATAACGAGTGTAAGTCAGCCTGTTCAGTGGAATAACGGGTGTAAGTCAGCCTGTTCTGAATAACGTGTGTAAGTCAGCCTGTTCAGTGGAATAACGTGTGTAAGTCAGCCTGTTCAGTGGAATAACGGGTGTAAGTCAGCCTGTTCTGAATAACGTGTATAAGTCAGCCTGTTCAGTGGAATAACGGGTGTAAGTCAGTCTGTTCAGTGGAATAACGTGTGTAAGTCAGCCTGTTCAGTGGAATAACGTGTGTAAGTCAGCCTGTTCAGTGGAATAACGAGTGTAAGTCAGCCTGTTCTGAATAACGAGTGTAAGTCAGCCTGTTCAGTGGAATAACGTGTGTAAGTCAGTCTGTTCAGTGGAATAACGTGTGTAAGTCAGCCTGTTCAGTGGAATAACGAGTGTAAGTCAGCCTGTTCTGAATAACGAGTGTAAGTCAGCCTGTTCAGTGGAATAACGGGTGTAAGTCAGTCTGTTCAGTGGAATAACGTGTGTAAGTCAGCCTGTTCAGTGGAATAACGGGTGTAAGTCAGCCTGTTCTGAATAACGAGTGTAAGTCAGCCTGTTCAGTGGAATAACGGGTGTAAGTCAGCCTGTTCTGAATAACGAGTGTAAGTCAGCCTGTTCAGTGGAATAACGTGTGTAAGTCAGCCTGTTCAGTGGAATAACGGGTGTAAGTCAGCCTGTTCTGAATAACGAGTGTAAGTCAGCCTGTTCAGTGGAATAACGGGTGTAAGTCAGCCTGTTCTGAATAACGTGTGTAAGTCAGCCTGTTCAGTGGAATAACGTGTGTAAGTCAGCCTGTTCAGTGGAATAACGGGTGTAAGTCAGCCTGTTCTGAATAACGTGTGTAAGTCAGCCTGTTCAGTGGAATAACGTGTGTAAGTCAGCCTGTTCAGTGGAATAACGGGTGTAAGTCAGCCTGTTCTGAATAACGGGTATAAGTCAGCCTGTTCAGTGGAATAACGTGTGTAAGTCAGCCTGTTCAGTGGAATAACGTGTGTAAGTCAGCCTGTTCAGTGGAATAACGTGTGTAAGTCAGCCTGTTCAGTGGAATAACGTGTGTAAGTCAGCCTGTTCAGTGGAATAACGGGTGTAAGTCAGCCTGTTCTGAATAACGTGTGTAAGTCAGCCTGTTCAGTGGAATAACGTGTGTAAGTCAGCCTGTTCAGTGGAATAACGTGTGTAAGTCAGCCTGTTCAGTGGAATAACGGGTGTAAGTCAGCCTGTTCTGAATAACGGGTATAAGTCAGCCTGTTCAGTGGAATAACGGGTGTAAGTCAGCCTGTTCTGAATAACGGGTGTAAGTCAGCCTGTTCAGTGGAATAACGTGTGTAAGTCAGCCTGTTCAGTGGAATAACGGGTGTAAGTCAGCCTGTTCTGAATAACGTGTGTAAGTCAGCCTGTTCAGTGGAATAACGGGTGTAAGTCAGCCTGTTCAGTGGAATAACGTGTGTAAGTCAGCCTGTTCAGTGGAATAACGGGTGTAAGTCAGCCTGTTCAGTGGAATAACGTGTGTAAGTCAGCCTGTTCAGTGGAATAACGGGTGTAAGTCAGCCTGTTCTGAATAACGGGTGTAAGTCAGCCTGTTCAGTGGAATAACGTGTGTAAGTCAGCCTGTTCAGTGGAATAACGGGTGTAAGTCAGTCTGTTCAGTGGAATAACGTGTGTAAGTCAGCCTGTTCAGTGGAATAACGGGTATAAGTCAGCCTGTTCAGTGGAATAACGGGTGTAAGTCAGCCTGTTCAGTGGAATAACGGGTGTAAGTCAGCCTGTTCTGAATAACGGGTATAAGTCAGTCTGTTCAGTGGAATAACGTGTGTAAGTCAGCCTGTTCAGTGGAATAACGGGTATAAGTCAGCCTGTTCAGTGGAATAACGTGTGTAAGTCAGCCTGTTCAGTGGAATAACGGGTATAAGTCAGCCTGTTCAGTGGAATAACGTGTGTAAGTCAGCCTGTTCAGTGGAATAACGGGTGTAAGTCAGCCTGTTCAGTGGAATAACGGGTATAAGTCAGTCTGTTCAGTGGAATAACGGGTGTAAGGCAGCCTGTTCAGTGGAATAACGGGTATAAGTCAGCCTGTTCAGTGGAATAACGGGTATAAGTCAGCCTGTTCAGTGGAATAACGTGTGTAAGGCAGCCTGTTCAGTGGAATAACGGGTGTAAGTCAGCCTGTTCAGTGGAATAACGGGTATAAGTCAGCCTGTTCAGTGGAATAACGTGTGTAAGTCAGCCTGTTCAGTGGAATAACGTGTGTAAGTCAGCCTGTTCAGTGGAATAACGGGTGTAAGTCAGTCTGTTCAGTGGAATAACGGGTGTAAGGCAGCCTGTTCAGTGGAATAACGGGTATAAGTCAGCCTGTTCAGTGGAATAACGGGTGTAAGTCAGCCTGTTCAGTGGAATAACGGGTATAAGTCAGCCTGTTCAGTGGAATAACGGGTATAAGTCAGCCTGTTCAGTGGAATAACGTGTGTAAGTCAGCCTGTTCAGTGGAATAACGGGTGTAAGTCAGCCTGTTCTGAATAACGTGTGTAAGTCAGCCTGTTCAGTGGAATAACGGGTATAAGTCAGCCTGTTCAGTGGAATAACGGGTGTAAGTCAGCCTGTTCAGTGGAATAACGGGTATAAGTCAGCCTGTTCAGTGGAATAACGGGTATAAGTCAGCCTGTTCAGTGGAATAACGTGTGTAAGTCAGCCTGTTCAGTGGAATAACGGGTGTAAGTCAGCCTGTTCTGAATAACGTGTGTAAGTCAGCCTGTTCAGTGGAATAACGGGTATAAGTCAGCCTGTTCAGTGGAATAACGGGTGTAAGTCAGCCTGTTCAGTGGAATAACGGGTATAAGTCAGCCTGTTCAGTGGAATAACGGGTGTAAGTCAGCCTGTTCAGTGGAATAACGGGTATAAGTCAGCCTGTTCAGTGGAATAACGGGTATAAGTCAGCCTGTTCAGTGGAATAACGTGTGTAAGTCAGCCTGTTCAGTGGAATAACGGGTGTAAGTCAGCCTGTTCAGTGGAATAACGTGTGTAAGTCAGCCTGTTCAGTGGAATAACGGGTATAAGTCAGCCTGTTCAGTGGAATAACGTGTGTAAGTCAGCCTGTTCAGTGGAATAACGGGTGTAAGTCAGCCTGTTCTGAATAACGTGTGTAAGTCAGCCTGTTCAGTGGAATAACGGGTGTAAGTCAGCCTGTTCAGTGGAATAACGGGTATAAGTCAGCCTGTTCTGAATAACGTGTGTAAGTCAGCCTGTTCAGTGGAATAACGGGTATAAGTCAGCCTGTTCTGAATAACGTGTGTAAGTCAGCCTGTTCAGTGGAATAACGTGTGTAAGTCAGCCTGTTCTGAATAACGTGTGTAAGTCAGCCTGTTCTGAATAACGTGTGTAAGGCAGCCTGTTCAGTGGAATAACGGGTGTAAGTCAGTCTGTTCAGTGGAATAACGGGTATAAGTCAGCCTGTTCTGAATAACGTGTGTAAGTCAGCCTGTTCAGTGGAATAACGGGTATAAGTCAGCCTGTTCTGAATAACGTGTGTAAGTCAGCCTGTTCAGTGGAATAACGGGTATAAGTCAGCCTGTTCAGTGGAATAACTGGTATAAGTCAGCCTGTTCAGTGGAATAACGGGTATAAGTCAGCCTGTTCTGAATAACGTGTGTAAGTCAGCCTGTTCAGTGGAATAACGGGTATAAGTCAGCCTGTTCAGTGGAATAACTGGTATAAGTCAGCCTGTTCCGTGGAATAACGTGTGTAAGGCAGCCTGTTCCGTGGAATAACGGGTATAAGTCAGCCTGTTCAGTGGAATAACGAGTGTAAGCCAGCCTGTTCAGTGGAATAACGGGTATAAGCCAGCCTGTTCAGTGGAATAACGGGTATAAGCCAGCCTGTTCAGTGGAATAACGGGTATAAGTCAGCCTGTTCAGTGGAATAACGGGTGTAAGTCAGCCTGTTCAGTGGAATAACGGGTATAAGGCAGCCTGTTCCGTGGAATAACGGGTATAAGTCAGCCTGTTCTGAATAACGGGTGTAAGTCAGCCTGTTCAGTGGAATAACGGGTATAAGGCAGCCTGTTCCGTGGAATAACGGGTATAAGTCAGCCTGTTCTGAATAACGGGTGTAAGTCAGCCTGTTCAGTGGAATAACGGGTATAAGCCAGCCTGTTCTGAATAACGGGTGTAAGTCAGCCTGTTCAGTGGAATAACGGGTGTAAGTCAGCCTGTTCAGTGGAATAACGGGTGTAAGTCAGCCTGTTCAGTGGAATAACGGGTGTAAGTCAGCCTGTTCAGTGGAATAACGGGTATAAGTCAGCCTGTTCAGTGGAATAACGGGTATAAGTCAGCCTGTTCAGTGGAATAACGGGTGTAAGTCAGCCTGTTCTGAATAACGGGTGTAAGTCAGCCTGTTCAACGGAATAACGGGTGTAAGTCAGCCTGTTCAGTGGAATAACGGGTATAAGTCAGCCTGTTCAGTGGAATAACGGGTATAAGTCAGTCTGTTCAGTGGAATAACGGGTATAAGTCAGTCTGTTCAGTGGAATAACGGGTATAAGCCAGCCTGTTCTGAATAACGGGTGTAAGCCAGCCTGTTCAGTGGAATAACGGGTGTAAGTCAGCCTGTTCAGTGGAATAACGGGTATAAGTCAGCCTGTTCAGTGGAATAACTGGTGTAAGTCAGCCTGTTCAGTGGAATAACTGGTATAAGTCAGCCTGTTCAGTGGAATAACGGGTGTAAGTCAGCCTGTTCAGTGGAATAACGGGTGTAAGTCAGCCTGTTCAGTGGAATAACGGGTGTAAGTCAGCCTGTTCAGTGGAATAACTGGTATAAGTCAGCCTGTTCAGTGGAATAACGGGTATAAGCCAGCCTGTTCTGAATAACGGGTGTAAGCCAGCCTGTTCAGTGGAATAACGGGTGTAAGTCAGCCTGTTCAGTGGAATAACGGGTGTAAGTCAGCCTGTTCAGTGGAATAACTGGTATAAGTCAGTCTGTTCAGTGGAATAACGGGTATAAGCCAGCCTGTTCTGAATAACGGGTGTAAGCCAGCCTGTTCAGTGGAATAACGGGTGTAAGTCAGCCTGTTCAGTGGAATAACGGGTGTAAGTCAGCCTGTTCAGTGGAATAACTGGTATAAGTCAGCCTGTTCAGTGGAATAACGGGTATAAGTCAGCCTGTTCAGTGGAATAACGGGTGTAAGTCAGCCTGTTCAGTGGAATAACGGGTGTAAGTCAGCCTGTTCAGTGGAATAACTGGTATAAGTCAGCCTGTTCAGTGGAATAACTGGTGTAAGTCAGCCTGTTCAGTGGAATAACTGGTATAAGTCAGCCTGTTCAGTGGAATAACTGGTATAAGTCAGCCTGTTCAGTGGAATAACTGGTATAAGTCAGCCTGTTCAGTGGAATAACTGGTGTAAGTCAGCCTGTTCAGTGGAATAACTGGTATAAGTCAGCCTGTTCAGTGGAATAACTGGTATAAGTCAGCCTGTTCAGTGGAATAACGGGTGTAAGTCAGCCTGTTCAGTGGAATAACTGGTATAAGTCAGCCTGTTCAGTGGAATAACTGGTGTAAGTCAGCCTGTTCAGTGGAATAACTGGTATAAGTCAGCCTGTTCAGTGGAATAACTGGTATAAGTCAGCCTGTTCAGTGGAATAACGGGTGTAAGTCAGCCTGTTCAGTGGAATAACGGGTATAAGTCAGCCTGTTCAGTGGAATAACGGGTATAAGTCAGTCTGTTCAGTGGAATAACGGGTATAAGTCAGTCTGTTCAGTGGAATAACGGGTATAAGCCAGCCTGTTCTGAATAACGGGTGTAAGCCAGCCTGTTCAGTGGAATAACGGGTGTAAGTCAGCCTGTTCAGTGGAATAACGGGTATAAGTCAGTCTGTTCAGTGGAATAACGGGTATAAGTCAGTCTGTTCAGTGGAATAACGGGTATAAGTCAGCCTGTTCAGTGGAATAACGGGTGTAAGTCAGCCTGTTCAGTGGAATAACGGGTATAAGTCAGTCTGTTCAGTGGAATAACGGGTATAAGTCAGTCTGTTCAGTGGAATAACGGGTATAAGTCAGCCTGTTCAGTGGAATAACGGGTATAAGTCAGCCTGTTCAGTGGAATAACGGGTATAAGTCAGTCTGTTCAGTGGAATAACGGGTGTAAGTCAGCCTGTTCAGTGGAATAACGGGTGTAAGCCAGCCTGTTCTGAATAACGGGTGTAAGTCAGCCTGTTCAACGGAATAACGGGTGTAAGTCAGCCTGTTCTGAATAACGGGTATAAGTCAGCCTGTTCAACGGAATAACGGGTGTAAGTCAGCCTGTTCAGTGGAATAACGGGTGTAAGTCAGCCTGTTCAGTGGAATAACGGGTGTAAGTCAGCCTGTTCTGAATAACGGGTGTAAGTCAGCCTGTTCAGTGGAATAACGGGTGTAAGTCAGCCTGTTCAGTGGAATAACGGGTATAAGTCAGCCTGTTCAGTGGAATAACGGGTATAAGTCAGCCTGTTCAGTGGAATAACGGGTGTAAGTCAGCCTGTTCTGAATAACGGGTGTAAGTCAGCCTGTTCAGTGGAATAACGGGTGTAAGTCAGCCTGTTCAGTGGAATAACGGGTATAAGTCAGTCTGTTCAGTGGAATAACGGGTATAAGTCAGCCTGTTCAGTGGAATAACGGGTATAAGTCAGTCTGTTCAGTGGAATAACTGGTATAAGTCAGCCTGTTCAGTGGAATAACGGGTGTAAGTCAGCCTGTTCAGTGGAATAACGGGTGTAAGTCAGCCTGTTCAGTGGAATAACGGGTGTAAGTCAGCCTGTTCAGTGGAATAACGGGTATAAGTCAGCCTGTTCAGTGGAATAACGGGTATAAGTCAGTCTGTTCAGTGGAATAACGGGTGTAAGTCAGCCTGTTCAGTGGAATAACGGGTGTAAGTCAGCCTGTTCAGTGGAATAACGGGTATAAGTCAGCCTGTTCAGTGGAATAACGGGTATAAGTCAGCCTGTTCAGCGGAATAACGGGTATAAGCCAGCCTGTTCAGTGGAATAACGGGTATAAGTCAGCCTGTTCAGTGGAATAACGGGTATAAGTCAGCCTGTTCAGTGGAATAACGGGTATAAGTCAGCCTGTTCAGTGGAATAACGGGTATAAGTCAGCCTGTTCAGTGGAATAACGGGTATAAGTCAGCCTGTTCAGTGGAATAACGGGTATAAGTCAGCCTGTTCAGTGGAATAACGGGTATAAGTCAGCCTGTTCAGTGGAATAACGGGTAAAAGTCAGCCTGTTCAGTGGAATAACGGGTATAAGTCAGCCTGTTCAGTGGAATAACGGGTAAAAGTCAGCCTGTTCAGTGGAATAACGGGTGTAAGTCAGCCTGTTCAGTGGAATAACGGGTATAAGTCAGCCTGTTCAGTGGAATAACGGGTATAAGTCAGCCTGTTCAGTGGAATAACGGGTATAAGTCAGCCTGTTCAGTGGAATAACGGGTGTAAGTCAGCCTGTTCAGTGGAATAACGGGTATAAGTCAGCCTGTTCAGTGGAATAACGGGTATAAGTCAGCCTGTTCAGTGGAATAACGGGTATAAGTCAGTCTGTTCAGTGGAATAACTGGTGTAAGTCAGCCTGTTCAGTGGAATAACGGGTATAAGTCAGTCTGTTCAGTGGAATAACGGGTGTAAGTCAGCCTGTTCAGTGGAATAACGGGTATAAGTCAGCCTGTTCAGTGGAATAACGGGTGTAAGTCAGCCTGTTCAGTGGAATAACGGGTGTAAGTCAGCCTGTTCAGTGGAATAACGGGTATAAGTCAGCCTGTTCAGTGGAATAACGGGTGTAAGTCAGCCTGTTCAGTGGAATAACGGGTATAAGTCAGCCTGTTCAGTGGAATAACGGGTGTAAGTCAGCCTGGTCAGTGGAATAACGGGTGTAAGTCAGCCTGTTCAGTGGAATAACGGGTATAAGTCAGTCTGATCAGTGGAATAACGGGTATAAGTCAGCCTGTTCAGTGGAATAACGGGTATAAGTCAGCCTGTTCAGTGGAATAACGGGTATAAGTCAGCCTGTTCAGTGGAATAACGGGTGTAAGTCAGCCTGTTCTGAATAACGGGTATAAGTCAGCCTGTTCAGTGGAATAACGGGTGTAAGTCAGCCTGTTCTGAATAACGGGTATAAGTCAGCCTGTTCAGTGGAATAACGGGTATAAGTCAGTCTGTTCAGTGGAATAACGGGTGTAAGTCAGCCTGTTCAGTGGAATAACGGGTATAAGTCAGCCTGTTCAGTGGAATAACGGGTGTAAGTCAGCCTGTTCAGTGGAATAACGGGTATAAGTCAGTCTGTTCAGTGGAATAACGGGTATATGTCAGCCTGTTCAGTGGAATAACGGGTATAAGTCAGCCTGTTCAGTGGAATAACGGGTATAAGTCAGCCTGTTCAGTGGAATATCGGGTGTAAGTCAGCCTGTTCTGAATAACGGGTATAAGTCAGCCTGTTCAGTGGAATAACGGGTGTAAGTCAGCCTGTTCAGTGGAATAACGGGTATAAGTCAGCCTGTTCTGAATAACGGGTGTAAGTCAGCCTGTTCTGAATAACGGGTGTAAGTCAGCCTGTTCAGTGGAATAACGGGTGTAAGTCAGCCTGTTCTGAATAACGGGTGTAAGTCAGCCTGTTCAGTGGAATAACGGGTGTAAGTCAGCCTGTTCAGTGGAATAACGGGTGTAAGTCAGCCTGTTCTGAATAACGGGTGTAAGTCAGCCTGTTCAGTGGAATAACGGGTGTAAGTCAGCCTGTTCTGAATAACGGGTGTAAGTCAGCCTGTTCAGTGGAATAACGGGTGTAAGTCAGCCTGTTCAGTGGAATAACGGGTGTAAGTCAGCCTGTTCTGAATAACGGGTGTAAGTCAGCCTGTTCAGTGGAATAACGGGTATAAGTCAGCCTGTTCAGTGGAATAACGGGTATAAGTCAGCCTGTTCAGTGGAATAACGGGTGTAAGTCAGCCTGTTCAGTGGAATAACGGGTGTAAGTCAGCCTGTTCAGTGGAATAACGGGTATAAGTCAGTCTGTTCAGTGGAATAACGGGTATAAGTCAGTCTGTTCAGTGGAATAACGGGTATAAGTCAGCCTGTTCAGTGGAATAACGGGTGTAAGTCAGCCTGTTCAGAATAACGGGTGTAAGTCAGCCTGTTCAGTGGAATAACGGGTATAAGTCAGCCTGTTCAGTGGAATAACGGGTATAAGTCAGTCTGTTCAGTGGAATAACGGGTATAAGTCAGCCTGTTCAGTGGAATAACGGGTATAAGTCAGTCTGTTCAGTGGAATAACGGGTGTAAGTCAGCCTGTTCAGTGGAATAACGGGTGTAAGTCAGCCTGTTCTGAATAACGGGTGTAAGTCAGCCTGTTCAGTGGAATAACGGGTATAAGTCAGCCTGTTCAGTGGAATAACGGGTGTAAGTCAGTCTGTTCAGTGGAATAACGGGTGTAAGTCAGCCTGTTCAGTGGAATAACGGGTGTAAGTCAGTCTGTTCAGTGGAATAACGGGTGTAAGTCAGCCTGTTCAGTGGAATAACGGGTATAAGTCAGTCTGTTCAGTGGAATAACGGGTATAAGTCAGCCTGTTCAGTGGAATAACGGGTGTAAGTCAGCCTGTTCAGAATAACGGGTGTAAGTCAGCCTGTTCAGTGGAATAACGGGTATAAGTCAGCCTGTTCAGAATAACGGGTGTAAGTCAGCCTGTTCAGTGGAATAACGGGTATAAGTCAGCCTGTTCAGAATAACGGGTGTAAGTCAGCCTGTTCAGTGGAATAACGGGTATAAGTCAGCCTGTTCAGTGGAATAACGGGTGTAAGTCAGCCTGTTCAGTGGAATAACGGGTATAAGTCAGCCTGTTCAGTGGAATAACGGGTGTAAGTCAGCCTGTTCAGTGGAATAACGGGTGTAAGTCAGTCTGTTCAGTGGAATAACGGGTGTAAGTCAGCCTGTTCAGAATAACGGGTATAAGTCAGCCTGTTCAGTGGAATAACGGGTGTAAGTCAGCCTGTTCAGAATAACGGGTGTAAGTCAGTCTGTTCAGTGGAATAACGGGTGTAAGTCAGCCTGTTCAGTGGAATAACGGGTATAAGTCAGCCTGTTCAGTGGAATAACGGGTGTAAGTCAGCCTGTTCAGTGGAATAACGGGTGTAAGTCAGTCTGTTCAGTGGAATAACGGGTGTAAGTCAGCCTGTTCAGTGGAATAACGGGTGTAAGTCAGTCTGTTCAGTGGAATAACGGGTGTAAGTCAGCCTGTTCAGTGGAATAACGGGTATAAGTCAGCCTGTTCAGTGGAATAACGGGTATAAGTCAGCCTGTTCAGTGGAATAACGGGTGTAAGTCAGCCTGTTCAGAATAACGGGTGTAAGTCAGTCTGTTCAGTGGAATAACGGGTATAAGTCAGCCTGTTCAGTGGAATAACGGGTATAAGTCAGCCTGTTCAGTGGAATAACGGGTGTAAGTCAGCCTGTTCAGAATAACGGGTGTAAGTCAGCCTGTTCAGTGGAATAACGGGTATAAGTCAGCCTGTTCAGTGGAATAACGGGTATAAGTCAGCCTGTTCAGTGGAATAACGGGTGTAAGTCAGCCTGTTCAGAATAACGGGTGTAAGTCAGCCTGTTCAGTGGAATAACGGGTATAAGTCAGCCTGTTCAGTGGAATAACGGGTGTAAGTCAGCCTGTTCAGTGGAATAACGGGTGTAAGTCAGCCTGTTCAGAATAACGGGTGTAAGTCAGCCTGTTCTGTGGAATAACGGGTGTAAGTCAGCCTGTTCAGTGGAATAACGGGTGTAAGTCAGTCTGTTCAGTGGAATAACGGGTGTAAGTCAGCCTGTTCAGTGGAATAACGGGTGTAAGTCAGCCTGTTCAGTGGAATAACGGGTGTAAGTCAGCCTGTTCAGTGGAATAACGGGTGTAAGTCAGTCTGTTCAGTGGAATAACGGGTGTAAGTCAGCCTGTTCAGTGGAATAACGGGTGTAAGTCAGTCTGTTCAGTGGAATAACGGGTGTAAGTCAGCCTGTTCAGAATAACGGGTGTAAGTCAGCCTGTTCTGTGGAATAACGGGTGTAAGTCAGCCTGTTCAGTGGAATAACGGGTGTAAGTCAGCCTGTTCAGTGGAATAACGGGTGTAAGTCAGTCTGTTCAGTGGAATAACGGGTGTAAGTCAGCCTGTTCAGAATAACGGGTATAAGTCAGCCTGTTCAGTGGAATAACGGGTGTAAGTCAGCCTGTTCAGTGGAATAACGGGTATAAGTCAGCCTGTTCAGAATAACGGGTGTAAGTCAGCCTGTTCAGTGGAATAACGGGTGTAAGTCAGCCTGTTCAGTGGAATAACGGGTATAAGTCAGCCTGTTCAGTGGAATAACGGGTATAAGTCAGCCTGTTCAGTGGAATAACGGGTATAAGTCAGCCTGTTCAGTGGAATAACGGGTATAAGTCAGCCTGTTCAGAATAACGGGTGTAAGTCAGCCTGTTCAGTGGAATAACGGGTGTAAGTCAGCCTGTTCAGTGGAATAACGGGTATAAGTCAGCCTGTTCAGTGGAATAACGGGTATAAGTCAGCCTGTTCAGTGGAATAACGGGTATAAGTCAGCCTGTTCAGTGGAATAACGGGTATAAGTCAGCCTGTTCAGTGGAATAACGGGTATAAGTCAGCCTGTTCAGTGGAATAACGGGTATAAGTCAGCCTGTTCAGTGGAATAACGGGTATAAGTCAGCCTGTTCAGTGGAATAACGGGTATAAGTCAGCCTGTTCAGTGGAATAACGGGTATAAGTCAGCCTGTTCAGAATAACGGGTGTAAGTCAGCCTGTTCAGTGGAATAACGGGTGTAAGTCAGCCTGTTCAGAATAACGGGTGTAAGTCAGTCTGTTCAGTGGAATAACGGGTATAAGTCAGCCTGTTCAGTGGAATAACGGGTGTAAGTCAGTCTGTTCAGTGGAATAACGGGTGTAAGTCAGCCTGTTCAGAATAACGGGTGTAAGTCAGTCTGTTCAGTGGAATAACGGGTGTAAGTCAGCCTGTTCAGAATAACGGGTGTAAGTCAGCCTGTTCAGTGGAATAACGGGTGTAAGTCAGCCTGTTCAGTGGAATAACGGGTGTAAGTCAGCCTGTTCAGTGGAATAACGGGTGTAAGTCAGTCTGTTCAGTGGAATAACGGGTGTAAGTCAGCCTGTTCAGAATAACGGGTGTAAGTCAGCCTGTTCAGTGGAATAACGGGTGTAAGTCAGCCTGTTCAGTGGAATAACGGGTGTAAGTCAGTCTGTTCTGTGGAATAACGGGTGTAAGTCAGCCTGTTCAGAATAACGGGTGTAAGTCAGTCTGTTCAGTGGAATAACGGGTGTAAGTCAGCCTGTTCAGAATAACGGGTGTAAGTCAGTCTGTTCAGTGGAATAACGGGTATAAGTCAGCCTGTTCAGAATAACGGGTATAAGTCAGCCTGTTCAGTGGAATAACGGGTATAAGTCAGCCTGTTCAGTGGAATAACGGGTATAAGTCAGCCTGTTCAGTGGAATAACGGGTGTAAGTCAGCCTGTTCAGTGGAATAACGGGTATAAGTCAGCCTGTTCAGTGGAATAACGGGTATAAGTCAGCCTGTTCAGAATAACGGGTATAAGTCAGCCTGTTCAGTGGAATAACGGGTATAAGTCAGCCTGTTCAGTGGAATAACGGGTGTAAGTCAGCCTGTTCAGTGGAATAACGGGTATAAGTCAGCCTGTTCAGTGGAATAACGGGTATAAGTCAGCCTGTTCAGAATAACGGGTATAAGTCAGCCTGTTCAGTGGAATAACGGGTATAAGTCAGCCTGTTCAGTGGAATAACGGGTATAAGTCAGCCTGTTCAGAATAACGGGTGTAAGTCAGCCTGTTCAGTGGAATAACGGGTGTAAGTCAGCCTGTTCAGTGGAATAACGGGTGTAAGTCAGCCTGTTCAGTGGAATAACGGGTATAAGTCAGCCTGTTCAGTGGAATAACGGGTGTAAGTCAGCCTGTTCAGAATAACGGGTATAAGTCAGCCTGTTCAGTGGAATAACGGGAGTAAGTCAGCCTGTTCAGTGGAATAACGGGTATAAGTCAGCCTGTTCAGTGGAATAACGGGTATAAGTCAGCCTGTTCAGTGGAATAACGGGTGTAAGTCAGCCTGTTCAGTGGAATAACGGGTATAAGTCAGCCTGTTCAGTGGAATAACGGGTGTAAGTCAGCCTGTTCAGTGGAATAACGGGTATAAGTCAGCCTGTTCAGTGGAATAACGGGTGTAAGTCAGCCTGTTCAGTGGAATAACGGGTGTAAGTCAGCCTGTTCAGTGGAATAACGGGTGTAAGTCAGCCTGTTCAGTGGAATAACGGGTGTAAGTCAGCCTGTTCAGTGGAATAACGGGTATAAGTCAGCCTGTTCAGTGGAATAACGGGTGTATGTCAGCCTGTTCAGTGGAATAACGGGTATAAGTCAGCCTGTTCAGTGGAATAACGGGTGTAAGTCAGCCTGTTCAGTAGAATAACGGGTGTAAGTCAGCCTGTTCAGTGGAATAACGGGTGTAAGTCAGCCTGTTCAGTGGAATAACGGGTGTAAGTCAGTCTGTTCAGTGGAATAACGGGTATAAGTCAGCCTGTTCAGTGGAATAACGGGTATAAGTCAGCCTGTTCAGTGGAATAACGGGTATAAGTCAGCCTGTTCAGTGGAATAACGGGTGTAAGTCAGCCTGTTCAGTGGAATAACGGGTGTAAGTCAGCCTGTTCAGTGGAATAACGGATATAAGTCAGCCTGTTCAGTGGAATAACGGGTATAAGTCAGCCTGTTCAGTGGAATAACGGGTATAAGTCAGCCTGTTCAGTGGAATAACGGGTGTAAGTCAGCCTGTTCAGTGGAATAACGGGTGTAAGTCAGCCTGTTCAGTGGAATAACGGGTATAAGTCAGCCTGTTCAGTGGAATAACGGGTATAAGTCAGCCTGTTCAGTGGAATAACGGGTGTAAGTCAGCCTGTTCAGTGGAATAACGGGTGTAAGTCAGCCTGTTCAGTGGAATAACGGGTATAAGTCAGCCTGTTCAGTGGAATAACGGGTATAAGTCAGCCTGTTCAGTGGAATAACGGGTGTAAGTCAGCCTGTTCAGTGGAATAACGGGTGTAAGTCAGCCTGTTCAGTGGAATAACGGGTATAAGTCAGCCTGTTCAGTGGAATAACGGGTGTAAGTCAGTCTGTTCAGTGGAATAACGGGTGTAAGTCAGTCTGTTCAGTGGAATAACGGGTGTAAGTCAGTCTGTTCAGTGGAATAACGGGTGTAAGTCAGCCTGTTCAGTGGAATAACGGGTGTAAGTCAGTCTGTTCAGTGGAATAACGGGTATAAGTCAGCCTGTTCAGTGGAATAACGGGTATAAGTCAGCCTGTTCAGTGGAATAACGGGTATAAGTCAGCCTGTTCAGTGGAATAACGGGTATAAGTCAGCCTGTTCAGAGGAATAACGGGTGTAAGTCAGCCTGTTCAGTGGAATAACGGGTGTAAGTCAGCCTGTTCAGTGGAATAACGGGTATAAGTCAGCCTGTTCAGTGGAATAACGGGTATAAGTCAGCCTGTTCAGTGGAATAACGGGTATAAGTCAGCCTGTTCAGTGGAATAACGGGTGTAAGTCAGTCTGTTCAGTGGAATAACGGGTATAAGTCAGCCTGTTCAGTGGAATAACGGGTGTACGTCAGCCTGTTCAGTGGAATAACGGGTGTAAGTCAGCCTGTTCAGTGGAATAACGGGTATAAGTCAGCCTGTTCAGTGGAATAACGGGTATAAGTCAGCCTGTTCAGTGGAATAACGGGTATAAGTCAGCCTGTTCAGTGGAATAACGGGTGTAAGTCAGTCTGTTCAGTGGAATAACGGGTGTAAGTCAGTCTGTTCAGTGGAATAACGGGTGTAAGTCAGCCTGTTCAGTGGAATAACGGGTGTAATTAAGTCAGCCTGTTCTGAATAACGGGTGTAAGTCAGCCTGTTCTGAATAACGGGTGTAAGTCAGCCTGTTCTGAATAACGGGTGTAAGTCAGCCTGTTCTGAATAACGGGTATAAGTCAGCCTGTTCTGAATAACGGGTATAAGTCAGCCTGTTCTCCTAAAGATAAGCTCATATTGAACTTATTTCATAAACACAAATAAGCCCATATCGGCATTATTTGAATCTGAATTAATCTCCATATGAACCTAACATTTAACCCTTTCAGTGCCAGGGGCCGATCTCATCGGCCCTAATTTACGGTCTGTAAAATCGGCCCTAAAAAAATATAAAAAAATAAATATATATATTTATTTTTTTTTAAAGATTATTTTGGGTTGAATTTTTTTTTGGGTATGCTTAAGCACGCTATAGCGAATTTAAAAACAGACTGGATAAAACCTTAGGGGCATGTTATAACTCACAACTATCACCAAGTATTCATAGTAATAATTTTGATGCCCATGAAAAACGTAAGATACCCTGGCACTAAACCTACAAAATATGTCTGCAAAAGAATATAAGAAAACATTATTAAAATTGTAAAAAATAATAACTAATGATGAAAAATTGTTAGGCCAATGCATTCTCTTATATATGCGAGGCGACCTATGGTCGACTCGCATATATAAGAGAATGCATTGGCACAGGGTATATGGGTTGATACAAAAATCGGACCTGGCACTGAAAGGGTTAAACAGTCCAATATGGGACTATTTCCATACGAAATAAACCCATGGCATTATTTAATCAACACATTTCGTCGACAGGATTTCCCAGATTCACGACTTTTATAATGTGTTTTAACTGCGGCCCGCCCCATTCAACGGAATAACTGGTATAAGTTACTATGGCCTTATTTGAGAATAAGATCAGTCCAATGTGAACCTACATGTATGTGAATATATAGGTCCAATGTGAACCTACATGTATGTGAATATATAGGTCCAATGTGAACCTACATGTATGTGAATATATAGGTCCAATGTGAACCTATTTTCGCGATATATGTTGGAATGAGTTCACTGTGGGCTTATTTCAGAACCAATTAAGTCCAATAATATAAAGTTAGTATTCAATTTTGTTTTCCTTGTACGAGTCCAGGTTGTGGTGAAGTCATATTGGACGAGACACGCAGTGTGGAGTCCAATATTACTTTTCACCACAACCTGGACGAGCACAAGAAAACACATACTGTACATGTATGTTTATCCTAATTTTTGGAATAACACTTTTGAGCTTATTTTTGATATTTTTCCGCACTTCATTCTCTATAAAAGCATGTATTTGGTCATTAGAAAGCATGATTTGGAATAGAAACGGAAGTGAAAAAAAATTCAACGCAAAAGTAAACCGTCTGCTAAGCCCACCAGAGTATTGCGCGCACATCAAAATTTCAGCGATTGATTTGGCGATAAAGTTACTTCGTGACGTCACGGAGTCCAATGTGACTTTTTCCCGGATTACATGTGACGGCTTTTGCCCAATCAGAAATAGTGTTAGTTAAGGAATGGATAATATATAATAACCTATATTGGCACGAGATCTGTTCGTATAAGTTCACCATGGGCTTATTTCAGTCCCATATAAGCCTATGTGATCTATATCTTATTTCAGTCCCATATAAGCCTATGTGATCTATATCTTATTTCAGTCCCATATAAGCCTATGTGATCTATATCTTATTTCAGTCCCATATAAGCCTATGTGATCTATATCTTATTTCAGTCCCATATAAGCCTATGTGATCTATATCTTATTTCAGTCCCATATAAGCCTATGTGATCTATATCTTTCTGTTCTGTAACTTGAAGATCCACGGTACGTTTGACAAATTATTCGCAATTTATTGAGTCAAAACCAGACGAAAGAACATATATACCAGGGGAGGCGGAAAACAGTCCAAGACACGTAGGCGGTTCTGGTGGGCCATTATCTGCTAAATAAATCAGTGATTTTTTTTTTCGCAAGATGAATTGTTTTTGCTCATGCCTTTTAAAATAAAATATATCATCAATATTGACCCAGAAATTACAATAAACAATGTATACTGAAGTATTTACTGCATAATTATATCAGTATATTGTGTCATATAGGAGTCGATTATCACTTTAGTCCAGTTCATTTATGGTTTCACCTCAAACTAATTCACAACATAATAAAAATCACAAGGAAATTAATTTTGTGAAATAGATTTGTCAAAATTTGGTAAAATACTTGTTTTATGGCTGTTCAAGAATGTTTATAAATAAAACTTATTTCACAAGGCCTTCCATTTGTACATCCATGTTTTAGATTACAGAACAGAAAACCATTCCAGATACGTTGAGTATTTTTCGAGTTATGTGTCTCCCAAATTTTGAATTTATGTAATTTCAGAGCCTCAATTTCTCAAAATAAGCTGAAATCCATTTTGTTCTTGTATTTTAAAAACTAAAGAAAAATGAAAGGATTTCTTGTTGTTTAGTAATTTCTTCTCTGTATTGTGCACAAACAATGATTTCTTTATGCATCTATGATTGAGAAGACAAAAATATTCTTTAAAAAATGTGTATTCCATTGTATGAACTTAGCCAAATTTGCCTGTGAGACAGAACTGGCGTGATGAAATAGCATATTTGTGATGAAATAGCATATTTCAGCTCATACAACTAATATATACATATATCCATATTCCCTTAATTTCCCACTTAAATATACACGGCTAAACACACTGTGAAGGAATTTACAAAAAAAACTGATAACAATAGCCTTCTATTAATGGGGGTATGAGTGGGATCCTCTAATTTTAGTTTTGTGGTTTCTCAGATTATTGACAGACAGCGGTAACTGACCAATCGCGTTACGGCAAACGAAGTCCAAGGCCAACCCCTTCCTAAACAAAAGATTTTCACGATGGTGCATTTACGCTCATTTTAAAACGTTGTTTAAAGATGCCTAATTGTGCGTTGCATCTTGTTATAGTGATAGTTGTTACTTACAAAATTTGGAGCCAGATTGAACTGTAAATCAATAGTGATATTTTGACCATGTCGGAAGCCGAGAACTAACGAAGAGCGATGTTTAAGTTGTGATTTATGTGTAACAAAAGTCACGAAAACTTCAATATCGACAGGATTACAACGAATACATGTCTCTTCAAAGGTATGTTAATATAGTTTATATATACATGTATATGTCAGATTTTTATGTGATATATAGTTCGCTAAAAATAACTTTAGTTTCAAAAAGGGACAACACAACAGAACAACGAAGCAAACAAATCGCCCCCGTTCTTTTCGGTAGAGAGAGAGAGAGAGAGATGAGAGATCTTTATTGCCTCCTTATTGCCTTATTGTTCCAAATGATTCTATTAAAGATGGGTGGCTTTGGCGGTGGGTATGCTGTTAAAATATTCACCTCCGTCAAAAACCGCCATAAAGAGAAAGAATAGTAAAATATAGACAGACCTTGTTCTTATACCAATCAGAAATATGGCATAAACAGTATGTTATTGTCAATGTTTTTCCCTTCGTTATGTAAACAAAAGCAAAAAACGTTACGTTTTCTGACTTTTGTTTATATCCGGATATGGTAAACATAAAGAGCGTTGTTTGTTACTTTTGTTCCTGATATGGAAATAATAAAGAGCGTTTGTCATTTATGTGTGATTAAACAATATAATTGCGCTGTTATGTAAACAGAAGCACAACTTATGTAGCACGAACAGGCTCTTGTTTACGTACACCATCGTACGTCTTGACGACAATATACTATTTACGCGCTGATTATGTTTGGCATATGAACAAAATTATATATATTTTAATATTCCTTCTGTTGATGACGATTTGAACAAATATTAATATTTATGCAACGAACGTCGCCCGTGCCTTTAATCCTTTATCGTGTCAATAAATAAGACATTGTGAAGTTAGATTTGAAGAAGCGGTCATTTTGATATTATATTACTTAAGACAAAACTTCGACCTTAAACGATGTGTATTATAGACTATACTGAGATTGGACTACATAAACCGGCATCGTTGAATTAAGGTACAAAGTCAAACTTAATAGTGACTAAAATTATATAATAGAAATTAAAGCAAAATATTGTTATTAGTCGATGCATGGATGTAGGGAGTTGGTTGGATGTACTAACATTTTAAACAATATCTATTTCTTCCCAAAGGCATATACGTTTATTACTTAAAGCTCATTATGTTATATTATGTAACAACTAAACTTCTCTGGTGTCGATTACTAATGAGAACACGTCATTGCGACCTGCCCTACTTATGAAAAGGAGCGCTCCAAACTGCGGATCAGACTCCAATCAGTACTTCCCAAAATCTATTCTCCACTACTTCTCCATAACCCGGCAAACCTTACACAACTGCTTCTAGACCACACCCATCCAGACATTCCTGATGACACTATCGACTGGGCAGAAGACACTCCCGCCCTGATTGAACTCTACTCAAGAGAGTATCTCTATCAGATCCACTCAAGAAGATTTGCGATCCTTAAGGTCAAAAGGAAAAGTGGCTTCCAAACTCTCGCAGTCCCCGCTGTGAGCTCAATGTGACATTCGACTATCTAACTCTATGATGTACAGGCAATTGTGAGGATTCTATTAGGCCTATTATTCAAGGATAAAGACTTGTGGACTGCAAAGTAAAAATTCATCCATAACCGGAGTGCCTCGACAAATCAACGGGGGAACATATGAACAAGAAGAATAAGAAGAATGCCTTCGCGGATCAAAGGTGTGAACAATGACATGAAATGCAGCCTGGTTTCCTGTGTGTTAATCCTACGGGTGTATGACACCTCGTCTTATGACAACTCGTCTTATTGACACTACGCATCTACGACACAATGTCTTCAACGACAGCAGGTTACTTTACAGTTTGCCACCGGTCACACCTGGTCTTCACGTCGCTAAGTTATAAGACAACATGTCTTATTATTGAGGCAAAATTAAGACACACTTTATAACTATAGATATTGAAAACACGCTGTTGGCAAATGTAATTTGGAAAAGTTGCTGCGATTATATAGGAACATTACGGTGTTATATACCCAAATACATCCGCACCTCATTCTACCCACGTACTTGCATGGAATTCTCTTGACCCTGTTATTGCTACTCCCACAGACCTGGACAAGTTCAAATCTGCGCTTCATGGCGACCACTTCAAATTCCCATAACCCAACCTGTACCAACATGTAATCTTGAGTTTGTATAATGTTTTAAATACACACAACAGTTTTTGTATCCAACAACCAATCACTTATGAACTTCACACAAAGTTAATGGTGTAGGCGATGCCACGGACGAATGATATTGTGTCTCTCACGTCATATTCCGACATCACATTGGCGATCTTTTGATCATGATTGTGAAGTTATGAAGTCATTTGGAAAACGAACACTTATATACACACAATCAGTTAATCGAGGGATTTAATTACACGGTTACACCACCCATGCACGCATCAAAATAGATGACGAACGCTTGTGGACTTTAAACAAATTTTGCACCAACAATATGTTGGCGTTGCAATTCCATAAAACAATAATATGCAGTCTACTCCAAACTTTCCTCGTTAATGGCAATTCAGTTACTGCGCTAATTGAGACTAGTTGCAACAAAGAAAATCAGTCTATAGACATAGTGTCGGATTACCCAAGTGTCGCCTAGACAAATAGTCGCCGAGACATTATGTGACATCCATTAGTTTACAACTTCATTATGACCAATATATCTGGTTGAATAACACGGGTGCTTGTCTCGGCGATTCGAAATGGCCATCGGCTTAATATAACACTCAAAACCAAACACGATATACTTTTAGAACAGTTGTTTTTGCTTCATTTGTGTGACGTCACATCGGTACATCAAAGAAAAAAGCCGACGCATAACTCGGATGAATGGTTGTCACTTTGTTGCAAAATCACGTGCACCGATTTCTGACATCAGTCATGTTATGACCGTGGATAGTTGATCTTTCGCCAAATTGCCATTAAATTATCACTTTCGATACTAAATGAATCCTATTTTATAAGGGAAATGTTTAGATAATAAGTTCAACACACGACCTATATACGGTGGTTTGTTGAACTTATTATCTGAACATTTCCTATGGGATAACTACTCAATAGTGATGCTTAAATATATACTTTATTAGTTTGATCGGCACCGAAAGAGTACCGTTATCTCATTTCTATTGAATAACACTCACCGAACATGGTAAATATACCACTCACCGAACATCGTAAATATACCACTCACCGAACATCGTAAATATACCACTCACCGAACATCGTAAATATACCACTCATCGAACATCCTAAATATACCACTCACCGAACATCGTAAATATACCACTCACCGAACATCGTAAATATACCACTCACCGAACATCGTAAATATACCACTCACCGAACATCGTAAATATACCACTCATCGAACATCCTAAATATACCACTCACCGAACATCGTAAATATACCACTCACCGAACATCGTAAATATACCACTCACCGAACATCGTAAATATACCACTCACCGAACATCGTAAATATACCACTCACCGAACATCGTAAATATACCACTCACCGAACATCGTAAATATACCACTCATCGAACATCGTAAATATACCACTCACCGAACATCGTAAATATACCACTCACCGAACATCGTAAATATACCACTCACCGAACATCGTAAATATACCACTCATCGAACATCCTAAATATACCACTCATCGAACATCGTAAATATACCACTCACCGAACATCGTAAATATACCACTCACCGAACATCGTAAATATACCACTCACCGAACATCGTAAATATACCACTCACCGAACATCGTAAATATACCACTCACCGAACATCGTAAATATACCACTCACCGAACATCGTAAATATACCACTCACCGAACATCGTAAATATACCACTCACCGAACATCGTAAATATAACACTCATCGAACATCGTAAATATACCACTCACCGAACATCGTAAATATACCACTCACCGAACATCGTAAATATACCACTCACCGAACATCGTAAATATACCACTCACCGAACATCGTAAATATACCACTCACCGAACATAGTAAATATACCACTCACCGAACATCGTAAATATACCACTCATCGAACATCCTAAATATACCACTCATCGAACATCGTAAATATACCACTCACCGAACATCGTAAAAATACCACTCATCGAACATCCTAAATATACCACTCACCGAACATCGTAAATATACCACTCACCGAACATCGTAAATATACCACTCACCGAACATCGTAAATATACCACTCACCGAACATCGTAAATATACCACTCACCGAACATCGTAAATATACCACTCACCGAACATCCTAAATATACCACTCACCGAACATCGTAAATATACCACTCACCGAACATCCTAAATATACCACTCACCGAACATCGTAAATATACCACTCATCGAACATCCTAAATATACCACTCACCGAACATCGTAAATATACCACTCACCGAACATCGTAAATATACCACTCATCGAACATCCTAAATATACCACTCACCGAACATCGTAAATATACCACTCACCGAACATCGTAAATATACCACTCATCGAACATCGTAAATATACCACTCACCGAACATCGTAAATATACCACTCACCGAACATCCTAAATATACCACTCACCGAACATCCTAAATATACCACTCACCGAACATCCTAAATATACCACTCACCGAACATCGTAAATATACCACTCACCGAACATCGTAAATATACCACTCACCGAACATCGTAAATATACCACTCATCGAACATCCTAAATATACCACTCACCGAACATCCTAAATATACCACTCACCGAACATCCTAAATATACCACTCACCGAACATCCTAAATATACCACTCACCGAACATCGTAAATATACCACTCATCGAACATCCTAAATATACCACTCATCGAACATCCTAAATATACCACTCACCGAACATCGTAAATATACCACTCATCGAACATCGTAAATATACCACTCATCGAACATCCTAAATATACCACTCACCGAACATCCTAAATATACCACTCACCGAACATCGTAAATATACCACTCATCGAACATCCTAAATATACCACTCACCGAACATCGTAAATATACCACTCACCGAACATCCTAAATATACCACTCACCGAACATCGTAAATATACCACTCATCGAACATCCTAAATATACCACTCACCGAACATCCTAAATATACCACTCATCGAACATCCTAAATATACCACTCATCGAACATCCTAAATATACCACTCACCGAACATCGTAAATATACCACTCACCGAACATCGTAAATATACCACTCATCGAACATCCTAAATATACCACTCACCGAACATCCTAAATATACCACTCATCGAACATCGTAAATATACCACTCACCGAACATCGTAAATATACCACTCACCGAACATCGTAAATATACCACTCATCGAACATCGTAAATATACCACTCATCGAACATCCTAAATATACCACTCACCGAACATCGTAAATATACCACTCATCGAACATCGTAAATATACCACTCACCGAACATCATAAATATACCACTCACCGAACATCGTAAATATACCACTCATCGAACATCGTAAATATACCACTCATCGAACATCCTAAATATACCACTCACCGAACATCGTAAATATACCACTCACCGAACATCGTAAATATACCACTCATCGAACATCGTAAATATACCACTCACCGAACATCATAAATATACCACTCACCGAACATCGTAAATATACCACTCATCGAACATCCTAAATATACCACTCACCGAACATCGTAAATATACCACTCATCGAACATCGTAAATATACCACTCATCGAACATCCTAAATATACCACTCACCGAACATCGTAAATATACCACTCACCGAACATCGTAAATATACCACTCATCGAACATCGTAAATATACCACTCATCGAACATCCTAAATATACCACTCACCGAACATCGTAAATATACCACTCACCGAACATCGTAAATATACCACTCACCGAACATCGTAAATATACCACTCATCGAACATCGTAAATATACCACTCATCGAACATCCTAAATATACCACTCACCGAACATCGTAAATATACCACTCATCGAACATCGTAAATATACCACTCACCGAACATCATAAATATACCACTCATCGAACATCCTAAATATACCACTCACCGAACATCCTAAATATACCACTCACCGAACATCCTAAATATACCACTCATCGAACATCCTAAATATACCACTCACCGAACATCGTAAATATACCACTCACCGAACATCCTAAATATACCACTCACCGAACATCGTAAATATACCACTCACCGAACATCCTAAATATACCACTCACCGAACATCGTAAATATACCACTCACCGAACATCGTAAATATACCACTCATCGAACATCGTAAATATACCACTCATCGAACATCCTAAATATACCACTCACCGAACATCGTAAATATACCACTCACCGAACATCGTAAATATACCACTCATCGAACATCGTAAATATACCACTCACCGAACATCATAAATATACCACTCACCGAACATCGTAAATATACCACTCATCGAACATCCTAAATATACCACTCACCGAACATCGTAAATATAACACTCATCGAACATCGTAAATATACCACTCATCGAACATCCTAAATATACCACTCACCGAACATCCTAAATATACCACTCACCGAACATCGTAAATATACCACTCATCGAACATCCTAAATATACCACTCACCGAACATCGTAAATATACCACTCACCGAACATCCTAAATATACCACTCACCGAACATCGTAAATATACCACTCACCGAACATCCTAAATATACCACTCACCGAACATCGTAAATATACCACTCACCGAACATCCTAAATATACCACTCACCGAACATCCTAAATATACCACTCACCGAACATCCTAAATATACCACTCACCGAACATCCTAAATATACCACTCACCGAACATCCTAAATATACCACTCTCCGAACATCGTAAATATACCACTCATCGAACATCCTAAATATACCACTCATCGAACATCCTAAATATACCACTCACCGAACATCGTAAATATACCACTCACCGAACATCGTAAATATACCACTCATCGAACATCGTAAATATACCACTCATCGAACATCCTAAATATACCACTCACCGAACATCGTAAATATACCACTCATCGAACATCGTAAATATACCACTCATCGAACATCGTAAATATACCACTCATCGAACATCCTAAATATACCACTCACCGAACATCGTAAATATACCACTCATCGAACATCGTAAATATACCACTCACCGAACATCGTAAATATACCACTCATCGAACATCGTAAATATACCACTCACCGAACATCGTAAATATACCACTCATCGAACATCGTAAATATACCACTCATCGAACATCCTAAATATACCACTCACCGAACATCGTAAATATACCACTCATCGAACATCGTAAATATACCACTCATCGAACATCGTAAATATACCACTCATCGAACATCCTAAATATACCACTCACCGAACATCGTAAATATACCACTCATCGAACATCGTAAATATACCACTCACCGAATATCGTAAATATACCACTCATCGAACATCGTAAATATACCACTCATCGAACATCGTAAATATACCACTCACCGAACATCGTAAATATACCACTCATCGAACATCGTAAATATACCACTCATCGAACATCGTAAATATACCACTCATCGAACATCGTAAATATACCACTCACCGAACATCGTAAATATACCACTCATCGAACATCGTAAATATACCACTCATCGAACATCCTAAATATACCACTCACCGAACATCCTAAATATACCACTCACCGAACATCGTAAATATACCACTCATCGAACATCGTAAATATACCACTCATCGAACATCGTAAATATACCACTCATCGAACATCCTAAATATACCACTCACCGAACATCGTAAATATACCACTCATCGAACATCGTAAATATACCACTCACCGAACATCGTAAATATACCACTCACCGAACATCGTAAATATACCACTCATCGAACATCGTAAATATACCACTCACCGAACATCGTAAATATACCACTCATCGAACATCGTAAATATACCACTCATCGAACATCGTAAATATACCACTCACCGAACATCGTAAATATACCACTCACCGAACATCGTAAATATACCACTCATCGAACATCCTAAATATACCACTCACCGAACATCGTAAATATACCACTCATCGAACATCGTAAATATACCACTCACCGAACATCGTAAATATACCACTCACCGAACATCGTAAATATACCACTCATCGAACATCGTAAATATACCACTCACCGAACATCGTAAATATAC
This sequence comes from Siphonodentalium dalli, assembly GCA_032622095.1. Lineage (NCBI taxonomy): Eukaryota > Metazoa > Mollusca > Scaphopoda > Gadilida > Siphonodentaliidae > Siphonodentalium > Siphonodentalium dalli. The sequence goes on along the minus strand of CP136068.1, from coordinate 153,740,228 downwards.
CACTCATCGAACATCGTAAATATACCACTCACCGAACATCATAAATATACCACTCACCGAACATCGTAAATATACCACTTATCGAACATCCTAAATATACCACTCACCGAACATCGTAAATATACCACTCATCGAACATCGTAAATATACCACTCATCGAACATCGTAAATATACCACTCATCGAACATCGTAAATATACCACTCACCGAACATCGTAAATATACCACTCATCGAACATCGTAAATATACCACTCACCGAACATCGTAAATATACCACTCATCGAACATCCTAAATATACCACTCATCGAACATCGTAAATATACCACTCATCGAACATCGTAAATATACCACTCATCGAACATCCTAAATATACCACTCATCGAACATCGTAAATATACCACTCATCGAACATCGTAAATATACCACTCACCGAACATCGTAAATATACCACTCATCGAACATCGTAAATATACCACTCACCGAACATCCTAAATATACCACTCACCGAACATCGTAAATATACCACTCACCGAACATCGTAAATATACCACTCATCGAACATCGTAAATATACCACTCATCGAACATCCTAAATATACCACTCACCGAACATCCTAAATATACCACTCACCGAACATCGTAAATATACCACTCATCGAACATCGTAAATATACCACTCACCGAACATCGTAAATATACCACTCATCGAACATCGTAAATATACCACTCACCGAACATCCTAAATATACCACTCATCGAACATCCTAAATATACCACTCACCGAACATCGTAAATATACCACTCACCGAACATCGTAAATATACCACTCATCGAACATCGTAAATATACCACTCATCGAACATCGTAAATATACCACTCATCGAACATCCTAAATATACCACTCACCGAACATCCTAAATATACCACTCATCGAACATCCTAAATATACCACTCATCGAACATCGTAAATATACCACTCATCGAACATCGTAAATATACCACTCATCGAACATCCTAAATATACCACTCACCGAACATCGTAAATATACCACTCATCGAACATCCTAAATATACCACTCACCGAACATCGTAAATATACCACTCATCGAACATCGTAAATATACCACTCACCGAACATCATAAATATACCACTCACCGAACATCGTAAATATACCACTCATCGAACATCCTAAATATACCACTCACCGAACATCGTAAATATACCACTCATCGAACATCGTAAATATACCACTCATCGAACATCGTAAATATACCACTCACCGAACATCCTAAATATACCACTCACCGAACATCGTAAATATACCACTCACCGAACATCGTAAATATACCACTCACCGAACATCGTAAATATACCACTCACCGAACATCGTAAATATACCACTCACCGAACATCGTAAATATACCACTCATCGAACATCCTAAATATACCACTCACCGAACATCGTAATTTATACCTTTTTATTTTAAGATTTCAGATACAGTCCTCGGCAAGAATTTGTAAATGTTGATTGGACGTTATTTGATAAGTTGACAATTCATTACCAGAAAAATTATCCCTCGGATCGTGAAATATATGAGAACGGCTGGGCACAAAGAGCTCTTTCAGAAAAGAACGACAACTCTTCCAAACATTTATTTGCCTGAATTACAAGAATTGCCCAAGCATGTATATAGATCTACACTCGTCCCCAATTAATAGCATGTATATAGATCTACACTCGTCCCCAAGCTTGTATATAGATCTACACTCGTCCCCAAGCATGTATATAGATCTACACTCGTCCCCAAGCATGTATATAGATCTACACTCGTCCCCAAGCATGTATATAGATCTACACTCGTCCCCAAGCATGTATATATATCTACACTCGTCCCCAGTTAACCCTTTACCCAACAAAACGGTCAAAACCGGCCAAATAAAGCTTCAACAGCCAAAAATATCTTCGGTCTGTCTCAATAGAACCATACAAATATGGATATCATTGGAACCGGCTCATTGACCACATTGTGATGGTTATAGTTATGCCCTGTGCCAATGCATTCTCTTATATATGCGAGTCGACCATAGGTCGCCTCGCATATATAAGAGAATGCATTGGCCTAAAAAAAATCTTTTTTTAACACTTTTTACCATTTTTTCTTATATTCTTTAACAATTTTATAATTTTTAATGTGTTAAGCCAATGCATTCTCTTATATATGCGAGGCGACCTATGGTCGACTCGCATATATAAGAGAATGCATTGGCACAGGGCCCTCCTGTTGGGTAAAGGGTTAATAGCGTTTATTACAAAATGAGTCCAGACCTAATTTACTTGACGACTTTTGTAAATTTCGCTATAGACTAGGGACGAGTTGTAGATTATATTTATTTGATCCAAAACCTCCATAAAATATACTTAGATCAATAAATGGAACGTGAAAGTAACAATGGCTTCTGTCAGGTCTGCGATGACGTTTCACGTAACCATGCGTTATTTGCCGACATAAAGAAATAGTCCCAGATAAAGACCCTTTGACGTATTGAATGGCGTGAAGTTAATGGCATATTTGTTTAAACTAAATAAACAATACACATCTAGTCAGATTCATATTCAGTTTATTCTGTTAATCGATATGTGGATATTACAGAAACATTATTTATGACATCAAGATATTCAAATATGACATATAATAACAATAAATTTCACACGATGAATACATGAGTGCATTATTAGATATTTGGTAAGTTTCCGTTCGGGTGATGATTTCAGGTACTGTGTGCGGGGACTTTGTAGTCAGGGATGCATATAGGTCTTTTAGAAAATAGGGGTGGGTTCATGGAATATCAATGTTATAGCCTCAAGTGGACTTGCCGAAAATATCCTGGACTTTCCTTATGAAAGTTGACAGATTGCTAATTGTCTTTCTATTTCTAGTCTTAAATGGTTCTGGGAGTTTGTGTGCATTCGGTCTTCTATAGAAATAAGGTTTCAAATAGTCACAGACATTGTTTAGAATACATAGCGTATGGAATATAAACAGGCAAGCCAGAAGTCAAAGGTCACGTTTGCGCGACAATGCTGTACAGTAATGCCCAAAGTAATTGACAACTTAACCACAGCATAAATACTTTGGGCATTACTGTATTTGGGTACACAATGCACTGGTTTATGTTATACAATGACCGTTGTTTATCATTATTATAGAATGGTTTCAATGAATAGAATAAGGCTTGGATTATGTAATACAAAACAATATGATATTGATGATTACCAGGGGCGCCGGAAGAGGGGGGCAGAGGGGGCAGCTGACCCCCCCCTGCCCTTGACCAAGGGTGGCGAGCGGGGGCAACACTTGCCCTTTTTCTGGAGACAGAAAATGCTTTTTGTGTGTTTAATCTCGTGTTTTTATAGCAAAATGTGACTTTTTGGGTCCAAATACCACCAATTTCACAAGGAATATTAATTTTTTGTCAATGTTATCACAAAACGGCCATAAAAACCGACAAATACGGAGAAAATGCCCTTTTTTGCGGGAAAGTGCCCTTTTTGTAGGCTCTGCCCCCCCTGCCCTTGGATGCTTCCGGCGCCCCTGATGATTACCACCATCAGATGACTCACTAGTATAGAAATATTGCATATAGTTATTTGTTCATTGGTAGCAAACAGTATAGGCGATAAAGGAAATACTCAAGTCACACTACTCAATCTATTTTTCCTTCATGCTACGCAGGCTTATATCAGTTGGTACAGGGGCGCCGGAAGAGGGGGGGGGGGGGCAGAGGGGGGAGCTGACCCCCCCCCCCCCCCTGCCCTTGACCAAGGGGGGCGAGCGGGGGCAGGACTTGCCCTTTTTCTGGAGACAGAAAATGCTTTTTGTGTGTTTAATCTCGTGTTTTTATAGCAAAATGTGACTTTTTTGGTCCAAATGCCACCAATTTCACAAGGAATATTAATTTTTTGTCAATTTAATCACAAAACGGCCATAAAAACCGACAAATACCATTAAAATAGGGATTTTTGCCACAATGAATTTATGGTTATTTTCCCGAGTTTGCGGAGAAAATGCCCTTTTTTGCGGAAAAGCTGGGAAAAGTGCCCTTTTTGTAGGCTCTGCCCCCCCCTGCCCTTGGATGCTTCCGGCGCCCCTGAGTTGGTAACACTATTTATACATTATAAAGTATACCCTCTTTACATGTCAGCATCACATAACTTCTTCTTTCAAGTTATTTTGAATGTTCCTGTCGATTACAAGAATAAAGTAAATTATGTAACGTTTTTTGACAGTCGGCCAGTTACTGTATCATATTACTGTTTAGTTAAATATCCAGCCTGTTATCTTGGACCGTAAGCTCAAATTGAATTAAGTCCAATATATGGCACAATTTGAGAAATAGTTGCTATGCAATTAAGCATATTTATACCGTGGTAATGTCTTTTTATCCAATCAATGGAATAACGGGTATAATCAAATAACTAATCAAATAAGTCCAAGATGAACCTTTATGTGAATATTTAAGTTCAAAATGAATATATTTGCACGAGAATATGTTACAATATCAGATTAAATACCTTGAATCTTAAATATTAGAAGAATAATCTAATATGTTGATTTGGCCAACATATTATACCTACCAAGTAAGTTGTGCAGACGATATATGTACTGGTGTTCGGTGATAGCAGGAGTTTTAGGAGGAACATAACGTACAATTCCTCGAAAAGAGAAGTAATCTGCAACGCGTTTATTTTCACAAAGAGTAGTTGTGCGTTCAGACCGTTTGATTACGCGTTCTCAGTATGCTATCGTCATATATGTAACATTCTATTAGAATCGAAAGCTTGGGCAGATTTAATTTCAAATAGCTTCCTTGGTTGCGTCTGTTTACATGACTTATTCTTTTTGTCAGATTTTACATGTGTGCATATGATTTGATGTGCCCGGGATAGTATGTTTGGAGTTTGGGATGATTCCCGGGAAGATTTGGTAGGGCAGTATGCCCCCCCCCTACAACCCGACTGTTGGATGCTGTGTTGCCGCTGAAGAGTGTTGTTGATTCATGCCCCCGAAGCAGGAAGTGACTTAGACCTTGATATTTTTTCTTTTTTGCTTTCTTTTTTTTCCTATCGGTTGGTGTTGTTGTTGCTTTTGTTCGTGGTGCGTCGTCGAAAGCTTTGTTATTGCTGGTTTCTTGTTTTCTGCTGTTGTGGTAAGCACTACTGTTGTGGTAAGCATTACATGCCGTGATGATTCTCATTTTTTCATTGAGGTCGGTTTCCTCCATGTACTTGTCTAACATGTCATTACGTTCAGCATACGACCTGATGGAAATTGTGGATTTGCTGCTGATGTTGTTGTTGCTGGTGGTGGAGATAGAGGACACCGGTATGTGTTGGTACTCCGGTGTCGCAGGTGAAAATATGTCCATCTCTACATCGAAGTCAGCGGCAGGGGCGTCGTGGGTGGTATCCGCGTTCCTGTCTCCGTTGACCTCGCTGACGATGGCAGAGACATCCGGGTTGACATCGGCGTCTCTGCTTCTGGTGGTGGTATCGCCGGGTTGAGGCCAGGCTTGGGGCAATTACTTGTGAATGTAATTAATTACAATTACTTCAACATTTTTCAATTACAATTACAATTCCCATTACATCTATTTCACAATGTAATTAATTACAATTACTGTGAAATGTAATTCAATTACAATTACATTTCAATACAGAATTTGAGGCCGAGTGGGGGGAGCTGGGCGTCTCTCAGCTCTCCCCTGTTTCCACTTGGCCTTCCTGTCGGCATCTCTTCTTTTTCGGGAGGGGGTCTTCTTGCTTTTCCGCCTCCTTTTCTCTCCTTTGTCCACAGGTAGCTGGCGGTCTCCAGCTACCGGGTTACGACCGGCAGAGGGTCCAGATAAGGACCGTGTCGGTTTAACCCGGTAAGTCAAAAGCAACTCACCATGGCTGTCTGACCGGTGCAAATTCCATGTCAGGCAGTGATCCAAGTTGAGTGAGTTCAGAACGAGCCTGACTTCAGTGGGGATTATAGGCGAATCCATTGTCCAGCTGAAGTCATGAGTAAGAATGGTTATGATGCGTCCGTCATCTCTGGCTGTCGAGTGAATGAATACCTGAATGTGAATACGAATCTGAATCTGAATGTGCCCGGGATAGCGCCATCGGCTTATTTTTGTAGTTAATTTGACATTTTATGGCAAAGTTTGCTCAGTTGCATAGAATATGCACACCGCCCCACTGCGACAGGTTAGGAGTCCCCAATTTGGCACCCAAAATGGCTGCTTGGTGTGTAGCTCGTGAGGAGTGATGTTGGAATTATGGTAACTAGGACGGTGGCATCACGTTATATGTCTAGGCAATGGGGGACATGTTAGTACCGATTATAGCTTTTAGTCCAATTTGACCCTACATCGCTTCACGACGGGCGGTTGAGTTCAGCCTGGCTCAATCAATCGGCGATTCATGCCTCTTCACAATGATACATTATTACACCCATCGAGTGTACATTGGTAAGCATATCTTGCCCTGACGTAGGAGTTGATGGACTAAATGTTATTAAAAATGTACTCTGTATTTACGTAATTATTCTTATTTGTTGTATTGTCTTCCTGTATTTTGTATTCTCTAGTCATATTTGCTACCTGTGTCATCGTGTATCCACGTGAATTTCGTTTTCCTGGTTGCTTACATGTTTGAATTTAGTTTTATTAATTTCTGTCTCATTGTGATGAGGCCAGGAAGCGGATGCTGGGATATATTTTGTCATACATCTGTTAAAATGTTGATTTCACACGAAACCAAAATGCATTTGTTTTAACCTTGTTTTGATTGATTGATTGTTTCGGCGATTCGAAATGGCCATCGGCTTAATATAACACTCAAAACCAAACACGATATACTTTTAGAACAGTTGTTTTTGCTTCATTTGTGTGACGTCACATCGGTACATCAAAGAAAAAAGCCGACGCATAACTCGGATGAATGGTTGTCACTTTGTTGCAAAATCACGTGCACCGATTTCTGACATCAGTCATGTTATGACCGTGGATAGTTGATCTTTCGCCAAATTGCCATTAAAGACACGGTTGGCCTTGGCGGTGGGTATCATGTAAAAATATTTCCACCGTCAAAAACCGCCACAAACAGAAAGAACATCAAAATGTAGACGGACTTTGTCCGTATACAAATAAGAAATATCGCATAAACAGTATGTTATTGTCATTTGTTTGACCATTGTTATGTAAACAAAGGCATAAAAAGTTACTTTCCTGGTGTTTGTTTATATTATGATGGTAAGCATAAAGAGCGTTCTTTGTTATTTAATTCCTGATATGGAACAAATAAAGAGCGTTTATGCCATTTTTGTGTGATTAGCCAGTAGCATTGTGCTGTCTTCTGTAACACAATCAGGCTCTTGCTTAGGTGAAATATAGTAGGTCTTTATGATAACATGCTGTTTACGCGATAGTCATGGTATATATGAACGAAATTGTATGCATTTTAATGTTATTCTGTTTACGGTGATTGGAACAAATATGAATATTTTCGACAACTAAGGCCTCACGTGCCTTTAAATTATCACTTTCGATACTAAATGAATCCTATTTTATAAGGGAAATGTTTAGATAATAAGTTCAACACACGACCTATATACGGTGGTTTGTTGAACTTATTATCTGAACATTTCCTATGGGATAACTACTCAATAGTGATGCTTAAATATATACTTTATTAGTTTGATCGGCACCGAAAGAGTACCGTTATCTCATTTCTATTGAATAACACTCACCGAACATGGTAAATATACCACTCACCGAACATCGTAAATATACCACTCACCGAACATCGTAAATATACCACTCACCGAACATCGTAAATATACCACTCATCGAACATCCTAAATATACCACTCACCGAACATCGTAAATATACCACTCACCGAACATCGTAAATATACCACTCACCGAACATCCTAAATATACCACTCACCGAACATCGTAAATATACCACTCACCGAACATCGTAAATATACCACTCATCGAACATCCTAAATATACCACTCACCGAACATCGTAAATATACCACTCACCGAACATCGTAAATATACCACTCACCGAACATCGTAAATATACCACTCACCGAACATCGTAAATATACCACTCACCGAACATCGTAAATATACCACTCACCGAACATCGTAAATATACCACTCATCGAACATCGTAAATATACCACTCACCGAACATCGTAAATATACCACTCACCGAACATCGTAAATATACCACTCACCGAACATCGTAAATATACCACTCATCGAACATCCTAAATATACCACTCATCGAACATCGTAAATATACCACTCACCGAACATCGTAAATATACCACTCACCGAACATCGTAAATATACCACTCATCGAACATCGTAAATATACCACTCACCGAACATCGTAAAAATACCACTCATCGAACATCCTAAATATACCACTCACCGAACATCGTAAATATACCACTCACCGAACATCGTAAATATACCACTCACCGAACATCGTAAATATACCACTCACCGAACATCGTAAATATACCACTCACCGAACATCGTAAATATACCACTCACCGAACATCGTAAATATACCACTCATCGAACATCCTAAATATACCACTCATCGAACATCCTAAATATACCACTCACCGAACATCGTAAATATACCACTCACCGAACATCGTAAATATACCACTCACCGAACATCGTAAATATACCACTCATCGAACATCCTAAATATACCACTCATCGAACATCGTAAATATACCACTCACCGAACATCGTAAATATACCACTCACCGAACATCGTAAATATACCACTCACCGAACATCGTAAATATACCACTCACCGAACATCGTAAATATACCACTCACCGAACATCGTAAAAATACCACTCATCGAACATCCTAAATATACCACTCACCGAACATCGTAAATATACCACTCATCGAACATCCTAAATATACCACTCACCGAACATCGTAAATATACCACTCACCGAACATCGTAATTTATACCTTTTTATTTTAAGATTTCAGATACAGTCCTCGGCAAGAATTTGTAAATGTTGATTGGACGTTATTTGATAAGTTGACAATTCATTACCAGAAAAATTATCCCTCGGATCGTGAAATATATGAGAACGGCTGGGCACAAAGAGCTCTTTCAGAAAAGAACGACAACTCTTCCAAACATTTATTATCCTGAATTACAAGAATTGCCCAAGCATGTATATAGATCTACACTCGTCCCCAAGCATGTATATAGATCTACACTCGTCCCCAAGCATCCATATAGATCTACACTCGTCCCCAAGCATGTATATAGATCTAGACTCGTCCCCAAGCATGTATATAGATATACACTCGTCCCCAAGCATGTATATAGATCTACACTCGTCCCCAGTTAACCCTTTACCCAACAAAACGGCCCAAACCGGCCAAATAAAGCTTCAACAGCCTAAAATATCTTCGGTCTGTCTCAATAGAACCATACAAATATGGATATCATTGGAACCGGCTCATTGACCACATTGTGATGGTTATAGTTATGCCCTGTGCCAATGCATTCTCTTATATATGCGAGTCGACCATAGGTCGCCTCGCATATATAAGAGAATGCATTGGCCTAAAAAAAATCTTTTTTCAACACTTTTTCTTATATTCTTTAACAATTTTATAATTTTTAATGTGTTAAGCCAATGCATTCTCTTATATATGCGAGGCGACCTATGGTCGACTCGCATATATAAGAGAATGCATTGGCACAGGGCCCTCCTGTTGGATAAAGGGTTAATAGCGTTTATTACAAAATGAGTCCAGACCTAATTTACTTGACGACTTTTGTAAATTTCGCTATAGACTAGGGACGAGTTGTAGATTATATTTATTTGATCCAAAACCTCCATAAAATATACTTAGATCAATAAATGGAACGTGAAAGTAACAATGGCTTCTGTCAGGTCTGCGATGACGTTTCGCGTAACCATGCGTTATTTGCCGACATAAAGAAATAGTCCCAGATAAAGACCCTTTGCCGTATTGAATGGCGTGAAGTTAAAGGCACGTGCGGCCTTAATTGTCGAAAATATTCATATTTGTTCCAAACACCGTAAACAGAAAAAACATTAAAACGCATACAGTTCCGTTCATATATACCATGACCATCGCGTAAACAGCATGTTATCATAAAGACCTACTATATTTTACCTAAGCAAGAGCCTGATTGTGTTACAGAAGACAGCACAATGCTACTCGCTAATCACACACAAATGGCATGAACGCTCTTTATTAGTTCCATATCAGGTATTCACCAACAAAGGACGCTCTTTATGTTTACCATCATAATATAAACAAACACCAGAAAAGTTACTTTTTATGCTTTTGTTTACATAACAATGGTCAAACATATGACCATAACATACTGTTTATGCGATATTTCTTATTTGTATACGGACAAAGTCTATCTACATTTTTATGTTCTTTCTGTTTGTAGCGGTTTTTGACGGGTGGAGATATTTTCACAGGATACCCACCGCCAAGGCCAACCGTGTCTTTAATGGCATATTTGTTCAAACTAAATCAACAATACACATCTAGTCAGATTCAGATTCAGTTTATTCTGTTAATCGATATGTGGATATTACAGAAACATTATTTATGACATCAAGATATTCAAATATGACATATAATAACAATAAATTTCACACGATGAATACATGAGTGCATTATTAGATATTTGGTAAGTTTCCGTTCGGGTGATGATTTCAGGTACTGTGTGCGGGGACTTTGTAGTCAGGGATGCATATAGGTCTTTTAGAAAATAGGGGTGGGTTCATGGAATATCAGTGTTATAGCCTCAAGTGGACTTGCCGAAAATATCCTGGACTTTCCTTATGAAAGTTGACAGATTGCTAATTGTCTTTCTATTTCTAGTCTTAAATGGTTCTGGGAGTTTGTGTGCATTCGGTCTTCTATAGAAATAAGGTTTCAAATAGTCACAGACATTGTTTAGCATACATAGCGTATGGAATATAAACAGGCAAGCCAGAAGTCAAAGGTCACGTTTGCGCGACAATGCTGTACAGTAATGCCCAAAGTAATTGACAACTTAACCACAGCATAAATACTTTGGGCATTACTGTATTTGGGTACACAATGCACTGGTTTATGTTATACAATGACCGTTGTTTATCATTATTATAGAATGGTTTCAATGAATAGAATAAGGCTTGGATTATGTAATACAAAACAATATGATATTGATGATTACCAGGGGCGCCGGAAGAGGGGGGCAGAGGGGGCAGCTGACCCCCCCCTGCCCTTGACCAAGGGTGGCGAGCGGGGGCAACACTTGCCCTTTTTCTGGAGACAGAAAATGCTTTTTGTGTGTTTAATCTCGTGTTTTTATAGCAAAATGTGACTTTTTGGGTCCAAATACCACCAATTTCACAAGGAATATTAATTTTTTGTCAATGTTATCACAAAACGGCCATAAAAAACCGACAAATACGGAGAAAATGCCCTTTTTTGCGGGAAAGTGCCCTTTTTGTAGGCTCTGCCCCCCCTGCCCTTGGATGCTTCCGGCGCCCCTGATGATTACCACCATCAGATGACTCACTAGTATAGAAATATTGCATATAGTTATTTGTTCATTGGTAGCAAACAGTATAGGCGATAAAGGAAATAATCAAGTCACACTACTCAATCTATTTTTCCTTCATGCTACGCAGGCTTATATCAGTTGGTACAGGGGCGCCGGAAGAGGGGGGGGGGCAGAGGGGGGAGCTGACCCCCCCCCTGCCCTTGACCAAGGGGGGCGAGCGGGGGCAGGACTTGCCCTTTTTCTGGAGACAGAAAATGCTTTTTGTGTGTTTAATCTCGTGTTTTTATAGCAAAATGTGACTTTTTTGGTCCAAATGCCACCAATTTCACAAGGAATATTAATTTTTTGTCAATTTAATCACAAAACGGCCATAAAAACCGACAAATACCATTAAAATAGGGATTTTTGCCACAATGAATTTATGGTTATTTTCCCGAGTTTGCGGAGAAAATGCCCTTTTTTGCGGAAAAGCTGGGAAAAGTGCCCTTTTTGTAGGCTCTGCCCCCCCTGCCCTTGGATGCTTCCGGCGCCCCTGAGTTGGTAACACTATTTATACATTATAAAGTATACCCTCTTTACATGTCAGCATCACATAACTTCTTCTTTCAAGTTATTTTGAATGTTCCTGTCGATTACAAGCATAAAGTAAATTATGTAACGTTTTTTGACAGTCGGCCAGTTACTGTATCATATTACTGTTTAGTTAAATATCCAGCCTGTTATCTTGGACCGTAAGCTCAAATTGAATTAAGTCCAATATATGGCACAATTTGAGAAATAGTTGCTATGCAATTAAGCATATTTATACCGTGGTAATGTGTTTTTATCCAATCAATGGAATAACGGGTATAATCAAATAACTAATCAAATAAGTCCAAGATGAACCTTTATGTGAATATTTAAGTTCAAAATGAATCTATTTGCACGAGAATATGTTACAATATCAGATTAAATACCTTGAATCTTAAATATTAGAAATAATCTAATATGTTGATTTGGCCAACATATTATACCTTCCAAGTAAGTTGTGCAGACGATATATGTACTGGTGTTCGGTGATAGCAGGAGTTTTAGAAGGAACATGACGTAAAATTCCTCGAAAAGTGAAGTAATCTACAACGCATTTATTTTCACAAAGAGTAGTTGTGCGTTCAGACCGTTTGATTACGCGTTCTCATTATGCTATCGTCATATATGTAACATTCTTTTATAATCAAAAGCTTGGGCAGATTTAATTTCAAATAGCTTCCTTGGTTGCGTCTGTTTACATGACTTATTCTTTTTGTCAGATTTTACATGTGTGCATATGATTTGATGTGCCCGGGATAGTAGGTTTGGAGTTTGGGATGATTCCCGGGAAGATTTGGTAGGGCAGTATGCCCTCCCCTACAACCCGCTTGTTGGATGCTGTGTTGCCGCTGAAGAGCGTAGTTGATTCGTGCCCCCGAAGCAGGAAGTGACTTAGACCTTGATATTTTACTTTTTTGCTTTCTTTTTTTTCCTATCGGTTGGTGTTGTTGTTGCTTTTGTTCGTGGTGCGTCGTCGAGAGCTTTGTTATTGCTGGTTTCTTGTTTTCTGCTGTTGTGGTAAGCACTACTGTTGTGGTAAGCATTACATGCCGTGATGATTCTCATTTTGTCATTGAGGTCGGTTTCCTCCACGTACTTGTCTAGCATGTCATTACGTTCAGCATACGACCTGATGGAAATTGTGGATTTGCTGCTGATGTTGCTGTTGTTGTTGGTGGTGGGATGGAGGACACCGGTATGTGTTGGTATTGAAAGATTGAAATCGACACCAGAATGGTTTACTACTGGGCAAAATTAATTAATTCGAACAAACCTAAAATAACGCAAACACTATACTACTATTTACTTAGCAAGTATTCAAAAGAATGGAGTCACCCCTGGTTAAGTCATATAGATGCTATACTGAATACCACGGGTTTATCTTATTATTGGATTATACAGGGCACCGAAGAATTCGAACCAGCGCATGTTAAAGAATCAGTCAAACGAACCTTAACTGAAAAATTTATCTACGATTGGAAATTAAAGGTGAATTCACTTGGTAAATGTTCGACCTATAGAATTTACAAAAAAAAATTTGGTACTGAACCTTACTTATATAAGTTAACAAGAAACGACGTGATTACTTTAATGAGATATCGCTGTAGAAACCATCGCCTACCAATAGAAACAGGATCATGGCTTAACATTGACAAGAATAAAAGATATTGTAACTTATGTAGGACTAATTCATTAGGTGACGAATATCACCACTTAATGGAATGTACTTACTGGAGTTCCTTACGTAGACGAAATATACCAGTTTCATTGACCGAGAATCCTAGTACATACCGTTTTGTTCTCCTATTAAACTCCAACAATGTGACTGTCCTACATAAATTAAGCGATTATATAAGACCAACGTCCACTTGACGAGTTCACCGCTCCCAACACAACACAACCCATTCCAACCCCCCTTTTGAGTAACTTAAACAGCACGATCCTTCCCTATATGACCATATTCCTGATATGTAAACGTTAGAAGATATGTACTTATTTGTTAGTATCAACGCCATACCTCTTTTATGTATATTGTATTACATGTATATTTGTGATCTCTATATATCATATCATGATGATGAATGAGAATAAACGAATTTGAAATTTAATTTGGTATACTCCGGTGTCGCAGGTGAAAATATGTCCATCTCTACCTCGAAGTCAGCGGCAGGAGTGTCGTGGGTGGTATCCGCGTTCCTGTCTCCGTTGACTTCGGTGACGATGGCAGAGACATCCGGGTTGACATCGGCGTCTCTGCTTCTGGTGGTGGTATCGCCGGGTTGAGGCCGAGTGGGGGAGTTGGGCGTCTCTCGGCTCTCCCCTGTTTCCACTTAACCCGGTAAGTCAAAAGCAACTCACCATGGCTGTCTGACCGGTGCAAATTCCATGTCAGGCAGTGATCCAAGTTGAGTGAGTTCAGAACGAGCCTGACTTCAGCGGGGATTATAGGTGAATCCATTGTCCAGCTGAAGTCATGAGTGATAATGGTTATGATGCGTCCGTCCTCTCTGGCTGTCGAGTGAATGAATACCTGAATGTGAATACGAATCTGAATCTGAATGTGCCCGGGATAGCGCCATCGGCTTATTTTTGTAGTTAATTTGACATTTTATGGCAACGTTTGCTCAGTTGGATATATAGAATATGCACACCGCCCCACTGCGACAGGTTAGGAGTCCCCAATTTGGCACCCAAAATGGCTGCTTGGTGTGTAGCTCGTGAGGAGTGATGTTGGAATTATGGTAACTAGGACGGTGGCATCACATTATATGTCTAGGCAATGGGGGACATGTTAGTACCGACTATAGCCTTTGGTCCAATTTGACCCTACATCGCTTCACGACGGGCGGTTGAGTTCAGCCTGGCTCAATCAATCGGCGATTCATGCCTCTTCACAATGATACATTATTACACCCCTCGAGTGTACATTGGTAAGCATATCTTGCCCTGACGTAGGAGTTGATGGACTAAATGTTATCAAAAACGTACTCTGTATTTACGTAATTATTCTTATTTGTTGTATTGTCTTCCTGTATTTTGTATTCTCTAGTCATATTTTCTACCTGTGTCATCGTGTATCCATGTGAATTTCGTTTTCCTGGTTGCTTACATGTTTGAATTTAGTTTTATTAACCCTTTACCCAACAAAACGGCCAAAACCGGCCAAATAAAGCTTCAACAGCCTAAAATATCTTGGGTATGTCTCAATAGAACCATACAAATATGGTTATCATTGGAACCGGCTCCTTGACCACATTGTGATAGTTACAGTTATGCCCTGTGCCAATGCATTCTCTTATATATGCGAGTCGACCATAGGTCGCCTCGCATATATAAGAGAATGCATTGGCCTAAAAAAAAAAAAATTCTTACATTCTTTAACAATTTTATAATTTTTAATGTGTTAAGCCAATGCATTCTCTTATATATGCGAGGCGACCTATGGTCGACTCGCATATATAAGAGAATGCATTGGCACAGGGCCCTTCTGTTGGGTAAAGGGTTAATTTCTGTCTCACTGTTAGGAGGATGCTGGGCTATATTTTGTCATACATCTGTTAAAATGTTGATTTCACACGAAACCAAAATGCATTTTTTTAACCTTGTCACAGACATGCAACTCATTTTGCTTTTGATCAAAACCAACCACAATTGGTTTCGATCAAAACCAGGTCTCCAAAACCTTGTTTACTTTTAATCAAAACCACATGTTATTTTGGTCAAAATAAAATGTGGTTTTGATCATTATGTATTGACCAGAACCATTTTGGTTACATATATGTGACAAAACATTCATTCCAGCGATTTCGGGTTCGCATTTTCCTGCAGTCCAGTATATTCGTTTCAAAGTTACTTATACCGCAATGACGAGTGCTAAACGATTATAGCATCTATTTTAAATTTTAATTGTAACAAAATGTCAACAATGAAAGGGAATCAATAAACGTTTGCTCACAATATAAAGATCAATACATGAATTTAGAGTGCGTCTATAGGTCGATATTAATTTATTGTGATAGTCTGCATCTAACGGTGATCGTACAGGCTATAAGCATGGACCATACATAGTGTAAAAAAAAAATATTGATCAGATTAGAACAGTAATTAGAAGTGCCGTTTATCGTCCTTGCCAAGACAGTCAATGTTAAAGACACGGTTGGCCTTGGTGGTGGGTATCCTGTGAAAATATCTCCACCCGTCAAAAACCGCTACAAACAGAAAGAACATCAAAATGTAGATAGACTTTGTCCGTATACAAATAAGAAATTTCGCATAAACAGTATGTTATGGTCATATGTTTGACCATTGTTATGTAAACAAAAGCATAAAAAGTAACTTTTCTGGTGTTTGTTTATATTATGATGGTAAACATAAAGAGCGTCCTTTGTTGGTGAATACCTGATATGGAACTAATAAAGAGCGTTTATGCCATTTGTGTGTGATTAGCGAGTAGCATTGTGCTGTCTTCTGTAACACAATCAGGCTCTTGCTTAGGTAAAATATAGTAGGTCTTTATGATAACATGCTGTTTACGCGATGGTCATGGTATATATGAACGGAACTGTATGCGTTTTAATGTTTTTTCTGTTTACGGTGTTTGGAACAAATATGAATATTTTCGACAATTAAGGCCGCACGTGCCTTTAAAACCGTTGTATCACTCATTATCATGCAAAATTATCATGAAGACCAATTATGTTATTTACTGTGTTATGCATGCATGCAATCTTCTGGTATTTACTGTGTTATGCATGCATGCAATCTTCTGGTATTTACTGTGTTATGCATGCATGCAATCTTCTGGTATTTACTGTGTTATGCATGCATGCAATCTTCTGGTATTTACTGTGTTATGCATGCATGCAATCTTCTGGTATTTACTGTGTTATGCATGCATGCAATCTTCTGGTATTTACTGTGTTATGCATGCATGAAATCTTCTGGTATTTACTGTGTTATGCATGCATGCAATCTTCTGGTATTTACTGTGTTATGCATGCATGCAATCTTCTGGTATTTACTGTGTTATGCATGCATGCAATCTTCTGGTATTTACTGTGTTATGCATGCATGCAATCTTCTGGTATTTACTGTGTTATGCATGCATGCAATCTTCTGGTATTTACTGTGTTATGCATGCATGCAATCTTCTGGTATTTACTGTGTTATGCATGCATGCAATCTTCTGGTATTTACTGTGTTGTGCATGCATGCAATCTTCTGGTATTTACTGTGTTATGCATGCATGAAATCTTCTGGTATTTACTGTGTTATGCATGCATGCAATCTTCTGGTATTTACTGTGTTATGCATGCATACAATCTTCTGGTATTTACTGTGTTATGCGTGCATGCAATCTTCTGGTATTTACTGTGTTATGCATGCATGCAATCTTCTGGTATTTTAGCAGATGGTCATACTATAAAAGTGATTCTCATGTCGCTCTCGTTACCAAATCGTTCTGGGTTTTTGAATTAGATTTCCAATAAAAGCAGTATGAACCGAAAAACCTTCTCTGCAACAAAACAAATATGTAATTTGATCAAAGACGCCCTAGATATGGGAAATTCGGGACATACCATATAATTAATATATATTAAATCAACGAAAGCTCACACTAATAACCAACAAATATCAACATTGTGTTGGTATAGGGTGAGTTAACCAGCAAATTGAAACCTGTATTATAGCCTATTAAAAATAGACGGCGCCCAAATGCAGTCACAGGCAAGTCGATATATTTATTCATATATAAATGATTTGATATATAGTATTTTATCGAGATTGACGCTATAAGATGGTTATATCCAATAAATAATTTGAATTTGATATATATGATTCGTCTGAGTCGGAGATATTGTCTGAGCTATCTTCACAGGGAGTTTTTATAAGCCACACTTTTTACTAAATTATTTTACATATTTATTTTATAAATGTTCTCTATTATTCAAAATTATTTTCATATTAATGGCACTAGCTGGGATACCCGGCGTTGCTCGGGTAAAGAAGATTGGCAACATATTGGAGTGTTTCGACATACATTTGCACATTTTCAAGAATTTCTCTATATATACACCACATTGGCGGTCTCCCCTTCTGTTGCCTGGATGAATAGGTTGACTGTTAATCTAGTCCTATTATGTATATACACCACATTGGCGGTCTCCCCTTCTGTTGCCTGGATGAATAGGTTGACTGTTAATCTAGTCCTATTATGTATATACACCACATTGGCGGTCTCCCCTTCTGTTGCCTGGATGAATAGGTTGACTGTTAATCTAGTCCTATTATGTATATACACCACATTGGCGGTCTCCCCTTCTGTTGCCTGGATGAATAGGTTGACTGTTAATCTAGTCCTATTATGTATATACACCACATTGGCGGTCTCCCCTTCTGTTGCCTGGATGAATAGGTTGACTGTTAATCTAGTCCTATTATGTATATACACCACATTGGCGGTCTCCCCTTCTGTTGCCTGGATGAATAGGTTGACTGTTAATCTAGTCCTATTATGTATATACACCACATTGGCGGTCTCCCCTTCTGTTGCCTGGATGAATATGTTGACTGTTAATCTAGTCCTATTATGTATATACACCACATTGGCGGTCTCCCCTTCTGTTGCCTGGATGAATAGGTTGACTGTTAATCTAGTCCTATTATGTATATACACCACACTGGCGGTCTCCCCTTCTGTTGCCTGGATGAATAGGTTGACTGTTAATCTAGTCCTATTATGTATATACACCACATTGGCGGTCTCCCCTTCTGTTGCCTGGATGAATAGGTTGACTGTTAATCTAGTCCTATTATGTATATACACCACATTGGCGGTCTCCCCTTCTGTTGCCTGGATGAATAGGTTGACTGTTAATCTAGTCCTATTATGTATATACACCACATTGGCGGTCTCCCCTTCTGTTGCCTGGATGAATATGTTGACTGTTAATCTAGTCCTATTATGTATATACACCACATTGGCGGTCTCCCCTTCTGTTGCCTGGATGAATAGGTTGACTGTTAATCTAGTCCTATTATGTATATACACCACATTGGCGGTCTCCCCTTCTGTTGCCTGGATGAATAGGTTGACTGTTAATCTAGTCCTATTATGTATATACACCACATTGGCGGTCTCCCCTTCTGTTGCCTGGATGAATAGGTTGACTGTTAATCTAGTCCTATTATGTATATACACCACATTGGCGGTCTCCCCTTCTGTTGCCTGGATGAATAGGTTGACTGTTAATCTAGTCCTGATATGGTATGGTAAAGAGGTTCCGGTCGCTGTGGTATTCGAGTCGGCGTGTGACGTTGAGTGCGGTCTCAAGCTGCAAAACAGAGTTCAGTCCCCTCGCTCAGCTATGTCTGATCGCTGCCGGAATGTGCATTTTCTTAATTAAATCTAACATTTTTTTATTGAAGTGTTTTTGTGTTACAATTCATTCTGGCTTCATCTGGACACTTTTCAAATGAATATGGAGAGTTCAGTTTCTCAGAATAATGCAGAATGAATTGTAACACATAAACGTCTCAAATAAATAATCAATGTGTTATTTCTTCACATTGTGTGTAGGTGCTGGCAGTGGTAAGTCCTGAGAGGCAGGGGACAGAACTCTGCATGGAGCCCAGCAAAACGGAGGAGTAAACTCTGCATGGCGATTCGTGTGGCATCCGTGTATACTAACGATAAAGAGCGTTCAGTGTTGATCTATTCCTGATATGGTATGAATAAAGAACTCTTATATGTTCGCTTTTAGTGCAATATGTTAACTAAATTCCGTGCGGTGTCTCAGCTATAGTCTTTTAAAGATATCTCAGGTAAACGGGACCTCCTATATAATTATGCTCACCGAGTCCAATTACCCCTATATATATAAAAAAAAAACCAGTTATGATGGTCCAGCAGTTTGATCGCGAAGTGGTATAGTTTGGGGGGGGGGGGGGGGCAATCCCGGGATTCTCGGAAGAACCGAGTGGTCATCCCCCTAACCGTAGCTTTTATTAAATTAAGAACACATAAAAAAGAAACAGTTTTTACAAATATTGTTGTTTTCGCCGTTGATCTTTCTGCTGATATATATTTTTTGCTCTCCATTAACCCTTTACCCAACAAACCGGCCAAAAACGCCCAAATAAAGCTTCAACAGCCTAAAATATCTTCGGTCTGTCTCAATAGAACCATACAAATATGGGTATTATTGGAACCGGCTCCTTGACCACAATGTGATAGTTACAGTTATGCCCTGTGCCAATGCATTCTCTTATATTTGCGAGTCGACCATAGGTCGCCTCGCATATATAAGAGAATGCATTGGCCTAAAAAAAATCTTTTTTTAACACTTTTTACCATTTTTTCTTACATTCTTTAACAATTTTATAATTTTTAATGTGTTAAGCCAATGCATTCTCTTATATATGCGAGGCGACCTATGGTCGACTCGCATATATAAGAGAATGCATTGGCACAGGGCCCTTCTGTTGGGTAAAGGGTTAAACTCTTCTGTTTCTTTCCGCATGCCTCTCATGTTTATAGGATCGAGGCTGCTCTTTCTCCATACATCTTCTGTGGGTGACGCCGGCCTCGCCAGGTATCTCGGTGTCGCAGGGACGGATATGGTAGATTCCGTCCCTGGTGGAAACTGGCTGGGTGGTGTTGCCAACTCCAAATCGAAGACAAACAAACGATTTATTTTTATTTATTGGGGATTTGGGAGTGAACCCGGGAAGATTTGGAAGAGGCGGCACACATTCCCTACAACCCACTTAGGAAATGTTGGATGGAACCATGAATGGTATTACAATATATGACTCGATGAAAATGATGGTGGAAATGATCTAGACATAAATTATTTTTTCTCTTTCTTTATTTTCTTTCTCTGTCTGCTGTTTTGTTGAGGGTTCTGTTTGGGATGTGGCCGGAAGAAGTTCTGGTTGTTGTTTTGTTGTTGTTTTTTTAAGCTCTGCTCTTTCTGCTTCAACTTCTGCCATAATCTTCTGCGCATCCCTTATGAGCACCGCATCGGAGACGATGGAGCTGCCGCTGTTGTTGGTGGTGCAAACAAACGAAAAAACTAAATTTAGTTTTATTAATACATCTTAACTTTTCTTATTGTGTGAATTTCGCACATCTCTTTGTCACTCTCAGTTATGCAATGTTGTCAATCTATATTTATAAACGTGATAAAAATCACAACATTGTCGTATTGGCATGTCAAGTAAAACTAGAGATGGGCCTGTCCCAGATGGGACTGAGGTATATCCCCGTATTCAACATCTTATTTGAATGCAGTAGTCAGTACTGTATATTGGGCACTGAAATTATGTGAACAGGTAACCCTAAATCCCATAAACCCTAACACTAATCTTGAACCTCTTAACCCTTAGTCCTAATCCTAAAACGTATGGACTGAAAAATATAGGAATAAAAGCTCGGACAAAATTATGCATTTTGAGAAGTTTTGTAAGTTGAAAAAGGGGGCTAACTCCACCAAAAATAAAAGCTCGGACAAAATTATGCATGTTGCGAAAAAGTTCTAAGTCGAAAAAGGGGAATAACTCCACACACAAAAAGTCGGACAGACGTCATAATCGCAGGTGCACAGGTTCCCATGGGACTAAATATCAGTGCCAAGTTAAAAAAAAAACATTGACCTAAAAATGTAGGAATAAAAGCTGGGACAAAATTATGCATGTTGCAAAACAATTTCTAAGTCGAAAAATTGGGATAACTCCACCAAAAATATATGTGCCAAGTTAAAAAAAAATTGACCTAAAAAGTCAAAATAAGGGGGGGGGGTAACTCCACAAAAAAAAGTCCGACAGACGTCATAATCGCAGGTGCACAGGTTCCCATGGTGTTTGATGTCTGTGCCAAGTTTCACGGAAAATGATGATAAAACGACTGAGAAAAACTGCGGACAAATTTGTGTCCACATACGTACGGACATACGACGGACCAGACGGACAGACGGACGGACAAGCTGATTCCAGTATACCCCCCCCCCCCCCCACACACAACTCGTTGCGGGGGGGGGTATAATTAGCACATCCTTAATAATTGTCAATTGTTCACAGTTGCATTAGGCTCTATTTTGTTAATAGCATATAAGACCCGCCATATCAAATCCAGTCGTAAGTCGGGATTTTTTTACCCTGTGCCAATGCATTCTCTTATATATGCGAGTCGACCATAGGTCGCCTCGCATATATAAGAGAATGCATTGGCCTAACAATTTTTTCTACAATTTTAATAATTTGTTCTTGTATTCTTTAACTAATTTTATAATTTCACCCATACAGAGCCCCAGACAAACATGAGCAGACGACACTCTTCTATATGCTTCTACATGTGTGTGGGGCTCCCTGCAGGGTAAGGATGTTTTTTATTTTATGTCCTAAAAATTGTAAGAAATATTTATTTTTTAAAAATGATAAAAAATTGTTAGGCCAATGCATTCTCTTATATATGCGAGGCGACCTATGGTCGACTCGCATATATAAGAGAATGCATTGGCACAGGGTAAAAAAATCCCGACTTACGACTGGATTTGATATGGCGGGTCACATATAAGACACAACTGATAGCGAAACCAGAGCATTTAATCGGCATGTTCTTATCTTCAACCGCCACCGAAGTTGCTGCTGGGATACATTATTTACGGTTCACTATATGCAACTCATTCGCAAACTCCAGGCAGAGTTATCTCCCATCGCTCCACTGAGATACCACTGCCACAAGGACATTTGGTAAGGATTTCTGACTTATGTTTTAGAATTAAAATTGTCTGTCTGGCACAGTTCATATTGTTCTTATCAATACCGAAATAATTACCATTATTTCAAACTTTTGGTGGTCAAAATAAGATAATAGGTGAGAAAGTATAATCGCAGTGTTTAGCTGAGAGGGCGCTGCATGGACTTTGACCCGTTGGGTGTTTTAAATGCCATGCGTATACGGCCATGACCAAGGGATCTGTGTCCTTAAGAAATTATAATGGCATGATCATATCAATGAAAAAACAAAGGACAATCTGTAATGGGTGCCATCAGAAGATCTTTTACACACCTAGATGATAATAGACTTGTGAAATTATATAAAGGCTTGGTCCGACCACATTTGGAATACGAACAGCCAACATGGAAACCCCACCTACAAAAACATATCGAACGATTAGAAGGACTTTAGAGAAGAGCAACTAACTTAGCACCCGGGCTAAAAGACATGGAATACGACAAAAGATTGGAGCGACTTAAAATTCCAACAGTACAATACAGAATACATCAAGGTTGCGTGATATAGAGTGTTTCAAAATTTATAATACATACGTCGCAGACACGCTCACAAGAAATACTTACAAGAGAACTAGAGGACACAGTTACAAACTATACATAGAGTGATCAAACTACATCACAAGAAAATATTCATTCAGTCAGAGAGTAGTGGAAATATGGAACAACATACCAGAAAAAGTTGTATGTTCAGAAGATATGAACCAATTTAAGAACAACCTTGGTAACCATTGGGACAAGCAACAGGTGATATTCAACGCTGAATTGAAAACTAACCTGACAATCTCTCAAACATGCAACAAGTCTCTAGCAGAGAATTCTCTAGTTGACGTGTCATGTACATGTATAACTGAGGTGGATACAGAGGCAACCATAGGAGCCAGCGTCCACTAAAAGCAGAAGTAACCATAAGTGGTGGTGTTGTTGTCCAGGCCAAGTGCTTAATTAAACGGACATGGCTCATTCGAGCTTCCAAATTATATCTACGTAATTTGGCATGAGGTATAAGATAGGTTGATAATTACAAGAACTATTAATATACCGCCTTCATATGCTCTGAACAATAGTCAATACTGTCCATGGTCACAGCCATTTTCCCGCTGTTTTAAATTGTTCGCACAGAAGTGGAACAAACGCTCTTTATTTCTACCATATTAGGAATAGACTAACACGTAATGCTCTTTTCCATGTCATGCTGCGCAAATGGCTGTTTTATAATTACGACCCAAAACGTCGTGTTCAAAGATGTATGTGTTGTGACATCAATGCGTCTTTCTGTGACATACAATGATTGTTGAAATATAGCTCAAGTATTTATCTACTTATTTCGATACGGAAAAAATTCAAAAGCGAATATTATTAGGTGTATTTTGAATAGTATGCCGCCATTTTGGCTTTAAATTGTTTCGAAAAGCAATCAGAAATTGACCTTTATGTCTTGTTTTGGCGATGCATTCAAAGTACAGAAACTAAAGCTGCGTGCGGTTGTGTTCGCAAGCACATAATGTTGATTCAAGCAGTCAGGCAACTCAAGCAGTCAGGCAACATTGCTTCAGTTGCAGAGCATGCATCATCGGAGATGGAAATATCTGATCAACATATTCTCGCGGAAATACGCACATAATCGACTTATAATATGAAATAGGTACATATTGTGATTATTTTATTCTGAAATAAGCATATAATGGACTCTTATCCGTTAATTTCGTTTTATGGCGCGGGCCACACTGAAAAGTCGGGAGTTGGCTTATTTGTGTCATTTTCCGCACATAATCTGCTTAGAATCGCCTCCGTATTAGTCGATACTGTGACTAAATTGCTCTCATTTTCAGCACATTATATCGACTCAAAATGAGGCGATTCTAAGCAGATTATCTACATAAAATAAGTTCTATTATAAGCAGATAATGTGCTTGTTTTTGGGAGAACAGGCTGGTCTGATGCACTGCACCTCAAACTCCCAGAAACAGATTGATACTTGATGTTTTGAGCCAATTCTACAGCAAGGGGCCTCGGTGGCTCGATCGGTTAGGGGTACAACTCCAAGTCGTTTTGCCCTCCAGCGCTGGCGATGAGAGTTCAAATCCCCCATCGTGGACTTTTAACTCGACATCGTTATCTGGTGGCGTTGCCAGTTTCTCGTCAATGGCTGGCGGTTTGCCGCACACGGTCGACGAGATAATCAGCCCAATGATATTTACTGAGTACAATTCGTTTATAACAATAAAGCTGTTTTCTGACTATTTCGATATGAAATATATGAAAATAACTTATTTTTGGCATGTCGTATAGCGTTCTGAACACCTCATTGGAGTGGTTCACATTACTTTAATACAAGTGCAGAATGATAATTATACATTGGTGGAGAATTGTCAGGTAATAAGTTTGTGGTCGTTTGTTGAACTTTGTATCGACACATCCTTAGGCAGCTATTCGCTAAAGCGTATTTGTTATAGCAAGGTTCCTACACCACCCATATTTCTGAAAACAGGCTTTCCCAATGGATCAATTATGTAGCCCTCAAAACCATTACTTAAAGAACCGCCTACAAACGAACACAGTAGCGCTCCGACTGATAAAAACTAATATCTCCAACGGCTGATGCTATTGCTTCATTCACGTATAAACTGACTCTGTGTGATGCGCTCTTTGAAGTTCCAATGACTCGTGCACATCTGCAAGAGTATAAATAGCCGCAAAGGGTTTCTAGCAGGTACTGTCTCGAGATTTCTCAGAACTATCCCAGACGCGCCTGTGCCGACAGATTGACGATGGTGTAGATTATTACTGTACGGTGTTGCGACCTGTGGCTGCGTTGATATTTGTCCGGCGTGTATCGCGGTTGTGTTGTGATTATTCTGCAATTTGATATATCGGATTTTTGGCAACGTTTTGGCAGGTAATTTTAACTTTCTTCTGTTCTGCTGCTCTGCACATGCTTGGGTGCGAACTGGTGTTGTTATTTTCCTGCTTCCCTTTTGATCTAACTCTAATTGGTACTGATTGGGAGAAACACCATGCCATCCAGACAAGCTTTCGAGGCAATGTTTGGCATACTGGTAATGACTCTCCCGCGCCAAAAATGTCGCATTCATTCAAATTGGTATCAGTGTTGTAATTTGATTATAACCGGTCTAATATGTTTAACTTGATGCAGTCTGGTGAACATATAGGTTACAAACACCTAATTATTTTCCATAGGCCACAGTGTTAACTAGAAGTCCCGCCGGCGATGGGTTAAGCCTATTTGAACTTCAAGTGGTCAATTTCCCTTAGAACGTCATCTGCTGCACCAGTCTGTGACAACAAACGCGCCCTTTTCGGTATTTTTTTCAAACGATAATCTTGCATTTCTACAACTACCCCATTTACTACACAAAAATCAGCAGCAAAAAAATACCAAGACCCCTTTCATAACTTCGTGACCCCACCAGATTCTTCCTGGACATCTAAACATACATGATCGCCATATTTACGTAGGCTATGATATTCTGTTCCCACTTAGGGATATTTCCCTCAATGATAATCAACCAATCAACAGCCAGAATTTTTTTTTATGCTGACTCGAGTTTCCCTACACAAATTCAAGAAGCGTAACTCTATATAATTAGTTGCTTGTAACCTATACAGCTGTACTAGCAGACCCATTTAGAACGGTGCAAGTGTACCCATTCCCACTGTAAACAAAAGCTGTGTACCATTCACCACATGCACTCTTAGAACAAATAATTAATAAAAAATTCCTATACAATTGCGACTCATTAGAGAACATTAAAGTATTTAAAACATCATCTTGGGTAATGCCATATTTCATTGAAATTATGAAGCATGAAGTACACAGGCTACTACAGCATATTAATGACTATAATGAAAAGATCAACAGACCCTCAAACGACAGAGGAATCGTACGTGCAACAAAACTTAGATTTTCAGGCTCAAAATACTGACCCCCCCCCCCCAACCCAAGTCCTGACAGTAGAAATCACATCAAAAACATGTGACAAAGAAAATTAGCTCTTTGTATCAGGGTCCATTAATTATCTCTTACGTTTAATGAATTGGGTGATTATGGATTTACTGTTCATATAGACAATATAAATATATATGCCATGGTGAGCTAATGACCCGTGCTGGTGCACGAGGAAGCAACTGAACGTTCATGTATAGTATATCCCTGTATATGATGGCAAACACACAACATACCAATTGAACTGGAAGGCGTGTTCAACGTTTGTTGAAATTCTTATCAGAACATTTCCTAAGGGAAACTATCCCAGACGATGAGTATTTAGTATCGTGATTAATAAATAGTCCAAGTTAAAGGTACTCAATCCTATTCGATGGTCCCCATATCATCAGATTCCAACATCAACGTTTTTAAATTTCTTGTGTTCTGCTGCTCTACACATGCTTTGGTACGAACTGGTGTTGTTATTTTTCTGCTTCCCTTTTGATCTAACTCTAATTGGTACTGATTGGGAGAAACACCATGCCATCCAGACAAGCTTTCGAGGCAATGTTTGGCATACTGGTAATGACTCTCCCGCGCCAAAAATGTCGCATTCATTCAAATTGGTATCATTGTTGTAATTTGATTATAATAGGTCTAATATGTTTCACTTGATGCAGTCTGGTGAACGTATACATATGTACTAGCAGACCCACTTAGAAAGGTGCAAGTGTACCCATTCCCACTGTAAACAAAAGCTGTGTACCATTCACCACCTGCACTCTTAGAACAAATAAGAACATTAAAGTATTTAAAACATCATCTTGGGTAATGCCATATTTCATTGAAATTATGAAGCATGAAGTACACAGGCTACTACAGCATATTTATGACTATAATGAAAAGATCAACAGGCCCTAAAACGAGAGAGGAATCGTACGTGCAACAAAATTTTAAGCTTAAAATACTGAGCCCCCAACCCAAGTCCTGACAGTAGAAATCACATCAAAAACATGTGACAAAGAAAATTAGCTCTTTGAATCAGGGTCCATTAATTATCTCATACCATTAATGAATTGGGTGATTATGGATTTACTGTTCATATAGACAAATATAAATCTATATGCCATGGGTGGGCTAATGGCCCGTGCTGGTGCACGAGGAAGCAACTGAACGTTCATGTATAGTATATCCCTGTATATGATGGCAAACACACAACATACCAATTGAACTGGAAGGCGTGTTCAACGTTTGTTGAAATTCTTATCAGAACATTTCCCATGGGGAACTAATCATCGGTGAGTATTTAGTATTCTGATTAATAAATAGTCCTATTTAAAGGTACTCAATCCGATTCGATGGTCCCCATATCATCAGATTTCAACAACAACAACAACAACAACAACGTTTTTAAAATGCCGCTCCAGTTATCAGAATCGATTAATTGCCCAAACATAATGCCAACCAGTCAACTATAGTATAAAATTGCCCAAAACCTGTTATTTATCAACATTCTGTTAAACGAAATTTTGCCGGTTTGTCAAACATCTGACCAAAAAAAGTCACTTGCTTTTAGAGTTATCCATCTTCATCCGCAATTTGGTAATATATTTCAAAAATCGATATCTGATCACTCTGAACTTTGATGGGTGGGCTCCTCGACACGAATCAAATATTTTTTACCCCCGAAGTCAAGGAAATAGTAATTTGCGAGCGTTAATTCGGATTATACATCTTTAATACTGTCAATGCTATATTTTTGATAATTATAACCACGAAAAAGTGCAATAAAAAGTCAGCCAGCATATCGTCATAGGGATAGAAAATTAATGTTTGGAAAAAAAACCCTCATTCACAAACATTCCATATAGGATCAGGGTTGTTTTAAGTTTGCCAACAAACTACGAATACAGGTTTGATAATGCAACTCAAAAATAATGGACATGTTGAACAGCATGAATTTTCGTGAAGTAATGCATTACTTTGAATTAGTTGTAATTTAACCCTTTACCCAACAGAAGGGCCCTGTGCCAATGCATTCTCTTATATATGCGAGTCGACAATAGGTCGCCTCGCATATATAAGAGAATGCATTGGCTTAACACATTAAAAATTATAAAATTGTTAAAGAATGTAAGAAAAAATGGTTAAAAGTGTTAAAAAAAGACTTTTTTTTAGGCCAATGCATTCTCTTATATATGCGAGGCGACCTATGGTCGACTCGCATATATAAGAGAATGCATTGGCACAGGGTATAACTGTAACCATCACAATGTGGTCAAGGAGCCGGTTCCAATGATATCCATATTTGTATGGTTTTATTGAGACAGACCGAAGATATTTTAGGCTGTTGAAGCTTTATTTGGCCGGTTTTGGCCGGTTTGTTGGGTAAAGGGTTAATGACCCATTACTTTTCATTGCACATATAGTAATGTCAGTGATATTGGTAATGTTCTGTATAATGTATAACCATTACGCATTATCATTAACAAATATGATGGATATAACCCCATGTTCGTAGAACCAACGTGTTTTTGGAACCTTACTGGCTTAAATTCATACCAGTTGAACCGAAAAGAACAACCACATAACTCCATCAACCGGAGCTTGTATTATAAAGTAGGTTTAACGTTAATTTTTATATATCAGTTGTTAGTTTTGTCTTAAGTTAGTTCGGTGTTAATCAATAAGTTTATATCTAAGTTATCGTAAAAAATCAATCGATGTTTTCTTTTCGGTCAATTCAATCAAAGTGTTTCTATACCTGTTATAATTCACAATATATAGTGATAAAATCTTGGCACATTGTCGAAGTAATCAACACGTCACTTAATTATCACTTCAAGGTGTAATATCGTTAATCAGATAAGACATAGCTTTCGGCTATTTAGCAACTGTCAAGTTTTCGACTTCGGTATAAATATTCGGCAATTTTCAAAATTCGACACACAGAACATTACGTTAGAACATTAACGTTGTTTCATTATCAGAATCAGGTTAGTATATTGTGCAGCTACATTCGAGAACCCGATGTCTGTTTCGTTATAATATGCAGCCGACTTCATAGGATTTACATTCGAGAAGCTCGATGTTTATGCTTCAGAAACTAGGCGTTTGAATTGTTTTGTTTTACTGACTGGGTCACCACATTGATGTATATCTCTCATCCAGCTGGAATTTCTGTTTTGTGAAATAAAAGTATGTTAAATTCCCCAAGGACTCAATAGTTGT
Organism: Siphonodentalium dalli; assembly: GCA_032622095.1. NCBI lineage: Eukaryota > Metazoa > Mollusca > Scaphopoda > Gadilida > Siphonodentaliidae > Siphonodentalium > Siphonodentalium dalli. The sequence continues at coordinate 153,710,030 of CP136068.1, read as the reverse complement.
ATGGTTGTATCAGCACCCAGCCTACAGCACAAAACGAGCACTGCACTCTGAGACATTACCGAATCGTACACAGAAAGTACCGCAGTTGAATATATTTACATTCCTATTCGTGATATGGTATTTTGTCTGATGGGGTCATTGTCACAAGGCATCGATCACATTCGTAACCAGCTTTTAAGGTCGATCACAAAAGTAGCCAACTTTTTACAGACGATCGCATTCGAAGCTAGCTTTTCAAATTCCATCGTTTTATGACGACTGAAACGGCGCTAATTTGTAGGAACAGAACTCGAGCAAAAACCTTTTTATTTAGATTATTAGATAATCTAATATTAAATTCAAATATAAGTTGTACATCAACTCAAAGGCTAACTAGTCTCGTTCATTTAGGCCCACGTGCATACAAATGTGATCACCCTTGAAACGCTAGCTACAATTGTGACCGATTTGAAAAGCTGGATACAAATGTGATCGATGCCTTGTGAAAATGACCCTATCACACAAAGTACCATATCACGAATACGAATGTAAATATGTTCAGCCGTAATCTTGTTAACATTTGTGTGCGTAATTGATTGTATTGGGAGAGAGGCTTCATAAGTTGACAAAACTTATGCCCCAATTAAATCTATTTTGCATTATTAGGCCAAAGAAAAAAATATTTTTGATTTGGGTTTCCTTACCTACCCTATTTTAAACCCCCTACCCTAAAGTTTTGTCATGGTTTTCAAAAAATCTTTTTAATTTTTTCTCCAAAAATTTCATAAAACACAAAAAACACATGTATGCATCTGAGAATAGGTTGATTTCTTAGTAAAACTATTGTGTAATATTAAAATTTATACAAAAATAATCAAAAGTAGTTTTATGTCAATCTTGCAGAGTAAAATACGCACATGAATAGTCATAAAAATATGTCAAAATAAAAAAAATTATTAAAAAAATAAAATTTCAAGCCTACCTACCGACCCTATTTTTTTCCGGTTTGTAACCCAAACCAGACATTTAATTTTCTTTGGCCTTATACAAATAAATATGTTTCAAGTAAATTACCATTACCCCAACCGTGATTGGAACACAACCTGCGAAAAATATTGACAGTCGAATTCAGCGATTATTAGATATAATATTGCACACCCATTTCTTTATTTTTGCGTGCAACATACAGAATCTTTCAAATCGTTTATTCTGCCTTGTAATTGGCCAATGCAAAAGTATTACGTTGACGACGTCCTTGGCGACGACTTCAACTGTAACAAAAATGTCTTCATTGTTATGAGACATACTCTGTCTGAAGGTCCCCGCACACATGAACCAAGACATACTCGTACACATAGATCCTAAGTATATAATGGGGCCTTTCCTCGAACATACACGATGCCACGAAGCGTTAGAAATGTTTACAAGACTTCGTATTAGTAATCACAATTTGGAAATAGAGCAATATTTAAAAAAAATTCCAGTTAAAACAGATTGTGTACAATGTGAGATCAGGCACGTGTTGAAACTGAATATCATTTTGTTATCGAGTGTAGTGCACACTCTGATCTCAGGGAAAGAATATTTCAAGATATTCAGAAAATAAGGGTGAATTTTCAAAAATGAGCGATAGTGAACAAATTCAAACGATTATGAGAAATGATGATGCAAAGATTATAAACACCGTATGCAACATGATCCGGTTGTTCTTTCTCAGAAGGGGGGTCTTTGAAAGTTTACTATATTATAGTATTATAGAGATAAACCTGAGAAGTTATTGGTGGTCGTTGAATGACGATGCGTTAATTGCACCAAACAGGTATGTTGAACACAATTTATGTTCGTTTGTATTTACATGCATGGTTTAAGTTTGAACTAATTATGTAACGCGCAACTGCCTATATATATATATCTGGTGTATTGCAATAAATATTATATTATATTCTATTCTATACTCTGTCTAAAGGTCCCCCGCAAACTTGAGCAATCGAGCTAAGCAATCGGCCTCACGCATCAAACATGTTTGATATTTTGTCGTGTCGGGAGCCCGATTGCTCAGGTCTACGGGTTACGCGAGCAATAATGCCCAGCAAAGCAGGATGGAAAAGTGCGTCACTAAAACCAGTTTGAGTTGACAAAATGTTTCTCGTTCAAATGGTGATGTCTGTACAACGTAAAATTCAATCTGGAATAAACCAAGAATATATCATTCGGTTCGGAATGTGACTGAAATGTAGGTGATTATTTTGAATATCTGTATTTTTTGTCACCGAAGCAATTAATGAAGGCACGGATAAATTGAACCATCCCCATTATTGAAATTAAACCTGGCAGGGTGGGTGGGAGATGGGGAATGTGTGGGAGGATGGCAGGGTGGGTGGGAGAGGGGCATGTGTCACTTTCTGGTGATGTTTCTGGTGATAGAAAATCACGCGATAGCGGCCTGGAATAAAAGAGTGCTGAGCCGAATTGCTCAAATCTGCGGGGAACCCGATTGCTCGCGAGTCCAAATGCTTAGCTCGATTGCCCAAGTGTGCGGGGGCCTTAACTGACAGGGACCAAATGACAGAACCGGAGATCGACTTCACAAAAAAACCACGTGCTTATTGTTCTCCCCTCTCATATATGCGATATATATAAAATACACAAATTCCCTTGGCACTGCCATTCTATTGTCTTGTAAACAAACATGTATAAAATGTTAATGTAATTATTAATCGGATGGGAATAAACAGTGGCTAAACCAGAATAGGAATGATTTTATATCATGTTGACGGATCTCTGACTAAACAATATCATTTTATAAATACTCAACATATATAAACAATGATATGTTATAAATACTCAACATATATAAACAATGTTATTTTATAAATACTCAACATCTAGAAACAATGTTATTTTATAAATACTCAACACATACCCAATGTAGAGAAATTTGGTGATGTAGTACTACTAAATATCCAAAATGTACAACTTAAAGTTGATGCAGTGATGTCAAAATAATTATAAAGGGAAAATAATAACCAATTAATACATGCGAAATTGCGCTTAGGCTGTATTGATCTGAATGTTCATAAATATGAAAGCTTTCTAATGATGATCCCAGTTGTATAGATGTGGTCATGTTTATGATGACACCTAGCACTAAATAGTCTTCTGTCCATTATGTTATATATAGACAACATTAAACGGACATGGCTCATTCGAACCTGCAAATTTTATCTATACGTGATTTGTTGGGACGAATACGATTGGTCGATAAATACACGAAATATTGATATGCCGCTTTGAAAAACATTGCCAAAGTCACAGTCATTTTCCAGCCGTTTTTAATTTTTCGACCGAAGTCATATAATGGCTCTTTATTGTTACCATATCAGGAATAGAATAAAACGGAACGCTCTTTTCTGTTCCATGTCGTGCAAATGGCTGTTTTTGTTTGGAACACAAACACCTTGTTCAGTGTTACATGTTTCTTTAATACTTGAATGGTAACAGAATGCTCATAGAAAGGTAGTTAATATATCTATCGACCTATTTCGATACCGGGAAGCATTAAAAAGCTAATAATTTATTTGTGTTTTGGAGCGCAAACCGCCATGTGGCTTTAGTCCTTAGTATCAACATTTAAAAATCTAAATTGTGAAATTTATATCAAAGATATCCCTATCCCATGTAGATGTTATACATATTTAATAATGTACAATGCAGTTGATATTTCCTTTGAATCTATTGGGTGGCTGTGGATTTAAGCCGGTATCGTTCCTCAGCGTTACACTATATGCCCATCGGATATCATAGATCATTAGCAGTGAAACGCTATTTCTTGGAATAACTGACGCGGCAACTGCACTGCATGTGAAGACATACATTATCTGTGACAGTGTAAACCCATTGGCCGCGCTCACGGTTACCCATGCCATGCCAGAGATCTTTACCCGGATATACTATATAGTATCTCTGCCCATACTATGGACGGACATTTGCAGTGTTGATGGTTATTATTATATTTCTGATGTCCTTAGCTTATTCTTAGCGTTGTGTACACGTGCTGTCAGATCTGGTTTATCGCGTGGTTATAGTTGGTTTTATAACTTGATTAGAGTTTTCTTCGTTTCAGCAACTACAGGTATAGCATTGTTATGTTACGTACGTTTGACGCCATATCACTTACAATACACGAATTTCATGTCCTACATAGAGAATATCTAATGAGTCGCAAGGAAAAACGAAGTCGAAACGGATGCGGTTAAAATCAATTAATATTGAGTTCCATATCACCACCAAAGAGGAAGTAAAACCTTCAAGAAAAAATATCGTTCAATTTTAAATGTACATGTGTCAACATAACATTGGGGGCCTCGGTGGCTCAATCGGTTAGGGGTACCACTCCAAGCCGTTTCGCCCTCCAGCGCTGGCGATAAGGGTTCAAATCCACATGTTTCCATCGTGGACTTTGTAACTCGAAATCGTGGAGTTGCCAGTTACTCGCCGATGGCCGGTGGTTTGCCGCACATGGTTGACGAGTTTATCAGCCATTGAAATCACTGTTAGATTAGTCGCAAGTGTGCGGATTTCCTCCACCACTAAAACTGGCAATGTCGTGATATGGCCTTAGTTGCTAAAGCGACAATAAACCCCAATCAATCGACATAACATTAATGTATTGGAATTGGCCACAATAAGCACTTTCTATACTAAAGCATCATTGATAAATAGTTATTCCATAGGAAATGTTCAAATAATAAGTTTAACCATTTCTATACTAAAGCATCATTGATAAATAGTTATTCCATTGGGAATGTTCAAATAATAAGTTTAACCCTTCCTATACTAATGCATCATTGATAAATAGTTATTCGATAGGAAATGTTCAAATAATAAGTTTCACCATTTCTATACTAAAGCATCATTGATAAATAGTTATTCCATAGGAAATGTTCAAATAATAAGTTTAACCCTTTCTATACTAAAGCATCATTGATAAATAGTTATTCCATAGGAAATGTTCAAATAATAAGTTTAACCCTTTCTATACTAATGCATCATTGATAAATAGTTATTCCATAGGAAATGTTCAAATAATAAGTTTCACCCTTTCTATACTAAAGCATCATTGATAAATAGTTATTCCATAGGAAATGTTCAAATAATAAGTTTAACCCTTTCTATACTAATGCATCATTGATAAATAGTTATTCCATAGGAAATGTTCAAATAATAAGTTTAACCCTTTCTATACTAAAGCATCATTGATAAATAGTTATTCCATAGGAAATGTTCAAATAATAAGTTTCACCCTTTCTATACTAAAGCATTATTGATAAATAGTTATTCCATAGGAAATGTTCAAATAATAAGTTTAACCCTTTCTATACTAAAGCATCATTGATAAATAGTTATTCCATAGGAAATGTTCAAATAATAAGTTCAACAAACGACCATTGTTTGTTGAACTTACTATCTAAACATTTCGCTCAATAAATAGGGCTCTGCACTTTTATTTATCTATCGTCTGCTTTTATCACATGAGCATCCCTCCAAGTCAACAATAGATCATTCCATTGTACACTTTTTAACTGACTTGGAGAATCCAATTAGTATATAAAGGTTAATGATGTAGGAAAGATCGCTGTCACTTTCATTGTGAAAGTATTCACGACCAACAAACTTGCAATGATTTGATATACCGTCCCTTTGCTTTAGTATGGTCGTTGAGACTCTTTTTTGATGTGAACCTAGAACAAATTGTTGACAAGCTGTTTTGGTGCCATTTTGTCTGGCAGAATCTGGGGAATAATATATCCAAAATCCGCTGAAATCCGCCTTGGGGAACAATTTCTACTGCTCTTTGAAATAGGGTCGTATTTGTGGCTTTTTGCCAATTTTACTGTTCCTTATTAGTCCAGCCAATATGATGGAAAGAAACACCCAACCGTAAACAAAATCGCTATGCAATGTATTTTGATGTGGTGTGGTTGAATGTGCCTATACCGATATAATAACATAACCAAAATCCCCATGAATCCCGGGGTGGGAAAGTCGTAATTTTTGGGTCAAAAGTCAGGAATATGTAAACAAAAAATGGTGAAAATTGTAATTTTCTGGTTGAGACTCGTATTTTAAGGTGAACCTATATTAAATTGGTAACAAGCTTTGTTTGGTGTTATTTTGTCGGTCAGAATCTGAGGAATAATAGATCCAAAATTCGCTTTGGGGGGAATTTTCTACATATATTTGAAATATGGTCCTATTTATGGCTGTTTTGTGTCAATTTTGCAGTTCATTATCAGTCCAGTCAATCTGATGGAAAGAAACGCCCAGCGGTGCACAAATTTACTATGCAATGACTTTCGGTGATTTTGACTGTGACCATACTCATATAATAACATACCCAAAATTCCCATGAATTTCTGAACGGGAAAGTCGTAATTTTTGGGTCAAAACCCTGGAATATGCAAAAAGAATGGTGAAAATTGGAATTTTTTTAATAAACAAATCTGCTAACCATAAACGCTCAGTATGACTACCAAATGTGACAAAATAATAACATATCTAAAATTTACATGCGTTTCATGACGGGGAAAGTCGTTAATTTTGGATAAAAATGAAGAAAATATGTACGAAAATGGTGAAAATTTCAATTTTTCCGGGAAGCAGGTCGACCAACGTGCACCCCAGACTGGGGCCACAGCATTAAACTTGATCCATTTTTTTTCGTAAGAATGTCTGCTCAAACTATTTTGACGCTAAAGTGTGACTGTGTATGTACCAGGAAATATGACGGCCATGTCTCGGAGTGTACTACCAATCACTTCAATGTCCTCTAAATGTATTAATGTGAAAGAAACCGGCAAGCATTATTCTTGTTCCAATAGCAGATGCCTACCATTTCGTGCATCATTTGACCTAAAACTATAAAATGGCGAATCCTAATCCCTTATTATAAGTAATATCCCGAGGATTTGACAATTCGGTGTCTAAAATGAAAATGGCAGTCGGAATGAACAATTGAAGTAATTTGTTTTTTGTTGATTTTTTTTACTGAATCTTACAATGTCGAATAAATGTACAGCTAATATGTAGTCACATATGCCACCATACGAGTTTCCAAAGCCACTAACTAGTTTCATAATACATCAAATGAGTGTCCCAAATCGCCTAACGAGTGCGCCAAACCATATACAGAATTACAAAACCCATCTAGTATCCAAAAAACAACAAGTGAGTATCCCAACCCATACGGGCGCCCCAAATCCAAATATTGTCCAAAACCACCGAAGGCGTGTCCCGATCCACCAAACGAGTTTCACAAACCACACAGACTGATGCAGACTGAGATAGTTATTGCCCAAAACGCTACTCAACGGGTGTCATAACCCACACATATAGTCCCCTTAACCATGCATCTGGTATTCCAACCCACCCAAATGAGTGTCCCAAACCACCAAATGAGTGTCTCATTCGACCTGATTAGGGACCAATCCATTTAACGAATGTTTCCAAACCACTCCGGTAGTGCTCCAGACTTTGCAACCGATGTTCGAAACCACATAGGTGTGTCCCAAACCATCTAACAGGTTTCCAAAACTACACAATGAGTGTCCATAACCACCAAATGAGTAAAACAAACCATACAATGAGCACCCATCGAGTGTGTCAAACCACTCAATCGGTGCCCCAAACCATACAATGGGTGTAACCAAACAATCCATCAGGTATCCGAAACCACACGAGTGGCAGGAATACAGTATGTACCCCATGTCACACAACTAGTGTCCCAAGACATCGGGGAGTGTCATATGGTATACAACATACAACTGTCCATTCAACTATATTGTCCCAAACGGCACAATCAGTGACACAATCGGCCACGCAGTGTCCCAATGCACATAACCAGTGTCTAAAATATATAGTGAGTGTCCCAAAAATACTCAATGTGAACAAACCACCCAATTGGTGCCCCAAAACATCGAACTGAAGTCACAAATCACCCAGCGGTCAAGTGAGGTTATCAAACCATCAAATGAGTTTACCAAAAACATGGTATGTTATATTTGATGGATGGTTTTGTACACTAGTTTGGGACACTCATTAGATGATGTGGGACATTCAGTGGGTGGTTTGAGACACTAGTTGGACGTTTTTAGACTCCTCTGGCGGTTTGAGACAACACAACCATCGTGTGGCTTGGAACACTCATTGGATGATTATGGACACTCATATGTTGGTTTGGGACACCCATTGGATGGTTTGTGGTACACACTTGATTGTTGGGTGTAATGGAACACACATTGGACTTGTTGGGGCACTATTTGGATTGTTTGTGACACTATTTGGGTGGATTGTGTTACATATTATGTGGTTTTGGGACACTAGTTGGCTGATTTGGGACGCCCATTCCATGGACAGGGACACTCACTGATTCATTTGGTATATTATTAAGAAGGTGGTTGAGACACAAGTTGCGTGGTTTCACGCCCCTCGTATGGTTTAGGACGCACGTTAAGTTATTTTGGACACTCATTGGATGTATTTCGATACTAGTTTGGTTGCTTTGGACACTCATCAAATTATATTCAATATGAGAAGATTTTGTTACAAATAAATGACATTTAAATTTTTTACTTTCGATCGCAATTTTCGCCGCCATTTTGGGACACAGTAGAGACAAATTCTCGGTATAAAGCTCATTATTATCGGATTATGATCCGACATCATTTACTGTGGTGCCAGCCGTTACAGCATAAATTGTTTTCGTCTAGATGGAAACAATCTGGTGAACTTTAGAGAAATTTACCAATTCTACTACTTTCGGTAGCCATTTTGTCCCTATTTTGGGAAGTGATGGTCTCATTTCTGCTAAAATGGGCACTAGTGGTTCATATCTGACATCTAATGGGTATTTAGTACACTGGTGTGTTCGAGTTGCGGTTATTCTGGGCATTAATATAATAATTGATTTTTCTTCGAAATTTAGTACATTTATTTCGAATTTGAGGGACACTGAAGGGCCCAAATTCCCAAACTTTGTGATATAGCTCACAATTATCAGATATTGATTTAAAATGGTATATGTTGGCACAAATGGCCATTTAAACCAAATTTCTTATAAATGGAAACGATCTGGTGAAATTTAGCGAAACTTGTCCAATTTTAACACTTTCGGTCGCCATTTTGACAATCGAATTGTACACGAAATGACATACGTCTGTCATGACAACAATAATAATTTGTTTATGATGTATGTTCCTGCCATCTGTATAACTTTAATTCAAATGTCATTCAAGTGTATATCCCATATGGAATGGCAAATCTACATAAAAACCACAAATAGGACCTTTTTCTCCAAATGCTCTGGAAAATTTACCCCAAAGCGGATTTTAGCGGATTTTGGATATGTTGTTCCCCAGATTCTGCCAGACAAAACGACACCAAAAACAGCTTGTCAACAATTTGTTCTAGGTCCAATGCTTCAACCACCAGACTACTTAGATCATCTTGGAAGCTGATGTGGATGTAAGGATCGGGGCAAGTCTGAGTTTAGTGTGCCTGTCATTTGCAGAATGAGGTCCCCAGAGGGTAAATTTACTGATGCTATCCCACATAGCGGGCTAGCATCACTAAATTCACCCTCTGGGGACCTCATTCTGCTTAGGCCTCATCTTCTCTGGAAAGTTTCTTTATTATCAAATTGCTATGGCAGACGACACATTGCATAACCGAGGTTCCCAATGGGTGTGCATCACACTATTCTCTATGTGGGAACTTCAAAATCTGAGTCTATGTCTCCCATAGTGATTTAGTGATGCTACCCTCTGTGGATCTCATTCTGCAAATGACAGGCACACTAAACTCAGGCTTGATCAGGTGACCTCACTTGACCTGACCAGAATCACATGTTTACCGCACGAATAGGCAACTCGAAATTATTTTCTGCAAAATATATATTTGTTTAGATAAAAAAAAAACAAATAATATTTTAGATTCACTCACCATATCATCATGTATATTCTATGGAATGGGTGATAATTTTTGTGGAAGAGTAGCTAATTTTATAATATCTGAAAATTCAACCCGAGCACATGTTACAATGAAACAGGAAACGGGAAATTTTGTAGTCTCATTTTCAAGGTGAATTTCTTGTTTTTTTCTTTTATTTTGCCGCTTATGAATTTATGAAACTTTAAGATCCACCTGTGTGCTGTTTATGTAATTTTTTTTCATAATGACATGAAATATTTTGTCAGTTGATATCCCCTGATCCTTTAATTAACTTCGCCACAACAATATAATGTTAATATGTGTTCTTTTTTTTCTACCCTACAGGTTGCAACGATAGTGTTCAATATAACCAAATTATGTACAGAAAGTGAAGACCGAAGATGATAACACTGCAATGAAACTTAAATACGGTCCCGTCCAGGCAGTACTAGTCAACTTGCAAGAGGCAGTTTCTTTATTCTATCTGTGAACAAGCCACCCTTTATGACACGATACTAACACGCGTCCAAGTCAATTGAATGATGTGCAGCTATGCTATTAGTGTGTCATGGTAAATACATTTTAAACAAGCCGACGTTTGGTCGTGTTTGATGTTACACCATATACCACGTAGCACGCGACGATAAAGTATGGAGTATAAAGTGCTAGAATCAAACGCGAGTAATATTACTTCCTTGTTGAACGCCACTACCGAAACAGAAACATGGGGTACACCAACCACGGTTTTCGTTGGGATTATATTGTGTGTCGGGATGTTGGCAGCAGTATGCGGAAACCTTATGGTCATCACAGTTATCTTGAGACACAAGGGAATGCGAACAAAGACCAACATGTTTCTGCTTAATCTTGCTGTTGCTGATTTTCTTGTAGGCGTATGCATGGTCCCATTCTCCATGGTAACGCTAGTGGGCAAGGGCTGGATTTTGGGAGACGCCTTGTGTACATTGAACGGTGTGCTAAACGCTGTGTTTTTCATCGTATCAATCCATACCCTGATGTATATAAGTGTGCACAAGTTCTACTCAATTAAAAACCCATTGGGTATTTGGTTTACAAGAACAAAAATCTACATTCTCATAGCCATAACGTGGATATGGGCTGTGACATTTTCGGCGTTGACGGCAGTCTTTTTATCGCACGTGATATATAAACCTCACACGATGCAGTGTGGTCCAGAGTACCCAGACTATAGCCAGTTCAAGTCGTTGATACACCACATAATAACGCAGGTGGTTAATATCTACGTCCCGTTTGGAATAATTATTGTGACGCAAGTAAAACTATTCTTAGCGATTCGTGGATACACAAAAAGGCTGCGCAAGAATTCCACTATGGAGGAGGACACTATTCTGGGACAACAGAAACGAGTGACGATCACCGTAACCATTGTTGTTGTGGTGTTCATGGTGTGTTGGACACCATATCAAATGTATTCCATGTCGGCGTCCCTGCTCAAGGGTAAAATGCCTTTCTTGGCCAACGCTCTGGTACGTATTTATATTATTACATTTTTTTTACATTCCTATATGTGATTTACCTTGATTTCTCATAGTCCACGAGTATCAATATATCAATAGCGCGTATGTATTCACTATCTGCTTATAATACACCTTGTTTTAGGTAGATTATCTGCTTACAATCGCCTCATTTTGAGTCGATATAATATGATGGAAATGAAAGCGCTTTAGTCACATTATCGACTCATAATGAGGTGATTCTAAGCATTGTATATGTGCAGACAACGACACAAATAAGCCTACTCGCGACTTTTGTTTTCTTTGGGGCCCGCGCCATAAAACTTAATATCGGGAATGAGTCCATTATCAGCTCATTGCAGAATCAAATAATCATGGTATGTACCTATTTCACAATATAGGTGGATTATGTGCCTATTTGTGAGAGGATATGTTGCATGAAAACCTAAGAAATATAGAAAATGAGTTGCGAATGCAGTCCTTTTTTGGGGGGTAAACAATTCTGAAACGTAAAGTGCCCTATCATAATCTTCATATAAGCTATCGTAGAAGCAATTGTAGATAAACGATGTCACTTATATTGGAGAAAACTCACCCTAAAACCAGCAATTTATAGGGCCATCTCCTACTATACTCTAACAGAAAGTATCTAATAAAAGAATTAATGTCAAGAATAAGAGTTAAGTACACTGAACTCCATAACGAACCACGTGTAACAACCTGATAATAACGAAAACGAGTAAAAGGCTTAAGCCATTTACTCACTTTCATTATAATTACCATGTTGTTTTACATCGTTCATCATAGAGTACATTAGTGTATTTTTCACTTATGCCTGACTCAAATTCATTAATTTGTTGCATATGTTATGTTGAATATAATACTCGGAGGCATAATCCTGGCTATACTAAAGCATCATTGCTGAGTATATTGGTCCCAAAGGAATGTTCAGATAATAAGTTCAACAAATTTATATTATCTAAACATTTGTTCAGAGTGAATGTGGACCAAGTCCTTGGAACAAACACCCATTTCTAAACTGATGCGTGGCGTTGTGTTGAAGGCTGATTAGAACAGACCCGAGTGTTTGATAACGTTGCGTTATTCATATGAGGGTCAGGCCCTAACATGTCCAAGCAGAACAATGAGTTGCGGTGTTGATTATGGTTCTGTTTTATACTGGGGTGAAGGGAGCTTTCAGCTTCAATAGCACAAGTCAGTTTATATGAACAATCCAAAACACTAAGTATTTCACCTTGATGCGTAGCCAATTTCTCTTCTTAAGACGACTCTAAACCGGCATTCACGAAAACAAAAACTTCAACAAATCTGCATATATTACCTAAATGTTTTGCATCTATGTGAACACTTTGAGAATATTCTCAATGTTAGTATTCCAAAAATAAATCCAAACTAATTTGGATTTCGTTGAGTTATAACTTCCAGTCACCCCCTCCCGACAAACCAAAATTATACTGTCGAAATGTAAAATACATGCCCCATGCAGGAATTGACCATCGTGACCGCTAATGGTCTGGTCCGTGTTTGAACTTTCCGGGTGACTTTCGACCGTTATTATCTCGTATTTTTTTTAGAATATCATCTTGCTCTTTATCTATGTCCAATCAATGTTAATATCTTGGTGAGATTTAGCTCAAGTCTATACTTTGGACTCGGCGAAATACAGATTCGCACAAAAACTAATGTTCATGGATTGGAATGATTTGATTGGCCGAGGTGTGTGAATATGTTGATAATATTACGCTTTATAAATTGTGAACCTAAATCGACCAATTTTCCAGATTCACCCTATTTATAATCGACATTAAATTGTGCCGTTTCTGTAATTTTTTTTGTATCACAAACTTCCTAAATTCACGTTATGTCGCCTTTATTAACGTAATGTGTTTTGAAATTACCACACCGGCTTGAAGTATGAATACAACAGCGGGTATGTAATATACTGGTTAAATAGTCTTATGTGAACTTTATATACCACAGAAAGATTTATTCAAATAATAAAATTAAGAAAAATATCAGGTCTTCATCATGAAACAATTAGTGTTTGTCTGCTACTGATATGATATAAATATAATAAAGAGCGCTTATATAAGGATTAACTGTCATGTGGACTATTTTTATGGAGATGTAACGGTGAGGTAAGTGGACATAACTTGTGTAAAACCCGAAGGGTTTTACCTACAAGTTATGTCCACTTACCTCACCGTTACATCTCCATAAAAATAGTCCACATGACAGTTAATCCTTATATTTATATACATTTAGCGAAAAAGCCACTTTTGTAAATATATTTAAATCGAAAAGTGTATCGTGACAAGATCAACCCAAAATACCCAATAGCACCCTTGGCAAAAGTTAATAGGAACAATTTATCTTCATGTTGAAACCCGATGATGTATTAAGTCAATCCGGTGCGAGTCCAAATGCGCCCAAAACATTACGCGTTCGTCTTTCCAAACCTAATGACGTATCGATGGTGTTATTAGCTTGGTGTTATGAGGCGTTACGCATTCACCGAGAAATAACTGCAACTAGCCACGTGGGCGCCGACCAATCAGAATGCTGGATTTAGTGATGACAACACTTAGTGTGTAAATATATAATATTGATATGATATAATTTATACAGACCTGGCATGACTATCTATACCTCTTCAGAAAAAAACTCACTATTTGCTAACAATAAAGGCCCACTTTATTTTCGAACCCCCAGATCACATTATATAAAACATGCCATATTAAATACCATTTGGAAGAGGAAGCTCCAAAGCATTGTATTATCAACTTATCCGGTGTAATAAAGTGTGAACATGTTGTTTTTGTTGAGGTAACGACGTATGTTTTCTGCGCTTAAGTTTCTGCAAAGTCTATTATTTTCAATGGAAGGGGAATAACTCTATTTTAGTTTGAATTACGTTGCACTCTGGGAGCGAGACGGGGAAATGTTTCTATGAGTTCACGTTCCAAATGGTGATGAATTATAGTATTTTAATCATATTGTATGTCATAGATTGTTACTAAACCGTATATGAAGGCACTATAAAAAAAATAATTGGTGACTCGAAAATTAAATGGGCCTTTAAACCTGAACCAAAATTTGAAAGTTCGTTTTAGAACTCGAAATCATACATTACTTATGGAGGCTGGTATATGGTACAGTAATGCCCAAAGTAATTGACCACTTAACCACAGTAGAAATATGGGTAATTTTTCGTCGGAAATATGGCTTGTTGCCATTCATCGGAAAGCTCTCGCCGAGAGCTTTCCGATGAATGGCAACAAGCCATATTTCCGACTAAATCCTGAAAAATTACCCATATTTCTGCTGTGGTTAAGTGGTCCGTTACTTTGGGCATTACGGTATGATATTCATATATACAGAAATGATCGGAGTTGTGCACAGTGCCGAAGTATCGCCAGTGTTTGTGAACTATACATTATTTGATAGACTGTCCACGCATACTTCAAATCAGAACGAAATAACATATTTACAGTTTACAGTAGGAGCAATTAGAGTATTAATAAATTAAAAGTCATGCTGATGACATCCCGACTGTCACAGTCATACTGTAAATCTAGCTGGCAGCTCATGGTTGCATGTGATTCTATCCGACTGATCTAGGAGTAAACAAACTGTTCTTGGCCTATTTAAGCTATGTTATAGTTTACATTGTGATATATGGAATATAATGTTTAACCCTTTCTATACTACATAGATTTTCCAACTTAGTTATAAAAGTGTACATTGGAACGGTCTATTATTCATTTTGAGGGGTGTTCAAATAATAAAAACAGACGAAAGACAGAAAACAGATAATACAAGAGCAGAACGATTCGTATTCATTGGTGGGAAATGTTCAGATAATTTCAACAAGCGACTATTGGTTGTTATTATCTGAACATTTCCCATGGGAACTACTCGTCAATGAGTATTTGGTATAGAAGGGTTAACTATATGATTATCCCATAATTAATCTCCACCAATACCACATGCAAAATGCCACACTATGTGCTTGGCTCGTCTGAAGTACTATTCTGAAGCTAAGCTCTATACCAGGCTCGCTATCCTCTCTACGGGTGACTCAATTCAATTCGTTTAATCTTGTCGACCCATACATAATACATAGGTATTAAGATAACATATAATACATTTATGTACATGGCTTACATAATAAATATTCAAATGATATACATTATAATATATGAACAGTATTTACAATATAAATACTATACCTGTTTGCCATAGGAGCATTCCGCTAACGATTAATACTATGGTGTCATATGATTGATCAATCAAAAGTGCATAGACACCCTCAATTATGTTACCAGCAAGGTAATATAATTAAGAGTATGTATCCACTCTGGTTTAGTCTATTGCGCACGTTATTTCTTGTTAGCTTCATATGAATGCAGTGCCATTTACTATCATTTTCAGTATCTACCCAAGCTTATCCGAATTTATAAGTTCACGATTGATTATTTTAATAAAATCGCACAATTTCCGTATGTCTGTTGAATTGTTCTGGTTAAGTATTTCACTCATTGTGATAGTATTTTGTTTTCTGATAGTAATCGCTGTCGCTCGGGTGACAGTCTCTCGCATTCGAGAAGATAACGAAATTCATCTCCAATCTTTCTGGAGTTACAGAGTGGACATAGTCGGTCAGTTTGTTCAGGTTTTCGCCAACGTCCTGTTTCAATCGGTAAATGGTGATTACTGGTTCTAAATTTACATAATGTAATCCGGTTTACTGCGTTCAACGTTAGATACTTTTCAAAAGATAAGTCATGTTTAAAAATCTGGTATATCTTACCACGACTGGAGTTGTTCATATCAGTTTCCCATTTATCTGTGAATTGTGAAATTAAACTACATTTTATATACGAAACGAATTGGACAGTATCCGGTATGCGCTCCATGTGCCATGCATGTAATTGGTTACAGTGTTCTAATAAATCATGGATTCTGTGTAACAAAGGGAAATTATTAGCGTTGATATCAAACATAGTCTGTGCTAATTTTCGCAAAATCATTATTACGATTACGGATATGATTTATGGACCTAGTAAGGTGGACACCATCACAATTTACCTCCGATGGTTATTTGGTGAGATGGCATATGCCCCACTATATTCAGTTACACATATATATGATAGAAAAAGTTATCACGGATAATGTTTGAGCGTCCCCAAGCAGGACCAGTGGCACATCCTTAACACATCTGCACATAATTAAACTGAGTGGGGTATATTTCGTCTCACATAAGAACCCCCCTCCCCCGCGTATAGATCTAATTTTGGCCGTATGCTGGAAGGATATTGTCCATAACCGTAATCGTATTCGTGATTTTGCGAAAGGTCTCGATTATCACAACACTTGGAATTTTAGCTTATTCCAAAGTTGTAACTGGCACAAACGGAACGATCACACATTTACAGAAATAATGTAAGAAACATAAACAGTTGTTTCAGCGCTATATCAACAAGTTTGTTTTTTGGTTAATTTCCCGTATGTATTTTTGAGATTGCTCTTAAAGACATATTATGGACTTGTTCGGGGGCGTAACATTGACGAGTCAATACGCAGGCGCTATACAAATTGTGGAATGTAACATTCTACGAACATCGCCGAAAATTAAAAAAAATCGACCATACCACTCCATGAAAAATCGTCTGAAATACGTTCAATTGTAAATATTTACATCCTATTCGGTACGCAACTATCGGCGATAAACTAACCCAAATAATTTTGCCATATAGAGATCCATTGTATTCAATTAATGTATAAGATTGACGTTGTGTGTTGTCAATTTGGATTGATATTCTTAAAAATAACTACTTTGAGCAAGATTATTCTCAATTTCTAGTTGCTCACCATACCGGAGTGTTTCACATCACTTTAAATTACGTATACACATATACGAAATATTCCGCTTGTAACTTCTGACGTGTATAGCTTGTAATGTAATTTGCAGCATGTGATATAGCGACAATTAACACGAGACAACTCAAACAAATGCCTGTAATTAGGGTGCATCTCTTCACATAACATTTCCACAAGACTTTGGCAGTATATTAATAAATGTCGTATCAAAGGGCATAACTCTGTAGCAGTTGAAGTCAAAAGAGCGTGTGACAATGGACTGAGTTATAACGGGTTAGAAATTTGAAGGACCAATCAGCATATAGTATATTCTATTATAACTAACCCTGAGCTATCTTCCAAACGAAATAAACCATGTTTATGAATGATTGGACAATTTCCTAAAATGGAGGTTTAATGTCTATATACAGATAAAGATAAAAGATAAAGATATTACATGTTACACGTTATAACCTACACGCGGAATATCTCTATTATTTTTTGGTTCAAACAAGCGCGGTTTATCCTTCTTTGGCGTGTGTTGGAGGTAAATTTACACCCTGGACTGTAAATAGAGATAGATAGATAAATAGTGTCTGGATCTCTTCAATTTTAAATTTATAATCCGACAGAGAGCGCCGCGCCTTTATATAACTCAGAGATAAAACTAAATAATTACAGTAAGAACGTCTTATTTTGATAAAAAAATAAATAAAAATAAAACCTCCACGTTACCAGCAACACAGAAATCCACTATATTTACTTTTACAGATAGCGCGCTCAGAAGGAATAAAAATTATGCAGACATGTTATCCATATATTTGACGTGGCAGTCCCCTGGCAAACCCGGTTTGTGATGATTGGTCGAAATCCAGCGACATGTTTAATGAGCTCGTGTCTAAATAATGTTGGTATTATCGTCGGTCGTTTGATGTTTACCTGCATTCGCAAGTCGTTCTCATCTTCGTAATGTTCTCAGAAAGTCATTACCAATATAAAAGACTTTGTTATCAATGTTATCACCTGGGGGTATGAGAACGTGTAATCTCAAGCTAGGTATGCCAGAGAGGGTAGGTACCACACTCGTACACCACATGCTGTCGGTTACTTGTGTATTTTTATAACGAAATCGTGGTCGGAGTTCTTGTATAGTTTTATAACAAAATCTTCAGAGCGTTCGACGAAAGGATCATGGCGTTTTCAAATAGTTCAACGTTCGACAGTTTGGGCGTAGAACAATCATGGGACCAACGAACTATCATTCCGCTAGGGATTACGCTGGTGTTTTTAATGCTGGTGGCCATAGTGGGAAACATGATGGTTATCGCCGTTATAGCAAGGCACAAAGGGATGCGCAGTGATACAAACTTGTTTCTTCTGAATTTGGCGATTGCTGACTTGCTTGTTGGCTTGTTTAGCATGCCATTCTCCATCTCAACCCTTGTGAGTAGAGGATGGTTTCTTAGCAGAGGTATATGTACGTTGAACGGAATTCTCAACTCAGTGTTTGTTATCGTCTCTGTTCATACAATCATGTATATTAGTATTCACAAATACTACCTCATCGACAAACCTCTTGGGTTATGGTTTACTCGGGAAAGGATATACATTCTAATTGCGTTGACCTGGATATGGCCGCTGACATTTTCGACGTTAACTGCATACTTCATGACAGGCGTTTGCTATAAGGCCGACACGATGCAATGTGGACCGGAGTACCCAGCTTATGGTGACGTCATTTCAATTCTTCACCACGTATTGACCATGTTGTTAAACTTCTATATTCCCGTTGGGATTATAATTTACACTCAAACAATGTTACTGTTGGCAACGCGGAAGTATTCCAAAAGGATGAGTAGTTACTCTACCATGGAAGCGTATACGTTGCTATGCCAACAAAGGAGGGTAACCATGACAGTTACTATTGTTGTGGTAGCATTTCTCTTATGTTGGATACCCTACCAAATCTATTCTGTCGCCGCCACCCACCTGGGGGACCAAATGCCCTTTCTGACAAATGCTTTGGTGAGTATAGCTGAGAAAATTCTTTGGTGAGTGTGGCTGAGAAAAAAATGCTTTGGTGAGTATAGCTGAGACAATGCTTTGGCAAGTATAACTGAGCAACTTCTTTTGTGAGTGTAGCTGAAAAATGCTTTGGTGAATATAGCTGAGAAAATGCTTTGGTGAGAATAGCTGAGAAAATGCTTTGGCAAGTATAACTGAGAAAATTCTTTGGTAAGTGTAAGTGCTTTGGTGAGTATCGCTGAGAAAATGATTTGGTGAGTATAACTGATAAAATGCTTTGTGAGTACATCGGTGCAAAATATTTGGTGAGTATACCTGAGCAAATTATTTGGTGAGTATACCTGAGAAAATTATTGGGTTAGTATAGCTGAGCAAATGTTTAAAAAAAGAAGAACTGATGCCATTCATTGTGAGATCGGATGTAGTTTCCATGGAAGGAAAATTAAATCATGTTTTTAGAAACTATATAATTTATACTTCGAAATCGAAGCATATTAACAAGTATAATATAAAAGCAATGTTTCGTCTGGCTGATCGTCTCACTGGTCCTCAATGTGGGAGTTGACTCTGACATTTTGTCCTAATAAAATTGTGATTGCCACGTGGGCTTAAACGGACATGGCTCATTGAACCTCCAAATTATACGATAGGTCGATATATACACGAATTATTTGTATACCGGCTTCATAAGGTTTGAAAAAACACTTGCCAAAGTCACAACCATTATCCACATGTATCCAGCCGTTTTCAATTTTTCGCCCGAAGTCAGACAAACCTCTTTATTGCTACCATATAAGGAATATAGTAACACGGAACGCTCTTTACTGTTCGATGTCGTGCTTCTTTTTTCTTTTCTTTTTTTTGGAACCCAAACACATTGTTCAAAGTTGCATTACTTCATTCAATGCGTCTTTTTATGTGTTTAGAATCCTCGTAGAAAGGTATATAGTTAAGATATTTATCGACCTATTTCGATACCGGGAAAAATTCAAAAGCGAATAATAGTATTCGTATTTTGGAGCGCAAACCACCATGCGACTTTAATTTCAATCTCTAATTTTGTTTAGAGCTCTATATTATTGTGTATTTTATACCGGTATAATTGTTGAGTGCGCACTATTTCTACTGTTTATAACTCTTCCAGAATGTCCAAGTGTATAATCAGCTGACGTTTATCTGAATCTTCATATAGCACACACGGAGTGCTGATTTTAGTCCTTGAATATCGGGCGCATAATTATTGTATTATACGCACATATAGCTATATAACTTGATGACTCTATTTTGCGTGACTATATACATCGTGATGGCAGGCAGCAGAGTGTCTGTGTTTTTTTGTGTTAAGAAACGAGATATATATATCAAAATGTTGTTCCCACGTTCAAGAAAACGTGATGTATTTCTGTGTCATTGTTATCTCAATTCCAAATGTCGGTTGTGCCAGATATTGTTTGACTCGCCAGAACACACGTATCACAGTTGCGGTGACCGCATGGGTGTGCTGGTTTCTCCGTCGATGCAGTTTGGGGACATTTGTCCGTCATCGTTCATACAATTAATGATACGGTTTGGTATATGCCGACTGGTGGCTTTATATACATACATGCATGGTAACTGTGTGAACCGATTAACTCACCACGCCTCGCGATTGTTTAGTTTAAACAGTATTTATTTTCCCTCTATGGACATTCAAATATATAATGACAATAGGTACAAATTTGCGAAGAAATGGGATTATAGGCAGCAAGCCATAGGTTTATTGGAAGCCCTGCCCCTTGACAATGGCGAGGCCCTATTTGACTGCAAGTCAAGTAGCGGTTAATGATAGAAGCAGAACAATATCCATAGAAAGAAGAAATGTGAGGTGGAGGCCAGACAGAGTGACAGAAGATAATGCAAGAATTTAGAGAGTAGATCAGAAAGTAGAGTGTGAGGTGTAATTATATATATGAGCATGCATTATAATTAATTTCAAAGAAAGCAAAAAGATATATCATAAAAAAAATTCAAGGATATAAAAAGTATTTATATATAATTTATGAATGAAAGAATAACCATATGAACATCTGCAGTGGTCCATCGACCCGACGACCTATACGTTGGAGAGATCAAGAGCATCTCGGTATGATCTACCATGTAGGTTCAATATTGCAATGGTTGGTCGGTTGATCTCTACTCAATGATCATTGCGAATAAGGTACTATGTCACTAGAATGTGTGTTCTTTCTATCAATTGTCGTTTTTCCACACCCGTATATTTACCATCACGGTTTCGGATTTTCCACAAAACTCACAAATATATTAATAAGTTCGAGATCGTTTCTCTGTTCCTTAATGTTGGAATTGACTCTGATAGTGTGTCTTTAATGGTACTCAATCAGATTCGATTGTCCCCATGTCATCATAATCCAACAGCAATAACAACATTTTTTGAAATGCCGCTTCAGTTATCAGAATCGATTAATTGTCCAAAAAATAATGCTACCCACAGTCAGCTATAGTATAAAATTGCCCAAAACTTGTTATTTATCAACATTTTGTTCAACGAAATTTAACCGGTATGTCAAATATCTAACTCCCAAAGCCACTTGAGTTTAGAGTTAACTATATCTTCATCCGCAATTTGGTTCGAGAACGTCGGCTCGTCGACGTTTTTCCAGGCCGCCAAAAAGTACCGGTAGTGAAAAATAATAGATTTCAAAAATCAATATCTGATCTTTATAAGCTTTTGTGGGTGGGTTCATTGACTCGAACCAAATATTGTGTACACCCGAAGCCAAAAAAATAGTAATTTTGGAGCGTTAATTCCGATTATATATCTTTAGATCGTAATCATCATGCATGTGGGCTTCATTTTGGATACAGACAATCTGTTCTCAATAAGTCAAGACATGTCGCCAGCAATGAAGCCAACAACCAATAAATAAAATGCCGCATTGTATCGGTATAATACATGATGATTTAATAGGTAATAAGCCGATATACATCACGACTTGAGTTTCAGGAATCAGTTTATAGTATAGGCCTTCTCTGACGTGCACCGCGCTGGGTTTTCTTAAGTTAATTCCACGCGTTATCATAATATTCGAGCACTGTGAGGTCTGACCATTGTGAAAGAATGTTGGAATACCCAGCCAACACGTCACGGCTTAGATAGCGATTGGTAATCAATCTTAGTAATATGTGCCACGCGATGTTAGGGTTGTATTTTAAAATGAATATCCTGATTTAATCCCCGGATATTTTTTTAATGTTTCGTTATCTTACGGACAATAACTGCTCTCCCGCCAAAACGACCGATAGCATTGCAATAACAGAATGAAACAAATTATATATCTTTTGAAATTTAGATTTTGGGGAGTAAGTCCTCCACTCGGAAAGTTCATTTGAAACATTAGAAACGTCACATATATATATAGAGAGAGTCAGAGGCCTGGATGCATCTTTAAATATGTGACCCGCCATATCAAATCCAGTCGTAAGTCGGGATTTTTTTTTACCCTGTGCCAATGCATTCTCTTATATGTGCGAGTCGACCATAGGTCGCCTCGCATATATAAGAGAATGCATTGGCCTAACAATTTTTTATCATTTTTTTAAAATAAATGTTTCTTACAATTTTTAGGACATAAAATAAAAAAACATCCATTACCCTGCAGGGAGCCCTACACATATATAGAAGCATAATTATAGAAGAGTGTCGTCTGCTCATGTTTGTCTGGGGCTCTGTATGGGTGAAATTATAAAATTGTTAACCTATGGTCGACTCGCATATATAAGAGAATGCATTGGCACAGTGTAAAAACAATCCCGACTTACGACTGGATTTGATATGGCGGGTCACATATAATATAACTTTTTCGGCTGAAAGAATGTCGAAAATCAAATATAACATGTAAACAAAATAGACCTATGTACACACACACAACAAAGACTGTTATTTGGTTAATGAAAATACAACAGTATAAGTTTTGCTGTTTGCTCCAAAAACATAAAAACGACACGAAATAAATGGATATCAAATTAGATACCATACAATGATACCACACAACGATATCATAGAACGATATCATACAACGTTGTGTCTTTCGTGTGGCTCCTCCCATTATTATTTAATGACTAAGAAAATATGTTTACCCTTTCATGACGGGAGCTGTGCTGGTGCATCATTGAAGAACCTGAGTGTGTGCATTCTCTTATGTATGTGCCAGTCTCCCATACATGCACTGGCTTATATACAAGGTCAAGGTAAATATTGTTAGGTCAATGTGTTCTCTTATATATGCGAGGCTCTATATGGGAGGCTCTCATGTATAAGATAATTCATTGGCACATGGTTTTCGAAAAATTTGAGGAAGCTCCAGTCATGGAAGGTTTAAACGGACATGCATGGCTCATTCGAACTTCCAAATTATCTGTCTACGTAATTTGGAAAGAGGTATCAGATAGGTTGATAAATACACGAAATATTGATATACCATGCAGCTCCATAAGCTTTGAAAAATACTTGCCATAGTCACAGACATTTTCCAGCTGTTTACATTTGTTCGCACCGAAGTGAAACAAACGCTCTTTATTTCTACCATATCAGGAATAGTCTAACACGGAACGCTCTTTTCTGTTCCATGCCGTGAACGTGACAGTTGTTTGTTTGGGACCCAAACTCTGTGTTTTATTGTGTATTTTTTATAACTTCAATGCGTCTTTCTGCGACATATAATTATTGCAGAAAGGTATTTCAAGTATTTATCCTGTCTCTTTGCAAAGGCGACGAAAATCATAACGGATGTATACATGACGGATGTATAACGGATGTATACATGACGGATGTATAACGGATGTATACATGACGGATGTATAACGGATGTATACATGACGGATGTATAACGGATGTATACATGACGGATGTATAACGGATGTATACATGACGGATGTATAACGGATGTATACATGACGGATGTATAACGGATGTATACATGACGGATGTATAACGGATGTATACATGACGGATGTATAACGGATGTATACATGACGGATGTATAACGGATGTATACATGGCGGAAGTATAACGGATGTATACATGACGGATGCATAACGGATGTATACATGACGGATGTATAACGGATGTATAACGGATGTATACATGACGGATGTATAACGGACGTATACATCCGTTTGGAATTTCTTCGGCTTTTCGAAGAGACTGGTATTTATCGATCTATTTCGATACCGGGAAAAATTCAAAAGCCAATATTACCATGTGTATTTTTGGAGCGCAAACAGCTTTAAATTCAACGCCATATATTATGAAATACTATGATGCTGTTACGAAGGGGCGTCATTTACAGCCCCCAGTAAAATTAGAGAATATAAAGTGTGTGTTTTGCTCTGATGATGTCATAGAAGATGAAATACATTTCCTTATGGAATGCACTGCATATTCACAACTCCGAAAAGAACTTCTCGAGTCAATGGTTAACCATAATCCAAATTTTCCACGCATTAACGCAAACGATCAATTTATTACTATATTGACAAATGACTGTCCCACTCTTAACACGAATAATATTTAAACTGATCAGTCGCTTCTTCGATGCTCGTGCTGAGCAAATAACAGTTAGGTAACCATAAATATAATACATGATACCAAGACTCCTTGTACATCTCAGCATGTAATTTTGTTCTTGTATATCTTTTTATCACACGTTTTTGTATACACTACTGTCCATTGTATTAGCAAACTGTCCTCGTGTGGATGTTTTTTGCCAATAAATCATTATCTATCCATCTATATAGAATTATATCCCGTTTTCTGTATAATTTATACAATGTATACATGTTCTTTTCAGGCGTATTCATTCGGCTATCTGAACAGTAGCTGCAATCCCATTATATATGCATTTCGGTCGCACGGATTCAGAGCCGGGTATCAAGAAATTCTGTGCCAAACGCCGAAATATGCCATTTGTGACGGTAGGCGAGCTTGACGAGTGTTTTCGTTGTCGTGATCAATGTCACAAAACTTAGTATTCTTTTTTATAAATATTGTTTATTGTGTTTTCCGTTTGGTTTTTTGTTAGATTTTATTAGCATGTAAACATGCACCCCGGGACAAGTGGTCTTGCTAATGTGCTGTGTGGTGTTGGTGGGTCCTGCTGAATTACTATGATGCTGTTACCACAAACTTGTGCCCTTTACCCAACAGAATGGCACTGTGCCAATGCATTCTCGTATATATGCGAGTCGACCATAGGTCGCCTCGCATATATAAGAGAATGCATTGGCTTAACACATATTAAAAATGATAAAATTGTCAAAGAATGTAGAAAAATATTATAAAAATTGTTAAAAAATGTAAGAAAAAATTATAAAATTGTTAAAGAATGTAAGAAAAAATGGTAAAAAGTGTTAATTTTTATTTTATTTTAGGCCAATGCATTCTCTTATATATGCGAGTCGACATATGGTCGACTCGCATATATAAGAGAATGCATTGGCACAGGGCATAACTGTAACCATCACAATGTGGTCAATGAACCGGTTCCAATGATATCCATATTTGTATGGTGTTATTGAGACATACCGAAGATATTTTAGGCTGTTGAAGCTTTATTTTGGGCGTTTTTGGCCGGTTTGTTGGGTAAAGGGACGTATATCGTAATTTTTTCTAAAGTTGTAATTGTCGCGGAGTTTGGATAATATGAACATATCCAGGGAAAGCCATAATGTATATCAAACATTCAAAAACATTTATTGCGAAATATTTTAATACTGGTTGTATTAGTTTCAGATCGACTATAATCAAGACGGCTATTAAAGTCCTTGTGCAAACACCCGCGCAGGCATTATAATTTGTTTCAAAAATATTGTTTCATACAGACACTGCATGGCTTTTTCTCAAACCGTGATTAGCCAAATACGAAAATTACATCTTTAGAAAACAGAACGGTACGTTTTCGTAACGGCATCAGTTTACCCTACCAACATCATAGTAATCAATCATAAACCACCAACATCATTGTAGACTGGCGGGACCCCTTGACCAGGGGTGGTATATATAGGTGACGTTTTATATTTGCTTCATTTCCACACATAGATGTTGTTTTGCTCCCTTTTATTTCTGCATGTTATATATTTAAAGATACCCTGTCCGATTTGACACCACAAAGCTGCAGCCCATTCTTAAATGTATTGTCCTATTTTACGACACAAAGCCGCCATTTGTACGTTTTTGTACCAAAACAATGGACAAATTAGCCCATTCTTAAATGTCTTGTCCTATTTTACGACACAAAGCCGCCATTTGTACGTTTTTGTACCAAAACAATGGACAAATTAGCCCATTCATAAATGTCGTGTCCTATTTACGACACAAAGCCGCCATTTGTACGTTTTTGTACCAAAACAATGGACAAATTAGCCCATTCTTAAATGTCTTGTCCTATTTTACGACACAAATCCGCCATTTGTACGTTTTTGTACCAAAACAATGGACAAATTAGCCCATTCTTAAATGTCTTGTCCTATTTTACGACACAAAGCCGCCATTTGTACGTTTTTGTACCAAAACAATGGACAAATTAGCCCATTCTTAAATGTCTTGTCCTATTTTACGACACAAAGCCGCCATTTGTACGTTTTTGTACCAAAACAATGGACAAATTAGCCCATTCTCAAATGTCTTGTCCTATTTTACGACACAAAGCCGCCATTTGTACGTTTCTGTACCAAAACAATGGACAAATTAGCCCATTCTTAAATGTCTTGTCCTATTTTACGACACAATGCCGCCATTTGTACGTTTTTGTACCAAAACAATGGACAAATTAGCCCATTCTTAAATGTCTTGTCCTATTTTACGACACAAGGCCGCCATTTGTACGTTTTTGTACCAAAACAATGGACAAATTAGCCCATTCTTAAATGTCTTGTCCTATTTTACGACACAAGGCCGCCATTTGTACGTTTTTGTACCAAAACAATGGACAAATTAGCCCATTCTTAAATGTATTGTCATATTTTACGACACAAAGCCGCCATTTGTACGTTTTTGTACCAAAACAATGGACAAATTAGCCCATTCTTAAATGTATTGTCCTATTTTACGACACAAAGCCGCCATTTGTACGTTTTTGTACCAAAACAATGAACAAATTAGCCCATTCTTAAATGTCTTGTCCTATTTTACGACACAAAGCCGCCATTTGTACGTTTTTGTACCAAAACAATGGACAAATTAGCCCATTCTTAAATGTCTTGTCCTATTTTACGACACAAAGCCACCATTTGTACGTTTTTGTACCAAAACAATGGACAAATTAGCCCATTCTTAAATGTCTTGTCCTATTTTACGACACAAAGCCGCCATTTGTACGTTTTTGTACCAAAACAATGGATAAATTAGCCCATTCTTAAATGTCTTGTCCTATTTTACGACACAAAGCCACCATTTGTACGTTTTTGTACCAAAACAATGGACAAATTAGCCCATTCTTAAATGTTTTGTCCTATTTTACGACACAAAGCCACCATTTGTACGTTTTTGTACCAAAACAATGGACAAATTAGCCCATTCTTAAATGTCTTGTCCCTTTTTCGACACAAAGCCACCATTTGTACGTTTTTGTACCAAAACAATGGACAAATTAGCCCATTCTTAAATGTATTGTCCTGTTTGACACCACACAAAGCCACCATTTGTACATTTTTGTACCAAAAACAATGGACAAATGAGCCCGTTCTTAAATGGATTCTCATATTCAGTTTTAAAAGTATACATTGGAACATTCTATTATTCATCTGAAGAGAATGTTCACGAAGAATAAGCAGACGACATAAAATAAAGGTGCATAAGCAGTCCTATTTTATTTTAGGAAAATGTTCAGATAATAAGTTCAACAAACGAACTTATTATATGAACATTTTCTACTCACCAATAAGTATTATTATTGAAATGGTTAGCACGCTTTGAATGCTTGTCGGCATAGTAATTTTTTTTATTTAAATCACCTCTTATGTGTGTAAATAGCGTCCATGCTTTCCAGTGTTTCCACGCACAATAACGGTATATAATAAAGCGTGTTCTCAATTATCAGATTTTTTCTATCGTTTAAACGTATATTATGAACATATTGGTGATTTTGTAGATTTTCGCGATCGATGCCTGTGAGATACGGATGATGGTGGTTGCAAGTATTTTTCATTTTCTTTCGCCTATTGTAAGCGGAAAATTGGCTGATGCAATTCTGCAATATGGTGGTGTCAAATCGGGCGCTGGATCTGAATGTGAATGTATTGGCACCCATTGAAGAATACGACACTGTGAACGTTAAATGTATAACTGCCGCAGCGCTGTCTACCTTATTAGAAGATAGCGCGATTAAATTAAGTTCTTACATTTATTTAGCTTTTTTTTATTAGTAAACATTGTCCAATGATGTTGCTACGATGTGTATTTGAATAAAGTATAGTTTAATGAGTGGTCAATGGCAGTACAATGAGGGACTGATGGAACAGTTCTGAACTTAGGTGTGCCTTCGCCGCCCAATATGGTCACGTGCAGTATAAATACGTTATGTACAATCCAGACTCTAATCATGTCGGATTCTTCATCTCCAGTTTAACTTGAATAGAACCACATGTTTACCACGAGAAAGGGCAACCTGGCATTATTTGCTGCAAATTATGAATTTTTTTTAGAAGCAAAAATAATTTGTTTTATTTACTTACCATATCATCACTTATATTTGCTGAATGGGGTAATCATTTTAGTTGAGGACTAAAAAATTTAAAATTATTAGACAAAATTGTCTGAGCACATGTTTACATTGTATCAAGAAACAAGACATTTTGCAGTCAAATTTTCTAGGTAAATTTCTTCTTTCTTTTTTTGTTTGTTATACAGTTGCCATCAACATTGTTTTTCTGCGTTTTTTTAACAGATGGGTCAAATTGTTTGCAACTAATTGTAAATTTGAGATGGACAGAAACTGTTTTCCAGTTTGATACCAGTTGAGGTCCCCTGGTGACTCCTAATTATGGTAGGCAAATAATCATTATACCGGCCTGCTGGTAGTCCGCCGGGTAATTGTTTAGATTGATTGCATGCCAATCTCACGGAATTAGCCAGCAATTGAACGACTACAAACGCTCACTTAGACCCGGTTTGGCGGGACTGTCAATGTATATAGGTTTAAACCAGGTTTAGACTCGTAGGTTTAAACTGGAGATGAAGCAGTCGGCCTAATAGTGAGTGGTGCAGGTTGATGATCTAAGTAACTGATTTGTAGTCTATTTGACGATATACTGCGCAAAAGCTTGCAATGCACGAACAAACGAATACAACGAGGAGATGAAGATTGTTTTATATCGCAAGGGAATGTCATATTGTCAATAACTGTCTTCTTGGCATCCCCTATATAGAGCGGAGGTAATGGTAGATGTTTCATAGTAAAACTAACATATGTATATACATGTTGGTATGTCCTTAATTGATTACTTCCGAATTTTCAAAAACGGGAAGTAATACATTACAGACATACCTACTTTTCAATAGGTATTCATGAACGGGCCATTGAAAGGGGAAGCCACCGGGCCACCCTCAACAGCCGACGAGCAACGATTCACCCTTTCTATACTAAATGTATTCTCTCAGTCAGTTTAAAAGTGTACTTCGGAATGGTCAATTATTCATTTTGGAGGGATGTTAAGGTGGTAAAAGCAGACGACAGATAAATAAAAGTTCAGAAGGGGCCCTATTTATTGAGGGAAATGTTTAAATAATAAATTCAACAACGTTTGTCGAACTTATAATCTGAACATTTCCCACCAATGAATATGAATCATTCTGGTATTTTATGTTTGTAGTTTGCTTTTATTATCTGAACACCCTTCCAAGTGAATAATAGATCGAGAATGCAGGGCTGACCACCACACAGGGACATGAGCTCGTTAACCGTGTGCAACATATTTCCCAGACGTCGAAAGCATGACCAAAAAAAACAGCTTGTTGAAATGTTATCATATAATATTGAATATGAGTATGCCATTCAATTTGTCATGATTCGCATATTATTTTCGGCACGCGATAAGCATCGTGTAATTGAATAAAAGCAATATAACATATATAGCCAAGACGGCCCCTCGCACATGCATGCAGCTTATTTCTGTTTTAGACTATAGACCAAGTCTTCTAAGTCCACAACAGCTTGGGATATCGGTTGGGATGATGCTGTTTTAGACCGAGTCCGACCACGTTACTCTTCTATAACAGACTGTACGCCCATAATCGTTGGTGAGAGTTATCTTGCTTGTATGTCTTCGGATTAGGTCAAATGGACGCTTTGCGTATATGAATACATAGTGCAGCCTTTCCCAACCATGCTGATACCAAACATGCATATATCAGAGGTCCGTTAAGTGTCAATGCAACGAGATTTATAAGTAAACAAAGCCTTGTTTTTCAGAGAATTTCGATGTGTCGCGCTATCAGAAAATGCACGTAAACGATACATTAAACGATCATATCATCACTATACCTTTTTCTATCACGGTAAATCATATATCATTTTGAAGACAGATTAATCGGGGACATGTCAGATGATTAATCGCATTCAGAGGATTATGTGAATGCCAGGACTCCATGTGTACATATGGTGCGTCTTTTGAACGAAAGTCCGTTATAGAAGAGCAACGGGGCGGGACTCGGTCTATTGTTAGACCTATACTATATTGTTTATTTCGCATTGGACATTTTAAAATATTTACTTGTATATATACATACTAAGGATGATTTTCCAATTAAACTTATGGCTGCAAGATGTTGGGTACGTGCTCCTGGTCCATGTTGCTGAATTCATTTCGTCAATGAGAGATGGGTTAACCCTTTTTATAATAATTACTCATTGGCGAGTAGTTACATTAGGAAATGTTCAGATAATAAGTTCAAAAAGGACAATTTATTGAACTTATTATCTGAAAATTTACAACCAATGAATGTGAGTTATTCTGCTCTTACATTATCTTTGTTTATGTTTTCTGTTTGTCGTCTGCTTATATAATATGAACACCCCTCTAAATGAATAATAAACCGTTCCAATGCATATGTTTTTATAACTGAATATGACAATCTATTTAAAGACATATTATGGACTTGTTCGGGTGAGTGGAACTGATACTAGTATTAGTACTCAGGCGCTATGCCAACTGGGAGAATGTAGCATTCTACTAACATCGCCCAAAATCTCAAAGAAATCGACCATATAACGCCATGGAAAACACCGTCTGAACTACACTCAATTGTAAATATTTACATCTCGATTCGGGACGCAACAATTGTCGATAAACTAACGCAAAAGATTTCACCATCCATACTCATTGCATTTAATAAATATATAAGACTGACGGTATGTGTGTTGTAAATTTTGATTAATATTCATAAAAATAACTACTTTGAGCAAGATTATTCGTCATTTCTATCTGATCACCCTGCCGGAGTGTTTCATATCACTTTAAGAATGGGTTCGTTTGATCCAATGTATAATTTTAAAACTGAGTGGGATAAACCATTCAGTATAGAAAGTGTTAATGTGAGATAGGCAGTATAGAGAGTTGGTAGAGTTATAATCTGACAGCAATGCCTACATCAGTAAATAATAACGAGACTGCACTATTCGCACTCTTTTCTCTGATAAATTACTAAACTGAGAACGACATCAAACTGTTCATTGCCGATCAGGGGTGGCACCAGGGGAGGGATCGGGGGGACGACATGTTAGCCCCCTGTCGGGGAGATATGTGAAGTGGTCAGCCCGGCACCTATAGCCCCATGTCGGGTGCCGTAGACCCTGCGTCGGGAAAATCCTGGCACCACCCCTGATGCCGATGCGACCTATTTAGTGAATAATTCACATCAAGTAGTGAATGTTTATCCTCCCATAAATTGTGAAGGAGGAACTTGTATCACGTGCGATTTGATTACCGTGTTATACTCCGCAGAGTGCCAAAATACCTAATAATCGCATGTCGGAACAATAAAATGCACCTGATCTACTCGGTTTATGTGTTTACGTATCCATTGAGCGGTATTATATAACTCTGTTATGTGATTGATTCTGAATTCACCAATTGCCCGAATAATATCTTTGAGAATGGTCGAATAAAATCACGAACAGACCCTCAAAGACTCATATTGGCACACATTATTTCCATGTGTTGTCGGGTGTAAATGTATTATTGTAAAAGCTTTTGCAGCGGAATCCAATCTTAGCTCTCCAGACAAGCAAATTAATCAAATGCGCAAATTCGACAGCGTCGACATGGTACCAAGTGATGTATTTGTATATATACAATGTCGATGCTACCTTAATGATAAAACTGCTCAACTTTCTTATATTGTTCACACCACTCGTAACCACTGCAATATGACGCACCACAATCATTTAGTCCATGAGTCAATTCTCAAGGGACAAATATATATATTTGTTTCTATTTACATTGCATCTCATTCTCACCGGCTCGTGTTAGACTAGATCCCACAGGGAGCTTCGCTTATATACCAGAACGCACTGGCTTACAAGGTCAAGATATATAAATAGTGTTAGGCCAATGTATTCTCTTATATATGTCAGGCTCCCTGTGGGAGACTCCCACATAAGAGAAGTCATTGACACATAATTGTCGCAAAATTTCAGAAATCTCCAGTCATGGAAGGGTTAAAGTGATGTTAAACACTCCGGTACGGTTAGTTGCTCAAAGTAGTTATTGTTACAAATATTATATCCAGATTGACAACACAAACACCGTCATTATTATATATTAATTAAATGCAATGTCTCTCGGTGGCGAAATCATTTGCGTTAGTTTATCGCCGATAGTTAAATATTTAAAATTGCGCGTATATAGTTCAGATGTCGTTTTCTATGGAGCGGTATGTCGATTTGCTTGATAATTTCGGCGACATTAGTAGAATGCTATATATATATATTCCTCCAGTTGGCATAGGCACTGAATACTAACATCAGTTTCACGCACACGAACAAGTAGTCCATATAATATGTCTTTAATAATTATGATGCTGATTTGTTATATAAAAGGTCCCAAGAGTTGTGAAACCTACGAGGGACTATACTACTTCAATTCACTATTTCATATATATTATCTCCATCATTTGGAAGATAAGGGAAGCTTTTAGGTGTACATGTATTTGAGGTAACAGTTCAACGGGGTCATCCACTATTTCCATAATATAAGAATGAGTTCTTAATACTTATGTACAGCTCATCGCATTCACGAGCAGACATTCATTCATTCACAACAGGCAATACCTATATACCTACTAGCACTGACAGGCGCGAACTCACAAGAAACAAGGTGAATTAATTCGTGGAATTCCGTCTTTCGTATCGGGTTGTGCGTGCAAGAAATTACAAAGACGATTGCATGTTCTATTAATATAACAGGTTTAATCACTGTAACGTTATGACAGCTTATTGAGCATTCATTTGCTTTGTTCCTGTTTTCTCATCACTGGATGCGTTCCAAGGAAACATCACATTAAATAGAGCCCCAACCACTGACGAAATATGTATTAGCCGTGTGCATGTACTTGTGGAACATAGTATCGAGTTTGGACATGGTGTATATGTTTTGTTATAGGGTTGTTATTTGAAGTTTACCGTCATTCGAGCTTCTTTGTCATAATTTATGATATCAAGGAGTTGTTATTTTTATTGATGGAAGCCATGAGGGAAACAAATAAATAACAGAACGTAGGCTAAGTATAGCAATCGAATGTGTAATAAAATCATCTGCATTATTAATCAAATAAAAAGATACTGGCAATATTCAAACCCCGAATTAAGCGTAGTAATCTCTTGATATTCCAGAGATCAACATAGGTCAATAAATACATGAAATAACGACACATGGCTTCTACATGCTCAAACACGACTTTCTAACTTTCAGTGTGACACACAGAAGTGAAACGAATGCCCTTTATATTTGCCATATCGGGAAGACACTAACAACAACAACAACAAAAACCTCGTTACATGAATGGAGTCGATAATTTCTATCACAATCCAACTAGTCTGTTTAAGGCACACATTCCGTACATAAGTATGTTATCATGTCTTTATGGATCTATGTTTATCTCCGAAATATGCCAAATTAAAGATACCCTCCCCGAGTGCACACCATAAAAACACCATCTCTAAGTACCTGACCATAATTGAATTGAACACATGAACCCATTGATATGAGATTTTGGTGGCCAGAAATTGACTCTCAAACTAGTAATATTTCGAATTTTTGTCAGCGTAGCAAATATTCTAATGATCCTGGCATATAAAGAGCGTCCACGCTGCCTGTGTCCAAAAACAGCAGATAAATAGAGCGTTCTCAATCATAGGCTTGTGTAATCGCACTCGATGTATTACTTATGGATAATTGAGTGGATATATGCAATGCCTGTGCCTATAAATATTGTTAATTTAAATTATTTTTCATTTTTCTTTTCCATATGGTATATGCTACAAATTTATTTGGAAATTTTGTCAAATCTGACAGTTCACCTATAAGACAATACGCCCTGTCACTAACTCGCGGCCATATTGGATCCACCAGGTCCGGTTCCGTGGGTTTACTTCGCTTTCCATATATGGAAATCATGAATAATTCAAATGCTCCATATATGGAAAAGCTACTCCAAAACTTTGACCCGAAACACTAAAACTACGGAACCGGGGCTGGGTGGATCTATGAAACCACGGAACCGGACCTGGTGGATCCAGTATGAGTATGAGTTAGTGACAGGGCGTATATAGCTAAATTGAATCGCATAGGCTTGAATATCAAGAGCCCCTTTTTTTGGTTTATCAGCAATATGATCAAACATCCACGGTTCGATTTTGGAAGAAATAATTTATAAACTTCTGAACCAATTCCACTTCCACTCAAAAGAACATGAAAAATAATTGCAACCGCCATCATTCATATCACAAACGAAGTGGTTACTGTGACGTAAAACGTTTTAACCCTTTACCCAACAAACCGGCCAAAACCGGCCAAATAAAGCTTCAACAGCCTAAAATATCTTCGGTCTGTCTCAATATGGATATCATTGGAACCGGCTCCTTGACCACATTGTGATAGTTACAGTTATACCATGTGCCAATGCATTCTCTTATATATGCGAGTCGACCATAGGTCGCCTCGCATATATAAGAGAATGCATTGGCCTAAAAAAAAACTTTTTTTAACACTTTTTACCATTTTTTCTTACATTCTTTAACAATTTTATAATTTTTATTGTGTTAAGCCAATGCATTCTCTTATATATGCGAGGCGACCTATGGTCGACTCGCATATATAAGAGAATGCATTGGCACAGGGCCCTTCTGTTGGGTAAAGGGTTAAGTGGCAGCAAAATTTTGTTACTGCCACATTAAATCGTTTCCCGACTTGAACAAGGAACTTGGAAATTATGTTAAGTATTATCTCCAAGGTTGATGAACTGCGCGGAATTCAAATGAAATTAGATATTTATGATAATGAATACTCTCAAGCAAGAGTTTTATTCGTTCATAGACGTGGAACGAAGTATTGGAGAACTGGAAGAGACACAAGAGATAACTTATTTCACGGCAGATTCTGAGATTCCAGACTACTCAATTCCAACTCTAATATTTCACAATAGGTGAGATCACTGAGTCGCGCCGTATTGGATTCATCCAGCTCCGTTCCGTGGTTTCAGATATTCATCCAGCCCCGATTCCGTAGTTTTAGTGCTACCGGTCAAAGTTCTGGAGTAGCATTTCCATATATGGAATGCTACTCCAGAACTTTGACCTTGCACTAAAACCACGGAACCGGGCATTAGTGGATCCAATATGGGCGCGAGTTAGTGACAGGGTGTATTACCGATTGAACGACAGTCCATTCGCAGATTGAATCTGATTGGCTGTTATGATAACGATTTTACGTGGCAGCAAAACCGTTTTGCTGCCACTTGATTTGTTTTACGTAGTATACTAACTACTGTATATAAGACAGGCATCGCGAAAATGCACAAATCATTCATAAATTAAAGACATATTATGGACTTGTTCGGGTGCGTTAAACTGTTAATTTAGTATTCAGGCAGTATGCCAACTGGAGGAATATAGCATTCGATTACATCGTCGAAAATCCCAAGCAAATCGACGGTACCACTCCACAGAAAACATCATCTAAACCACGCTCAATTCTAAATATTTACTTCTCGATTCGGGACGCAACTATCGGCGATAAAGTAACGAAAAAGATTTCGCCATCGAGAGTCATTGAATTTAATTAATGTATAATAATGAAGGTATGTTTTGCCAGTATGGATTAAGTTTGTAAACATAACTATCAACCTATACCGGAGTGTTTCACATCACTTTAATACGTCGAAAACGTTGAAAAAATCTAATAACTGATTATTTTTATCTTAACTTTATTATATACCAAATTTGGGCGATGGAGTCATGGTCGCTCTTTATAAGAGTCGATCATTGGAATTTTTGTTAGGCTGACAAAAATCCAAAACGTGTTAAAACTTCCTCTCTTGAAAGTCTACATCTGGACCAGTTATGGCTAAAACACAGACTCCACAGCTATATGCAGTAGTGAGTCTGGAGTATTTTGTCATATTAAATCGGACAGGGCATCTTTATATTCTCGACTTCGGCAGCATAAAGGAGACATGATCGGATTGAATCACTAAAGTCACCAGTCAGAGGTACCTAACGTTCGTGCTGTGGACTCCGCTATACTTCATACACGCAATAATAACGCCGCTCTATCTATCAACAGAAAGTCTGGAGTAACTTGTCTACCTCGGCAACAAAACTCCGTCTGATATTTAGAATGAGGGGTAGTCTTGACAGGTAAATTAACGCAGCATTTAGCTCATTCGTTTCGTGAACTGATCTATTCTTGATGAAATCACGAAGAAATGAAGTCTATTTACCGGCCATTCATCAGGTGATGTTTTCCCGATAACGAAGGAATGATTGATCGTGCATTTAGTAGCAGAATTGGGATCGCATAACAAACAATAATGGCGAGGAAAACATAATGCCGACCAGTTTATTTTTAAATCTTGCAGATTGACGAGGAATTCCTGGCCAATAAATATTTTCCTCATATCTTATGCCCGATAATAAAACAGTAGAATTCAAAGAACCCACGCAGGGACTTGGTTACAGGTGGAACTATATCATGCCATGAATTTCTACTTTAGTTACGACTGTAGAGATTATATTCCACCAGTACAAAACATGAGAACATTTTGATGGCGCGACAGGGAAATGCATAACATTGAATAACAGTGCATGTAACATATGTTTTAGTTATTACCTCTTGCTTATTAATGTACTTCACTGTATGAGGGTATCACCCCCCCCCCTTTCGGTACGCGAGATTCAGGGTGTTTTGAAGCCGTACGCGGGATTCATACCCCGGAATTAACTGGTATTCGGGTTCAAGCAAAACATCTTGGACGCAGGTTTGATGGCGCAAAATAATATTTTGTACTAGTTATCTGTATGAATGAGTGGGTAGAATAGCTTCTTGTGCATATTCGACAACCATGCCATCATAAAGTATCAGTAATCGTATCATAACGGCCTCATAACACCCATAATACTCTACTCCAATATCATGTCAGGTATAATGGATCATAATGTGTCTATGTAACTTCTGCTTGTATCTGTCTAATATTAAAACAGTCAATTTGTATGTCATTTATCGCATATTATTTCTCAACATGTATTCAGGATTCACCCCCCAAAATTAACTGGTATTCAGGATTCAGGGGAGGGGTGTGATACCCTCCTGTATAGGCGAATGTCCCAGCCCAAAATTGCTAAATTTAAGTGACTTTATCAGCAGATGGCTCACAAAAGTTGCAAAAAAGCATGTAATGTCGAACACCCCCTAATGTGAATTAGATTATTGAGGAAGAAATATTAACAAAGAAATATATTCCCCTTGTTGTTCAATGTTATAAAGTTCCATGTCAGAACAGGTCAGATCATCAAAAAGATCCCATGTTTTGTACTGGTGGAATATGATCTATACGGGCGTAACCATGCAGAGCAGAGATTCATGGCATGATCTATAACGGGAAACAGGACCACCCGAACCAGAGACAACTCACTCGATCGACCTGGGACAGCCCGATTAGGGACAACCCGATCTGAACTATCTCATATTTATTTTGAAGACCTCTGTCTGTCTGTCTGTCTGTTTGTCTGTCTGTTTGTTTGTCATTAATACAAATCTACGATTCTTGACCGATCGGGACGAAACTTGGTACGTGTGTGTAGTTTGACCAGGCGGTGGTCGTTGTCGTATTTGCGAGCCCGTGTGACGCCCGTGCAGCGCATGCGCAGACGAGATCTCGGAAACTGGTGGAGCTATCGACTTGAAATTTGGTTTTTGAATGTATCTTGCCCCGGATACGAATTTTATCGGGTCGCCGAGCCCGTGCGACGCCAGCTTCGCGCATGCGCAGACGAGATCTCGGAAACGGGTAGAGCTATCGACTTGAAATTTGGTATGTGAATGTATCTTGCCCCGGATACAAATTTTATCGGGTCGCCGAGCCCGTGCGACGCCAGCTTCGCGCATGCGCAGACCAGATCTCGGAAACGGGTAGAGCTATCGACTTGAAATTTGGTTTTTGAATAGCCCGGACAACGTCGGGCTCATCGACTTGAAATTTGGTTTTTGAATAGCCCGGACAACGTCGGGCTCGACGCCAGCTTCGCGCATGCGCAGACGAGATCTCGGAAACGGGTGGAGCTATCGACTTGAAATTTGGCATGTGAATGTATCTTGCCCCGGATACGAATTTTATCGGGTCGCCGAGCCCGTGCGACGCCAGATTCGCGCTTGCGCAGACCAGATCTCGGAAACGGGTGGAGCTATCGACTTGAAATTTGGTTTTTTAATAGCCCGGACAACGTCTGGCTCATCGGCTAGTATATATATATTATAAGAGTAAAATATTTTGTTTAATATAATATATATATATAATGTGCTGTAAAAGTAAAGTTGAGTTAGGAAATTTGCCGAAGTTATTATAATGGATTCAATAATGTTTGGCTCTGTGAAGATGTTGTCCGACACCAACTGGTGACCAAAAAAATAGCATCGTGGACAGCATGAACAACGGTATGGAGACCATATATTTCCAATGTTGTCCCAATGGTATATATCCCGCCACATGAAGGCCAGAACGCACCCATGGTAGCATTCACCTCTTTTAATAATGTTAAATGTGTTGATATTGTTGGGGGAATATCTGTTTAAGTTAATGTTGATGGCCACGGTGAGTTATAGTGGAAATATATACGTTTGTATATATAGTTGGATCAATGGAATCCCATAGGATGAACAGTTAAAATAAAAACATATCAAATGTCAACTGGGAGGAAATTACGGGACGATAGTCATCAGGTCAGTTACATCGCCATAATTGATGTGGTTTGTTTAAATGTCAGTTAGACACATACAATACCAATATAGATTGTTATCACTTGGTAATATTTTGTTGGAAGTGGAGAAACTGCGCATGTAGTGTTTGAAACTCCGATCCGATAAGCTGAATTTAGCTTAAAGGAAGACTCTATTTAAATTCA
The DNA here is from genome assembly GCA_032622095.1 of Siphonodentalium dalli. Lineage (NCBI taxonomy): Eukaryota > Metazoa > Mollusca > Scaphopoda > Gadilida > Siphonodentaliidae > Siphonodentalium > Siphonodentalium dalli. Next base: position 153,669,991 of record CP136068.1, on the reverse strand, counting down.
ACCATTTATGGGGGAACTTCCTACTATACTCAACATAAAATAGCAAATAAAATAATTAATGTCAGTCAGGAATGATAGTTATATACCCTCACGTACACAAAGAACCACGTATAATTTATGGAGGAAGGGCATCACATAATATACTGACATAAAATATAAAATAAAATAATTAATGTGAGTCAGGAATGGTAGTTATATACACTCACGTACACAAAGAACCACGTATAACTTATGGAGGAAGGGCATCACATAATATACTGACATAAAATACAAAATAAAATAATTAATGTGAGTAAGGAATGGTAGTTATATACACTCACGTACACAAAGAACCACGTATAACTTATGGAGGAAGGGCATCACATAATATACTGACATAAAATATAAAATAAAATAATTAATGTGAGTCAGGAATGGTAGTTATATACCCTCACGTACACAAAGAACCACGTATAATTTATGGAGGAAGGGCATCACATAATATACTGACATAAAATATAAAATAAAATAATTAATGTCAGTCAGGAATGGTAGTTATATACCCTCACGTACACAAAGAACCACGTATAATTTATGGAGGAAGGGCATCACATAATATACTGACATAAAATATAAAATAAAAGAATTAATGTGAGTCAGGAATGGTAGTTATATACACTCACGTACACAAAGAACCACGTATAATTTATGGAGGAAGGGCATCACATAATATACTGACATAAAATATAAAATAAAATAATTAATGTGAGTCAGGAATGGTAGTTATATACACTCACGTACACAAAGAACCACGTATAATTTATGGAGGAAGGGCATCACATAATATACTGACATAAAATATAAAATAAAATAATTAATGTGAGTCAGGAATGGTAGTTATATACCCTCACGTACACAAAGAACCACGTATAATTTATGGAGGAAGGGCATCACATAATATACTGACATAAAATATAAAATAAAATAATTAATGTCAGTCAGGAATGGTAGTTATATACCCTCACGTACACAAAGAACCACGTATAATTTATGGAGGAAGGGCATCACATAATATACTGACATAAAATATAAAATAAAATAATTAATGTCAGTCAGGAATGGTAGTTATATACCCTCACGTACACAAAGAACCACGTATAACTTATGGAGGAAGGGCATCACATAATATACTGACATAAAATATAAAATAAAATAATTAATGTGAGTCAGGAATGGTAGTTATATACCCTCACGTACACAAAGAACCACGTATAATTTATGGAGGAAGGGCATCACATAATATACTGACATAAAATATAAAATAAATTAATTAATGTCAGTCAGGAATGGTAGTTATATACCCTCACGTACACAAAGAACCACGTATAATTTATGGAGGAAGGGCATCACATAATATACTGACATAAAATATAAAATAAAATAATTAATGTGAGTCAGGAATGGTAGTTATATACCCTCACGTACACAAAGAACCACGTATAATTTATGGAGGAAGGGCATCACATAATATACTGACATAAAATATAAAATAAAATAATTAATGTGAGTCAGGAATGGTAGTTATATACACTCACGTACACAAAGAACCACGTATAATTTATGGAGGAAGGGCATCACATAATATACTGACATAAAATATAAAATAAAAGAATTAATGTCAGTCAGGAATGGTAGTTATATACACTCACGTACACAAAGAACCACGTATAATTTATGGAGGAAGGGCATCACATAATATACTGACATACAATATAAAATAAAATATTTAATGTGAGTCAGGAATGGTAGTTATATACACTCACGTACACAAAGAACCACGTATAACTTATGGAGGAAGGGCATCACATAATATACTGACATAAAATATAAAATAAAATAATTAATGTGAGTCAGGAATGATAGTTATATACACTCACGTACACACAGAACCACGTATAATTTATGGAGGAAGGGCATCACATAATATACTGACATAAAATATAAAATAAATAATTAATGTGAGTCAGGAATGATAGTTATATACCCTCATGTACACAAAGAACCACGTATAACTTATGGAGGAAGGGCATCACATAATATACTGACATAAAATATAAAATAAAATAATTAATGTCAGTCAGGAATGGTAGTTATATACACTCACGTACACAAAGAACCACGTATAACTTATGGAGGAAAGGTATCACATAATATACTGACATAAAATATAAAATAAATAATTAATGTGAGTCAGGAATGATAGTTATATACCCTCACGTACACAAAGAACCACGTATAACTTATGGAGGAAGGGCATCACATAATATACTGACATAAAATATAAAATAAAAGAATTAATGTGAGTCAGGAATGGTAGTTATATACACTCACGTACACAAAGAACCACGTATAACTTATGGAGGAAGGGCATCACATAATATACTGACATAAAATATAATATAAAAGAATTAATGTCAGTCAGGAATGGTAGTTATATACACTCACGTACACAAAGAACCACGTATAATTTATGGAGGAAGGGCATCACATACTATACTGACATAAAATATAAAATAAAAGAATTAATGTGAGTCAGGAATGGTAGTTATATACCCTCACGTACACAAAGAACCACGTATAACTTATGGAGGAAGGGCATCACATAATATACTGACATAAAATATAAAATAAATAATTAATGTGAGTCAGGAATGATAGTTATATACCCTCACGTACACAAAGAACCACGTATAACTTATGGAGGAAGGGCATCACATAATATACTGACATAAAATATAAAATAAAATAATTAATGTGAGTCAGGAATGATAGTTATATACACTCACGTACACAAAGAACCACGTATAATTTATGGGGGAAGGGCATCACATAATATACTGACATAAAATATAAAATAAAATAATTAATGTGAGTCAGGAATGGTAGTTATATACCCTCACGTACACAAAGAACCACGTATAATTTATGGAGGAAGGGCATCACATAATATACTGACATAAAATATAAAATAAAATAATTAATGTGAGTCAGGAATGGTAGTTATATACCCTCACGTACACAAAGAACCACGTATAATTTATGGAGGAAGGGCATCACATAATATACTGACATAAAATATAAAATAAAATAATTAATGTGAGTCAGGAATGGTAGTTATATACACTCACGTACACAAAGAACCACGTATAATTTATGGAGGAAGGGCATCACATAATATACTGACATAAAATATAAAATAAAAGAATTAATGTCAGTCAGGAATGGTAGTTATATACACTCACGTACACAAAGAACCACGTATAATTTATGGAGGAAGGGCATCACATAATATACTGACATAAAATATAAAATAAAATATTTAATGTGAGTCAGGAATGGTAGTTATATACACTCACGTACACAAAGAACCACGTATAACTTATGGAGGAAGGGCATCACATAATATACTGACATAAAATATAAAATAAAATAATTAATGTGAGTCAGGAATGATAGTTATATACACTCACGTACACACAGAACCACGTATAATTTATGGAGGAAGGGCATCACATAATATACTGACATAAAATATAAAATAAATAATTAATGTGAGTCAGGAATGATAGTTATATACCCTCATGTACACAAAGAACCACGTAAAACTTATGGAGGAAAGGTATCACATAATATACTGACATAAAATATAAAATAAAATAATTAATGTCATTCAGGAATGGTAGTTATATACACTCACGTACACAAAGAACCACGTATAATTTATGGGGGAAGGGCATCACATAATATACTGACATAAAATATAAAATAAAATAATTAATGTGAGTCAGGAATGGTAGTTATATACCCTCACGTACACAAAGAACCACGTATAATTTATGGAGGAAGGGCATCACATAATATACTGACATAAAATATAAAATAAAATAATTAATGTGAGTCAGGAATGGTAGTTATATACACTCACGTACACAAAGAACCACGTATAATTTATGGAGGAAGGGCATCACATAATATACTGACATAAAATATAAAATAAAAGAATTAATGTCAGTCAGGAATGGTAGTTATATACACCCACGTACACAAAGAACCACGTATAATTTATGGAGGAAGGGCATCACATAATATACTGACATAAAATATAAAATAAAATATTTAATGTGAGTCAGGAATGGTAGTTATATACACTCACGTACACAAAGAACCACGTATAACTTATGGAGGAAGGGCATCACATAATATACTGACATAAAATATAAAATAAAATAATTAATGTGAGTCAGGAATGATAGTTATATACACTCACGTACACACAGAACCACGTATAATTTATGGAGGAAGGGCATCACATAATATACTGACATAAAATATAAAATAAATAATTAATGTGAGTCAGGAATGATAGTTATATACCCTCATGTACACAAAGAACCACGTAAAACTTATGGAGGAAAGGTATCACATAATATACTGACATAAAATATAAAATAAAATAATTAATGTCAGTCAGGAATGGTAGTTATATACACTCACGTACACAAAGAACCACGTATAACTTATGGAGGAAAGGTATCACATAATATACTGACATAAAATATAAAATAAATAATTAATGTGAGTCAGGAATGATAGTTATATACCCTCACGTACACAAAGAACCACGTATAACTTATGGAGGAAGGGCATCACATAATATACTGACATAAAATATAAAATAAAAGAATTAATGTGAGTCAGGAATGGTAGTTATATACACTCACGTACACAAAGAACCACGTATAACTTATGGAGGAAGGGCATCACATAATATACTGACATAAAATATAATATAAAAGAATTAATGTCAGTCAGGAATGGTAGTTATATACACTCACGTACACAAAAAACCACGTATAATTTATGGAGGAAGGGCATCACATACTATACTGACATAAAATATAAAATAAAAGAATTAATGTGAGTCAGGAATGGTAGTTATATACCCTCACGTACACAAAGAACCACGTATAACTTATGGACGAAGGGCATCACATAATATACTGACATAAAATATAAAATAAATAATTAATGTGAGTCAGGAATGATAGTTATATACCCTCACGTACACAAAGAACCACGTATAACTTATGGAGGAAGGGCATCACATAATATACTGACATAAAATATAAAATAAATAATTAATGTGAGTCAGGAATGATAGTTATATACCCTCACGTACACAAAGAACCACGTATAATTTATGGAGGAAGGGCATCACATAATATACTGACATAAAATATAAAATAAAAGAATTAATGTGAGTCAGGAATGGTAGTTATATACACTCACGTACACAAAGAACCACGTATAATTTATGGAGGAAGGGCATCACATAATATACTGACATAAAATATAAAATAAAATATTTAATGTGAGTCAGGAATGGTAGTTATATACACTCACGTACACAAAGAACCACGTATAACTTATGGAGGAAGGGCATCACATAATATACTGACATAAAATATAAAATAAAATAATTAATGTGAGTCAGGAATGATAGTTATATACACTCACGTACACACAGAACCACGTATAATTTATGGAGGAAGGGCATCACATAATATACTGACATAAAATATAAAATAAATAATTAATGTGAGTCAGGAATGATAGTTATATACCCTCATGTACACAAAGAACCACGTAAAACTTATGGAGGAAAGGTATCACATAATATACTGACATAAAATATAAAATAAAATAATTAATGTCATTCAGGAATGGTAGTTATATACACTCACGTACACAAAGAACCACGTATAATTTATGGGGGAAGGGCATCACATAATATACTGACATAAAATATAAAATAAAATAATTAATGTGAGTCAGGAATGGTAGTTATATACCCTCACGTACACAAAGAACCACGTATAATTTATGGAGGAAGGGCATCACATAATATACTGACATAAAATATAAAATAAAATAATTAATGTGAGTCAGGAATGGTAGTTATATACACTCACGTACACAAAGAACCACGTATAATTTATGGAGGAAGGGCATCACATAATATACTGACATAAAATATAAAATAAAAGAATTAATGTCAGTCAGGAATGGTAGTTATATACACCCACGTACACAAAGAACCACGTATAATTTATGGAGGAAGGGCATCACATAATATACTGACATAAAATATAAAATAAAATATTTAATGTGAGTCAGGAATGGTAGTTATATACACTCACGTACACAAAGAACCACGTATAACTTATGGAGGAAGGGCATCACATAATATACTGACATAAAATATAAAATAAAATAATTAATGTGAGTCAGGAATGATAGTTATATACACTCACGTACACACAGAACCACGTATAATTTATGGAGGAAGGGCATCACATAATATACTGACATAAAATATAAAATAAATAATTAATGTGAGTCAGGAATGATAGTTATATACCCTCATGTACACAAAGAACCACGTAAAACTTATGGAGGAAAGGTATCACATAATATACTGACATAAAATATAAAATAAAATAATTAATGTCAGTCAGGAATGGTAGTTATATACACTCACGTACACAAAGAACCACGTATAACTTATGGAGGAAAGGTATCACATAATATACTGACATAAAATATAAAATAAATAATTAATGTGAGTCAGGAATGATAGTTATATACCCTCACGTACACAAAGAACCACGTATAACTTATGGAGGAAGGGCATCACATAATATACTGACATAAAATATAAAATAAAAGAATTAATGTGAGTCAGGAATGGTAGTTATATACACTCACGTACACAAAGAACCACGTATAACTTATGGAGGAAGGGCATCACATAATATACTGACATAAAATATAATATAAAAGAATTAATGTCAGTCAGGAATGGTAGTTATATACACTCACGTACACAAAAAACCACGTATAATTTATGGAGGAAGGGCATCACATACTATACTGACATAAAATATAAAATAAAAGAATTAATGTGAGTCAGGAATGGTAGTTATATACCCTCACGTACACAAAGAACCACGTATAACTTATGGACGAAGGGCATCACATAATATACTGACATAAAATATAAAATAAATAATTAATGTGAGTCAGGAATGATAGTTATATACCCTCACGTACACAAAGAACCACGTATAACTTATGGAGGAAGGGCATCACATAATATACTGACATAAAATATAAAATAAATAATTAATGTGAGTCAGGAATGATAGTTATATACCCTCACGTACACAAAGAACCACGTATAATTTATGGAGGAAGGGCATCACATAATATACTGACATAAAATATAAAATAAAAGAATTAATGTGAGTCAGGAATGGTAGTTATATACACTCACGTACACAAAGAACCACGTATAACTTATGGAGGAAGGGCATCACATAATATACTGACATAAAATATAAAATAAAATAATTAATGTGAGTCAGGAATGGTAGTTATATACACTCACGTACACAAAGAACCACGTATAACTTATGGAGGAAGGGCATCACATAATATACTGACATAAAATATAAAATAAAATAATTAATGTGAGTCAGGAATGGTAGTTATATACACTCACGTACACAAAGAACCACGTATAACTTATGGAGGAAGGGCATCACATAATATACTGACATAAAATATAAAATAAAATAATTAATGTCAGTCAGGAATGATAGTTATATACACTCACGTACACAAAGAACCACGTATAATTTATGGAGGAAGGGCATCACATAATATACTGACATAAAATATAAAATAAAATAATTAATGTGAGTCAGGAATGATAGTTATATACACTCACGTACACAAAGAACCACGTATAATTTATGGAGGAAGGGCATCACATAATATACTGACATAAAATATAAAATAAAAGAATTAATGTCAGTCAGGAATGGTAGTTATATACACTCACGTACACAAAGAACCACGTATAATTTATGGAGGAAGGGCATCACATAATATACTGACATAAAATATAAAATAAAATATTTAATGTGAGTCAGGAATGGTAGTTATATACACTCACGTACACAAAGAACCACGTATAACTTATGGAGGAAGGGCATCACATAATATACTGACATAAAATATAAAATAAAATAATTAATGTGAGTCAGGAATGATAGTTATATACACTCACGTACACACAGAACCACGTATAATTTATGGAGGAAGGGCATCACATAATATACTGACATAAAATATAAAATAAATAATTAATGTGAGTCAGGAATGATAGTTATATACCCTCATGTACACAAAGAACCACGTAAAACTTATGGAGGAAAGGTATCACATAATATACTGACATAAAATATAAAATAAAATAATTAATGTCAGTCAGGAATGGTAGTTATATACACTCACGTACACAAAGAACCACGTATAATTTATGGGGGAAGGGCATCACATAATATACTGACATAAAATATAAAATAAAATAATTAATGTGAGTCAGGAATGGTAGTTATATACCCTCACGTACACAAAGAACCACGTATAATTTATGGAGGAAGGGCATCACATAATATACTGACATAAAATATAAAATAAAATAATTAATGTGAGTCAGGAATGGTAGTTATATACACTCACGTACACAAAGAACCACGTATAATTTATGGAGGAAGGGCATCACATAATATACTGACATAAAATATAAAATAAAAGAATTAATGTCAGTCAGGAATGGTAGTTATATACACTCACGTACACAAAGAACCACGTATAATTTATGGAGGAAGGGCATCACATAATATACTGACATAAAATATAAAATAAAATATTTAATGTGAGTCAGGAATGGTAGTTATATACACTCACGTACACAAAGAACGACGTATAACTTATGGAGGAAGGGCATCACATAATATACTGACATAAAATATAAAATAAAATAATTAATGTGAGTCAGGAATGATAGTTATATACACTCACGTACACACAGAACCACGTATAATTTATGGAGGAAGGGCATCACATAATATACTGACATAAAATATAAAATAAATAATTAATGTGAGTCAGGAATGATAGTTATATACCCTCATGTACACAAAGAACCACGTAAAACTTATGGAGGAAAGGTATCACATAATATACTGACATAAAATATAAAATAAAATAATTAATGTCAGTCAGGAATGGTAGTTATATACACTCACGTACACAAAGAACCACGTATAACTTATGGAGGAAAGGTATCACATAATATACTGACATAAAATATAAAATAAATAATTAATGTGAGTCAGGAATGATAGTTATATACCCTCACGTACACAAAGAACCACGTATAACTTATGGAGGAAGGGCATCACATAATATACTGACATAAAATATAAAATAAAAGAATTAATGTGAGTCAGGAATGGTAGTTATATACACTCACGTACACAAAGAACCACGTATAACTTATGGAGGAAGGGCATCACATAATATACTGACATAAAATATAATATAAAAGAATTAATGTCAGTCAGGAATGGTAGTTATATACACTCACGTACACAAAGAACCACGTATAATTTATGGAGGAAGGGCATCACATACTATACTGACATAAAATATAAAATAAAAGAATTAATGTGAGTCAGGAATGGTAGTTATATACCCTCACGTACACAAAGAACCACGTATAACTTATGGACGAAGGGCATCACATAATATACTGACATAAAATATAAAATAAATAATTAATGTGAGTCAGGAATGATAGTTATATACCCTCACGTACACAAAGAACCACGTATAACTTATGGAGGAAGGGCATCACATAATATACTGACATAAAATATAAAATAAATAATTAATGTGAGTCAGGAATGATAGTTATATACCCTCACGTACACAAAGAACCACGTATAATTTATGGAGGAAGGGCATCACATAATATACTGACATAACATATAAAATAAAAGAATTAATGTGAGTCAGGAATGGTAGTTATATACACTCACGTACACAAAGAACCACGTATAACTTATGGAGGAAGGGCATCACATAATATACTGACATAAAATATAAAATAAAATAATTAATGTGAGTCAGGAATGGTAGTTATATACACTCACGTACACAAAGAACCACGTATAACTTATGGAGGAAGGGCATCACATAATATACTGACATAAAATATAAAATAAAATAATTAATGTGAGTCAGGAATGGTAGTTATATACACTCACGTACACAAAGAACCACGTATAACTTATGGAGGAAGGGCATCACATAATATACTGACATAAAATATAAAATAAAATAATTAATGTCAGTCAGGAATGATAGTTATATACACTCACGTACACAAAGAACCACGTATAATTTATGGAGGAAGGGCATCACATAATATACTGACATAAAATATAAAATAAAATAATTAATGTGAGTCAGGAATGATAGTTATATACACTCACGTACACAAAGAACCACGTATAATTTATGGAGGAAGGGCATCACATAATATACTGACATAAAATATAAAATAAAATAATTAATGTGAGTCAGGAATGGTAGTTATATACACTCACGTACACAAAGAACCACGTATAATTTATGGAGGAAGGGCATCACATAATATACTGACATAAAATATAAAATAAAAGAATTAATGTGAGTCAGGAATGGTAGTTATATACACTCACGTACACAAAGAACCACGTATAACTTATGGAGGAAGGGCATCACATAATATACTGACATAAAATATAAAATAAAATAATTAATGTCAGTCAGGAATGATAGTTATATACACTCACGTACACAAAGAACCACGTATAATTTATGGAGGAAGGGCATCACATAATATACTGACATAAAATATAAAATAAAATAATTAATGTGAGTCAGGAATGATAGTTATATACCATCACGTACACAAAGAACCACGTATAACTTATGGAGGAAGGGCATCACATAATATACTGACATAAAATATAAAATAAAATAATTAATGTGAGTCAGGAATGGTAGTTATATATACTTACGTACACATAGAACCACGTATAACTTATGGAGGAAGGGCATCACATAATATACTGACATAAAATATAAAATAAAAGAATTAATGTGAGTCAGGAATGATAGTTATATACACTCACGTACACAAAGAACCACGTATAATTTATGGAGGAAGGGCATCACATAATATACTGACATAAAATATAAAATAAAATAATTAATGTGAGTCAGGAATGATAGTTATATACACTCACGTACACAAAGAACCACGTATAATTTATGGAGGAAGGGCATCACATAATATACTGACATAAAATATAAAATAAAATAATTAATGTGAGTCAGGAATGGTAGTTATATACACTCACGTACACAAAGAACCACGTATAATTTATGGAGGAAGGGCATCACATAATATACTGACATAAAATATAAAATAAAATAATTAATGTGAGTCAGGAATGATAGTTATATACCCTCACGTACACAAAGAACCACGTATAATTTATGGAGGAAGGGCATCACATAATATACTGACATAAAATATAAAATAAAATAATTAATGTGAGTCAGGAATGGTAGTTATATACACTCACGTACACAAAGAACCACGTATAATTTATGGAGGAAGGGCATCACATAATATACTGACATAAAATATAAAATAAAATAATTAATGTGAGTCAGGAATGGTAGTTATATACACTCACGTACACAAAGAACCACGTATAATTTATGGAGGAAGGGCATCACATAATATACTGACATAAAATATAAAATAAAATAATTAATGTCAGTCAGGAATGGTAGTTATATACCCTCACGTACACAAAGAACCACGTATAATTTATGGGGGAAGGGCATCACATAATATACTGACATAAAATATAAAATAAAATAATTAATGTGAGTCAGGAATGGTAGTTATATACACTCACGTACACAAAGAACCACGTATAATTTATGGAGGAAGGGCATCACATAATATACTGACATAAAATATAAAATAAAATAATTAATGTGAGTCAGGAATGGTAGTTATATACACTCACGTACACAAAGAACCACGTATAATTTATGGAGGAAGGGCATCACATAATATACTGACATAAAATATATAATAAAATAATTAATGTGAGTCAGGAATGGTAGTTATATACACTCACGTACACAAAGCACCACGTATAATTTATGGAGGAAGGGCATCACATAATATACTGACATAAAATATAAAATAAAATAATTAATGTGAGTCAGGAATGATAGTTATATACCCTCACGTACACAAAGAACCACGTATAATTTATGGAGGAAGGGCATCACATAATATACTGACATAAAATATAAAATAAAATAATTAATGTGAGTCAGGAATGGTAGTTATATACACTCACGTACACAAAGAACCACGTATAATTTATGGAGGAAGGGCATCACATAATATACTGACATAAAATATAAAATAAAATAATTAATGTGAGTCAGGAATGATAGTTATATACACTCACGTACATAAAGAACCACGTATAGCTTGTGGAGGAAGGGCATCACATAATATACTGACATAAAATATAAAATAAAATAATTAATGTGAGTCAGGAATGGTAGTTATATACACTCACGTACATGAAGAACCACGTATAACTTATGGAGGAAGGGCATCACATAATATACTGACATAAAATATAAAATAAAATAATTAATGTGAGTCAGGAATGATAGTTAAATACACTCACGTACAGTAATGCCCTAAGTAATCGACCTCTTAACCAAAGAGCTTTCCGATGAATGGCAACAAGCCATATTTCCGACTAAATCCTGAAAAGTTACCCATAATTCTGCTTTGGTTAAGAGGTCGATTACTTAGGGCATTACTGTACACCCCGTATAACAACATGATAATTATAACCAAAATGATCAAATGGCTTAAGCCATTTACTCATTTTCATTAGAGTTACCATCTTGTTTTACATCGTTCATAGAGTGCATTAGTGTATTTTGCACTCACCTCTAACTCAAATTAATTCATTTGTTGTATATTTTTATTATTTTCTGTTGAATATGGAAGGAGATGGACTCCATAATGACTGGATTCAGGTATACAGTCTCCCTTTATGGCTGGATTGAGGTAAAGTCTCCATTTAATACATATGTTTAAAGGTGCGGTTGGCCTTGGCGGTCGGTATCCTGTGAAAATATTTCCACCCGTCAAAAACCACCACAAACAGAAAGAACAACAAAATGTAGACAGACTTTGTCCGTATACAAATAAGAAATATCGCATAAACAGTATGTTATTGTCATATTTTTTACCATTGTTATGTAAACAAAAGCATAAAAAGTAACTTTTCTGGTGTTTGTTTATATTATGATGGTAAACATAAAGAGCGTTCTTTGTGGGTGAATTCCTGATATGGAACGAATAAAGAGCGTTTATGCCATTTGTGTGTGATTAGCCAGCAGCATTGTGTTGTCTTCTGTAACACAATCAGGCTCTTGCTTAGGTAAAATATAGTAAATATTTATGATAACATGCTGTTTATGCGATGGTCATGGTATATATGAACGAAACTGTATGCGTTTTAATGTTTTTCTGTTTACGGTGATTGGAACAAATATGAATATTTTCGACAACTAAGGCCTCACGTGCCTTTAAACTATAATCAATACCAACGCCGAATGTTCGTTTTTATTCCCAATGTGACAGAAGGTGACCGTATTTGAAGTGTGTTAATAACGTTTGATTGGCATGGATGCATGCACGAGGCACTTATCGTAATGGAGTACGGAGACAACTTAAAGGGGTACTGTACCCAAGATCATGGCAAGATGTTGTTGTTGGTTTCTATAATCCCCGAGTCGGATAATAAGGTAACAACTTTTCCATTCTTTGAAAGTCTGTTGACAGTGTTGAGTACGAAGTAGTGTTACGGATGGCAAATTTACCGGAATGCAAAAATACAAATTGTCGTTGTCGAGTAATTTTTGTACAGTTTTCAACCAAATGAATCAAATAAAAATTATATTATATGCATAGTAGTCCCATATACTCATTTAAGTTATTTTATCGTCACTAGTCAATGAGTGGCTTGAGTTTTCTCCCCGTATAAGCATAATGTTTCAAACGATCGTGTGTGCAATGGGTTTACTAATCCAGTATCCCTCAATTATAATTTGAGTACGTTTTGTACACGGAAATTCGTATTTTAATTTACGCCATTTTATGGATCCAGCCATAAATTCAATTTATATTAAATTATTAACTTTTAAATTATTAAATTTTAAGATAGCCTATTAACCTGAGCGTTTACAGAATACATCTTCGACTCAAATTACTTATGTTTCTATATAGTACCGATAATAGATCGTTGTTATCACCGGAAATTTATTGAAAATGGCGTACAGTACCCCTTTAAGCTTCATCTCTGTCGAATGTTCCAAGTTAAACTCTGCTTTCTATATAACTTCCCGTGTCTGTAATGTCGTTATAGTATGTTTACACTATGTACGCAGATCCTATTTTATCACAGCCGTCGCGTATCTCCATTTGAAAATGAGAATATCTCGCCAAATGTAAGTTTATCAACAAAATACGCAGACAAGATGCACTTCGATATCAACTCACTTAGCATCGATAATACGATAATGCGAAAACTGGCAAATAAAACAATTCGTGTTATGAAGAGCTGTTCGCACTGGTGTACGTTTGGTTTATTGGCGTTTAGGCTGCCTTCAATAACATATCTGCTTGCCCATTCCCTACCCAATGCAAATATTTGGGTAAGTAGGTCGTTTAATATATCTTTTTATTTTCTTCGTTTTATATATCAGATAAATGTATTATCTTACAAGTAAATTTATAACAGTATTTATTCAGCTCTTCATAGAACCCGATACAGGAAAATAACCACATCAAGTTTGTGAAATCGATGGTTTAATCTATAGCTGAACAATAAAATAAATGTCTTTTTAATCAGGCTGATATTTGTTTCCACAAAGGGCTTTTGCTTGAGTGGGTAGGGAGTGTGCAAAATTTAGTTTTGGCCTTATATTGTCGTTTCAGTCTCTATTCCATATCACTTTGTCAGTTTTGCGGGCGTTGTGGGGATTGGGTGCTGACCCAGAGTGATAATTTCGCCAGGAAATCATTCCATGCACTGTCTGGATGAACACGAATGAGGTTATCTTCCCACTGCGTATGTTGCACATGAGCACATATCGGAATTCAAACCAGCTACGTCATTGCTGAGTGCCTACGTTGGCATGATGTCCATTCAGTGTCATGCACCTTACCATCCCAGTCACTGTATTGTTGTATACATCTCAAGAAGAACAACGTTGATATCACCGATGTATGTGGTCGACCGAGTCTATATAATTATGAGATGACGACTTGCCGCGCCAATGATATTATCGAATACCACAACGCCTGGTAATAGCCTGCAATCAGTCACGAGCCTTGGTGCTATCATGTGGTTCATTTTGATACTGATAGTCGTTTCGAAAGTTCAAATGCATTAGCCTCACATCAACAGTTTGCATTGTTTGCCAAGTGTTTCTACTTATTGAGTAGAACTCCGAACAAGAACATAATACGCATACAGTGAAAGCAACCAGTGAAGCTTTGGAAGGCACCCGACCAAAGATATGTTATTTGTGTTCCGTCAATAAGTCGGAGGCAAACATAGGAAGGAGACACTCGGTTCTCTGCAAAAAGTTATCCATTTGTAAGTATCCATCTAAATGCACATATATACCACCAATTGTAATTGTTTTCTAATCAGTCACGAGCCTCGGTGTTATCTGTGATCCATTTTGATACCAATAGTCGTTTAGAAAGTTCAAATGCATTAGCCGCACATCAACAGTCTGCATTGTTTGCCAAGTGTATCTGCTTATTGAGCTGCAAAAGAAAACTGTAGATAGCATTGATAAAGCATATGTGACCCGCCATATCAAATCCAGTCGTAAGTCGGGATTTTTTTTACCCTGTGCCAATGTATTCTCTTATATATGCGAGTCGACCATAGGTCGCATCGCATATATAAGAGAATGCATTGACCTAACAATTTTTTATCATTTTTTTAAAATAAATGTTTCTTACAATTTTTAGGACATAAAATAAAAAACATCCATTACCCTGCAGGGAGCCCCACACATATATAGAAGCATATAGAAGAGTGTCGTCTGCTCATGTTTGTCTGGGGCTCTGTATGGGTAAAATTTTAAAATTGTTAAAAAATACAAGAAAAAATTATTAAAATTGTACAAAATTGTTAGGCCAATGCATTCTCTTACATATGCGAGGCGACCTATGGTCGACTCGCATATATAAGAGAATGCATTGGCACAGGGCATAACTGTAACTGACTGGATTTGATATGGCGGGTCACATATAGTTCGTGTTTTGTTATTCGTTTTGGGCATTGTTGGTTGTTGGAAAAAAAGGACTATATAAATCTCTTATGTATCTTTACCACTTTCTATACTAAATACTCATCTGTAAATTGTTTATGGTATGCGGAAGTCAGTGTAATGTGCAGGTCCTAAATATCCCAGACCCTTTCTACATTAAATGGATTCTCCCATTCAGTTATCCATGTACACAATGGAACTGTATATTATTCATTTGGAGGGGTATTCAGATAATAAAAGCAGACGACATGCAGGCGAAAAAATAATACAAGTGTAAAATAATTCGCATTCATTGGTGGAAAATGTTTATATAATAAGTTCAATTGTCGTTTGTTCAACTTATTATCTGAACAGATCATAAGGGAACTACTAATCAATGAGTATATTTAGTATAGCAATGGTTAGAATGTGGAAGTGTGACCTTTTGTGTAACTGTTATATGTAAAACCCCTGTCACACTCAGGCCGGCGCTTGCACTGCGCTGCAAAAGTACCAAAATATGAGTAACACGCAGGAGGAGCGCCGAAAACTGTCTAAAACTTTTAAAACAAAGTATGCTCCTATTGCGTTCCTACTTGGTCAAGTATCACGCTCTTATTGCGTTCAAGTCGCTGTCATTGTGATGCTAGTACGTTCTCAATACGTTTGCAAAACGCTCTCTGCGCGGGCGCGGAGAGTATAAATAGCGTCTCCTGTGTTCTCCAGTCACATATTGTCAGTTTTTAGTTTGTGGGGAATATACCCAACAATCCGCAATAGATTAGCTGTCCGATTAAATCACTGTCACATTCCGCTGCGATCAGGCCGGGGCTTGCATTGCGCTGTAAAATTATCAAAGCGCCGAGCAAAGCGCACTAAGGTATCCAAGAACCGATTGGTGACGCAGTAACGTCGCAGTTGACACTGGCTAGGACGGGAGAGGGTCCCCGTGATCGCCTCTGTGCGCCAGAGCGCCGCGTTTGTTTTGTGCATGCACAACACAAGCGCAGAGGTTCGGCGTTCTGACCAGGCGCAGTACCGTCGCAACGACAGCACAACGCGAACGACATGAGCGCCCCGTTGACGTAGCAAGGACGGATACAAGCTACTCGTGGTCGCAGCAAGAATTCCTCTGCAACTGCAGTAAGCTTACTACGCCTTGGTCAGAACGCCGAGACTCTGCGCTTGTGTTGTGCATGCACAAAACAAGCGCGGTGCTCTGGCAGCGCAACGCAAACGACATGAGCGACCCTTTGACGTAGCAAGGACTGATACAAGCTACTCGTGGTCACAGCAATAATTCATCTGCAACTGCAGTAAGCTTACTACGCCTTGGTCAGAACGCAGAGCCTATTCGCTTGTTTTGTGCATGCACAAAACAATTTAAGCGCGGCGCTCTGGTGCCTATGGGCGACCATTGAGACCCTCGCCCGTCGTAGCCAGTGTCCACTGCGTCACCAATCGGTTCTTGGAGACCTTAGTGCGTTTAGGTGTGCGCTTTGATACTTTTGCAGCGAAATGCAAGCGCCGACCTGAGTGTGACTGACAGGGGCTTTATATAAAACCAAGAATGGATTGCATCGAATCTGACTTTAAATCTTGTATTTTCGTAACTAGGGTCTGAACCGCACTAAAATAATGCATGTTTTATACATCACACCACGTAATATTGACGCTACCATACAAGAGTTAACTAATTCTGTACCGTTTTATTACTACTTTACCTTCCAGACAAAGCTATTGGCAATCACAGCTCGGTGTCTATTTTATTCTGCGCTAGAGCTGACACATATGTACAACCTTAATTGTAACAGAGTGAACGTTTTCAGACAATTATAATCTGTCTATAGAAAATAATCCCTATGTCGGGTATTTAGCCATATGTCTATATCTCGGTTTACCGCAACCTTCGCGATTGACTAAATCTGCAACGTAGCCTTAAATTACCATTTATTTTCTGTACAGATTGGAACCTGCATGCACGGTGAAAGCCTGTGTATGCCGTTCGATATACACATTGATATTGAAATAGCAGACTAAGTACTGGTGTTCGACTATAACAAACGCTTGCATACACTCAGAAACATTTTCTCCTATGTATAGCCCTGAACATTTCTCCGTAACCTATGTATTATACCCGTGAACATTTATCCGTATATAACCTATATAATTATGTACACCCCTGAACATTTCTCCGTAACCTATGTATTATACCCGTGAACATTGCATACTGCTGAACATTTCTCCGTAACCTATGCATACTCCTGAACATTTCTCCGTAACCTATGCATACTCCTGAACATTTCTTCGTAACCTAGGAATATCCCTGAACATTTCTTCGTAACCTATGCTTACTCCTGAACATTTCTTCGTAACCTATGAATGTCCCTGAACACTTCGAGTTACTCAAGCCACAGAACCGGATCTTTGAAGCGGAATTGATTTCCGGTCATTATTTTCCAAATCACGTTCAATGATGCGCCATGTGACATCTTTGTGTCAATTACAATTACGCACAGCATGCTAGCGTCAGAAGTGAAGTGATATCAGAAGACGGGAATGGCAGCATCTTTTAATGAGACCAGAAACAATTGATGCCGGGTGATCAAACACAATTACTATTAATTCGAAATTGGCGTGATTCTGGGCTATCGTTATTGGTCAAAATGTCATGATTTTGCAACAAAGTCATTTTAATCTCAGGCAGCCATTAGCGTTTGAATAAAGAAATTAACGAAGACAGTTTATGTTAGAGCATTGATGTCAAAGGAAAACGCTGAATTCGCATAAGTGCGCACAATGCTTAAAGCGGCGCGTGCAGCCATGGCAATAAATTAGTAGGCCCTATAAATTAGTAGGCCCTATAAATTAGTATCAAAAGAACTTAAATTTAAGACACGGTTCTTTACTGACGAAATGAAGTAATCCAACATGTCCACAAAACGTGAGCAGGATGCCAATATACATGTATAGGAAAATAGAATATAATGATATAGTCAAGCTTGATTGTTTATTGCAAAGTCGTCAATTAAGGCGAAACATGCTATAACATATATACAATATTTACAATAGGTCACAAAAAAAAAACAATTGTTACACAATCATACATATATTAATATAGAATATGATAAATGTATAGATATATCATAATATGTATTATAATATCTTATATATATAATTATATTATAATTTAAGTCTTTATAATATCATTATCATCATATTTTGACTGCAATAATTAAATTTCAATTTATATGTATTATAATATCTTATATATATAATTATATTATAATTTAAGTCTTTATAATATCATTATCATCATATTTTGACTGCAATAATTATTCGCTACTATAAATAATGTACCTAATAGCGTATATATAGTCGTATTCGTGGAATAATTCGCTCCAATTTCAAATATGTATCAATACCTATATCAAAATTTACCCCGATCATTATATATAGTGGGATCATTACAGTGGGATCATTATGGTGGAATCATTATAGTAGACACAGTTTAACTGGGATATAAAACCACGTGTAAAAAGTCATTACACACGAGAAAACCTTGTTAAATCGCGGTCTATAGCTATTGTATTACCCCGATGATTTCAGATGGAGTGTCAATACACCAAAGATTACCTTGGTTATACCCGGGTATATCACCGTATTACAACCCAGGTATTTATATCCTATCTCCCTACTTTACGACAATTCCCTGGGTACCACTGTTGGGCTAAATAATTAAAGACTAAGACATATTTGCGTAATGGCAATTCTTTAATCGAATTACCGAAATTAAGACAACCATCGGCATGTGGCGCGGCCCCGATTGAACAATATGCAACCTGTGTGTACCACGCCACACGCCTAAACCAAAAAAGGTATGGCACGGCACCGGGTCGTGCCATACTAAGCACTAACCAGTCACTGGAGGAAGAGGGGGGGGGCAGAAGCCCACACCTGAAAGGGTGGGATGGCGGGTAGAAATTATTGACATTGTGGTCTGTGCGAAATTCGTTTGAATGGGCAGTCGGGTATCGACAACGTCACCACGAAGACAATCAATCAATCAAGGTACCCGACTTTCTCGTGGTTGGCGCTCAGATGTTCACTTGACCTCGAAATTTCTAAACCGCTGACCCCGGTCGCAGGTCGATACAATATTAAGGTCGACCGTCTATAAAAATCTTTTCCTTCGTAAAATTTATTTTATATCCTATCTCCCTACTTTACGACAATTCCCTGGGTACCACTGTTGGGCTAAATAATTAAAGACTAAGACATATTTGCGTAATGGCAATTCTTTAATCGAATTACCGAAATTAAGACAACCATCGGCATGTGGCGCGGCCCCGATTGAACAATATGCAACCTGGGTGTACCACGCCACTTGCCGAGTGAAGTGTTGGACGCGAGCTCGGCATACACCCACCAGAAGCCAATAAAAAAAACCAGTATAAAGACTGAGAAAAGAACCCACCTATAAAAAGAAAGTGTAAAAATTACGCAACGCCAGTGCGGGGAAATGAGAAAAACCCACTGCAACCCCAGAGACTGATTAGCGCTGAAAAAAACCCACCAAAAATAGTCACTATAAAAGTGAAACCGGCGCTACCAGAGACTGATGAGCGCGAAAAAAAATTAACCAAAAAACCAATAGTGAAGAATAACCAAAAAAAAACTATCACTGTAACAGCGAAAAAGAAAACAAAAACCATCACTGGAACAGTGAAACCAGCGCTACCAGAGACTGGTGAGCGCAACCAAAAAAACCATCACCAAAAAACCAACAATGAAAAAGAACCAAAAACAACTATCACTGTAACAGTGAAAAAGAAAACAAAAACCATCACTGAAACAGTGAAACCGGCGCTACCAGAGACTGATGAGCGCTAAAAAAAAAAAATATTAACCACCAAAAAACCATCACTGGAACAGTGAAACCAGCGCTACCAGAGACTGGTGAGCGCAACCAAAAAAACCATCACCAAAAAACCAACAGTGAAAAAGAACCAAAAAAAAAACTATCACTGTAACAGTGAAAAAGAAAACAAAAACCATCACTGAAACAGTGAACCGTCGCTACCAGAGACTGATGAGCGCTTAAAAAAAACAATTATTAACCAAAAAACCATCACTAGCACAGTGAAACCAGTGCAACCATGCGCACCACCAGCAGAGGCGGATGTCGGTCGGACAGGAAACGGAAACCGGGCCATGAAGGACATGTAAACTGTGTAGCGCATACGCGGACAACGCTCGGGCGCAGCTTGGAACAGAAAATTAGGGGGGGTTCGGAAAACAGGAAAAAAAGGACAGGGAGAGACCAGGCAGCGAGATCCCCCACGCGTGCTGCGACACGACTTACAGGCCGGATAACCCCGCCAAACCCCTCCCAGTTGCGGAAATCGGACTGTGCGTGCCCGTCGAGTCGGCAAACGGAACTGCAGATAATGACGCCCGGCATTGATGGAAGGGTGCCAGCTCGGCCGCTGTGACTGTGCTATACGAGGGTGGCAAGACGCACGAACGGAAACGGGCAATCGCGGAACTCTTGTTATGACAACGGCGGATGCCGGATGTACTTACGAAACGCGTCGGAGTTCCAGCGCCCGAGCATCCGGATTTGTTCATCGGAGTAACCCTGCGATGCTGCCAAGCACGCCCCTCCTATCCGAAAGGAGTGAGACTTGAAATCCCGGTCATCCAATCGCAGAATTGACAACACTCTCCGGAGAACGGCATTGAAATGCGCCCGTGTTATGCCCCGACCGTCCGGTGAGCAGAAGAAGGGGCCCGCCGTCGAAACGCGATGTTTAGTGAAGACGGAAATGAGTATGCGGATCCTCTAACTTGCCAATAGCGACCACTTGGGGCAATCTATTAACTCTGTGCTTGAAATGCCGGAAGCAGATGTCGATGGAGGCGGGCGTGACCGTGACATCGGAAACGAGCAGGACAGTTATATAGATGAGGGGCAGAGAGTGAAGTGCACATTTCACCGATACGGGCCAACGCGTAGAACGCGAATACGAATAGTGCGCGGAAAAGGACAATTCCGTGTGTGATGCCACGCAACAGGGCAATACAGCGATCATAGAGTGTAACATGGGAACAGTAATTGGTCGGCGCGGGTCGCCGCTCGGGCGCAAGCGTTGAAAGCCCGCGAGCATTTTGTGAATCCGGAAATGTGTAGTGGGAGTCGCTAAGCCCTGAATATTGTGCTGATATGCGATGACCGACAAAACACTACGCACCGTGGCGGTGCTATACCCGATCTGGAAAATATGTGCGAGAAAGAGCCCCAGCGTGCCCACGTTAACGGGCGGATATGGACGGACGTTAAAGCGGGAAGCAAACTGAACAAAAAACCCCATTGCCGGGCGTATACTGCCGAGATGAACAAGTAAGGGCAGCATCGAGTAACCGAGTCATAGTTCCCACAAGGTGTCGACGGTCAGCGGCGCAGGCAACGGAGTCTGTTCCGGGTCGGCCCATGGGGCCAGCCGGTGGAATGTCGAGATCAGAAGCCACAGTAGCGTAAGTCTGTGGCTGTCCTTATGCCGACGAGGGACCGCGGCATCCTGAACGGGATACGATGCCACCAAGTCCCAGCCATGCGTCCTGCAACTTTGGAGCCAGACGCGCCTTGTCCTCTGCAGAAAGCACTAACGGGATTGAGAGGAGAGGCCCGCTATACTGACCCGGAAAACACACTGCTCGTCTTCCCCGCGAATATCGGCCGAAGCAGCGACCGATGCAACCTCCTCGGGCATGACCACAGCACGCTCCCGACCACACGACGATCGCGCACCAACCGATGACGCTGGAGTCGACCGCACCGACCTATGACGCACACTGCCAGGCACACGCGTGACCCGCGGCCGTGCGGGACGAACAATTGAAGGCGCGGCCGTATAATATGTACCACTCCTGGCGGGCATCCCCTTCGAACGGGCAGGGACGCCGGCTGGTAATGCATGCCTGGTCCCCCGCGATGGCCCAACCACTTCCACCGGGACGTCGGGTACTAATCGGTGTCTGGTCATTGCTGTCGCTTTTGGCATCTGAAAAAAAGGAGAAAACAAGTACTAAGGTCATAAAAAGAGTCGTAACCGACGCCCCGGCCAGCACGCCGTACCGGATGACGACCGTTATAGCCCGGAGACCACCGTATGATGCACCAAAACCCACCGGTACATCATGGCGAGCGCCCACACCAACTAGGGTAGCTGATGCAACCAACCATCTACTTAACACAATCACTGCATTAACCACCAACAGTAATGCTACTAAACAGTAAAACCAGGTTAGGCCTCTAAGCTGCAATGGAAATAACCATGGGTATAAAAATGATAGCAGAAACCTTCCCCTCCATGATATCGCATATGATGGCCAACACACATGTGGGGAAAAACTGCATGGCATTGTAAACCGGTTTTATAACAGACTACCGGGACAGTGCATACTATGCAACTAAGATATATGGTTAGACAGGAAGAAAATAATCAAAGGGGCAGAACGGCATGAAGAATATCGGATCAAACCATAATCGAACTCGATCTATAGTCGTGCGTTGAGAACTCGGACCAAGTTTATGGAACCTAACAGCTGAAAAATGGTTGAATTGTCAAAGCATGCATGATTTCAATGGCAATGGGCCATAATCCTTTAAAATATATCGGATTTCGATCTGTATTTAGTGCGGAGAAATGCATACACAACAGTTGGCACCGATCAGCGTGAAAATAGGTCAGTTATAGCACCATGCGTAAAGTGTCTACAGACAGACGGACGGACGGACAGACGGACAAACAAGTGGTAAAACCGGACCACGACCCTATGGATACCATGCGATCACCGCGACACCACTCCCCATGAGGAATATTACCTAACCGAGTTTGGTTTAAAGGATTACTATCCCCATGAAACAACAAAACTCCATCGGAAAGCCACCCCTATTGTGATCACAATGATCCAAGTCCCATAAAAATCGCGCAATAAATAAGCCGAGAAATAAATAATTAATACCACCATCGGTTGTCGGCTATCTCCGTCGCAAAACCTCGCATGACGTCAAGCGAGGTAAACTAATTAAAAACAGGGAATCGGAGTCGGAGTTAATTATCAGCGCGATAGTGTAATGTAATTACTGCGGGGCATATCAATAGCATTGTGTACACATGGTGAATTGTCATCGCGCGGTGAGTTATCTTCACTTGTGATTTATCTGAAGTGCTGTTTGGAAAGTTAATGTTTTGACAAAAACTATAGAAGGCCGATTGAGCGGGGTAGATAACACTTTCGTGTCAAAAATAAAGCTTATGAAAACACGAGCCGGCATGTGAACTTTATTCGGGTGCGTGTTCGCGATGTTGTATATCTGTCACTGTATATTTTGTATATAAATACTTTTCGTTATTCTGTCCATCTTATGTATATAAATTCGTTTTCTCAATATCCATTCATGTTATTTAATTGGATCCAAGAATAAAGCAATTCAGTTTCCCGTATTTACAATCATTCATTCGTGACAATGCCATATAAATGCAGTGTTTTCGGCCGTGGCCGGTCTAGTGACTCTCGGTTAGGTATAAACGATGATCGTTTACGTGACATTTGGCGGGATTCCTGTGGGAAACCCGTTGCGCAAAATCAGAAACCGATTACATACACCAAATAAAGAGCGTTTAATTTGACGAGTCAGTCATGGTTACGAATACATACAGTTGCAGTTAAAGTGGGGAGTATGTTGATGAATAATTCACGATGACAACTGTTCTAAGTCGAGTCCCCAATTCCTTCACCATGGCTCAATAAAGAGCGTTCCATTTTAATAGTTTTCCTAATATGGTACGAATAAAAAGAGTTTAATAAAGCGGGAATTGCTATGACTTGGAAGGATATATAAAGCATGCATATCGGAAATTCGTGTACATGATTGTATTGACCTGTATTTGTGTAATCAGTAAACAATCACGATGACAATTGTTCTAAGTCGAGTCTCTTTACCTTGACGCAATAAAAGCGTTCACTATTACGATATATTTCGAATAAAGAGTGCTTGTATATGTGATTACATATTAAACTGGATTATTATCCCTCCTTCAAAAAGTGTTGTATATGATTGGGTGTTTAAACGAACCACGGCGAACGTTTATATATTTTATAATCCTATTGTTATGCGTAATTGACACATAGGTCGAGTTATGACCTGGATATTCAATAGACCGCATCGCTAGAGTGCTAATTGTATAGGCCAATAACCATGCATAGACGCAGTGAATTTCCATCAGTGACAGTCGGCAAGATTGTTGGGGTGTGGGAAGCAATATTCCGAAATATATATAAACACCATATTGCCCTAATATATACATGATTCATAACCAAGAAAAAATGAATTTATCATAACATATTGGTAATGAATGAATTGATTATAATTGATTAAATCCGACAGCAATAAACCGATTTTTTTTTTCTTCTACCGCGTTACAATGAATTAAAACGAAACGCTCTTTATTAACACACGACTAAGGGCATCTGGAAATTGGAATGTGTACGAGATGATAATTGCCTAATAACTGTGCAAGTCTTCGCATATATATGCAATCTTTATATGAATATATAATATATAATATAACTTGGACTGTTTTATTATTTAATTTGATTCTGAACTGTGGTATTTTCCCACTAGGGTGGGCGATAGGTATGATAAAACCTATCTATAAAAAATCTGGGGACCCCAAAAATCCAGATTCATACCGTGGTATAACACTGCTAAGCTGTTTCTCGAAGATATTCACATCAATACTCAATAGCAGACTAGTAGCTTTTTCCGAAGAATTCGAGATTATCTTGAAAACACAAACCGGATTTAGAAAAGGACACTCCACGATAGATAACATATTCATATTACAGAGTATAATAGATCTCTATTTATCAAGTGGCAAGAAACTTTATTGTATCTTTATAGACTTTAGAAAAGCATTTGATACGATTTGGAGGGACGCATTGTGGCTAAAAATGATGAACTATGACATTAATGGTAAAGTCCTAAATATTATAAAGGATATGTATGGCAAAATTAAAATTTGTGTCAGAGACAACAACTCTATGTCTGACTTTTTTGTAAGTAATATGGGCCTATTTCAAGGTGAAATAATGTCACCTTTCTTATTTTCTCTCTATGTAAACGATTTACAAAGTTTTTTGTATGATTGTGCAATAGACCCTCTGAAATTTCTAGATGAATCATATATGCAAAATGTTGGCTGCTTTATTAAATTGTTATGTATTTTATATGCCGACGATACAGTTCTATTTTCTGACGACGAAGATAATATGCATAGGGCTCTCCTCGCCTTTGCCGATTATGCAGAAGCTTGGAAACTTCAAGTCAATACAAAAAAAACCAAATTAATGATTTTCACGAAGAAGTGGTCAAAAAATCTTCCCACATTCATGTATAGAGGCTGTGTTCTAGAAATAGTTAAAGAATTCACTTATTTAGGGGTTAAATTATTTTATAATGGTCGCTTCTGCCAGAACATAAAGAAAACAGTTAATTCTGCAACGAGAGCCATGTACGGACTGCTTAATAAGGTCCGAAAACTAAACTTACCCATTGATATTATGCTTAATTTATTCGATAAGATGATTTTACCTATATTACTGTATGGGAGTGAGATATGGTGTTTTGAACGTATTCAAAGTGTAGAGACACTACATCTAAAATTTTGTAAGATGGTTGCGTCCATCAAAATGAGTACCCCCAATTACATAGTTTATGCAGAATTCGCACGACACCCCGTCTCTATAGAAATAACACGCCGAGCTCTGACATATTGGTCAAAGCTCGTATCGAGTAACGGCTCTGAGCTAGCTAAGAATATTTATACCTTAATTTATCAGACTCATGAGATGAACTCACATACAGCAGACAAAAATAACTCCAAATGGTTATGTTTTGTCAAAAATGCTCTTTATGATTTGAAATTGCAATCAAAGTGGATCACCCAGACGGGCCTGACCGCTATTGAACTGAGAAATGCAAAAACTGTTCTCAAACAACGTCATTGGGACGCACTACTCGTTGACATAAACACATCTGCTTCATCGAGGGCCCAATTTTATAGTTTTATTAAAACTGACTACGGTTACCCAAATTACTTGAAGATTTTGCCGTCTAATCTATCGATATACCTCTTGAAGCTCAGAACTGCAAATCATAAACTGCCTATAGAGTGCTCAAGATGGAAGAAATCTCAGAATGATAATGACAATAGGATATGCACCATATGTGGAGAATATTTAGGAGACGAATACCATTTAGTTATTATATGCAGTCATTTGGATGAAATCAGAAAACAATATATCCCTGAGTACTTTTGGAAGAACCCTACGAGAGAGAAATTCCATGGTCTCCTATCTCTTCAAAATATAAGCCTCATAAAAAGACTATGCATATTCCTAAGGTGTGCCTTTAAGAAGGTGTCTTATACTATATAATCGAAATCATTTATTGTTATGGGTAAACACATGTAATTATCATACTTGTTATGTTTATCGCCTATTATTGTGTAATCTAATTTAATTACTGCTGTGTATATGAAATGAACAATGATTAATGTGATATTCAAAGTTGTGTACATAGTGTATATATGTTTTGCTTGTTTCACTGTTATGTGACTTATGCAATAAATCAATCAATCAATCAATCAACAAAAAATATATAAATACGAGCACGTGTTTATATAGATAAATGCGCGCCAAACTGAATAATATACAGGCATGGCTTTATAGTAACAGCACATCGCGATGCATATAATAATAATAACACGATAAAGACAGTTAATTACGAGAACGGCGATGTGATCGGCGAAGTTTTGCATTCGCAGTGTGATAACACGACAATCTTCAAAGGCCGCGATCGACTACATGCAAACTTAAAATACCGCCGATGCGTATCTATGCGTTGTCAATGAGTTATCACGTGATCGATCACGTGCTATGCTTATGTGTACATGTGACAATCACGTGATCGGGCCGATCACGTGACTACGTCTACAACAAAATTTTCGGCTAACTTCGGAATTTTTTATTTAGTCGTTATAAAAAGAACGATTGGCGGCCGAATATTAGATTATATGCGCCCAATGGACATTTTATATATATATTATCGGTATATTGAAAGAAAATATTATTGATTTATTTTTCAGGACCGTATTCCCGTAAACATATTTATTACCAATAAGTATATAACAATACATATTGGGAGTGGAGGACAAGTGCGATCCACTTATACATAACCCCCTCTCCCAATTTCCGTTTTAACACCGATACATAATAATGGGGGTTGTCAACACGATAGGTATAACATAATGTACAAGTGTATACATACAGTGGATCATTGTATATTATTTGAAGTATAGTGTATAGTCTCAGCACCCCACCAATTCTAAATAATTTCATTAATGATTTCAAGTAGCTGTTTTAAATGTGATACATGTACCTCATGGTGCATTGTTAACATTTGTACAATTTGCATTCAAATGATTCGAGCGCCTTAACATAACTTTGTCGGATTTTCCTCTTGAGTTGTATCTCGGAAGTAATTTTGCACAGCTTGAAAGATATGTTCAGTTTATAATTGTTCGAAGTTCGGGTCCCCAAAGATAAGTGCCATAACTGACTGTATATTAAAGCGCAGAAGATTATTACGGCGTGTAATTCTTTCTTCAAAGTGTGGTTGGCATTCAAAAAAATAGTGGAAAGCATTCGCTACAGAATGTCCACACCTACCTGTAGCAGAAATTTGAAGTTTATCAGCTTGGAGATTAACACAGTCACACCACTGTTTACAATGAAGGATGTTTAATAGCCGTTTACCATATGAAAAACATGTTGGTAGTTGTAATGGCTTAGTTACTAGTGCTTTCTTGAACCTATCGAGTGGAATGTTTCATCCTTTTTTTGTTTGTTTGTTTGTTTTTTTTCAGCCAATTTGTTCCAATCCATAACGCATATGGGGAAGAAAGTGTTATCTGTTCAATTGCTATTTGAAAGGGGACGATATAAATTTGATGTATTTCTCAGTTCGGATCACAGTTATCCTTAACCTTGGACGGAAGAAGCCGAGTTAAGTAGGCGGGGGCTTTGCTGTTTGCAATATCGTAAAATATACTCATTCGTTTAACATACCGCCTACTGTCCAGCTTCTCCCATTCGAGTTCAAAGAGCAACCTATCATGGGGGACCGATTTTGTACAACCTGTAACCATACGAGTGCACGGGTCACCCGAGCTGTCCGCCCGGGGGAAGAAGGAGAAGTGCTGACTCACTTGTGAGTACCTCCTCACACGATTGTTAGAAAGTGAGTTATGCTGACATCTTGTGTTTTGTTTTGTTTTGTTTGTGTTTTATTTAAATCCAAACTGATAGAAGACACTGTCATTATGATATAATAATTAAATCCAGCGTCTCTCCATGACAAATCGGTTTGTTGTATAGTCGCCGATATATGCGTCCCGAATCGAGAAGTAAATATTTACAGTTGAGCGTATTGCTGGTGATGTTTTATGTAAAGAGCTACGGCCGATTAGCTTGAGGATTTCTGCGATTGAGTAGATTTCTACATTCCGCCAGTTGGCATACTGCATTAATACTAATTTTAAAAGTTTAACACACCCGAACAAGTCCATAATATGTCATTAATTCATGACTGGAACCATCAAAAGGCATAACCTGAATTACTAACGGCCGTGTACAAGACTGGGTCACTGAATGGAGGGATAGTCGAATAATAAACCAATGGCCCTTCTGATCGTGTACAACAGTATGCTGATACGGGGAGAAAACTCAAGCCCCTCCTGACTAGTGACGCTACAACAACGGCAAGGAATATATGGGACATTGAGGCAGTACTATAACCTGTATATGAGACAGTTGTATGCAAACTGTACCCAACTTACCCGACAATGACAATCCGGATACTGCATCACGGGAAATGCGCCATCCAGAACACTTCCACCAGGGTCCGCGCTGGACCGAAAATTTACTTTTGCCAAATAATTTGCCAAATAAAAATATTATTTGCCAAAGTATTGGAGCAGTTGCCAAATGTTATCCCTGATAGTACCATTTTTATCAAGTCTTATGTTTCGACACTCGCGGTTTGAACGACTTTTGATATCGATAGAAGGCAGTTAGTTAATAATTATAAATACTCTCATCTCTATTGTGGTTTATCAGACAACAATACGCCAATCGCCGAACAATACAATGGTAGAACCGGTATTTTATATATATACCTGGACCATAGTTTGTGGCAATTAATAGCTTTTGATTCAAAATGTCGCATGTCGACATCTCGTATAGCGCAATTACAGCCCCCAAACGCATAACTTTCCGAAAATGGGTAGCCCCGTCAACCGGACGCAAATTGGGGGCATTGACCAAATTATTTTGGAAGATTTATAGACCACGACTGATGACCCGTATATTATGAGTGGACACCTGGATAATTCCGTCATGCCAAATAGTCGGACACAGCATGAAATTAACGCGTACATGGCTATAAAGTTATATAAAAGTAAGCATTGTAACATTAGAAAGGGTGGTTCGGTGGCCATTTTGAATGGCGCCCACAGTCTGAAGGAAGATTTGAGAGCAAGGTTATAGTTTCAGATGTTGGAAAATAGCCCTGGATCATTTAGCTTTAGAAAAACCATTTATATTTTATTCAAACATAACAGCATATAGCGAAATTACAGCCCCCAACATCATAAATTTCCGCAAAGAAGTTGCTATGGCAACCGGTCGCAATGTGGTGGGATCTACCCAAAATTCCTAGGATATTGATAGACTGCGGGTGATACCCATATAGTATGAATTGACACGATGATAATCCTGCCATGGCAAATGGTCTGCCCCAACCTTGAAGGAAGGCATAAGTTACTATAAATTCATTGAAAAGTAAGCATGTATGCAACCAATCTCGTCTGAGTAAAGTTATCGCAAAAGAATCACGACCCAAACGAGTTCAGTCCTCGTGAGGCTAATTAGCACTCATAGCACAAATCCCACTCACTGGACCACAATGATCAAATCTAAAATAATAATTATTTTGAACATGACCATAGTGTCGTAGAAATCCGCTCAATCTACATGACAACCTATGTGCCCGCATACATAACTATTATGTAACAGAGTTTGTAATAGTAACAACGGTAATATCCTATATGATGACCAGAATAAACCAACGGAATTGAATTAAGGGGATGGAAAAGTCTGTATCATGAAAAATGTCTAACAAACGGGCTGACAAAAATGCCCTTGTCCACCTAAAATCAGACATAAATAGACTATAACATGAGAAAAATTAGAGCATACATCGGGGTAAAGGGGGGGGGGGGGCACTAATAGATGTGAACTAAAAAGCTTTATGTACCAGAAAAGTGACTTGGAAACAGAATATCTCTGCAATATTATGACAATGTTTGGGCAGTCAAATGTAGAAAACAAAAAACTATACCTCAACAGTAACATTAGGCAGCCCATTGTGAAAAGTGACATACAATGAAGAGCCAAGGAACAATTCTTATGATTAGTGTTTACGGTAACGTGTGAAAAACGTCCGCTAAAACCCGTCAGGCAGGTTTTCTTGGGGAGCTAGTCGCCATATTTCTATTGTAGACACATGTTCCTGATGTTGTCATTTATGAATTCGTGGCAGGTACATGAAAATCTGCCACGAAAGCAAATCGATCCTTCTATCGGGCAAATGTATGATGTGAAATAGATGCTGACCGTTTGTTCAAGTCGTTGGAATTAATTTCATTGCCTGATTATCCACGATTTATATAAGTTTTGTACCGTTTACAGATGAAAATGTTGATACTCTAAAAGTTTAGAATTACTACTCCAGTCGAAAGCGAGATTACAAGATGTCGTATTATGACCCAAAGTACATAACTAGAAAAATTACATGTTTTATATATTAAAAAACAAATTTATAAATGGGAAAGTACCGTATTCCGACGAAATATGTCATATTTCACGACGGACTCACGGTGGGGGTTCGCTTCCGGTCAATTCAAGTTTGGTGCACTGTAAGAAAACATCGCGAAGAAAAGTACGGTTTATAAAATGTAAATATAAAGTAACCGAGAAATTGTCGGTTATCAGATACAAACAGAGCTTATACTGACGAGCACTTTGTTGATTATTGAATATTATGTGTGAAAAACATGAAGTTCATCCATTCTAGGCCGGTGAGTAATTAGTGATCATCGGGATGTAGGGTGTAATCCGCCGTGGCCACATTGACCAAACTCGCCATCCGCTTAAGAGCCAGCCCACTGCATTGCGCACCTGGCAACCCACCACAAAGTAGTCATAAAAAGCAAATCGCCACATATTCGCGTGCAACGGATAAAGGGTGGCTGCCCCGATGAATTTGGAGCTAAAACAGTGATGGAGCTCCTAACAAGGTGGGCTCTCGCCTCTAGGAAACCTAGCTGAATGCCAAGTCAAATGTCTCAATCCAAATATCCTGTGAAAAATAAGAATGGAATGACGAAAACCTTAATCTTCAAACATAGCCCTAGAAACTAGTCAGAGGGATATAGTGGTCCATTTCAAGATAACTGTCCTCGAGCCTTTCGACATTAAATTGATATAGTCAGCTTTGGCAGTCAATGAATTCTCATTCCTGGTGGGCAGGGTCAATGGAAAGTGCATATTACCTGTATAAGTCTTCATAGCATTTTTGCAAACGTCATGCATAAGCCTAACACAGCTCCGGTTAACAACGCATCTCACATGAACACAGACAATCATTTCAAGACAGCATCCCCAGACTGGAATAGACTGCACACATAGCAAACACATAGATGGTGATGATACATCAGTAGACCCAAAAGTATCTCGAAACATGAGCTAGAAATTATTGACCTTGTGGTCTGTGCGAAATTCGTTTGAATGGGCAGTCGGGTATCGACAACGTCACCACGAAGACAATCAATCAATCAAGGTACCCGACTTTCTCGTGGTTGGCGCTCAGATGTTCACTTGACCTCGAAATTTCTAAACCGCTGACCCCGGTCGCAGGTCGATACGATATTAAGGTCGACCGTCTATAAAAATCTTTTCCTTCGTAAAATTTATTTTCACTCTGCGTTTTATGCAGTGCATTTTGCACCTGAGTTCAAATCATTAGTTTAAACATATTTATTTGTCTGATTTCAATAACACATATAGGAAATGATACATACATTTTTATATAGACAATGGGATTGGAGGACAAGTGCTTACTCACTTATGAGTACCTCCTCTCCCATTTGCTATTACACTGAAAAATAAATCAAGAATAATGGTATTGCAACATGACTACCAAAGGCAAGTTGAACTTATATACATGTACATATCACCGGTCGTTTCCCGCCCCCGAGTCAGTCTTTTGTTTATACATGAATTACTTGGAAGTCGTCTTTGATTGAGTCATTTGCTGGCTTGTATATGTATTTGCTAGACTTGGTCATTAGCATCTAGTTTTGTCTCACGGATGAATGATTGTACAGCTAAGAAAATTTTTTCATTGTCGCAATCGGGTAGAGCAGGGTCTCCAAATAGCAGAATTTTTAGTGAGTAAATATTATAAGGAAGTAATTTATTCAATAGGCGAATTCTTGGGATCGAATGTAGGCAACAATCAAAGAAATAATGGAAGGCATTTTCTTCTCCATTTCCACATGAGCAGTCTTTGCAACTTGCAATGTAATTTTGAACCTTATCTGATAGGAGGTTGCTACATTCACATCTTAATCTGCAGTGATATATATTTTCAGTCCGCTTTCCTACATTGTAATATTTGGGGGGTTTGGGTATTTCTGGTTTAAATGTGTTTAGATAACATTGTAGGTTAAGATCTCGAGTCTTAGTTTTGGTTGCATTCCAATTTTTTACACACGTGGGCATGAATGTTGACTCCATTCTTTTTGTATTAGGTTTAAAATGTATAAAGTTTGATGCAAATCTAGTATCGTGGTCGCTTTTATCGGAGAATTTTGGGGGAAGTAAGTCAACTAAATATTTGGGCACTTTGTGATTGACAATGTTATGAAAAAGTGAAAGTCTTTTTGTTTGTCTTCTTTCTGAAAGTGTTTCCCAACCCATTTCGGTTAGTATTCGTTTGCGAGGTACAGATCTCGTACAGCCACTTATAATGCGTGCGGCTTCATATTCTACATCATCTAGTTGTTTGAGTAACTTGTCTGGTGCTCCAGCCCAGACACTACTTGCATATTCCATGATTGGGCGTACGTGTGACAAATCATTTAAGCAACTCTGTTCCTGAGTCGAGTGTTATATGTTTTGAAACAGTTACAAGATTAGACAAACTTAAAGATGTTTAGGTATTCAAACCTACATTTACAACAACAACATTATAGATAACAATGGGGCCTCTGTGGCTCAATCGGTATCGCCCCCGGCGCTGGCGATGAGGGTTCAAATTCACACGTATAATTTATGGAGGAAGGGCATCACATAATATACTGACATAAAATATAAAATAAAATAATTAATGTGAGTCAGGAATGGTAGTTATATACACTCACGTACACAAAGAACCACGTATAATTTATGGAGGAAGGGCATCACATAATATACTGACATAAAATATAAAATAAAATAATTAATGTGAGTCAGGAATGATAGTTATATACACTCACGTACATAAAGAACCACGTATAGCTTGTGGAGGAAGGGCATCACATAATATACTGACATAAAATATAAAATAAAATAATTAATGTGAGTCAGGAATGGTAGTTATATACACTCACGTACATAAAGAACCACGTATAACTTATGGAGGAAGGGCATCACATAATATACTGACATAAAATATAAATAAAATAATTAATGTGAGTCAGGAATGATAGTTAAATACACTCACGTACAGTAATGCCCTAAGTAATCGACCTCTTAACCAAAGAGCTTTCCGATGAATGGCAACAAGCCATATTTCCGACTAAATCCTGAAAAGTTACCCATAATTCTGCTTTGGTTAAGAGGTTCGATTACTTAGGGCATTACTGTACACCCCGTATAACAACATGATAATTATAACCAAATGATCAAATGCCTTAAGCCATTTACTCATTTTCATTAGAGTTACCATCTTGTTTTACATCGTTCATAGAGTGCATTAGTGTATTTTGCACTCACCTCTAACTCAAATTAATTCATTTGTTGTATATTTTTATTATTTTCTGTTGAATATGGAAGGAGATGGACTCCATAATGGCTGGATTCAGGTATACAGTCTCCCTTTATGGCTGGATTGAGGTAAAGTCTCCATTTAATACATATGTTTAAAGGTACGGTTGGCCTTGGTGGTGGGTATCCTGTGAAAATATTTCCACCCGTCAAAAACCACCACAAACAGAAAGAACAACAAAATGTAGACAGACTTTGTCCGTATACAAATAAGAAATATCGCATAAACAGTATGTTATTGTCATATTTTTTACCATTGTTATGTAAACAAAAGCATAAAAAGTAACTTTTCTGGTGTTTGTTTATATTATGATGGTAAACATAAAGAGCGTTCTTTGTGGGTGAATTCCTGATATGGAACGAATAAAGAGCGTTTATGCCATTTGTGTGTGATTAGCCAGCAGCATTGTGTTGTCTTCTGTAACACAATCAGGCTCTTGCTTAGTAAAATATAGTAAATCTTTTTGATAACATGCTGTTTATGCGATGGTCATGGTATATATGAACGAAACTGTATGCGTTTTAATGTTTTTCTGTTTACGGTGATTGGAACAAATATGAATATTTTCGACAACTAAGGCCTCACGTGCCTTTAAACTATAATCAATACCAACGCCGAATGTTCGTTTTTATTCCAATGTGACAGAAGGTGACCGTATTTGAAGTGTGTTAATAACGTTTGATTGGCATGGATGCATGCACGAGGCACTTATCGTAATGGAGTACGGAGACAACTTAAAGGGGTACTGTACCCAAGATCATGGCAAGATGTTGTTGTTGGTTTCTATAATCCCCGAGTCGGATAATAAGGTAACAACTTTTCCATTCTTTGAAAGTCTGTTGACAGTGTTGAGTACGAAGTAGTGTTACGGATGGCAAATTTACCGGAATGCAAAAATACAAATTGTCGTTGTCGAGTAATTTTTGTACAGTTTTCAACCAAATGAATCAAATAAAAATTATATTATATGCATAGTAGTCCCATATACTCATTTAAGTTATTTTATCGTCACTAGTCAATGAGTGGCTTGAGTTTTCTCCCCGTATAAGCATAATGTTTCAAACGATCGTGTGTGCAATGGGTTTACTAATCCAGTATCCCTCAATTATAATTTGAGTACGTTTTGTACACGGAAATTCGTATTTTAATTTACGCCATTTTATGGATCCAGCCATAAATTCAATTTATATTAAATTATTAACTTTTAAATTATTAAATTTTAAGATAGCCTATTAACCTGAGCGTTTACAGAATACATCTTCGACTCAAATTACTTATGTTTCTATATAGTACCGATAATAGATCGTTGTTATCACCGGAAATTTATTGAAAATGGCGTACAGTACCCCTTTAAGCTTCATCTCTGTCGAATGTTCCAAGTTAAACTCTGCTTTCTATATAACTTCCCGTGTCTGTAATGTCGTTATAGTATGTTTACACTATGTACGCAGATCCTATTTTATCACAGCCGTCGCGTATCTCCATTTGAAAATGAGAATATCTCGCCAAATGTAAGTTTATCAACAAAATACGCAGACAAGATGCACTTCGATATCAACTCACTTAGCATCGATAATACGATAATGCGAAAACTGGCAAATAAAACAATTCGTGTTATGAAGAGCTGTTCGCACTGGTGTACGTTTGGTTTATTGGCGTTTAGGCTGCCTTCAATAACATATCTGCTTGCCCATTCCCTACCCAATGCAAATATTTGGGTAAGTATAGGTCGTTTAATATATCTTTTTATTTTCTTCGTTTTATATATCAGATAAATGTATTATCTTACAAGTAAATTTATAACAGTATTTATTCAGCTCTTCATAGAACCTGATACAGGAAAATAACCACATCAAGTTTGTGAAATCGATGGTTTAATCTATAGCTGAACAATAAAATAAATGTCTTTTTAATCAGGCTGATATTTGTTTCCACAAAGGGCTTTTGCTTGAGTGGGTAGGGAGTGTGCAAAATTTAGTTTTGGCCTTATATTGTCGTTTCAGTCTCTATTCTATATCACTTTGTCAGTTTTGCGGGCGTTGTGGGGATTGGGTGCTGACCCAGAGTGATAATTTCGCCAGGAAATCATTCCATGCACTGTCTGGATGAACACGAATGAGGTTATCTTCCCACTGCGTATGTTGCACATGAGCACATATCGGAATTCAAACCAGCTACGTCATTGCTGAGTGCCTACGTTGGCATGATGTCCATTCAGTGTCATGCACCTTACCATCCCAGTCACTGTATTGTTGTATACATCTCAAGAAGAACAACGTTGATATCACCGATGTATGTGGTCGACCGAGTCTATATAATTATGAGATGACGACTTGCCGCGCCAATGATAGTATCGAATACCACAACGCCTGGTAATAGCCTGCAATCAGTCACGAGCCTTGGTGCTATCATGTGGTTCATTTTGATACTGATAGTCGTTTCGAAAGTTCAAATGCATTAGCTTCACATCAACAGTTTGCATTGTTTGCCAAGTGTTTCTACTTATTGAGTAGAACTCCGAACAAGAACATAATACGCATACAGTGAAAGCAACCAGTGAAGCTTTGGAAGGCACCCGACCAAAGATATGTTATTTGTGTTCCGTCAATAAGTCGGAGGCAAACATAGGAAGGAGACACTCGGTTCTCTGCAAAAAGTTATCCATTTGTAAGTATCCATCTAAATGCACATATATACCACCAATTGTAATTGTTTTCTAATCAGTCACGAGCCTCGGTGTTATCTGTGATCCATTTTGATACCAATAGTCGTTTAGAAAGTTCAAATGCATTAGCCGCACATCAACAGTCTGCATTGTTTGCCAAGTGTATCTGCTTATTGAGCTGCAAAAGAAAACTGTAGATAGCATTGATAAAGCATATGTGACCCGCCATATCAAATCCAGTCGTAAGTCGGGATTTTTTTTACCCTGTGCCAATGCATTCTCTTATATATGCGAGTCGACCATAGGTCGCATCGCATATATAAGAGAATGCATTGACCTAACAATTTTTTATCATTTTTTTAAAATAAATGTTTCTTACAATTTTTAGGACATAAAATAAAAAACATCCATTACCCTGCAGGGAGCCCCACACATATATAGAAGCATATAGAAGAGTGTCGTCTGCTCATGTTTGTCTGGGGCTCTGTATGGGTAAAATTTTAAAATTGTTAAAGAATACAAGAAAAAATTATTAAAATTGTACAAAATTGTTAGGCCAATGCATTCTCTTACATATGCGAGGCGACCTATGGTCGACTCGCATATATAAGAGAATGCATTGGCACAGGGTAAAAAAAATCACGACTTACGACTGGATTTGATATGGCGGGTCACATATAGTTCGTGTTTTGTTATTCGTTTTGGGCATTGTTGGTTGTTGGAAAAAAAGGACTATATAAATCTCTTATGTATCTTTACCACTTTCTATACTAAATACTCATCTGTAAATTGTTTATGGTATGCGGAAGTCAGTGTAATGTGCAGGTCCTAAATATCCCAGACCCTTTCTATATTAAATGGATTCTCCCATTCAGTTATCCATGTACACAATGGAACTGTATATTATTCATTTGGAGGGGTATTCAGATAATAAAAGCAGACGACATGCAGGCGAAAAAATAATACAAGTGTAAAATAATTCGCATTCATTGGTGGGAAATGTTTATATAATAAGTTCAATTGTCGTTTGTTCAACTTATTATCTGAACAGATCATAAGGGAACTACTAATCAATGAGTATATTTAGTATAGCAATGGTTAGAATGTGGAAGAGTGACCTTTTGTGTAACTGTTATATGTAAAACCCCTGTCACACTCAGGCCGGCGCTTGCACTGCGCTGCAAAAGTACCAAAATATGAGTAACACGCAGGAGGAGCGCCGAAAACTGTCTAAAACTTTTAAAACAAAGTATGCTCCTATTGCGTTCCTACTTGGTCAAGTATCACGCTCTTATTGCGTTCAAGTCGCTGTCATTGTGATGCTAGTACGTTCTCAATACGTTTGCAAAACGCTCTCTGCGCGGGCGCGGAGAGTATAAATAGCGTCTCCTGTGTTCTCCAGTCACATATTGTCAGTTTTTAGTTTGTGGGGAATATACCCAACAATCCGCAATAGATTAGCTGTCCGATTAAATCACTGTCACATTCCGCTGCGATCAGGCCGGGGCTTGCATTGCGCTGTAAAATTATCAAAGCGCCGAGCAAAGCGCACTAAGGTATCCAAGAACCGATTGGTGACGCAGTAACGTCGCAGTTGACACTGGCTAGGACGGGAGAGGGTCCCCGTGATCGCCTCTGTGCGCCAGAGCGCCGCGTTTGTTTTGTGCATGCACAACACAAGCGCAGAGGTTCGGCGTTCTGACCAGGCGCAGTACCGTCGCAACGACAGCACAACGCGAACGACATGAGCGCCCCGTTGACGTAGCAAGGACGGATACAAGCTACTCGTGGTCGCAGCAAGAATTCCTCTGCAACTGCAGTAAGCTTACTACGCCTTGGTCAGAACGCCGAGACTCTGCGCTTGTGTTGTGCATGCACAAAACAAGCGCGGTGCTCTGGCAGCGCAACGCAAACGACATGAGCGACCCGTTGACGTAGCAAGGACTGATACAAGCTACTCGTGGTCACAGCAATAATTCATCTGCAACTGCAGTAAGCTTACTACGCCTTGGTCAGAACGCGGAGCCTATTCGCTTGTTTTGTGCATGCACAAAACAATTTAAGCGCGGCGCTCTGGTGCCTATGGGCGACCATTGAGACCCTCGCCCGTCGTAGCCAGTGTCCACTGCGTCACCAATCGGTTCTTGGAGACCTTAGTGCGTTTAGGTGTGCGCTTTGATACTTTTGCAGCGAAATGCAAGCGCCGACCTGAGTGTGACTGACAGGGGCTTTATATAAAACCAAGAATGGATTGCATCGAATCTGACTTTAAATCTTGTATTTTCGTAACTAGGGTCTGAACCGCACTAAAATAATGCATGTTTTATACATCACACCACGTAATATTGACGCTACCATACAAGAGTTAACTAATTCTGTACCGTTTTATTACTACTTTACCTTCCAGACAAAGCTATTGGCAATCACAGCTCGGTGTCTATTTTATTCTGCGCTAGAGCTGACACATATGTACAACCTTAATTGTAACAGAGTGAACGTTTTCAGACAATTATAATCTGTCTATAGAAAATAATCCCTATGTCGGGTATTTAGCCATATGTCTATATCTCGGTTTACCGCAACCTTCGCGATTGACTAAATCTGCAACGTAGCCTTAAATTACCATTTATTTTCTGTACAGATTGGAGCCTGCATGCACGGTGAAAGCCTGTGTATGCCGTTCGATATACACATTGATATTGAAATAGCAGACTAAGTACTGGTGTTCGACTATAACTAACGCTTGTATACACTCAGAAACATTTTCTCCTATGTACACCCCTGAACATTTCTCCGTAACCTATGTATTATACCCGTGAACATTTATCCGTATATAACATATATAATTATGTACACCCCTGAACATTTCTCCGTAACCTATGTATTATACCCGTGAACATTTATCCGTATATAACCATGAGCATAGTGGCTATATTTCTTCACAAAATGCACACGGGAGCCAAAAAATGGACATAAGAGCCTCTACTAATATGTATATCCCTGAACATTTCTTCGTAACCTATGCTTACCCCTGAACATTTCTCCGTAACCTATGCATACTGCTGAACATTTATCCGTAACCTATGCATACTCCTGAACATTTCTCCGTAACCTATACATACTGCTGAACATTTCTCCGTAACCTATGAATACTGCTGAACATTTCTTCGTAACCTATGAATACTCCTGAACATTTCTTCGTAACCTAGGAATATCCCTGAACATTTCTTCGTAACCTATGCTTACTCCTGAACATTTCTTCGTAACCTATGAATGTCCCTGAACACTTCGAGTTACTCAAGCCACAGAACCGGATCTTTGAAGCGGAATTGATTTCCGGTCATTATTTTCCAAATCACGTTCAATGATGCGCCATGTGACATCTTTGTGTCAATTACAATTACGCACAGCATGCTAGATTCAGAAGTGAAGTGATATCAGAAGTCGGGAATGACAGCATCTTTTAATGAGACCAGAAACAATTGATGCCGGGTGATCAAACACAATTACTATTAATTCGAAATTGGCGTGATTCTGGGCTATCGATATTGGTCAAAATGTCATGATTTTGCAACAAAGTCATTTTAATCTCAGGCAGCCATTAGCGTTTGAGTAAAGAAATTAACGAAGACAGTTTCTGTTAGGGCATTGATGTCAAAGGAAAACGCTGAATTCGCATACGTGCGCACAATGCGTAAAGCGGCGTGTGCAGCCATGGCAATAAATTAGTAGGCCCTATAAATTAGTATCAAAAGAACTTAAATTTAAGACAAGGTTCTTTACTGACGAAATGAAGTAATCCAACATGTCCACAGAACGTGAGCAGGATGCCAATATACATGTATAGGAAAATAGAATATAATGATATAGCGTATATAGTCGTATTCGTGGAATAATTCGCTCCAATTTCAAATATGTATCAATACCTATATCAAAATTTACCCCGATCATTATATATAGTGGGATCATTACAGTGGGATCATTATGGTGGAATCATTATAGTAGACATAGTTTAACTGGGATATAAAACCACGTGTGAAAAGTCATTACACACGAGAAAACCTTGTTAAATCGCGGTCTATAGCTATTGTATTACCCCGATGATTTCAGATGGAGTGTCAATACACCAAAGATTACCTTGGTTATACCCGGGTATATCACCGTATTACAACCCAGGTATTTCACTGTGCGTTTTATGCAGTGCATTTTGCACCTGAGTTCAAATCATTTAAGCAACTCTGTTCCTGAGTCGAGTGTTATATGCAAGATAAATAGTAGCATTGTTCCCTAGGTTTTGAACAGTTACAAGATTAGACAAACTTAAAGATGTTTAGGTATTCAAACCTACATTTACAACAACAACATTAGAGATAACAATGGGGCCTCTGTGGCTCAATCGGTATCGCCCCCGGCGCTGGCGATGAGGGTTCAAATTCACATGTTTACATCGTGGACTTTGTAACTCGAAATCGTTATCTGGTTGAGTTGCCAGTTACTCGCCGATGGCCGGTGATTTTCGACGAGTTTATAGGCCATTGAAATCACTGTCAGATTAGACGTAAGTGTGCGGATTTCCCCCACCACTAATACTGGCAATTTCGTGATATGGCCTTCGATTCTAAAAGTGAAATTACACCACAATCAATCAATCAATCAATCACTAAAAAACAAGTTTTATATTAAAACATTAGATTCATCCTTAACAATATTATTATTTAGAAACTATATACAAAACACATAAATTAGACTTATAAATGTATACCAAAGAAGAAATTTATTTGCCAATTTAATTTAGGCTAAATTTAATGAAACTTTGAACCCTAAAATCAGGCCTGTCTAAATCTAGAAACAGTGGGGATATCTTCCCTGATAATATCGGAGACTGGTGAAAGATGCGGACAAGACTCTGTTCGGTCTCGCGGCTAACTAAGGGGTGTGAATGGAATACAACGGTCAACCTGATAACGCTCAATCTCGATGTCTACAACCCAAGGTCTATAGTTATATATGTGACCCGCCATATCAAATCCAGTCGGAAGTCGGGATTTTTTTTACCCTGTGCCAATGCATTCTCTTATATATGCGAGTCGACCATATGTCGCCTCGCATATATAAGAGAATGCATTGGCCTAACAATTTTTTATTATTTTTTTTAAATAAATGTTTCTTACAATTTTTAGGACATAAAATAAAAAACATCCATTACCCTGCAGGGAGCCCCACACATATATAGAAGCATATAGAAGAGTGTCGTCTGCTCATGTTTGTATGGGGCTCTGTATGGGTGAAATTATAAAATTGTTAAAGAATACAAGAAAAAAGTATTAAAATTGTTAGGCCAATTCATTCTCTTATATATGCGAGGCGACCTATGGTCGACTCGCATATATAAGAGAATGCATTGGCACAGGGTAAAAAAAAATCCCGACTTCCGACTGGATTTGATATGGCGGGTCACATATATAAGCTACATGTCTACTAACGAGTGAATCACTGCCGCACCAATGGATGAATCATCAAACCAGATCGGATAGGGGAGATCACTCTTTGATGATCACCTGTTCAAGAGATGCACTCAGCACTCTCTTATACCCATTGAACAGTCTATGGTGTATATTTATATATTTAATGGTCATATTTCCAATGGGAAAATACATTCTATATA
This sequence comes from Siphonodentalium dalli, assembly GCA_032622095.1. Lineage (NCBI taxonomy): Eukaryota > Metazoa > Mollusca > Scaphopoda > Gadilida > Siphonodentaliidae > Siphonodentalium > Siphonodentalium dalli. Next base: position 153,625,996 of record CP136068.1, on the reverse strand, counting down.
ATATAGAAGATAATTTAACACAGAGTCAATGTTCCCACGACTCTCTTATAATATGCCCGTTGAACGGTCTATGTTGTTTATTTATATATTTAATGGTCATATTTTCAATGGGAATATGCATTTCATATTAAACAGAGGCAATGTTCCCCCGAGTCCAGGGGGGGGGGGCGGAAAAAAAACTGCAGACACAGGGTGGAAAAAACTGTTTTCTTCGGTTTGGGTACCCCCCCCCCAAAACAGCAAAAACTGCAGTTTTTTCCACTGACCATTTGCCCCCCCCCCCCCCCCCCCCCCAGAAAAAAATCAAATCTACCCCAGCCGGACAACAACTCGGTTTAACCGGAAACCGAAAATAACACCGGAGCATACAATTCACGAGAAGGTGCTTGTACCTCGTGATGTCATGACATGTACAAACATGTATATTGGTGATCGCAACTAGTCATTACCTTGACTTTGAAAAAGATGCAAATGAGATGAGTGAGATACCAGCATATAACTGTTTTCTGATACCATTGGAGGAGAAATTGTTTAATACATGGGATAGTTCTGCAGTAAAAATTTGCCGCAGATAAGCGATCGCAGGGTAGAATTCTGCATTCGACTGGTAGACACTGACATAGTCGGCATTATTAAGAGGGTTAATGGGGTCAATAGACTCAATATCACATGTAAACCAAGACAGTGGTTATCCAAAATTGTTTTAGGTGGATTGTACTACTCATGTATATATGATTTGGATATTAAGGTTAATCAATATTCTATAAAATGAGAGAAAATTGAAGTTGTGAGTCTGAAAATACATATTTGGAAACAAATTACATTCAAATTTGTTCCGACAACCCCCCCCCCCTAAATGAATAAGGGAAAAATTTACGTGTAAATTTTTGACGCCCATGTACCCCCCCCCCCACCCCCGGTACGTTGTGTCCCGTAGTTTTTTTCCGCCCCCCCCCCCTGCCGAGTCGTGAAGGAATTCGCATCGTGTGGCTTTATGTAGAATGAAACTCAGAACGTTATAAAATAACAGCCAGCTTCAGTCATACGTATACAAGTAACGTGTTACCAACGAATTTCCCCGACTATCGTGACCATTTGGCCTACATGAACATGGCCACTTTGTTTAGACGCTTTGCATCATCTTATATAGCATATGGAACGTGTAGCATAGAAGAATAATCCGATCTTGTTATTACCGAATGAGCAACCAATTCATATGTCCTTCACACTGCCCGAAATTCACATTATACGTTGGCACTTTATGTGTGTACATATTATCTGGATGCCCCTGCTGAATCTATCCATACAAGAATGTAAAAACCCCACGTCCGATTGAAGTATTCCACAGCCTGGCACAATGGGCGGCGCATAGCGGTTGTTGGGAGATCCAAAACGTCTCCCCAAATACATTACTAACAACAAGCCTCTAATTAACAAGCTTCTAAAGTCATTTAAACGCCAGCTTCGTGAAAATCAAACTGAAAACTTCAGAACAAGTATGCGCGATGGTGTTTCAAAATCTGGTAAAAATAAATTAAGAACATATCGACTTTTTAAAAGAGATATTGTCCTAGAACCTTATCTTTTAAATACAGCGTCGCTAGCTGACCGCTCAGCATTTACACGTCTAAGAATAAGTAATCATTCTCTTGCCATTGAAAAGGGTCGTCACGCCCAACCACCGATTCCTTTAGCCAGAAGATTATGTGTTTTGTGTAATGAAGAAGCTATCGACGATGAGAGGCATTTCCTAATTGATTGTCCAACATTTCTTCCTATACGGAATGAACTCATTAAAATTATGGATGACAATTTTATCAATTTTCGATTGATGAGTAGATTGGACCAACTCACACATATATTAGCCAATGACTCAGCTCAAATATGCTCCCAAATCTGCAACGTAGTCAAGCGGTTATTCGAGGCCAGATCACAGTAAAATAGACAAATTACATGTGTTGAATCATGGAACATAACTCACTCTACAGATAAGAATATACGCAATTAATGAATATATATATACATATATTATGCTATTATCACTATTATTCAATGTATGTAATGTCAATATATTGTATGATGTCACATGATACACTGTTAATATTATTATACATGGCAACCTGTCCCTATAATGGGGCGTCTTTTGCTGAATAAATCTATCTATCTATCTTAATTAGTTTTTACATCATCTGCGTATGCTGAAGAACATACGTTGTTCTCGTCTTTAATTTGGAAAGACACAATGAAAGACACCACACAATTAATGGATAACTTTCCAACGCCAGTGCACAGATCGCAAATTGAGCACATTAGTATTTGACAACGAACGTGCTGTTTAATAACATTTAAAGCATGCTTGGATATCCACATCAGTGTGAACAATGATGGCGTCAGAATTTTCGATGCAGCAACCGACCAACTCGGTCGCTGATTGGTAGAATATAGTCATCTGATAATATAATTATTGGATTGACAGCTGTGTACCTTCACAATGCCACGTTCTCCGAATATGGCGATCCGGGTGGGATTTATAGTCGCGCTGAAAACGAGATATATACATTCCGGACTGAGCTATATGGGAGGCCCAAACTATTTACGAGTACTGGACAGAAGTCGTATGTAAACGCTGTGGTGTCTCTGTCATATCTGTATCTTAATCGTCGCCCGCATGCGATGATATCTCCACTTACGTAATTGCGTTTTCAACAGCCACCAAACAGCAGCCACAACATCGAACAGACATTTTAGATATACATATTTTTGCACCTATTGACAGTGATGGCAAACTGCACTATATATCGACGACAATGGCATCATCTTAATACCACACATTGGTATTGAAAAAGTCGTTTTGCATTTTTGGGAATATTTTCCAACAATTTTCTGCGTTGGCATTGTCACAAGCTCTCAATATTGCCAGATCACTATTTGACCGATAATATTAAAAAGCTAGTTGGCTGTCTCATTCAATACACCCTGAATACACGCGTTTGTGGAAATGAAATAATTTGATTATCTTACCTTGCGTGATGCGCATGTAAATTGATAAAAATTATGTTTTCATAAAAATGGCCTAAATAGTAAAAAATGCGTCAGCATAAATGTTTACATAGCAAATCAAATACTAACATGCAGTTAACATGCACAGATATCAAAATAAGAAAATTGATCATCGGCGAGCTTGAAACTGCAAAACAAAATCCAGCTCACCCATGTTCGTGCCATTTGTTGACATGACAACCGCGACAATGCCCACGAGCAACCATGCATTCAACGGATTTCACTTCCACACTTGTCAATACACTCAAAAGGGACAGTTGTGAAATTAAAGACGCTTTGGTTTCCATGAAATTGATGAATCAGTCTATGCATGACAACTTCCAGTCTATCAAACAAGATTTTAACGGTTTCGAGGAAGAAATGAAAAAATGAAAAATTCCACGAATCAAACATTATAGAGGAACAGGATACTTTCAGTACCGGTATGGCATAGAAAGAAACTGAAATTGAACAAAACCTGATCCATAGCACTCAAGCCTTGAAATAGTGTCTGTCATTTGCAGAATGAGGTCCCCAGGGGGTGAATTTAGTGATGCTACCCCGCATAGCGGGCTAGCATAACCAAATTAACCCTCTGGGGATCTCATTCTGCTTACAACTCAGCATAATGAGGTTCCCAGAGGGTGAATTTGGTGATGCTAGCCCGCTATGCTGGGTAGCATCACTAAATTCACCCTCTGTGGACCTCATTCTGCAAATGACAGACACCCTATTTCAAGGCTTGATAGCACTACTGATGTACACCACGGAGCATTCCACACACATTCATTAGTGGCCTGAGCTAATTGGTGTTGTTGCGTTGCCGATAGGCGACAATACACCCCAGATCACACCTTCTTTGTGACTTCAATTGTGAAATATATGATGACTGACAAGTAAAATGAAAAACTGTGTAATAATATCATTGAGTAATTTCCAACAATATTGCTCAAATCGACCTTTCAGTAAATTATGATTTGACAACAGGAAAGTTGTTTAAAGTAGGAAATTTAACATTGAGATTATTCGCGGATATCAAAATTAGGGTGAACAAATAATTATCAATGAAGCAAGTAATCGCCTCAGCCGCTGATTATCGGATTATCGTTCTTGCGAAAATATTATTTGCTACGGAAATCACCGAGGTTTGCCGATTGCCCACGCATGGTCTCGTCCTTTAGAGATGGTGCACCAGTCAGATGCTTTAAAATGCCACACAAATACAAGAACAGTAACGCATTTATTTAGTTGCGTCTGTATCTCTGCATCTTAATCGTCCCTCGCACCTGCAAAAGTGCGATTATATCTCCACATACGTAATTGAGTTTTCAACAGACACCTAACAGAAGCAACAACGCGCATCTAACAGACATTACAGTCGAATATGCACCTATTGGCTGTGATGCCAAATTATACACTCGGTTATACATCGACGAGATTGGCTCATCAAAGATCCCATATATACATTATAACATTCTACGAATTGGTAGCGCAATAAGTTGAGAAATTGTGGCGTTTCCAGGAATTATGCAATAAGTTTAATCAGAGTATACAAGTGCATGGTGGTTCTTGTATATTTTTCATGCATTCATCACCAGACATGTTTACGTCTGTGAATTGTCGGATGATCTAAGGCATTTACGTGCACATATACTGATTACCATCTGCCGCATGCATCGGCCTTGTAGATTAATTGTGTCATGACAGTAATTCTCTTAATTCTGGGTGATCACAGCAGCAGGAACAGGATTTGCGTGCCCGCCCGAAGGGCGGCACGAGGACGGTGTGGGCTCACCCGGAGGTCGCCCTTACGCCCTGTCTTGAATCTTCTTGGTCTTTTCTCTTAACAGTCAGGCCGCGGATCGGGTGGAGACGTCTTTAGGTCGGGATCGGTCAGCGTCTTGAATCTTCCACCTTTACTTGGGCTTTGCCTTGTACTTTTGCCTTGATCTATGCCTTGATCTTTGCCTTGATCTTCTTCTTTGCCTTGTCTCGGCATATTACAAAATGCGGGACGATCCAGCGGTGATGCTGGATTGCGCATTTTTAGTTGGTTGTCCACGCCCGGGACCTTCCAATGGAGGCATTGGATTGCGGGCTGCTAAGAGAGTACGGGACGGTCCAGTGATTCCACTGGACTGTGTGCTCTCTTCTGTTACCGCCCGGGACGGCCCAATACACCTTATTGGACTGCGGGTCTTTTCTGAAGTGGGATACGGGACGGTCTAGCATGGCCTGCTTGACTGCGTATCCTAAAACCCGGGACGGTCCAATAAGCCTATTGAACTGCGGGTCTTTTCAGCCACAGAGAAGCTGTTTGCGTTGTAAACAGGGTGATCACATAACCACAAGCAGGCTTTTATAGCATGGTACAAATAATTTGCATACTCATGTATGATCTAGTCTACACCCCAAATAGCTATATATCGCTACATCATCAGATAGCTATATATCGCTACACCCTCAAAGAGCTACATGTATATCGCCCAGGATGGTCTGGAAGTATAGAGACCCTATAACGTTCCAAATGATTGGGCAATTTTCTGATATTGTTAACTTGTCAATGTCATTCAAATTTTCCAGCTGTTTTCAATTGTTCGCGCAAAATTGACATAAATGTTCTTTATGTTTACCATATCAGGAATATACACATGATGAACGCTCTTTATATTTACCGTATAAGGAATATACACATGATGAACGCTCTTTATATTTATCATATAAGGAATATACACATGATGAACGCTCTTTGTTCTAACGACACTATTGAGTCCTTTCTTTACTGACTGGCGGAGGGTGTGCTATTTCCATATTTGAAGTCGGCGTTTGTGTTGCGGCGACAAAATTATTATGGAACACGAATTTTTAGTCGAGTTTATCAAAAACTCGACTTATGGTTTGACGAGGGACGGTTGGCGGGCGGGCGGGCGGGCGGCGGGAATGCCTTATAACTTTGACATTTGTGAACGGATTAAAAAAAAAATTGCTTTGTGAGTTGCTCCCAATGACTATTTACTGCCTGTAGAAAATGGGTCACGCCCGAACTTTTTGACAAGAGTTATCCATCTGATGACTTTTTGCAATTTTATCACCTGTTAGCGCGATAACTCAATCAAATATCAACTGATTACAACCATATTTGATATATGAGTTTCTTGCAACAATATCTCGGACGAGTTCGAAAACCAGATTTGTCCGAGTTTGTTCCCCGGAGTTATGGGCCTTAGTTTGTCTATTTTTAGCATTTTTTCACCGTTAGCGCGATAACTCAATCAAATATTAACTGATTCAAACCATATTTGATATATGAGTCTCTTGCAACAATATATCGGACGAGTTCGAAAACCAGGTTTGTCCGAATTCTTTCACCGGAGTTATGGGCCTTAGTTTGTCTATTTTTAGCATTTTTTCATCGTTAGCGCGATAACTCAATCAAATATTAACTGATTCAACCATATTTGATATATGAGTTTCTTGTTTGCATTTTTTTCACCATTAGCGCGATAACTCAATCAAATATTAACTGATTCAAACCATATTTGATATATGAGTTTCTTGCAACAATATCTCGGACGAGTTCGAAAACCAGGTTTGTCCGAATTTTTTCCCCGAAGTTATGGGCCTTAGTTTGTCTATTTTTAGCATTTTTTTTACCGTTAGAGTGATAACTGAATCAAATACTAACTGATTCAAACCATATTTGATATACGAGTCTCTTGCAACAATATCTTGGACGAGTTCGAAAACCAGCTTTGTCCGAAGTTTTCCCCGGAGTTGTGGGCCTTAGGTTATCTATTTTTAGCATTTTTTTCACCGTTAGCGCGATAACTGAATCAAATATTAACTGATTCAAACCATATTTGATATATGAGTCTCTTGCAATAATATCTCTGACGAGTTAGAAAATCAGGTTTGTCCGAATTTTTTCCCCGGATTTATGGACCGTAGTTTGTCTATTTTTGGCATGTTTTTCACTGTGATCGCGATAACTCAATTAAATATTAACTGATTCAAACCCTATTTGATATATGAGTCTCTTGCAACAATATCTCGGACGAGTTCGAAAACCAGGTTTGTCCGACTTTTTTGGGCCTTGTGTGGGCCTTATTGCCAAGTTATTGGCAGAAGTTTTTTTCGACTGCCAATGAACTCGACATAGCATCTTAGATGCGTACCCCTTGTCTCCAATGTATTAAAATCTTTTACATTCTGGTATTTGGACAGCGTCCATAACGTGAAAGAGGTTAGCGATGCTATGAGAGCTCGTAAGTTAGTATGACCAGAGATACTATATCTGGTAGGACTCTAAGTGTATGTTTACACAGACTGCCTCGTCAAGCATCCCGCTCGTTATACAATTGGTGAAATGCACGTCCATAAGAACAGAGATACGGACGATTGACACATGGGGGAGGGGCAAAAAGGCAATTCCATACAGGATCCCCAGAATGGAAGAAATTCAAGAAAAGTGAAGAACTGTCATATTATTTATAATTGAATTCGGGTAGTTTAGCATAACCGTGATCCTAGTAATGACCAGTTTATGACATGAGCTGCGCTGGTGCAGCATTAAATATCATGTGCCAGTGCATTCTCTTATATATGCGAGTCTCACATAGGGAGCCTTGCATATACAAGAGAATGCACTAGCTTACAAGGTCAAGGTAAATATTGTTAGGCCAATGTATTCTCTTAATTTTAAAGGCGAGGTTCCCTGTCGGAGACTATTATGTTTGCTTCCGAATCTAAGTAGTGCCTTTTTTCCTGATGGGCTGTTTCTTGCCCACGGATGGTACTCGACACACCTGCGTAAGAATTAACTATAGTTTTCCCCAACAGCAAGAGGCTTTACAGCGATTATATACACACATACCACAGTAATTACCTTATATCTGATTAGAAGAAAATTGTTGGTTATATTATTTACATCTGATGGAGATGTGGTGATTGTGATTATCTTCGAGGGAGTAATGCTATATGTGATTGAGTGAGGCCCTGTCTGCCGGAGTGTTATGTGGAATATAGGGATATTAAATAGGCTCATAATAAATTATGCGATAAGCCTGGCGAGTTCAACATATTTTCAGGGGCGTTAGTACAATTTACGAAAAACTGCAACTGCATGCAACGCTTCATTTTTTTTTTTACACAGAGTGCTATATATAAAGGATAGGTATTGTTGCTCGAGATGCAGTACACATGTGTTGTGAACAAAACTGAATCAATACTAAAGCGTATATTATTCATACTAGCCAGGTTTTGGTCCGACTACGCACGATTGTCCGACTGTCATTGTGGGATACTGGCGGTAAGATCATGTGATCTCCAGAATCCGTCGCCATTCATACATAGACATGCCTGATGTAAGATGGATAACTCTAAAATCAAGTGGTTATTATTGTCAATAGTAAGCACTTGATTTTAGAGTTATCCATCTTACACCCGCAATTTGTCCATTTTGATCACGAAAATTAATATATTTCAAAAATCGATATCGAATCACTCTGAGCTTTGATGGGTTGGTTCCTCGACTCGAATCAAATATTTTTTACCCCCAAAGCCAAAGAAATAGTAATATAAGAACCCTCTGATCTGATTGAGTACCTTTAATATATGGAATAAAATTTGTCCAAATGTAACATGGTCCGAATCTGTAATGGCGGCCTCTCCCAATTCCGTGCATGCAGGATGTTAATGTTGCAAAACAAGCGGATTTGTAGCGGGAAAGTTCGGGGTGAACACTGAAGTAAGGTCCATGCTGGATTAAAAAGTGCCAGTAATATAAATCAGATCTGATACACTCGCGAATCGTATTATACACGAAGAAACATTTTTGAGCGGCCTCTCCAGCGCACACCCTTCCTCGACGCCATTTGCTCTTGGCCCTCGGAAAAATATAGAGGATCTACAACGAGTTATGGTGGAATATAAGATTTTATGAAACGAGTTTGATAAATTTGATTCACAACGAGTCGTAGACGAGTTGTGAATCAAATGGCACACCCTAAAGGCCACATCTCTCTACCAATAATCACCAAACTTCATATGGATATTCGGGGTATCCTCTAGATGGGAGCTATAGATTATATACGAAATTCGTTAAAAAAACATGGCCGCAAGCAGGCATATTGGATTTCAAATTAGAATCCACCTGCAGCCCTGCAATTTTTTTCCAAACACTGGGCTGGGGTGGGTGGGTGGGTGGTTTAGCAGCCCGGCTTACACATTTTTTTCCAGGTCCTGTAAAAAATTTCCTACAGTAATTTTTCTTCAAAATATTGGGACAAAAGGTTTTAAGAATGCTTCTATTATGTAATAGGTATGCACTTAACTATTGGCACGGGGGGGGGGGGGGGGGGGTGAGTTCACCATCAGCTAATAATGAGGGTTGACACCAATGGGTAATAAAAAGGTTAGCTTGTTAAATGTTTTCATCAAGGATCTTTCAATGTACATTGACATGGGAAGGCTCAGATTTAAATATTTCTTTTAAATCATTTATTCAACCTGATAAACATAACACAATCCTATACATACCACGTCCCTCGTACCGTCACAAAACTATCCGATGCGATAAATCAAGTGATTTTGTCGGATCGTTTTCATATTTCACTAGCATGTTTATGTTATAATTGTTGATTATGTTGAAATTAAGGTCTAATAATTAGCACTATATCAGTATGGAGATGGATCGCACTATTTGTTGCATACGAACACGAAAACTCAACTCGAGTACCAACAGTCTACATTTCAGTTTAACTCTTTACCCACCAAACCGGCCAAAACCGGCCAAATAAAGCTTCAACAGCCTAAAATATCTTCGGTCTGTCTCAATAGAACCATACAAATATGGATATCATTGGAACCGGCTCCTTGACCACATTGTGATAGTTACAGTTATACCCTGTGCCAATGCATTCTCTTATATATGCGAGTCGACCATAGGTCGCCTCGCATATATAAGAGAATGCATTGGCCTAAACAAAATCTTTTTTTACCATTTTTTCTTATATTCTTTAACAATTTTTATAATTTTTAATGTGTTAAGCCAATGCATTCTCTTATATATGCGAGGCGACCTATGGTCGACTCGCATATATAAGAGAATACATTGGCACAGGGCCCTTCTGTTGGGTAAAGGGTTAATATAGAACTAACAAAAACTACAACAAGAAGGCAGACTATCGGCTCGGGCACTTCGCGAGACTTATACAGTCTCAAGAGGTTTCCGTCAGTTTCTTCCAGGCTCTCTAGTCCACATCCGCAGTGTGTCAATTTCGAGTTCTGCAGTGATTGATCATCATGTGAATACGAGAAATTATACTTTTGATTCTTGCACCGCAAACCACTCTCTGTATGGGAGCGGTAACATGAAACACCTGGGGTTTGTTCGTGTCTGACTCTAGTGGTCGCAACATACATGTAACATAACATAACATTTATTAGCACAAACCACCATGCATGTAAGGCAGTATGCCCCATAAAACAATACGTATATCAAGGAATATGACAGAATATTAATATGCATGATTATTTATTTAATATTGGCCTATCTTTTTCCAGAAATTTATATAATAATAGAGGATATCTAATGAGTCGCTATACTATACGAAATTTATTAACCGAGTGCACTAAATTCGATTCGAGCCGAGCTTTAACGAGGCTCGAATTGAATTTAGTGGACGAGGTTAATAAATTTCGTATAGAATTGCGACGAATTTGAGATCCATTTTATCACATAATCACATGAATTGATTATCGGCTGGCATGTATCTTTTCTTTGTCATTTGTTCTAATTTCTATTGAAACAGAGGTCTGAATAGTGCATGAAATAGCATGCAGAATAATATTTAGGCCAAAATAGTCGACCAAGTACGCAAATACCGAGTTCATTTCTAATCTCACATACTCCATCCAAGTACGCAAATACCGGGTACGTTTGTAATCACATTTATATATAGTCCAGACCTCCTACGAAATGGCCAGAAATGCTTGCCAATATAAACCCTATAAGAGGGCGTAATAAGGTAACAATATCAGAACAAGCAAGCTTTTTTGTAACGAGGATGTTCCGTTACACGTGACTTCGGAAGATCTCAATTTGTTCTGGATTCATCTGGGAGTTGTTGCAAGTTCTAAAACCCGTTAATAAAGTTGTTCATATATCATATACACTCTAATTACATATATCATATACACTCTAATTACATATATCATATACACTCTAATTACATATAACATATACACTCTAATTACATATATCACTATCACGATTTCGCGTCCCATTGATATAAACCGGACAAGATGGTAGCCAATACACATTGATGAGGTGAATAATTGCGAAAGTTTGAGTATTTGCCAACAAATTTGTATATGATATATATCGACAGAGTAGCAAACTTATTTCCACGGATTTTATTTCTCTGTATACACACGGCGGGTTAGTCAATCATTATAAGCCTCGTCTGTAGTCCTGATATAATCAAACTTATCGCTCGATAGATGCGTTCCGCCAACATCAACTAACTCATCGAGGTACGGACAACATAATTCACTTCATAAGCCAAACAAATAATGAATCTATGTCAATTATGATGACAGAAAACTATTTATCAGATGCCGATGCGTATACTGTTTATAGCTGTTCTTTAGAGCCATTGTTGGATTGTTGTTGTTTCCTCCGTTGACTTCGAAGAACCTTGTACACAGATGAAACGGTGCTGAACAGTATGTAAATCATTACTATTCATCGGCAGGTCTATACAAGAAAACCATAGCCAGAAATGGTAACGCGCTTAAGATCATATATTATATACCCACGATTGTAATTATAGAATCTTTTTCATTTCTTTTATTTGTAATTGGCATAGCTTATCACATACAAAAAATCAACATTATTGACATAATGTAAACGCCAATAAACGAAATTTAAATTCGCAACTACAACTTTTACCGGGCTCGGGGTCGCACTGCAGCTAGGATTCGGGGGCACACTACAACTTTTAATGTGTCCCAATAATTAACATTCTATAAATAGAACCCCAGCGCTATGGCAGCGCAGAGGCGAAACAAGAATTTGTACATTAGTATACACACGGTGCGCGTAATAATACTAAGAAGAATGCTGATCCAGGGAATCATTCCTTATTGAATCATTAGTTTTCATCAGAGAATTGTACGTTTGAGGCACACTGACAAATAATACTACGTTAGGCTGTTAGTTAGAATGGATTTCTGTATGGTATAGAGATCATTGGTGATTTTGACAAATCCATGATTATTATATTCTAGCTGATGTGCCCGACTTCGTCCGGGCTATTTAGGGATTTCTTTGTGATCGTCTCCGTCTGGGCAGAATATGCAGCGTTCTATCGGCCCAGAAACATGCCCATATGAGCGTATATGAGCGAGGTCAATGTCAACGCAATGTCGCACGTGAAATTGGACCCACCCATATTGTTCCCGGGATCAAAGTAGGCCTACATACCAAATTTGAGTTGGATCGGTCGAGTTTCGAGTCTATAACACATACATACATACACACATGCATATATACATACATACATACATACCCACCCACAGACAGACAGAAGTTCCAAAAATATATAATAGATTAAATGTCATATTAAAGATTATTGTTGTGAATTGATGATAGCCACTCTCCATGTATGTAGTTCAAAGCGTATAAGGTGTGGCTGATTCTCTCAATCTTCTCAGTCAGTACACCATCTAGGCCTTTTATACTGGAAACTGCTATATGAGAAGTCAAAGAGGCAGTACATCTAGTCTGGTCACGTCCGTATATTTCATACTCTACCAGTTCAAAACCTGGGAACTTTTTGATGTTCTGACCTGCATGTGCTGACAGGGAACTTTATAACATTGCACAAACAACGCAGGCAATATATGTATTTGTGACCCGTCATATCAAATCCAGTCGTAAGTCGGGATTTTTTTTACCCTGTGCCAATGCATTCTCTTATATATATGCGAGTCGACCATAGGTCGCCTCACATATATAAGAGAATGCATTGGCCTAACAATTTTTTACAATTTTAATAATTTGTTCTTGTCATGATTCTTTAACAATTTTATAATTTCACCCATACAGAGCCCCAGACAAACATGAGCAGACGACACTCTGCTATATGCTTCTATATATGTGTGGGGCTCCCTGCAGGGTAATGGATGTTTTTTATTTTATGTCCTAAAAATTGTAAGAAACATTTATTTAAAAAAAAATGATAAACAATTGTTAGGCCAATGCATTCTCTTATATATGCGAGGCGACCTATGGTGTTCCTTCATAATCAGCTCAACAAAGTCACTTAAGTCAGACAATCTCGAGCTGGCACCTTCACCTACTGTGACTTTTCCGACATATATAGATACGGATGAACGATAATCCCAAGAATTTCCAATGCAATGCCTCTGAACATTACATCACACGCATGCAATTACATACTATAAGCGTGACTTAATTATAGGCCCCATGTGGCCGGGTGCAATATCAGTATTTGTTTATGTAATATATTTATGTATTGTAGATGCACATGTCACGTTAATAAAAGATTATCTCTCTCTTTGACAGCAGTGTCCATTTACTACTAATACTGTATATAATTTGAGATGAAATTCTCTTATCAAAGTTTACTTTTACTTCCAAGAAGTAGAAACTCGGACAGTTGTTATCGATTTTCGCGCATTAGACCGGTCCTTGTCGCAGTTGAATTTGCACATCATCACATGCATGATTCGTGATAACCTCTCCCTTTTCCAATGTCTATATAGATATCTTTATTGAGCATATACATTAGTGTTGGTATGTTTTTATTGTCCTACGTCCGCTTGGTCACACCACGCTGTCGGTGTCATAGTGGAAGAAAGACCACATGGGGAATGGCACTGGAAATCACCACACTGCACGCGCATAGAAACCATCAATCCCGAATAAACAATATATACTAGCATATAGTGTGTGTGTTCTGTGAAGACAAAATCGTGGAAGTGCTTTTATGTGTAACCATATAAGGTAAGGGGGTGTCTGCCCAGGTAGCAGAACTGTCAAGGTTAGCGACCCCACACCTAGCACACCAGAAAGACAGAGAAAAGTCAAAGTAATGTGCTGGCAGGTGGACCAGAAGGCCTTTTTGAAAGTCAACTAAAGAAAAAAGTAAAACGGCTAAGAACGCATTTGTCATAAGAATTTTACACATAATTGATACCGGTCGGTGCAAAATGTACGGTCTATATAAAGTGGTAGTATAGTCCCCCGCAAGTTTGGAAACAATTACATATGCGTGACACGGAAAGGGTTATACAGTGTATTCCATATAAAACGTAATATATACTAGCATATAGCGAGTTACAGGTATCAGGTTATCGCGGTCCTACTAAAACCCGACCGCACCCGACCGGACCCGACCGCACCGCCCCCAGGGGTCCGAGCGAGATGGGGTTTGCACTATCGTGTAGAATGGACCCGAATGTACCAAATTTCTAATCTCCAAGTCGATAGCTCGAGCGAACACGGCACTGTTAACCCTTGACTTGCGGCCGTTTCCGCCAGGTACGGGAAATCCAAAAAGGCGCCGACCGCACCACCCCTGACTGCCTGACCACGAAAATAGACATTATATCATGAAGGAAATACGGCTATTCATCCATGCGCGATCGGACAAGTCGCTAACTGCAGCGGAAGTGAATAAATTAACACATACGCTGCTGCCGAATTCGCTATAAATGTACGCAAAAACGCCGAAATTAACACCCGCCGACCGGACCGCCCCCATGGGTCCGAGCGAGATCCTGTCTGCACTATCGTGTAGAATGGACCCGAATGTATCAAAGTTCCAATCCCCAAGTCGATAGCTCGAGCGAACACGGCACTGTTAACCCCTGACTTGCGGCAGTTTCCGCCAGGTACGGGAAATCCAAAAAGGCGACGACCGCACCACCCCTGACTGCCTGACCACGAAAGTGGACATTATATCATGAAGGAAATACGGCTATTCATCCATGCGCGATCGGACAAGTCGCTAGCTGCAGCGGAAGTGAATAAATTAACCCATACGCTGCTGCCGAATTCGCTATAAATGTACGCAAAAACGCCGAAATTAACACCCGCCGACCGAACCGCCCCCAGGTGTCCGAGCGAGATGGGGTTTGAACTATCGTATAGAATGGAACCGAATGTAATAAAGTTCCAATCCCCAACTCAATAGCTCGAGCGAACACGGCACTGTTAACCCCTGACTTGCGGCCGTTTCCGCCAGGTACGGGAAATCCAAAAAGGCGCCGACCGCACCACCCCTGGTTGCCTGACCACGAAAATGTAGTAAATGAAGTAAATAAATTAACCCATACGCTGCTGCCGAATTCGCTATAAATGTACGCAAAAACGCCGAAATTAACACCCGCCGACCGGACCGCCCCAGGGGTCCGAGCGAGATGGGGTTTGAACTATCCGGTCGGCGGGTGTTAATTTCGGCGTTTTTGCGTACATTTATAGCGAATTCGGCAGCAGCGTATGGGTTAATTTATTCACTACCGCTGCAGCTAGCGACTTGTCCGATCGCGCATGGATGAATATCCGTATTTCCTTCATGATATAATGTCCATTTTCGTGGTCAGGCAGTCAGGGGTGGTGCGGTCGGCGCCTTTTTGGATTTCCCGTACCTGGCGGAAACGGCCGCAAGTCAGGGGTTAACAGTGCCGTTTCCGCTCGAGCTATCGACTTGGGGATTAGAACTTTGGTACATTCGGGTCCATTCTACACGATAGTGCAAACCCCATCTCGCTTCGGACCCCTGGGGGCGGTGCGGTCGGGTGCGGTCGGGTGCGGTCTGGTCCGGTCGGGTGCGGTCTGGTTTTAGTAGGACCTGGTTATCGGGTATCCGACGACCTTCGCCATCGCGGGACGGCCTATATTAAATGTCACGTGTCCATTATACCGACGCAGCCATCGCTGGATGGCCTATATTAAATGTCACGTGTCCATTATACTGACTCAGCCATCATATTTGAATATAACACATAATGTGATAATACTGTACTTTTTTTTAACTTGACTATTGTTAATGCATGGTTCTCAATATCTCCAAATCTTGGCCGCCTACCGAGTTAAGCGAGTCTGGAATCGAACCATGCAGCTCCACTATCGCTGGGCGTCCTATAAGCAGTATGCATGTTATACCGACTCAGACACCGGGGAACCGGAAATCAGCATGTATTTGAATATAGACGAATAGATGGATCGTGATGTGAAAATACTGTACTTTTTAAAACATGATGATTGTACACGTTTGCGAAAAATTACTTATTTTACATTTAAACCAGAATCAAGTTGACTATCGGGTCGGGACAACGGGTATCTTGAATCATTTTTGTTCGACTCAGTGAAATTTTTTTAAATTACTGCAGAACACATATCGGGATTTACATTCTATATATAGCATGTTTCTGGTCCTTGTCTCCTGCTCATCTTATCGCCAGACCACCAATGGACCTATCCGTAGGTAAAGCCCCAATTTCAATTATAGCCAATGAGCCGATAGCTTAAACCCGGAAGCGACATGTGCCTGCCTAGTGATATGAAACACACCACAAGCGGTTCCTTAACTACCATTGGGAATTTACGAACACGAGAGCAAAATGAGTGTTAAAAAGCTAAAATGGCGTTGAAATGTAAATGGGAACATGTCCGGTTGACAAACGATATTTATACACATGTTTTAGTTCGGTTTCCTAAATAAAAAAGTAACCAAGACATCTGTTTACGCTGGATTAAACAATGCCAACGACCACGCTCGGATCCTATTGTTATTTAAATTCCAATATTAATATAACAGATTTCAAACTAAAACGTGGAAATAGTAGTACCGATCGATGATGCGTTATGAATATTAATTGTGCCGCGAGTATGTGTTTTATGTGAAGTGTTTTTCGCTATAAATGTATACACATGTGTTGCTGTTATAACACCGTGGTAATATTGAGTTCAAATGTATGCTATTCACACTAACCTGTAGGATCTCCTGCGAACGTTTTACTGAATCCATTTGAGAATCTAAAGCTTCCTCCATATTAATGCGACAATGGACGTGTAAATGAGAATCAACAGATGTTTCCAAGAGAATTACACGAAATTTCACACATTGTACGTGCTTCGCGGTGTATGTATACATGCAACCTTCACCGAGCGAGTTCACTTTGTGCCATTGTTGCCTCATGGCAACATGTAACTGACTCCATGCTAGTCGGCGTTTTCTTTAATGTACTTTAGTGACGGCAAAATAGGATGTGGATTTTAAAAGACCATTATTTGATAATCCTTTGCATCCGGTCTGATGTCACCGGGGCTCATTCAGGACGCTCGTGGTATGGTAAACTGATATCGTTATATTTATTTCGACAAAAGAGGGATTATAGATTAATTATATTTATATATCCATGGAGAACCTTGTCTGCCGCACTCAAACTACCCTGGTGACATGCATGCTTTCTAAAATAATTTATTCTGTACATTTGAACCAAAAGTGTTAAGAACGTTTATTCGCCGTTCCTTTGTGCCGCGGACTTGAATAGATTTTGAAATTTATCTAACATCATTCCATGACGTAAGTGCGTTAGAGAACACCAGGGACCATGAACTTATTTATTATTAGTATAGCGGCATCGCCATCAGATAAGGAAGGCATCATGTCTAGATTACTTCACACCATGTTGATTGAGTAAGCACATATACTTTAACGTTGTCGACAGCTTCGATCGGTACATGTGTACCGGAAGTATCCAAGGGCGATTGAAGGACAGCTTTTTTTCAGAAATGGCGCAATTAAGATTCGGAAGTCAAGCATAGCATAAATCTCATAAGTGGCAGAAATTTTAGCACTATTTCATGGATCAAGTTCATACTAAATTATCGAAATAAATTTATAACACAGGACATTGTGCCCCCCCCCTTCATTGGAGGGGGGAATCTGTCCCTTTTGCGTCAATGAGAATAAACGAATTTGTAATTGGCAATACACGCCTTGTGAAAAACATATAGGCTAAATTTGAAGTAAAAGCGTTAACAGCCGATTCCCTTCTTTGAGACGTGGACTTGAAAAGATTTTGAAACTAATCCAACATCATTCCAAGACATAAGTGCGTTAGATAACACTGAGTATCATAGACGTATTTATTATTAGTATAGCAGCATCGCCATGAGATAACAGAGGCACCGTACTTACTCTACTTCCACCCCCGTTGATTGAGTAAGCACAGGCACATTAACGTTGTCGACAGCTTCGGTCGGTGATATATATACTGACGTACCACCCCATGTGTGCTTGCTCATTTTGTATGATATCACACTTGAACTAGAAGACTGCGGATGAATTTATCAATTTCAGGTTCCATCTTTAAATATTATTACTTCCGCGTATCTGCGATCCTTGATCTGTGATAAGAGGACTATACCCAAAGATATCCTCTTATATCATAAGAGGGAAGGATATAAAAGATTTAAAAAACAGCATGATATTTTTTATAGGTCAGACAATCCACGAGACATTGGTACTAGCGTACCCGTGGATGTGGGGAGTGACTGTTCTGAGTGAACGTTTGTGACCAAGATCCTGTCCAGCAAATAATTTCTAAGTCAGTTAGTTTGGCCATATTCGATAATTTCGGGGTATGGTTGTTTGATCATTTGTTGTATTTATGATAACACATGGTAATAACTGAATCTGATATAAATTATTCTAAAATTATAGAACTGGAAGTAGTAGCATACCTTGAAAACTGGCAACACAAGATGTTTTACTGCAAAACTCATTTCTTAAAGAGATGAACTCATTGAACTGTAAAATATCTCATTTCACCATACTAAGTTCATAATCATTGAAGATTTACTGGTAGCATTGACACAACTTTTTTTCAATATAAAACATTCCACTTCCTTGAGATTGATTGATTGATTGATTGATTGATTGGGGTTTATTGTCGCTTTAGCCACTAAGGCCATATCACGACATTGCCAGTTTTAGTGGTGGAGGAAAATCCGCACACTTGCGACTAATCTAACAGTGATTTCAATGGCTGATAAACTCGTCAACCATATGCGGCAAACCACCGGCCAGCGGTGAGTAACTGGCAACTCCACCAGATAACGATTTCGAGTTACAAAGTCCACGATGGAAACATGTGGATTTGAACCCTTATCGCCAGCGCTGGAGGGCGAAACGGCTTGGAGTGTTACCCATGAAGGGCACTTCCTTGAGATAAACTATCATACTTGATAATATTTAGCAAAAAGCCACAAATCATTTATGATTATTTCAATGTGTCTTTATGTTCATTGACGTTTATGATTATTTCAATGTGTCTTTATGTTAATTGACGTTTAGGAGTATTTCAATGTGTCTTTATGTTAATTGACGTTTAGGAGTATTTCAATGTGTCTTTATGTTCATTGACGTTTAGGAGTTTTTCAATGTGTCTTTATGTTCATTGACGTTTAGGAGTATTTCAATGTGTCTTTATGTTCATTGACGTTTAGGAGTATTTCAATGTGTTTTTATGTTAATTGACGTTTAGGAGTATTTCAATGTGTCTTTATGTTCATTGACGTTTAGGAGTATTTCAATGTGTCTTTATGTTCATTGACGTTTAGGAGTATTTCAATGTGTCTTTATGTTCATTGACGTTTAGGATTATTTCAATGTGTCTTTATGTTCATTGACGTTTAGGAGTATTTCAATGTGTCTTTATGTTCATTGACGTTTAGGAGTATTTCAATGTGTCTTTATGTTCATTGACGTTTAGGAGTATTTCCCGAAACTTGAGTATCTATAGTCCTTAACCCTTTACCCAACAAAACGGCCAAAAACGCCCAAATAAAGCTTCAACAGCCTAAAATATCTTCGGTCTGCCTCAATAACACCATAGAAATATGGATATCATTTGGAACCGGTTCATTGACCACATTGTGATGGTTACAGTTATGCCCTGTGCCAATGCATTCTCTTATATATGCGAGTAGAACATGTGTCGCCTCGCATATATAAGAGAATGCATTGGCCTAAAAAACATTTTTTAACAATTTTTATAATATGTTTCTACATTCTTTGACAATTTTATCAGTTTTAATATGTTAAGCCAATGCATTCTCTTATATATGCGAGGCGACCTATGGTCGACTCGCATATATAAGAGAATGCATTGGCACAGGGCCGTTCTGATGGGTAAAGGGTTAATCGACTATTTAATTACGGATATAACGGAGCCTGCATGTGGTCAGTATCCAGACATGGGCAAATACAGCTTATTTTTTGTGATCGTAATTACAGGTACAGTGAAAAAAGCATTGAAGTACCTGGCGATCACACAATTGTTCAGTCATAATATATAGTATCTCCACAAAATGTGTTTCACACTTTCTACGTGCAGCTGGGTCTTTCTAAAACATGTTACAATCGTTGTAGAAACCTTGTAGAACATCCATATTATGGCTCTGTAATTTGGAAAGAGGGATAATATAGATTCGATAAATACACGAAAAATATCGACCCACAGGCTTTATACTCTCAGCAAAAGTCGCCAAAGTCATATGCACATGTGTATAACACTTGTCCGACTGTTTAAAATTTTTGGAAAATGCAGAAGAAAGACAATAATAGGAACGCTCTTTCGTTTACCATATACGAACTCACGAAGTAGACTGTGAGCAGATCCAACACAATTAGCGTCCCCCGATTTTTCCATTTCCACTGGGCCAAACGACACGTTCACCATTCAGCTATATTCACGAATGCCACAACTTAAAAAAAGATACCCCCGATATATGAGATTTTATCAACTCAATATACCATTACACTGCCAATAGGACGTTGTTATATATATGTGGTATATGGGATACCATGCACACTCTCAGGGCAAATGGGACTTTCTTATGTGCGGTATTTTAAATGCACGATTGTACCAGTTTATACTTTCAGGCCAATATGACGTTGTTTTGAGTGCGGTTTATGAGATACCAATGTATTCTTTCGTGACCAAATGTGACGTTGCTATGTGTGATATTTGAGATAACAGTTTATACATTCAGGCCTGTGTGACGTTGCTATGTGTGATATTTGAGATACCAGTTTATACATTCAGGCCTGTGTGACGTTGCTATGTGTGATATTTGAGATAACAGTTTATACTTTCAGGCCAATGTGACGTTGTTTTGAGTGCGGTTTATGAGATACCAATGTGTTATTTCTTGACCAAATGTGACGTTGCTATGTGTGATATTTGAGATACAGTTTATACTTTCTGGCCAATGTGACGTTGTTTTGAGTGCGGTTTATGAGATACCAATGTATTCTTTCGTGACAAAATGGAACGTTATGTGTGATATTAGAGCTACCGGGTTATAACACTTTCAGGACCAATGTGACGTGCTGTGTGTGGTATTTGAGATACCAGGTTATACCTTCAGGCCAATGGGGCGTTGTTATGTGTGATATTAGATATACCAGGTTATACTAATTTCAGGACCAATGTGACGTGCTGTGTGTGGTATTTGAGATACCAGGTTATACTTTCAGTTAAATGGGACGTTGTTATGTGGGATATTTCGGATACCATGCAGGTTATAATACTTACAGACCAATGTGACGTTGTTATATGCATGTGGTATATGATATACCAAAGTATATGTTCAGTCCAATGAGACGTTGTTATGTGTGGTATTTGAGATACATGTACCAGGTTATACTTACAAGACAAATGTGACGCTGTTATGTGTGATATTTGAGATACAATGTTATTATACTTCCATGCCAATGTAACGTTGTTATATGCTGGTATATGATATACCAACGTATACGTTCAGGCAAATGAGACGTTGTTATGTGTGGTATTTGATATACCAGGTTATACTTTCAGGGCCAATGAGACGTTGTTATTTATGTGCGGAATATGAACTTTATACTTGTTTATATCTTCAGGACCAATGGGACGTTCGTACGTGCGGACTATATCAAAGGACAGAGGTAAATCTACAGAGAAGATGGCTTTGAGGAAAAAGAGCATTGCGATCGCTACAAACGTCTGATTCCAAATTGATGACGCAGATTTGCTGCTCTATTATACTTGTAAGATATGTGTAACTGCTCTCAGGTGTGGTCATCATATATGAATGGAGAATAATTTGCTCAAAGCAGCCCAAAGTAGTTATTTATTGATATCCAAATTGACAACGCAAGTCTTATATGTGAGTTTAATGCTGTGACTCTCAATGGCAAAATCATTTGCGTTGGTTTATCGCCTATAGTTTCGCCCCGAATCAAGTAGTAAATCGAAAGCAGTTCTGACATTGTTTTCTGTGGAATGGTACGGTTGATTTGTTTGAGATTTACGGCAATATTAGTTGAATGCTCCATTCATCATCCAGGTGACATGGTGCCTGGGTAATATGTTATGCGTTTCGCCCACCCTAATAAGTCCTTAATACGTCTTTTTTTGTATACGCATATAGTACATGCATATTCATTCATGTCATTCACTGGCATGTTTACATTGCCTCTCGCTGTTAGGAGTATGTAAATGTGGGCCTTTCTGTTTTCTATATAATCCTCTCGGTACATTTTGGCTTTATTTGGACAAAAGTTGAGCATCAATAAGTCCTTGCTTTGTGCAATGAAATCATTATATAAGGAAAGAATAAAGGAATCAATCCAGTTCGTCTGAAGGCAATGTGATTATGTTTAAAACAGAAAAATAGCGTCCACCAATTCATACAGTTTGGTAAAATTTTCTCATCACGGGCATTATATATTGTGGATTATATGCCAGAATCCGGAAATGAGTTGTAGCATTTACATCGAAATTCTCATATATTGATCGATGGTCGACGGATTAATTAAAGTCGAAAGTAATACAGCTAATGGCTAGGCATGACGTAAGAACTCACAAGGATGTCATGTGTTGGGATTTCTATTTAGTAAATTAAGCTTTCTCACTGTTGTAAATGTCCATGTCGTTTGGATATGACCATGCATTTCAGTCCAACAATTTGACGAACCTAGAAAGATATCCGATATTGGGTCTATATATAAAGTTTAGGTCTAAAATTCCAACTAATGTTGTCTTAAATTACTATTTCTTTGGCTTAAGGGGTAAATAAATATGTCATTTGAGTCGAGGAACTCGCTCATCAAAGCTCAGAGTTATCAGATATGGATTTTTGAAATCAGTTAATTTTCACCACCTGGAATATTTGGCGGCAAAGCAAATATTCGACGAGCCGACCAACATACTATCGATACCAAATTGCGTTGAACAAAATGTTGAAATATAACACGATTTGAAATTGTTATACTATATTTGACAATGGTTGGCATTATTTGTTGGTAATTAATCGATTCTGACGACAACTAAAGCGTCTTTTGAAGAAATGTTGTTGGAATCTGATGATACGGGGATCATCGAATCGGATTGTGTACCTTTAAGATTTTTACCATGAAAGTTGGGTGCACCGCATCCATGCATGGACATGAACTGTAGCTACGCCCTTGTTATGTGACATCTGAGCGCCAACCCTCCGTATTGTTAAAGGTACTCAATCCGATCAAACGGTCCCCATACCATCAGGATACAACAACAACAACAACAACATTTCTTCAAAACACGCTTTATTTATCAGAATCGACTTATTGCAACAAAATAATTGATAACCACTATCAACTATGGTATATAATTTCCCAAAACGTGTTATTTATCAACATTTTGTTTAACAAAATATGGCCGTATTATCACTAAAGTATCACGAAATTTGACCGCATTGCCACTTGATTTTAGAGTTATCCATCTTCATCCGCAATTTTGTCCGAGACCCTCTGTTTGACCACGTGTTTCTGGGCCACATATTATTACACATCTCGAGAAATAACAAACTTTAATCGATATCTGATCACTCTGAGCTTTGATGGGTGGGTTTCTCAACTCGAATCAAATATGTTTTACCCCCGAAGCCAAAGAAATAGTAATTGAGGAGCGTCTGATCGGATTGAGTACCTTTAAGATCTGGTTTGGGAACGGTTCAACAGTATATAACCAGTGAATACAAGCAGCTATATGACGTTCTTTGTTTATTGTCGATACGAAAAAAGACCGTGGTTAGTTACCTGTGCTGATTGGATGCAGACCAGCTCTCTATATTCTGATGCCAAAATGGCAGGTCTATACACAATGTATATGTTTATTAACAAAAAACACGCATGTGGATTCAAGCATAACATATGTGACCCGCCATATCAAATCCAGTCGTAAGTCGGGATTTTGTTTTAACCTGTGCCAATGCATTCTCTTATATATGCGAGTCGACCATAGGTCGCCTCGCATATATAAGAGAATGCATTGGCCTAACAATTTTTTAATCATTTTTTTTTAAATAAATGTTTCTTACAATTTTTAGGACATAAAATAAAAAAACATCCATTACCCTGCAGGGAGCCCCACACATATATAGAAGCACATAGAAGAGTGTTTGTCTGGGGCTCTGTATGGGTGAAATTATAAAATTGTTAAAGAATACAAGAAAAAGTATTAAAATTGTAAATAATTGTTAGGCCAATTCATTCTCTTATATATGCGAGGCGACCTATGGTCGACTCGCATATATAAGAGAATGCATTGGCACAGGGTAAAACAAATCCCGACTTACGACTGGATTTGATATGGCGGGTCCCATATGTGATTTGTTGAAAAAGATAGACCTGATTGACATCGTTGGTTGAATAATGTTCCCTGCTCGTACGAAAGCAGACATGATCAGAAAAGCTGCGCAGTACCCCAATTTGTAATGCGACTGATGTTGTCAGTATTCCCTCATACACGATTCGGGGCCTCGGTGGCTCAATCGGTTAGGGGTACAACTCCAAGCCGTTTCGCCTTCCAGCGCTGGCGATAAGGGTTCAAATCCACATGTTTCCATCGTGGACTTTGTAACTCGAAATCGTTATCTGGGAAAGTTGCCAGTTACTTGCCGATGGCCGGTGGTTTGCCGCACATGGTCGACGAGTTTATCAGCCATTGAAATCACTGTTAGATTAGCCGTAAGTGTGCGGATTTCCTCCACCATTAAAACTGGCAATGTCGTGATATGGCCTTAGTGGCTAAAGCGACATAAAACCCTAATCAATCAATCAATCTCATACACGATTCAACGTTCGTGGCTATATAAATAAATGATGTACGTCTGTTCGTTCGTATGCTTGTTTATCCAACAGTCCTTATTTGGGTATACTTCCATAATATATAAGCTACTCCGGTAGATTTAATTCTAAATGATTCACACGTTGGTGAATTGTTTGGTGCAGATTTGCAATGCGTATAATTGTATAGATGGTGTAAAAATGAATTGCTGGTGGAGTTGAGTTACATTTTTCTATTGACTTTTTGATAACTTTGAATGACAAGATGTTTATTAAATATTGAAGAATCAAACCTTGGTGATGTTTACTGTCAACTTGAATAATTGTGGCCCTCTTCGACATCGAACATTTTCAACACGTATGGGTTTAGGTATTGCATATGGTTTAAAGCCACTTGGCGGTTTGCCTTCCAAAATACACCAAATAGTCGCTTTTGAATTTTCCCCAGGATTCGAAATGGGTCGATACATACTTAAATTACCTTTCTACGAGCATTATATATCACAGAAAGACGCATTGAAGTAATTAAGCATACAACTTACAACACGGATGTTTTGGTCCCAAGCAAAAAACTACCATTTGCACTGCGTGGATCAGAAAAGGGCGTTTCCTGTTCCTGATATGGTAGAAATAAAGAGCGTTTTTTTCACTTATGCACAATCAATTGAAAACATCGGGAAAATGGCTGTGACTACATGTAGGTGGATACACCGGCTTCATAAGCTCTTAAAAAATATTTCGTATAATGTATCATCATATCTTATACCTCCTGCCAAATTACGTATATATATATATATAGACAGGATGGTCCATGCCCGTTTTACCGTCTCCTGCATAACAAAAACTTTGCACGGATGTGTCGTTTGTGCATGGTGGTTGTCCACGTTTCCTTCGAAGTAAACCAGATGGGAAAATCGGTTGGGATAGTGCTGGTTTCACATCAAAGTCCCGTGTATATGTCTTTCTAATGTGCATAAGATTGTCCATTAATAAATGGACAGTCCGTATCTAAATTTTCATTAATTAATGGTCAATCCGACCACGCGAGCTTGAGATTGTCCACTAAATCACGACATATATAGATAATCCTGCATGTTAGCTTCATATTTAATCTGAAGGGTAATAACTCTATAAAGAATGTACCTTTACTAAATAACGGCGATTTGTATGAGAAATTGCAACACACAATATATCAACTCTGGTGAAATATAAGTCAAATTGTGGGTGGGTGTGCTAGGGGGGGGGGGTTGGGGTAACGCTCTTTAAAAACACTTCTTCAAATATCTCCGTTATTTCGTCAAAAACACCTCTTCAAATATCTCAGTTATTTTGTTAATACAAATTAAATTAAATGATTAGCGTTAATGGTTCATTCTAAATGGACAATCCCAAGCTCGCGTGGTCGGATTGACCATTAATTAATGAAAATTTAGGTACGGATTGTCCATTTATAAATGGCCAATCCTTAAAGAATTGCCTGCTTTCTATGTTGGGGTTTAGCGTTGTTGACCCGCTCACCTAAAATCCACAATAACTGTGGATGACGCGAGGGTATCAAATAAATAAATAAATAGTTTGTTTATCGTAACGGGCACACCCACACTTGTTTGGTCTTTGTCTTTATGTTCAATGATTTTGTTCGATATTTTCGTGCATCCCAAATATTTCACCGACAAGAGCGCTATAATACAACTACATGTAGTACATGCAATTGTGTAGAACACACCGCAATCGACACATTAAAACGACATTATTATCATTATTTATTTTCTCCCAGACTTAATGGTTTCTTGACAAAAGTTCTGAATGTGGATGTGCCTTCAATTAATATATTAATATATACATACTATTGTATAAGTATGTACATATTGAGTGTGCTTTTGGCATGTATGTTTATTTAAATTTGTATTTATCACATACCATATTGATTGATTTGTTGAGAATAAAGAATTGAATTGAAAACAAAACTGCATCTCGCTTTAATTCACACAATCGTGTTTGATTGATGCTCTATTCTCATAATTGCAAATGAATATTGAGAAATACAGAAAGTTATTTACAAAATTATATGAAAATATATACACGTACTATATACATGTCTCCGGTCAAATGGGGATATCTTACACTAAATACATTTCTTATATTTGTGTCAGACGACTACCACACAGATAGATCTCCCCAAGTACTATAATCTATCATATCCTATACCCCATCTGTGCGTATACAATATTTGTTTTGGCTTCGGGTCGTTGTTTTAAGGTCCGAACATACCGGAATCGGCAGTGGGTTTTAGAATCTCGCCCAGGTCGCATTTCATATCATTACACAATGTTTTGACTTGCATCTGATCAAAAATAGACTCAGTTATTTTTCTTTTCCCAGAGCTCCACCAGACAAGTTGGATTTTTCTGAAGACAATCCCACAGATGCTGCGCGTACGTGATTTGTGTCGGCGAGCAACAGTAAGAACGTGTACACTGGCTCATCATTGTCGGCCATCTTGATCAATCGCGTGACAGCCTGTGTCGTTGAAGGGACGATCATCCAAGACAGAGACAAGATGGTGAATAGCAAAAATTCAAGAGACATGGACATCATGCTATTATTATTTCATTTCCTTGTGTTACATGTAGTATACAACAAGTGTTTGCGCTGAATTTGTCTAAACGACCGAACATTAATGGCTTAAATTTCATTTTAATTTTAATATAAGCGCGTGAATTTTTGCCAAATTAATTTGCCTCCGTGTGCTATGAAATAAGCATTAAGTCACTGAACTCGGAGCGACTATAGACATAAATGTGACGGAGTCTCAATTGCTATATTATGATCTCCTAACACAAACATGTGGTAGTTATGGGTGTATTCAGGATTCAAAATAGTCCAAGTTTCCTTGGCTATATTCCAAAACAACAGTTACAATAAAACAACAACATAAAACAAAATGATTTCTATAAATTTTTTTACATAAGACAGTATGGGCTTTGTCCCCTTTTAAATTGTAAAATAAATGCTCAACTGGGATATGAGTTAGCCTTATAAATATAAACAACAACAAAATATAAAACATCATATCTTAAGGACAATAGAATCTATAATTCAAAATCGAAACACCTTTCGTAGAAATTATCGTCGAATTCTGAATACATTTTTAACGTGTTTAACGTTCAAAAGAATGTTTGGTGTTTATCTGTGATATATGTGCTGCCAGGGACGTGGCTAGATGGTATCTGTTGTGGGACGGTGTACATCTTGGAATTTCCAATTGCAACCCTCCCCTATCTTGAAGCAGACAAATCCACCCCTACCTTGGGTTGGAACTTTCAAATTGGTGCCTCCATCTTTCCAATTATTGTTGAAATTTCCAACATGATACCCCCTAAGGTTGCAAAACTTCCAAGTAAGGCATGGCCCATTTCAATCAGTCAAAATTTTTGACCATAAATATAAAAAGTGTGCTTCTGTTGGTCTAAAACAACAAATTCCCCACTAATTACTTGTTGGAGTATAAAGCAAGGAGAACACTTTCAACCTATCTGTGGTGTAAAATTTCCAAATAATATTGTGCCAGTCATGATATTTCCAACTATATATGTTGCAAATTTTGACCAAAGTTGAGGGGGAGGGGGGTGAATCTGAAACACCCAAACTCCCTTTCGCCACGTCCGTGTGTGCTGTAATTGCTTCAAGCAGTTGTCATTTTTACTTCTGACTTGTTTGCTTTGATTTGTTGTATTATGAATACATTTGATTTGTTGTATTGTGAATACATCCTTTAACCCTTTACCCAACAAACCGGCCAAAACCGGCCAAATAAAGCTTCAACAGCCTAAAATATCTTCGGTCTGTCTCAATAAAACCATACAAATATGGATATCATTGGAACCGGCTCATTGACCACATTGTGATGGTTATAGTTATGCCCTGTGCCAATGCATTCTCTTATATATGCGAGTCGACCATAGGTCGCCTCGCATATATAAGAGAATGCATTGGCCTAAAAAAAATCTTTTTTTACCATTTTTTCTTACATTCTTTAACAATTTTATAATTTTTAATGTGTTAAGCCAATGCATTCTCTTATATATGCGAGGCGACCTATGGTCGACTCGCATATATAAGAGAATGCATTGGCACAGGGCCCTTCTGTTGGGTAAAGGGTTATAGCTGTTTTATCATGTTATACATGTATATCGGTCATTGTGCTTGTAGATCTGATAATATGGCCTCGACCAATGAAAAGAATCACAAAAAAACAACATCGTTTTGTTTTATTTACAACCCGAGGGATTACAGACTGACCACTGGTTGATTTATTCTGGCGTTTATGGTCGTTTCACGACGTTAATTGTAAGGTTTTTCGGATGGACTCAGCTGATGGACTTGAATGGTTTTAGTGCTACAGGTCAAAGTTCTGGAGTAGCATTCCATATATGGAAGTCATGAATAATGCAAAAGCTCCATATATGGAAATGCTACTGAAAACTTTGTCCTGTAGCACTAAAACCACGGAACCGGGGCTGGAAGATTATCTGAAACCACGGAACGGAGCTGGATAAATCCAATACGGCCGCGACACAGTGATCTCGCTTATTGCTCAATTATATAATTTGTATA
This sequence comes from Siphonodentalium dalli, assembly GCA_032622095.1. Classification (NCBI taxonomy): domain Eukaryota; kingdom Metazoa; phylum Mollusca; class Scaphopoda; order Gadilida; family Siphonodentaliidae; genus Siphonodentalium; species Siphonodentalium dalli. Next base: position 153,596,150 of record CP136068.1, on the reverse strand, counting down.
TATGGAATACATAGTGAAAACGTATATACAGAGTTATGTACAAAGTATATTTCATATAGTACATATGGCCGTTGCGTTTGGCGGGCGTGGTCCCCATAAGTGGCGGGCGTGGTCCCCATAAGTCTCCATCGTCGTCCTCTCCGTAGTCGTCGTCGTCATCATCATCATCATCATCATCACCATTGTATGCCGTCGTCATCATAACCATCGCCATCATTTTCATCATCATCCTTGCCGTCGTCCTCGTCATACTCGTCGACATCGTCATCATCGTTATCGTCGTTATCGTCATGTATGAACAAGATCATCATCATCAACATCATCACTATCAACATCATAATCATTATCATCATAGGTGAAATCACTCCATTGCACGCATAGAAACCACAGACCCCGGATAGCAACTGGCAATCTTGACCAGATACACGAATCTGGTTACCCTCTATTGAGTGGATCACAAAGCCGAACTTATCGGAATTCGAACCAGCTTCGGCATCGCTGGTCGGCTTACGTTGGCCTATGATGCGCGATGCGTGTAACAATCCATAAAAGTACTACCATCAAATGCTTGCAGGCGATGAAAACCGTCATTACATCAGAACAGTTTCGGAGTATCGGATATTCGGAGTGTCGGATCTTCGGAATGTCGGACCTTCGGAATATCGAACCTTCGGAATGTCGGACCTTCGGAATATAGAACCTTCGGAATGTCGGACCTTCGGAATATCGGAGTAATCGGCAGTTCGGAATATAAACGGTCTTCGGAGTATTAGACCTTCGGAATACTGGGCTTTCGGAGTGTTACACTGAAATACTAAAATGTCTACTTGTTGAGCCGATTTTATTCATCGGTTGAATAACTACCCCAGGTCAAGTAGTCCTGCTAATTTGTTATCATGTTGGTGGGTCCTGCTGAACTGTTAAGGTGCTAGTAGGGCAACTGGTGCTGTTATGGGAAAATACCGTTAGATTGTCTAAAGTTGCCATTTTCACGGTGATTTGCTATATATATAATCTGAACGAATTTGAGCAAATGTCATTCTGTGTATGTAACATTCAAAAACATATATGTTAATAATTATCAAATATGTTAATAATGGGCGTGTTATTTGTTACAAACCGACTAATTAAGCTGGCTATTTATATCGTTTTGCAAGCACCATGTAGCTCTAATTTTAACTAAAGTTCCATTAGTGGGGTCTTCCCTGTGTTGAATGTTTTGTTTATCGCATACTCTTTACGTACTGTACTGTAACATACTTTGCCTTTTGTTTGCATAACATAACGTACTAATTTGAAAATAACATACTATCTACGCAATATTTATGACATTGTATAAGAATAAAGTCTGTCTATATTTTAATATTCTTTCTGTTTATTGCGGTTTTAACGGATTTGACCATTTTAATAGCAATACCCACGGCGAAGGCCATCCCTAGCATTAAAGGTACGGTTGGCCTTGGCGGTGTATGGGTATGCTGTGAAAATATTTCCACCGGTCAAAAACAGCCACAAACAGAAAGAATATTAAAATGTAGACAGACTTTGTCCGTATACAAATAAGAAATATCGCATAAACAGTATGTTATGGTCATATGTTTGACCATTGTTATGTAAACAAAAGCATAAAAAGTTACTTTCCTGGTGTTTGTTTATATTATGATGGTAAACATAAAGACGTTCTTTGTTGCTGAATTCCTGATATGGAACTAATAAAGAGCGTTTATATCATTTGTGTGTGATTAGCCAGAAACACTGTGCTGTCTTCTGCAACACAATCAGACTCTTGCTTAGATAAAATATAGTAGGTCTTTATGATAACATGCTGTTTACGCGATGGTCATGGTATATATGAACGAAACTGTATGCGTTTTAATGTTTTTCTGTTTACGGTGATTGGAACAAATGTGAATATTTTCGACAACTAAGGCCTCCCGTGCCTTTAAACCCATGTGGATATATTCCATGTGTACATATATTCAACACCACATTTGATCTGATAAATCAAGCCAATTTTCGAATATGTTAACTGACGAGTGTGGAAGGACCGCCATGCATGGCTGACCACTAATCCGTGCCTTTTTTTCACACAACCGTTGAACAATCAGTTTTTGAGCGATTTCACGTTTAGTGTTGGGTAAATTCTTTATTCAACTCGTTGAGTAGACATAGTTTACTCAACACTTTAGTCAATGTTGCTTTGTTGTTTTCTTCCACTGCATGGTGTTGAGTAATTGTTGAGTAAATTTTCTTTATTCAATTCGTTGAGAAGAAATGGTTTACTCAACACTTAGTCAATGTTGCTTGGTTTATTTTTCTTTTATCTGGTATTGAGTAATTTTTGAGTAAAATATATTCGACGATATTTCCAGGGTGTGTTTATATAGATCTTCGGCTATTGGACATTCTGAGTACTAATACTTCGGACTGTTGGTTCATACATGTTTCACAGAGACACTGGCTCTTTCTCAAATATAGCTCCGCGACAACGATCGCGAGTAACCAGCATTATAGCTATTAAAGGGGTACTGTACCCAAGATGTTGTTGTTGGTTTCTATAATCCCCGAGTCGGAGAATAAGGTAACAACTTTTCCATTTTTTGAAAGTCTGTTGAGTACGAAGTATTGTTACGGATGGCAAATTTACCGGAATGCAAAAATACAAATTGTCGTTGTCGAGTAATTTTTGTACAGTTTTCAACCAAATGAATCAAATAAACATTATATTATATGCTTAGTAGTCCCATATACTCATTTAAGTTAGTGTATGGTCACTAGTCAATGAGTGGCTTGGGTTTTCTCCCCGTATAAGCATAATGTTTCAAACGATCGTGTGTGCAATTTTTTTATTAATCCAGTATCCCTCAATTATAATTTGATTACGTTTTGTACACGGAAATTCCAATTTTAAGAGACGCCATTTTATGGCTGGAGCCATAAAATCAATTTATATTAAATTATTAACTTTTAAATTATTAAATTTTAAGATAGCCTATTAACCTGAGCGTTTGCAGAATACATCTTCGACTCAAATTACTTATATTTCTATATAGTATCGATACTAGATCGTTGTTATCACCGGGAATTTATTGAAAATGGCGTACAGTAACCCTTTAGCCAGGACCCACTAGCATAATAGCAAAATATCACTTAACCAGGGGTGATTTCAATGAAATCATTTACTCAGCACTTCACAGACCTCAACTCGATTGCAAATTTTCTCCGCCAAATCACTGAAGTAAATTATTCTCGATAAATATATCTCAGATCGATTTGGAATCAAGTGAAAAACAAATAGAATAATATTCAGCGTCCCATACAAATAAAACGCCACCAATATATCGAATTCCTGGGGAGTGTGTAAACAGTTATAGCGGTGGGATTATATAGACAATCGGCTGAATTTCCGAAGACATATTGAGAACATTTATTGGCAGTCTGTCGATTCGGAAACTGTTTCAATAAACAGTGTCCATTTTGACCACGATTGCCGATTATGGTGCGCAATAGTTCATTAAAATACGACCGGAATAGATTATACAGTAAATACTGTGGACGAGACAGGAAATTATTGTTTGATGGAGTCTATGTTACTTTCAGAGAGGGCCAACATGATGGTGTTTGTCCCGCTCAATTATGATATACTGATCGATAAAAAGAACGTGGACCAAAAAGCCAACGCCAACTATTTAAAGGCACGGGCGGCGTTCGTTGATGAAATATTCATATTTGTTAAAATCGCCATCAACAGAAGGAATATTAATATATATATATAGTTTTGTTCATATGCCAAACATAATCAGCGCGTAAATAGTATATTGTCGTCAAGACGTACGATGGTGTACGTAAACAAGAGCTTGCTCGTGTTACAGAAGTTTTACTTCTGTTTACATAAGCGCAAGTTTTACTTCTGTTTACACAGCGCAATTTTATTGTTTAATCACACAAAATGATATAAACGCTCTTTATTATTTCCATAATAAAGAGAAAGCAGTAACAAATAACGCTCTTTGTGTTTACCATATCCGGATCTAAACAAAAGTCAGGAAACGTAACGTGTTTTGCTTTTGTTTACATAACAAAGGGGGAAAAATTACAATAACATACTGTTTATACTATATTTCTGATTGGTATAACAACAAGGTATGTCTATATTTTACTATTCTTTCTGTTTATGGCGGTTTTTGACGGAGGTGAATATTATAACAGCATACCCACCGCCAACGCCGCCCGTATCTTTAACCGCAACGAATTGACGCGAGGCAGAATTTAGCGCTATGTCAGAATTGTCATGATTCTGGTGCGAGTCCAGAAATGTTGTGAACTATCACCCGGGCTGTAGTCTTCGAACTATTTATCTGCTTGCTGACGTCACGGAATTGGGATATATTGATCGATAAAAAGAACGTGAACCATGAAGCCAACGAAGTCCTTCGGAAATCAGTCGCTTGGATAATATCAGAGTTCCTGATTAGTGTGTAGAAGGTATAGACTAGTTCCTGTTTAGTGTGTAGAAGGTATAGACTAGTTCCTGTTTAGTGTATAGAAGGTATAGACTAGTTCCTGATTAGTGTGTAGAAGGTATAGACTAGTTCCTGATTAGTGTATAGAAGGTATAGACTAGTTCCTGATTAGTGTATAGAAGGTATAGACTAGTTCCTGTTTAGTGTATAGAAGGTATAGACTAGTTCCTGATTAGTGTGTAGAAGGTATAGACTAGTTCCTGTTTAGTGTGTAGAACAACAACAACAACAACAACATAAACAACAACATAAACAATATACTTTAACATCGTTTTCTGCTTTGCTCTGTTGAAAATAACTTTGAAAATCAAATATATAACATGTAAACTATAGACCTATATATACATAGCAAAGAGTATTATTATATGTTATTGAAAACTTAACAACATTTTCGGTGTCCCCAGCTGTCAAAAGTCGAAACTATATGTAATAAATGCACAGATCGTTCAAACTATAACACAATAGCATCCATCATGCATGGAGCAGTTATCATTTGAAACATGGTATTGTGTACGCTATAATCTATATAAGTAATATAACGTTCGTATAAATATTAGCATGGAACCCTGAATACACTGCAATCCCAACTTGAAAGTCTGAAGTGCATGGTTGCAATATAATTATATGAAAGCCTTGAAATAGGGTGTCTGTAATTTGCAGAATGAGGTCCCCAGAGGGTGATTTTAGTGATGCTACCCCGCATAGCGGGCTAGCATCACCAAATTCACCCTCTGGTGACCTCATTCTGCTTACACCTCGGCAGAATGAGGTTCCCAGGGGTGAATTTGGTGATGCTAGCCCGCTATGCGGGGTAGTATCACTAAATTCACCCTCTGGGGACCTCATTCTGCAAATGACAGACACCATATTTCAAGGCTTGATTATATGTCATTGGAAAGCTTACTAATATATACATTCTATCTATGACTATTAGAAAAAAGTATCTTGCATGACCAACGGGCAGTATATGGCGAGATGATAGTCAGTTCTTATAATCGTCCAATGAACTAATCCGCGTTCGAAAAAATTACCATTCCGACGCGATCGAGGGTGTGTTAATGCACATTGTAAATCAATGGACATTACATAGTATTAGTAGGTCAGTGATTTACACACATGATATTCAACTCTTCCTTTAATATACGTCTCATTGAAGAGTAGTTTCCTTGTGCCGTTTGTTGAACTTATTATCTGAACATTTGAACATTTGCCACCAAAAATATAACAATGATCTGCGCTTGTATTGTATCGACTCGTATGTAAGATAAAATAAGATTTTAATGTAAAATACACCCAAATGGGCAGTTGCAAACATGAATAAAATACATATAATTTGACAAAAAGTAACTATATATATTAGACTAGAAGGTGACCCGACTTCGTCCGGGCTTTGACATTGAATTGACCATTTTGAAGGTCAAGGTCAGGTGGGGTCACGATTTGACCCGTCCAAAACACTCCCTGGAAACAATTACCACTATGGTCCACTGAGTATCAAATTTTGTCAAAATCCGTCTGGCAATTTTCCAACACCAACACCCCAAAAATGGTGGAAATTGGGCAAGCGGATACCGGTAAATCGGCCCAGCGGATACCGAGATACCCTATGTATCAAATTTCGTCCGTAAAAATCCGCCAGTTTTATCCGATTTGATTTCCACTAAAGTATGTAAACGCGCCTCATATACACACGCTCATTAATTATCAAGCTTCAACGTAAAGATAAATTAGCATTGTGTGGTAAATTTTAACTAATTATTTTCTCGCAGTCAAAGTTGAACAATTTCGATGTTGTTGACATTGACGGCTTGGGGCCACCGGTAGATTTCATTTCGCAACAACGAAGTATCATTTCAGCTAAATGGATTCTTGGATGAGATTCCAGACCCGCGGGGTAAATGTAAACAGCTTGAGCCTATGCGTGGTGTGAATATGCAAAAAATAAATCTACCGACAATAGACCTAAGAATATTAGCTGTAACAAAATTTATATATCAGAAATTGTAATAAATGATATATTTTGGGATAGATGCACGATTTTTAATAGCCTGCAAATTGACAATATATATTGTAAATGTTATAATTTTGGGGAAAATACACGATGCGTAATTGCATGCCTGCAAATTGCTAACGTTCGTCGACGTATGAATATAGAGTTATCCTCCCTGCATCGCAGTGCTAAATCCGGCGTGATAGCACTGCGGATCCCGATATATGAGTTTTGAAGGTCAAGGTCACGTCGCACGGGCAAATCAATAGGCCTATGTTAACCCCCGGCCGAAAATACCCCCACGTACCAAGTTTCATCGAAATCGGGTCGGTCGTTTTTGAGTTCATCGATTACACACACACACACAGACAGATACACACACACACACACACACACATATCTTTCAAAATATATAATAGACTAGAAGGTGACCCAACTTCGTCCGGGCTTTAATTGACCTTGAATTGTCCATTTTGAAGGTCAAGGTCAAGTGGGGTCACGATTTGACCAGTCCAAAACACTGCCCGGACAAAAGTACCCGACAAACGTGCCCGTCGAAATCCATCCGGTTTTACCCGATTTGACTTTGAATTGATCATTTTGAAGGTCAAGGTCAGGTCGGGGTCACGATTTGACCCGTCCAAAACACTCAGTGGACAAAAGTAACCCTATGTATAAAATTTCGTCGAAATCCAATAAAAATTGGCGATTTGACCTTGAATTGACCCGATTTCAAGGTCAAGGTCACGTCGCACGGGCAAATGAATATGCTTATGAGACTCGCCATAAGAAAGTACCCCCCACATACCAAGTTTCGTGGAAATCCCGTGATATTCGGGCGTTTGACCTTGAAATGACCAGATTTCAAGGTCACGGTCACGTCGCACGGACAAATTAATATGCCTATGTTCGTCCCCATTTTCGAGTCCATCGATTACACACACACAGACAGATACACACACACACACACACACAGATCTTTCAAAATATATAATAGACTAGAAGGTGACCCGACTTCGTCCGGGCTTTGACCTTCAATTGACCATTTTGAAGGTCAAGGTCAGGTGGGGTCAAACACCAACACCCCAACAATGGTGGAAATCGGCCCAGCGGATACCGGGAAATCGGCCCAGCGGATACCGAGATACCCTATGCATCAAATTTCGTCCGTAAAAAATCCGCCAGTTTAACCCGATTTGATTTCCACTCAAGTATATAAACGCGCCTCATATACACACGCTCATTAATTATCAAGTTTCAACGTAAAGATAAATTACCATCGGTGCCCGAGATATCGCCAAGACGTCTGAAACAGTCAAATGCATCGGCCGGTTAAGCGTTAACGTGAACTAACGTTATGACCTCTAACGACGTCATAGAAGTTACGCATTGTTTTTATCCTGATGGAAGATAGTACCACTTCTTCTTGATAATTGAGGCAGATAACTAAAACGGATACATACGCATTATATATCGTTGGAAAGAGGAAACACGAAAGATTCTCACAGTGTCATCATTATGACTGGCATTGTATTATTCGCGCTGTTTCGAATCGATTTGTAAGCACCGAACTCAAATGAAAGTCCCGCAACACAGCGTAAAAACAGATTTGACCTCGGCACGTGAAAAGTTGACCTCGGATCTGAAAATTAATATGCCTATGTCACTTCCCGACCGATAGTACCCTCACGTACGAAGTTTCATCGAAATCGGGTCGGCCGTTTTCGAGTTCATCGCGAACACACACACACACAGACAGATACACCACACACAGACAGATCTTCCAAAAATATAACAGACTAGAAGGTGACCCGACTTCGTCCGGGCTTTGACCTTGAATTGTCCATTTTGAAGGTCAAGGTCAAGTGGGGTAACGATTTGACCAGTCCAAAACACTGCCCGGACAAAAGTACCCGACAAACGTGCCCGTCGAAATCCATCCGGTTTTACCCGATTTGACCTTGAATTGATTATTTTGAAGGTCAAGGTCTGGTCGGGGTCACGATTGGACCCGTCCAAAACAATCGGTGAACAAAAGTAACCCAACGTATCAAATTTCGTCGAAATCCCATCAAAATTGGCGATTTGACCTTGAAGTTACCCGATTTCAAGGTCAAGGTCACGTCGCACGGGCAAATGAATATGCTTATGAGACTCGCCATAAGAAAGTACCCCCCACATACCAAGTTTCATCGAAATCCCGTGATATTCGGGCGTTTGACCTTGAAATGACCCGATTTCAAGGTCAAGGTGACGTCGCACGGACAAATTAATATGCCTATGTTCGTCCCCGGCCGAAAATACCCCCACATACCAAGTTTCATCGAAATCGGTTGGGACGTTTTCGAGTTCATCGCGAACACACAGACACACACACACACACACACACAGATCTTCCAAAATATATAATAGACTAGAAGGTGACCCGACTTCGTCCGGGCTTTGACCTTGAATTTTCCATTTTGAAGGTCAAGGTCAAGTGGGGTCACGATTTTACCAGTCCAAAAACACTGCCCGGACAAAAGTACCCGACAAACGTGCCCGTCGAAATCCATCCGGTTTTACCCGATTTGACCTTGAATTGATAATTTTGAAGGTCAAGCTCTGGTCGGGGTCACGATTGGACCCGTCAAAACAATCAGTGGACAAAAGTAACCCCACGTATCAAATTTCGTCGAAATCCCATCAAAATTGGCGATTTGACCTTGAAGTTACCCGATTTCAAGGTCAAGGTCACGTCGCACGGGCAAATGAATATGCTTATGAGACTCGCCATAAGAAAGTACCCCCACATACCAAGTTTCATCGAAATCCCGTGATATTCGGGCGTTTGACCTTGAAATGACCCGATTTCAAGGTCAAGGTGACGTCGCACGGACAAATTAATATGCCTATGTTCGTCCCCGGCCGAAAATACCCTCACATACCAAGTTTCATCGAAATCGGGTCGGCCGTTTTCGAGTTCATCGCGAACACACAGACACACACACACACAGACACACAGATCTTCCAAAATATATAATAGACTAGCAGGTGGACCCGACTTCGTCCGGGCTGTTTCCCCTCAGCTTTTCGGCGAATTGCGTGATTTGACCTTGAATTGTCCATTTTGAAGGTCAAGGTCAGATGGGGTCACGATTTGACCCGTCCAAAACACTCAGTGGACAAAAGTAACCCCACGAATAAAATTTCGTCGAAATCCCATCATAATTCGCGATTTGACCTTGAATTGACCCGATTTCAAGGTCAAGGTCACGTCGCACGGGCAAACTAATAGGCTTACGACACTCCCCATACGAAAGTATCCCCAGACACTAATTTTCATCGAAATCCCCTGATACTCGTGCGTTTGACCTTGAAATGACCCGATTTCAACATAAAGGTCACGTCGCACGGGCAAATTAATAGGCCCATGCCACTCCACGGCCGAAAGTACCCCCAAATACCAAGTTTCATCGAAATCGGTTCGGTCGTTTTCGAGTCCATCGCGAACACACAGACAGACAGACAGACACACAGATCTCCCAAAATATATAATAGACTAGAAGGTGGACCCGACTTCGTCCGGGCTGTTTCCCCTCTGCTTTTCGGCGAATTGCGCGATTTGACCTTGAATTGTCCATTTTAAAGGTCAAGGTCAGGTGGGGTCACGATTTGACCCGTCCAAAACACTGCCCGGACAAAAGTACCCGACAAACGTACCCGTCGAAATCCATCCGGTTTTACCCGATTTGACCTCGAATTGATCATTTTGAAGGTCAAGGTCAGGTCGGGGTCACGATGTGACCCGTCCAAAACACCCAGTGGACAAAAGTAACCCTATGTATAAAATTTCGTCGAAATCCCATAAAAATTGGCGATTTGACCTTGAATTGACCCAATTTCAAGGTTAAGGTCACGTCGCACGGGCAAACGAATATGCTTATGAGACTCCCCATACGAAAGTATCCCTAGACACTAATTTTCCACGAAATCCCGTGATATTCGGGCGTTTTACCTTGAAATGACCCGATTTCAAGGTCAAGGTCACGTCGCACGGGCAAATTAATAGGCCTATGCCATTCCCCGGCCGAAGGTACCCCCACATACCAAGTTTCATCGAAATCCCGTGATATTCCGGCGTTTGACCTTGAAATTACCCGATTTCAAGGTCAAGGTCACATCGCACGGGCAAATTAATAGGCCCATGCCACTTCCCGGCCGAAAATACCCCCACATACCAAGTTTCATCGAAATCGGGTCGGCCGTTTTCGAGTCCATCGCGAACACACACACACACACACACACACACGCACACGCACACCCACACACACACAGACAGATCTTCCAAAATATATAATAGACTAGCCGATGAGCCCGACGTTGTCCGGGCTATTAAAAAAACAAATTTCAAGTCGATAGCTATTCAAAAACCAAATTTCAAGTCGATCGCTCTACCCGTTTCCGAGATCTGGTCTGCGCATGCGCGAAGCTGGCGTCGCACGGGCACGGCGACCCGATAAAATTCGTATCCGGGGCAAGATACATTCGCATACCAAATTTCAAGTCGATAGCTCCACGCGTTTCCGAGATCTCGTCTGCGCATGCGCGAAGCTGGTGTCGTACGGGCTCGGCGACCCGATAAAATTCGCATCCGGGGCAAGATACATTCACATAGCAAATTTCAAGTCGATAGCTCCACCCGTTTCCGAGATCTCGTCTGCGCATGCGCGAAACGGGCGCCGCACGGGCTCGCCAATACAACAACGACGACCGCCTGGTCAAACTACACTCACGTACCAAGTTTCGTCCCGATCGGTCAAGAATCGTAGATTTGTATTAATGACAGACAGACAGACAGACAAACATACAGACAGAGGTCTTCAAAATATATATGAGATAAGTAACATATATGCATATACACGTACAATGTAGTTTCCTAACGAATTTCTTTTTTCTCTTTTCATCTTAAAATTTAATTCATCAGTTGTAAATTATCAATTGACTAGCTTTTATTGGAATCTCGAGCGGTTAAGAGAGACCGGATCATGTCACATATAACATTAATGGTTGGTTTGTGTTCATTCTTCATAATAAATCTAAATTTCTCATAATTTGTCATATCTGAAAAATGTGGGAACTCTGTGATTATGTCCCTAAAATATGTATCGCGCATACTTGTGTAGGCTCTACATTCTAATATAAAATGGTATTCTGTTTCAATTTGTTTACATTTACAAAAAGTACATAATCTTTCTTTAACGGGTAGTGGGGGCTGTTTGTGTCTCCCCTTTTCAATTTCCAATCTATGATTGCTGATTCGCAATCTCGTAAATAGAATATGTATGTCGTCTGCTTATATTTCACGTTACCCCTCCAGATGAATATTATAGACCATTCCAACGTTTTCTTTTTTATAACTGAATGCCCAGGACAATCCATGTATTAAAGGAGTTGTGGAAGATATCTATACACCAGCGCTATATATATAGTAATCTAGTAATCGAATAGTTGCATTCTAAACTTTCGGAAAATGTGCGTTGCGCTATTATGCGCATGTAGTTAAAGGTACTCAATCCGTAAAGAGGGTCCCCATCTCAACAGATTCCAACAACAACAATCCGATCAGAGGGTCCTATATTACTAATTCTTTGGCTTTGGGGGTAAAAAATATTTGATTCGAGTCGAGGAACCCATCAAACAAAGCTCAGAGTTATTAGATATTGATTTTTGAAATTTGTTAATTGCTCGAGATGAGTACTAATAACTGCCGCCAATTTGGTAACCTGCTCGAGATTTTACGCCAAAACTCTATTCAAACAGACAAGGATGGATAACTCTATAATCAAGTGGTAATAATAACGAAATTTTGACTGTCTTCTGGGCCAGAAAGAATTTCCGATAATGAAAAATAATAGATTTCTAAAATCGATATCTAACAAATCTGAGCTTTGATGGGTGACTTCCTCGACTCGAATCAAATATTTTTGACCCCCGAAGCCATTGAAATAGTAATTGAGAGGAGTTTTATCGGATTGAGTACCTTTAACATGCTGATAGAGCAATTTTAACAAATATTTCAGACGATATATCAAGCCTCGGTGACAGAAGACTAATAAACGAAGCAACACGACGCGGTTTCTTATCTCATACCATTCCGATCGTCATGATGGAGTTGCCAGTTTGGTCGGAGAACTGCCCCTATAACTGTCGAAGGTAATAGCTTCAGAGCAGTGGAACCAGGGGGGGGGTCGGAAAAATTTTTCAGGCACGTATGGCATTTTTTCCCTTTCGATCATTTTTTGTACCCACCCACCCCCACGGCCAAATTTTGTTCCGTTTTCGGCAGTTTTTTCCGACCATTTTTTGACACCCACCCCCCCTTTTAACACTAAAACAGAGATTTGCGGGGGGAAATTCACTGTAAACAGCTGTATATGAATTTCTGTGCATACTATTTATCATGGATGTTAACATGGACATGTAAATAGGAATGAGTAATTTTGAGGTCATTCGGCCAAAAAAACATGGCTGCCAGCGGCCATCTTGGATTTCAAAATTTGCAACAAAATACAACACGATAACTGCCTGCAGTCAGTTTACCAGTTAGAATTACATTATTTCTCTCATTCAAACTGATTCAAAGTGGTTTTGAAGCACAACTCATTGCCAAAACACTAAAAACAAGCAGGAATTTTTTTTTTTAGTTGCGGAAAAAATTGCTTGTTGGTGGCTTTGACCACCCACCCACCCCGGCATACGTGCCGGAAGAAATTTGTTCACCCCCCACTGGTGGAACCGTCAAATTCCACGAATATTTGTACTGAATGTATGTGGCCCAGAGGACGCATTGCACCTTAAGACAGACCCGCCATATCAAATCCAGTCGTAAGTCGGAATTTGTTTTACCCTGTGCCAATGCATTCTCTTATATATGCGAGTCGACCATAGGTAGCCTCGCATATATAAGAGAATGCATTGGCCTAACAATTTTTTATCATTTTTTTTAAATAAATGTTTCTTACAATTTTTAGGACATCAAATAAAAAACATCCATTACCCTGCAGGGAGCCCCACACATATATAGAAGCATATAGAAGAGTGTCGTCTGCTCATGTTTGTCTGGGGCTCTGTATGGGTGAAATTATAAAATTGTTAAAGAATACAAGAAAAAATTATTAAAATTGTAAAAAATTGTTAGGCCAATGTAGGCCTATGGTCGACTCGCATATATAAGAGAATGCATTGGCACAGGGTAAAAAAAAATCCCGACTTACGACTGGATTTGATATGGCGGGTCACATACAGTGCACATTTTATATTTCTCCCATCGCTAAGAAGGCCGGGACGTGGCTAGACGGTATCCGCTGGAGGGTTCACATTCAAATTTCCATCTGCACCCCTTTTCCAGTTATCCAGGGTAAATAAATTCCATTTGCACCCCCGCCCATGAGCTGGAACTTTCAAACTATCCCAGCATTTCAATTACTGTTGGAATCTTTCGACCTGCCACCCCCACCTGAGGTTGGACAATTATTTCCAACTGATGGTCATTTCGGTCGAAAGATGAAATCGAAAGTATGAAAATATTAGACGTTTGATCGAAAAAAACACACATTGCATATATATTAGAAATTGATTGAATATCAATTTATCAGAACAGTTTCAACACATTTTAGGCCTTAAATTTAACCACATTTGGGGTGAGACACCCCAACCCCCTTGTTGCGAAATTTCCAACAGCAATAGGAAAGCTTGAGATACTAGTTTGAAAGTTCGAACTCAAGGGGGGGGGGGGGGGGTGTAAATGGAATTTTGCGAACCTGGATAGCTGGAAAAGGGGTGCAGTTGGAATTTTCAATGTGAACACCCCAACGGATATCGTCTAGCCACGTCCCTTGTTAGAGATGGGAGAGATTTAAATTATGCACTGTGGTGTGCCTTAATGTGCAACGCGTACTCGGTGCCACATAAATTCAGGAAAAATGGTGGAAATTGATGGTTTCACTGCTCTGAAGTTATTGCCTTCGACAGTTATAAGGATATTTTTCTGGCCAAACTGGCAACTCCACCATGACGATTGGGAATGATATGAGACAAGAAACCGCCACGTGTTGCTTCGTTTATTAGTCTTCTTTAACCGAGGCTTGATATATAGTCTGAAATATTTGTTAAAATTGCTCTATCAGAATGTTAACATAATAGCATAATAGCACAACGCACATTCTCCGAAAGTTTAACCCAAGAGGGGGGTGCAAATGTCCGTTGCATTGCAATGTGCACACACGTCCATCTGTGCTCATTGCAATGCAACGGATATCAGCTAATAAGTTAGAGCTTTAATAAGATATTATAAGATTTAAATATTATTATATCTACACATCCGTAGTATAATCGAATATTGTATTTTTAATTTTCTGAGTAAGTGAATTGCGCTATATTGAATGCGGAGTAGATGGTAGATCAATTTAAACCCATATTTCAGTCCAGACGAGAGAAGATTAATAAACGAACCAAACACAATCATGGTAAATTCTTGTCCCCTATCATTCCGAGATCCACCTTGGAATTTCCTGCACCCCTCTTGCAGGTTCGCAAAAATTCCATTTGCACCCCCGCCCTTGAGTTCCATCAAGTACCTCAAGCTTTCCAACTGCTGGCAATGTCCAACATACCTCTCCCCCGCATCTGAGGTTGAAATAATTCCAATTGATGGCCATTTCATTTCGGTCGAAAGATGTAATCAAAAGTAAGAAAATATTCAAGCTTTTATAAAAAAAATACAACAACAAATTTAACACTAAACACTGGTTTGAATATCAATTTATCAGAGAACAATTTCAACATATATTAAGCCGTAAATTTCCAACTTTTGAAAAATTTAACCATAGTTGGTGTGAGACACCCCAACCCCCTTGTTGACACTGTACACATTGAAAAGCATCGAAGAGCTTTATACAGATAAGATTTAAATATTAAACACATCAGCGCTATAGTATATAATCGAATATTTGCATTTTTAAATTTCGGAGTAAGTGCATTGCCCTATAATGCGGAATAGATGGTATAGATCAATTTAAACCAATTTCAGTCCAGACTCAATTGACATGTCAAGCAACGGCGAGAGAAGACTAATAAACGAACCAACACAATCATGGTGACTTCTTGTCTCATATCATTCCGAGATCCACCTTGGAATTTCCAACTTCACCCCTTCTGCAGGTTCGCAAAAAAATCCATTTGCACTCCCCTTTAATTTCCAACTTGAAAAATTTAACCACAGTTGGGTGAGACACCCAACCCCCTTGTTTTCACGTCCCTGTGTACGAACATCAGCCAATAAGCTAGAGCTTTGAGCGGATAAGATAAAGATATCGACATATTGGCCATAGTATAATCGAATAATTGCATGTTAAAATTTCTGAGGAAGTGCATTGCGCTATACTGCTGGCTGTAGATCAATTTAAACCCATATTTAAGTCCAGACTTATGTCAAGCATCGGTGAAAGATCTTGTGAAGACCAGTAAACTAAGCAACACATGGCGGCTGCTTGTCTCATATCATTCTAATAACCCTGATGATAATGCCAGTTTGGTCGAAGAACTGTCCCTATAACTGTCGGAGGCAATATAGCTTCAAAGCATGCAGTGAAACCATCAATTACCATATATATTTTTGACACAAGTACGCGTTTCATCAAAATGCCAGACCATAGTAAACGCAATCATATCACCGATCTCTAACATCAAGAAAGCTGTCTTTCGACATATTTCGCAGAGTCTATTACCATCAACAGTGCGTGCGTCTAGTCGAGGCCACCTGTAAGGTGTCATGTGCGTCAGGTTACTACAGAACTTTTTGTTTTATCAAGATTGTATTGATTTGCCAATCAATCTGTAGTCTGGACAGACCATTCCAATCATTTGTGCAAGAGACAACCAATTATCAACGAAATCCGAATAGACCAGTTGTAATCGTAGACCCCTTAAAGGTACTCAACCCGATAAAACTCCTCTCAATTACTATTTCAATGGCTTCGGGGGTCAAAAATATTTTATTCGAGTCGAGGAAGTCACCCATCAAAGCTCAGATTTGTTAGATATCGATTTTAGAAATCTATTATTTTTCATTATCGGGAATTCTTTCTGGCCCAGAAGATAGTAAAAAATTCGTTATTATTACCCACTTGATTATAGAGTTATCCATCCTTGTCTGTTTGAATAGAATTTTGGCGTAAAATCTCGAGCATGTTACCAAATTGACGGCAGTTATAAGTACTCATCTCGAGAACATAAGAATTTTCAAAAATCAATATCTAATGACTCTGAGCTTTGTTTGATGGGTTCCTCGACTCGAATCAAATATTTTTTACCCCCAAAGCCAAAGAAATAGTAATATAGGACCCTCTGATCGGATTGTTGTTGTTGGAATCTGTTGAGATGGGGACCCTCCTTACGGGTTGAGTACCTTTAATTAACCCTTTACCCAACAAAAACGCCCAAATAAAGCTTCAACAGCCTAAAATATCTTGGGTCTGTCTCAATAACACCATACAAATATTGGAACCGGTTCATTGACCACATTGTGACGGTTACAGTTATGCCCTGTGCCAATGCATTATCTTATATATGCGAGTCGACCATAGGTCGCCTCGCATATATAAGAGAATGCGTTGACCTAAAACAATTCTTTTTTTTAACACTTTTTACCATTTTTTCTTACATTCTTTAACAATTTTATAATTTTGTCTTACATTTTTTAACAAATTTTATAATATTTTTCTACATTCTTTGACAATTTGATCATTTTTAATATGTGTTAAGCCAATGCATTCTCTTATATATGCAAGGCGACCTGTGGTCGACTCGCATATATAAGAGAATACATTGGCACAGGGCCGTTATGTTGGGTAAAGGGTTAAGTAGATCACGCATGCACCGTGTAAGGTCGAATTCGAAATATATTGTTTTTATACTGTTGTGATTGGCTACATGTTATTGCATGTAAATTGTGCGTGTGCATGTGATAGTGGACCCACAACCATCGATGAATGACTAAATGACTACCACCACGCAATTGAACTCAAATATTATTACTAAGTGGTTCGACCTTAAACCTGCCTGACTGGAGCTTCCTGAATATATTATGATCGCACCATTAAGGCCACACAACCGACTATCAAGCCTGGAATAGTGTGTCTGTCATTTGCAGAATGAGGTCCCCATATGGAGAGTGAAATTAATGACGCTATCCGTCGCCAAATTCACACTCTGGGGACCTTATTCTGCTATAGACATCGACTGCTATGGTAGAGTGCTAGACCTATGATCAGATTCCCCAGTTGAAGTTTGTGATGTTAACCATTAGTCATTGCTATCTATCAACATTGTATATTTGCCAATCAACCCGTTGTCTCCGGTGACTGGACATTTCTTTGCCATTCCAATCATTTATGCAACAGACAACCAATTATCAACATAATCCGAACAGAGACGAGTTGTAACGGGAGACTCACCTTTATAGTAGAACACGTGTACCAAACTGATGCCATTATTGTGTGCGTGTGATGAAATTAATTCGGTATATTATGAATATGTAACTACTCTTGGGATCCAAATAAGCATACCCGTATGCTTATTAATTATTGGAAAAGTTGCCGCCCTGTATGGTGCTTATTTGGGTCCGTATGTTTATTCAAAAAGTGGGATTGTCAAGAAATTGTATGCTACAGGCCTATCAGAATTGCTGGAGCCTTTATTCAGATCAGGAACAGATAGTCCAAACATGTTGCTGGAATTCTGTTCGGTAACTCCTATGACAACAAACAGTGCAAAATTTTAGAAATATATATGATTGACCTTATAGCATTTCCGATAGTCTTGCTTCCATGTTGGAAATTGCCACCCTGTACTGTTATTCCGCCCCGTACTCTTATCGGATTTAGCAGAATTGTCCACCCTGTACTCTTATTCCACACCGTATGTTTATTTGGACTCCGAGAGTACTACGATA
The DNA here is from genome assembly GCA_032622095.1 of Siphonodentalium dalli. Taxonomy (NCBI): domain Eukaryota; kingdom Metazoa; phylum Mollusca; class Scaphopoda; order Gadilida; family Siphonodentaliidae; genus Siphonodentalium; species Siphonodentalium dalli. The sequence goes on along the minus strand of CP136068.1, from coordinate 153,577,645 downwards.
ATCGGACTTTGGTTGCTCGTGCACTCCTATCCCGCTAATCTCATATATATTTTGAAGACCTCTGTCTGTTTGTTTGTCTGTATGTCTGTCTGTATGTCATTAATAAAAATCTACGATTCTCGACCGATCGGGACGAAACTTGGTACGTGTGTGTAGTTTGACCAGGCGGTCGTCGTTGTCGTATTGGCGAGCCCGTGCAAAGCCCGTGCATCGCATGCGCAGACGAGATCTCGGAAACGGGTGGAGATATCGACTTGAAATTTGCTATGTGAATGTATCTTGCCCCGGATACGAATTTTATCGGGTCGCCGGCTAGTATAATATATATGGCTTTCAGAATAGATGCCATTATTGTACTGCGGTATATAACAATAGTAATGTTGAATATATTGTTTATGTTGGCCACTTCAAATGCCAACCAGGAGCCCCGAATGACCAAATAATGTTTCATTTTGCCGAATTTATTACCTATGTGAATATATTACATTTTGTGGAAGATCAAAAGCGCATGTTAAGTTGTTAACACCATATATCATTACAAATCTGGTCAGCCCTATATTCCTTGTTTCGATTTAACGAATGCAATACTACTTATTACCGAATCGAACGCGTGATTACTTGTAACAGTTCACGACTAGCCACTATTACAACCACGTTGCTCCATATTGTTAATACTTTACTGACTTATATAGGGTTCAAATTGACGTAAAGTAAGTCAAATTGCACAGTGACGATAAATACATTAACCTAGTAATGTGACATATCTATCTCCAGGCTCCCGTCAATACAGTAATTTAGCAAATTAGCCCATATAAGTCATTCTCGGAATTTCGCAAAGTCATCTTTATTTCTGTTTGCTCGACTTTCTCCGTATACCAAGAAGAAAAGTTGCGGATAATGCCAAATCAAAACAACCTCAATAAATTGCCGAACATTCAACAAACATAACTTTTCTCATGTACTAACCCTTTAGGAACCACACAATATATAGAACGCACAACGTCATCGTGTCACAGCTATATATTTATTGTATGCCTCCTATATGTCACAGCTAATGATGGCACATTTAGAATATGATTTAGGAAACTACCAACCCAAGGGTGTATATACTTGAGAGACACGTTTATCCCTCCATATCAATCTGACCTGTATTAGTACATGTGAAATAAAGTTTATTCGAGAAACGCAAAGAGTTGATTTGAGAAACGCAATGGTTCATTTGTTTTCAGTGATCACCTGTATGAGTACATGTGAAATAAAGTTGATTTGAGAAAAGACAAAGCCTCATTTGTTGTCCGCCATCACCCAAACACCCAAACACCCAAACACAATAAATATCGCCGTTTAATAATAAATACACACAATCTAGCCAATATTTCGGTAAAAATATTCAATTCTATTCGCATTCCATTACGCTAACCCCTGGCGTTGTTCACAAAGTGTTGACATTAATATTAGCCGCCATATTGGATGCCATTCTGGATTTTTATTATCATCTAAGAGTATATGTTTCTTTGTTGTATTGAGCATGAAGTAATTCCAAAAGCTGCGCTTAATTATTTTTATTCTAGACTCAAATCTTCAGTGAGATCATTTTGTGAAAGTGTGTGACATTGTGGTGGTTATTTTTGTGTATATTATTTCACCAATTGATAATATAGATTAATGGTAATACTACTGTATGGTATAAAATGACCTTCCTGGCAGCCAATACAATGATACACAATATGCCACATGGTTTTTCATATCTCCGTTCACTCAAGTGTTAAAATTAAAATTTGCCACCATATTGGACGCCATACTGCACATTTTATACCATTCTTTGCAGGGGGGGGGGGGGTCGGAAAAAAAATTCAGGCACGTATGGCATTTTTTCCCTTTCGATCATTTTTTGTACCCACCCACCCCCACCGCCCAATTTTTTTCCGTTTTCGGCAGTTTTTTCCGACCATTTTTTGACACCCACCCCCCCTTTTAACACTAAAATAGAGATTTGCGGGGGGAAATTCACTGTAAACAGCTGTATATGAATTTCTGTGCATACTATTTATCATGGATGTTAACATGGACATGTAAATAGGAATGAGTAATTTTGAGGTCATTCGGTCAAAAAAACATGGCTGCCAGTGGCCATCTTGGATTTCAAAATTTGCAACAAAATACAACACGATAACTGCCTGCAGTCAGTTTACCAGTTAGAATTACATTATTTCTCTCATTCAAACTGATTCAAAGTGGTTTTGAAGCCCAACTCATTGCCAAAACACTAAAAACAAGCAGGAATTTTTTTTTTTAGTTGCGGAAAAAATTGCTTGTTGGTGGCTTTGACCACCCACCCACCCCGGCATACGTGCCGGAAGAATTTTTTTCACCCCCCCCTGTTCTTTGTTCCAATTCCCAGAGATGGCTTTATTTCAAATTCATGACATTGGGGGAGGAAAAGTTTTTGTCTAATCAGTATTTCAACATTTGTAGGGTCGGGATAATCTGGTGATCACTTTCTGATAGGAAATGAACCACTAGTTGCAATAAAAGGTCTGCCGACCAGTGTCCCCAGAAAACGTGGCAAGTCAATGCCGCTTTGTTAAAGAAATTAAAAAGTCGAAAAGGGTTAAAACTCTGTGAAAAAATATTTTTTCCGTCATATATATACATGCTGTACATCTCCAATATGTGGGTAACAATACTCTGAAATTTCAAATAGCTACGATAAAACTGTTGGGAGTTGTTGATTACACCATGAAGGTACACTTATACAGATAATTATAAAAAATGTTGAAATTTACCAAGTCCAAAACTTAAAGGGTTAATAACTCCGTAAAAAATAATTGTTCTGTCATCTTATGATCTATATACATGTTGCACATCTCCAATATGTGGGTAACAATACTCGGAAGTTTCAAATATCTACGATCAAAACTGTAGGAGCTGTTGATTACACCATGAAGGTACCCTCATACAGAAAATTATAAAAAATGTTTTTCAAAGTCAAAAGGCCCATAACTCTGGGAAAAAATCATCGGATCAAACTTAAATTCGAATTTGACCTGTATTTTGATATCAATGACCCACAAAGAAACAGAAATTCCAATAAATCAATCCAAACTTGAGTTATCATCCGGAAACCAAAGAAAAAACAAGAAAAATTGAATTTTCTAAGTCGAAAAGCCCATAACTCTTGAGAAAAATCATCGGATCAAACTCAAATTCGAACTTGAGTTATCATCCGGAAACCAAATAAAAAAGAAGTAAAATTGAATTTTAGAAGTCGAAAAAAGTCCATAATTCTAAGAAAAATCATCGGATCAAACTCAAATTCGAATTCAACTTGTATCTTGATATAACTGATCCACATGAAAACGGTATTTGCAATTAAAGGATCCAAACTTTAGATATCATTTGGAAACCGAAAAAGTGAGAAATTTTCTAAGTAAACAAAAAGTTGAAAAAAGGGAAATAACTCCATAAAAGAACATCGGATCAAACCCAGAATTGTAGAGCACCTAGCTGTGTTTCAATCAAATCGGATGATCATTATTGGAGTTATAACTCTGGACAGATGTGGCTGATTACAATAGTCCTCCGAAAATTTCGGGGGACAAATATATGGTGGGCTACGTCTGGCATATTATTTTTGTACAGAATTGACGGGCAAAAGTTAAAGAAACCAGAAAAAATAAGATGAGTCGGATCTAGTATCAACATGTGACTCATAAAAAATAAGATAATTTTATGTTTATTGATATTTGAATGTCATATTTATGAATTGTGTATTGCTGGTCAACCGCTGAAAATAGGCCAATTTTTCGGTAGGATACCTTTATAAATAGTCTTACCATACATAGCTGCCACCAATTACGACAAGGCTAAGAATCATTTTCGTAAATGTTATAGATTTACCTTTCAAAAATGATTAGTTACAACTTGTTCTGCTGAGGGAAGGGGTATCTCAAAAACTAAGGCCCTTTTTGGATTTGGCCGCTCCACTATCCCTACAAATGAAGAACAGACCATTCCGATGTAGCACGAAGATTAGCAAATCATTTTATCATCTTCTTAAATGTAGAGATTTACTTTATGTTGTAAATGTACATATAGTCCCTTTTCACACATTGCACTTTGTTGATCCAGTCCCATATAACTGGAATGTTTAAATAGGGCCCATGTATATTGTTCACCATTGGCAATACAGATGGACATGTTGGTAAAATACCTAAAATAAAATTTGTAAAATATAGACATACTTTTTTCATATACCAATCATAAATATCGCGTAAATAGTATGCTATTGTCAAGTTCGTACACTTTATTATGTAAACAAAAGCCAAAAATGTTACAGGACCTGGATTTTGTTTACATAACACAGCATACAAACTTGATAACAACATACTATTTACGCAATATTTATGATTGGTATAAGAACAATATATGTCTATATTTTAATATTCTTTCAGTTTATGACTATTTTAACTGGTGCGACTATTTTAACAGCATACCCACTGTCAAGCCATCTGTGATCACTGATAAAGAGTAATGGGCAAAGTTCTTACATGATGTCTCACATCATACAAAGTCCATATCAGCTTCTCAAAGTACCGATGGTTCCAGACCTATCGGTACCCATACGGTTCCCAGGTTGAACCGCGGGTACCGATTCCAGTACTGATAATATTGTATATTGCTCAGATTTATATGAGTTTTCGGTACAATGTGGCAGTTACGAAATACAGGTTATTTGTCTCACACCAGCAAGTATATAACAATGTGGATTTCGAGGAATTTAAAAAAATTAATATCGCCAATCGATTGACCAATAATTTATTTTTAACTAAAAAAAAAAAAATTCAAAAGAGGCATATTTCACATGAAGATAACACCAGGGGCCCCGGAAGCATCCAAGGGCAAATTAATTGTGGCAAAAATCCCTATTTTAATGGTATTTGTCGGTTTTTATGGCCGTTTTGTGATAAAATTGACAAAAAATTAATATGCCTTGTGAATTGGTGGTATTTGGATCAAAAAAGTCACATTTTGCTATAAAAACACGAGATTAAACACACAAAAAGCATTTTCTGTCTCCAGAAAAATGGCAAGTCCTGCCCCCGCTCGCCCCCCATGGTCAAGGGCAGGGGGGTCAGCTGCCCCCCCTCTGCCCCCCTCTTCCGGTGCCCCTGGATAACACCAAGTAAATTGCAGTCGGCAATTGGTCATTTGAACTTGACATTGATGATTTGAACAATGGGTGTAAGATTCCATCTTCCAAAGAAGCATTGCTAACTGGTCAATTAAGTTATTTTTAAACTTGTGTCTCGATCAGTTTAGCTATTGCTAATAAATATATTTTTAAACAAACTGATCCCTTTGTTTTGGTGAGGTCAGCTGTGAAAGCCAATTAGTCGACAACACAAAGATATGGTGACTGAGTGGGCATAGATGATGAAGTCACCATAAAAGTAATTTATTTTACATCCAAATTGGTAACAGCCAGGCAACTTCATTCCTATATATGTATGAATAATATGTAGGCAAGTTTTGAGTCGGTTGGCAGACATAACAAAACAGTTGAGAAAGCTTCGGCAGTGATAAAATATTATTAATAATAACGAGCATCTATTCACAAACATAGGTTCATTCAAATTTACTGATTGTAGAAATAAATATATAAAAATAAAAGAACAAACCCGCAAAACAATCATTTCAAATGAAGACAAGTGCATGTGCATGTCATTTGATATCTTTGAAGAAATGAAATATCCATTGTATTTCACCCTCAACCTTGCTTCAACTGCAGTTACTGCATGTGACGTCAGTCAGGGTCATGTGTATCATTACTTGTTGTTGAATAAACTAAGTTATCCATTGCTTATACACACGTATATACAGTCTACTAATTTTGTACCGGCAGTACTTAACCCTCAGTACCAGTACTGTGAAAATAATCCAAGTACCGACGGTTCCGGTACGGGTACTTGTAAAGTTGAGAAGTCTGGTCCTTATATTGAACTAGAAAATAATATTGTAGTGTAGAAATAAGTTTAATTTGCCCTCGCCATGGTTTACATTAAGAGTGTCATGCCAATAACATAAAGAAAAAACATGAAACATATTACCTTCCATAACACAACAATAGATTAACGAGACTCGAGCCCTTCAAAGTGGGGTCATGTGATATAATATCAATTTTTATAGCCCTTCAAAGTGGGGTCATGTGCAAGCCTGTATTTAGTGTGCCTGTCATTTGCATAATAAGGTCCCCAGAGGGTGAATTTAGTGATGCTATCCCGCATGATGGGCAAGCATCACCAAATTCACCATTTGTGGACCTCATTCTGCTTAGGCCTCATCTGACTGTCAAAGCAATAAGATTTATAAGTAAACAAAGCCTTGTTTTACATAGAATATTGATATGTCATGCTATCAGAAAATGTATGAAACAATATATTAAACGATGTATCATTACTTAACTGTTTTCTATCATTGTAAATGATATATCATTTTGAAGACGGATTAATTATGGACATGTCAGATGATCAAACACATTCAGCGGCAGGGATGGGGTAATTGTAATTTGTAATTGTAATTAATTACATTTTTTCAAGTAATTGCATGTAATTGAGTTTATTCTCAATCAGCGGTTCGTGAGAACGTGTAAGTGAAGTACGTCTTTAAATGAAAGCCTGCTATAGAAGAGTAACGGGATGTGACTCGGTCCAAAACAGCATCTCCCTAACCGATATTCCAAGCAGCTGTGGACCGAGAAGACTTGGTCTATTCTAGTGGTGATGTTTTTACATACTTTTATATTTTTTGCACATTTACCCACTGTCGGTGTCTTTAAACAAAGCGATGAAAACATAAGAATATTACAACAAAAACAAAATAAAATAAAAATAAATATTTTGAGTGAAAAAGTTGCAATTTAATATATCTATAAAAGCTAATAATTGATGAGTTAGGATTGTCTGTTTGCAGGGGCGCCGGAAGCATCCAAGGGCAGTGGGGGCAGAGCCTACAAAAAGGGCACTTTTCCGCAAAAAAGGGCATTTTCTCCGCAAACTCAGGAAAATAACCATAAATTCATTGTGGCAAAAATCCCTATTTTAATGGTATTTGTCGGTTTTTATGGCAGTTTTGTGATAAAATTGACAAAAAATTAATATTCCTTGTGAAATTGGTGGTATTTGGACCAAAAGTGTCACATTTTGCTATAAACACACAAGATTAAACACACAAAAAGCATTTTCTGTCTCCAGAAAAAAGGCAAGTCCTGCCCCCGCTCGCCCCCATTGGTCAAGGGCAGGGGGGTCAGCTGCCCCCTGTGCCCCCCCTCTTCCGGCGCCCCTGTCTGTTTGGTGTATACATCGATGTCAGAAGGTGTGGCACATACTGAATTCAACTATTGTAGTTATATTCAACTGTAACAGTTGAACATGGATATATAAATTTTGTGTATTTGATAAAGGAGCATATTGAAAATCTTATTTCACAAAGATGAATTAACCCTTTACCCAACAAACCGGCCAAAACCGGCCAAATAAAGCTTCAACAGCCTAATATATCTTGGGTCTGTCTCAATAAAACCATACAAATATGGATATCATTGGAACCGGCTCATTGACCACATTGTGATGGTTATAGTTATGCCCTGTGCCAATGCATTCTCTTATATATGCGAGTCGACCATAGGTCGCCTCGCATATATAAGAGAATGCATTGGCCTAAAAAAAACATTTTTTCTTACATTCTTTAACAATTTTATAATTTTTAATGTGTTAAGCCAATGCATTCTCTTATATATGCGAGGCGACCTATGGTCGACTCGCATATATAAGAGAATGCATTGGCACAGGGCCCTTCTGTTGGGTAAAGGGTTAAGGATCAGGGGACTTTATTGAAATTATTTGCTGCAATAAATTTATTGATTCATTTACCTTATCATCACTTTTTTTTGCTGAATGGGTATTAATTTTAGTGGAAGTAGCAAATTTTATAATTATTTGAAAACTTAGTCCGAGCACATGTTTACAGTGAATCAGGAAACAAGAAATTTTACAGTGCAATTTTCAAGGTAAATTTCTTGTTTTTGGTATACAATTGCCATCTACAATGCGTTTTCTGCATATTTTACAGATTGGTCAACTTGTGTGCAATTAATTGTAAATTTTAGATTGACACAAACTTGTTTCCAGTTTGATACCAGTTGGGGTCCCCTGACCCTTAACCTCTTTGCTGCTATGACATCCGTAACTATTATGGATGTAAAAGTGCACTAGCAGTAGGCCATTTATTCATTACTGGAATTCACATATTGGTGCATCGGAACAACTGTATTTCAAAGTTTCAAACAGTATGTTCCACGATTATGAATGATAATAGCCTTTCAACTGAGTCAGTTTTATTGTTCTTGTGACATTCCCGTTATATTTTTCCACTGGAAAACGGCAATAATGTCAACAGCCCAACACACGACATCATAACGTCATTTAGAAGCGAAGAGGTTCAGGGCCAGTGGATCCAACTGTAACTGAACTGGAATTTTTTTTCTGTTTATTTATTATTAACAGCACACAAGTTAACCCACATCAGAAAAAACAATGTAGGCGGCAAATGTACAGTAATGCCCTAAATAATCGACTCCTTAACCACAGCAGAATTATAGGTAACTTTTCTGAATTTATAAATATGGCTTGTTGCCATTCATCGGGAAGCTCTCAGTTCGAGCTTTCAGATGAATGGCAATAAGCCAAGTCTCCAACTAAATCCTGAATAGTTACCCATAATTATGCTGTGGTTAAGGAGTCGATTATTTAGGGCATTACTGTATATCCAGGCTTGAATGTGATCACATCCCTGTGACAATGGCCTCCATCAGCAGCACTGAGTCTGACTTTGTGAGATGTTATATACACCTTTCGGACAAGCTAGACATTAATGTACATAAATTGATTATCACAGCATTAGCCAGAGAGTTGGGCTGCAACGATTCAGACTTTCACGATGTGATGCGAATCGCGATTTTACTACCATGATGCGATGCAAATTTTTGGCAACTGACGGCTGTGAAACCTGGGAGAACCACTTAATCATTTTTAGTATGTATATTCTCATCAGTGTTCACCTCAGCATATTAATTGAAGTAAATTACACAACCTAATTAAAACAAAATGCATGACCAGGTATTAGAAGTAGACTAATAAAATTCTAATAGCTAATACAGGTCCCAGATCTGCACAGATGGGAAGTTTTGAGTGGAAAATTTTGGATCTCTGACTATTGATAACTCTGCATACATGAACTGTTTTTGCATCGCATCGCACCCTCCCCAATACGATGCATTGCATCATGAATTTAAAATGCGTTGCATCGGAAATGCGATGAATCGTTGCAGCCCTACACGAGAGTGATTGCATGTGGTGTTACAAAGATATAAGTGAATTGCTATAGGGGAAATTATATATCAATCAAAGCGGAGCGAAAATTATACCAAGTATGTTGTTCGGCATCCGACACTTCTATACGCCTAGAGATGCATATATATACAATCAATGCAAAGCGAAATTATACCAAGTATGTTTTTCGGCATCTGACACTTCTATACAACGAAAACGATGTTGATTCCTTATAATTACACTAATGAAGCTAGATTTTCAGTTATGTAGAGTGAATCCTGCCAAAACATCTCATTGAAAGACTTGATTTTCTGATGGACCATCACCAGATCAGAATGACACGCAAAAATTTATTGGTTGAAACTGACATTGACGGACCAAAATTTCAGAAAATAAACAGCTTTGATTCTATTTCTGGTTATAAACTACACATATAATAAGTAAGGAACTATACCCAAAAACTAATATAGTGGGTGTAAAATTCGCACATTTAAAACTGTATCATGATCTCTGAAGACTAACACAAATGGAAACAAAGTTGAAAGCTTTTAGTCACATTTTATGCTCTTGTGATCCATATCATGTGATTTTAGTTAAAACGTGAATAGGGAGGTTGTCGTGTAACTCATTCTTCTATTGCCAAAAAAATTATTGCATTTCGCTCAAGTCTGAGTTAGTGCCTGTCATTTACAGAATGAGGTCCCCAGAGGGTGAATTTAGTTAAGCTATCACACATAGTGGGATAGCATCACAAAATTCATCCTCTGGGGACCTCATCTGCTATGGGAAAGAAACTAAACAATTTGTTAATTCATAAATAAGGATACTTTCCAGAGAAGATGAGGCCAAAGCAGAATGAGGTCCCCAGGTGAATTTAGTGATGCTAGCCTGCTGTGCAGGTTTAGCGACACTAAATTCACTTTATGGGGACCTCCATCTACAAATGTCCAGCATTATATTTTTGAACTGAAGCTGGTGACCTGTGAACTCATGTAGTCACACTTCATCCGGAGACATTAAAATTAGCCAGGTTTAAACACATGTGTGCTCCCATTGCCAATGAAGGTCACCTGACTAATCGATCATGTGACCATATCGCCTACACATACCTGGTCATTTTGTTTAGAAGTTTTGTGTCCAACGTGTAGCATACACAACTTGTAGCAGAGATGAGTAATCCAATCTTCATATAACCAAAATGAGTGACCAATGCTATGCAGGCAGTAGACTATGATATAGAGTTATTCCCCTTCCATTGAAAATAATACACTTTGCTGTACCATCCAGATGAAACTTTAGTCCAAGTCTGCTCGATTAAAACCAGCTAAGATATTGGGATAGCGAGATGCTAGTTTTAGTATGAGAATGTCCCGTTACCAATTGTAGGACATGAGTTATGCCCAGGGTTGGTGGTGGGAATTGTAGTCTAAATTACTAGTTTTACCTAACACATCAATACGTGATACTATATATATCAGAAAGAGTGACATCTTATGGTCATAATAATCTAACTTTCATGTTAAAGACAAATTATGTACTTATTCCGGTGCAAGAAATTGATAAGTTTCTATTCAGGCGCTATGTCACTTGCAGCCTCATGAAAACTTGATATTTATTTCCAGATGCTCATGAGATATTTCGGTATTCAAAGAAGAACTGCGGGTATTCTCTATGTACATGTACATTGTATCTGTCTGCCTTATCAAAAAAAAAACAATTGTTTGTTCAATAAGCATTATGCAGAAACTTGAGGTCAAATATAATATCAAGCAATTTAAACATGATGAAGAAAACATAACATAACATACTTTCTGTGGCGGGGGTGACCAGATCATTCCTAAATCAGTGCAGTACACCGTGATGATGGCCGAGAGGTTATGAATTTTTTAGGTGGCTCCATGAGAGAAATCTTAATCCAGCTTACAATGATGAAGATATTTAATCTTTTCATGACAGGAGCTGTGCTGGTGCAGCAATAATGACCCTGTGTCAGTGCATTCTCTTATGTATGTGAGTCTCCCAGGGAATCTCGCATATGTAAGAGAATGTACTGGCTTACAAAGTCAAGGTAAATATTGTTAGGCCAATAATGTATTCTTTTATGCATATATAAGAAAATGCATTGGCACAGGGTTTTCACCAAAATTCAGGAAGCTCCAGTCACGGAAGGATTAAGATAGACTAAGATAGATGGAACTTTTAGCCTAATTTAGTTCTCTCTCGAGCTGGCGAATCCAATCTGAGTCAATGACCGATTACCTTGGATAAGTAACTGTTGATCGACACCATTTCACATATAGTACAAAAAATCAAATCGACTCTTCTAGCATAATTTGAGGACATGCAGCACATGCTTGTTTGACTGTAAATGTAATCATGATTAGGCTAGTTTGATTACTGACGAATATTGTTTGTGCTTTCACATGGATGATGTTAATACTGGCAATATAATGCATGCAGTCATGAATATAATCAGTCATAACTATGGTGTTATCATCCTAGACAAAAAGAGCAATTAGTCTACTGGCCATTTTGTGGTCGATTTTGGCCGAAATTCAAGTCGAAGTCGATTAGCCATTTAATTGTTTCAACACTATCAAAATCAAAAGATTAATAATTTAGGGACAGAGAGCTGGTCAACCCTGGCACTGAAAGAGTTAAATAATAAGAACAACAATACAACAACAAGTCTATTAAAATTACACTTGATTACAGTCTTCATAAAGATTAAACACCCCATTTTTACTATTTCTTCAGCTTTGTGATGACACATGCTGGGGAATTCCAGTTCGAACCAGGCATAACATTATATATGGAATTTGAGGTGGAGAATGAACAAATTTAAAAATCGAAATCTAATAACGTTGTGGCTTGTGGATTCCTTGACTCAAGTAAAATATTTTTCACCTCTACATGAAGCAGAAGAAATAGTAATTTAGGGGTATTAAATCAGACAGGACATCATTAAGCTATCAAAATAATTTATTTAATTATGTATGTTACAATATTGTAAACATTATAATGCTGTACTTTAATGGTGTTTAATACTTTCCATTATATGGAGTGCTTTTCCACAAAAAAGCTATTAAACTTAGGTATTTGGTAAAAAATATGAAACTTTGGGACCCTAAATTGTAAACTTGTTATATTTTATATGTGTTTGACACATAAATTATGCCATCAATTAACTGAAACAGATATAATCTATTGTTAAACAATAAATTTTGTCCAGCTGATATATCCCATAAAAATAATCAAACATATATATATATATATATATAACATTTGGAATCAATTGATCATTTATATTTTATAGGCTTGTATTGGTCACTGCATGTATCAACAGTTAATACTGATAGTCAAGCTCTTAGAACTGTATGTGGAAACTATAAGATATTATATTGTAATTCAATTGAGTATTTGTCACTAAAAATAAGCATTCTGATTGGTCGAGATCGGCTAACTTTCATTTTCGATTCACCGACATCGGCCGCTTCAGCGTGCATCAAATCTGAATGTAGCACGGTCAAATTTCATCGGCGCAGAACTAGTAGCTATATGAGCACACCCACGAGTTGTTGTCTATAGATACCGTTCATCGGCCGCTTCAGCGTGCATCAAATCTGAATGTGACACGGTACAATTTCATCGGCGCAGAACGGAGTAGCGAAACGAGCCAACCAGCCCCACAGGAAATGGTTACGGAGATGTGTTCCGAGTAATGCAATGAATAAACCCAATGATTTGTGCATGGTGACAACGGCGAAATGAAAGTCTCGATTCGTATCATGAAAATGACTAAATGAACTTTTTATACAGTTTTTTTTGCAAATTCCTTGCTAGATTGAATTACAATGGAGATAAACGTACCCTGTTTCGTTGTACATTCTGGGATTCGAGCATGAAAACAGTTTGTGAACTCGCCGGCAAGCCGGCTTGTTCACAAACTGTTTTCATGCTCGAATCCCAGAATGTACAACTCAACAGGGTATGTTTATCTCCTAAATATTTCACTTCTTTCGAAAACTATTCAACAAGACGATGTGATGATATTTATGAATCCATATCAGCGAAAACAAGGTAGAGTGGTGACAGTGGTTTCAGAAAATGGCACACTTTATAACCAGAGATGATATATAACCACAAAAAGAAAAGGTTTGTTTATTTAAATAGAATCTTTTACCGTATCAACACTGCTACGCCCCCCCCCCCATTTTACATTCTAAAGCACTATTACCCTGGGCTCCCAAGCTATAGTTACATGATTTTGGCAATTTAGTTCCATATTAATGTTTAATAATTCCCCAATAAGAAACAACCAATGATGTACCCGTTTTGTAATACTTAGTTTGCTCATTCATATGTCAAGTTTCCTGGATCATCATGTAGGGGAGTGACATCAAGTTTAGTTGGTTACCATGCCAACAGCATCATTATTGCCAATTCCCACTTAGTAAGGCCACGTAAAGTAAATTCCCGTTTCTCAGGCCTGTGAGCATGGTCCCGAAACTGACTCGTGCAACCTTTATATTCGCATTTTATGTGTTGGAAAAATGTATAATCGCTACGAAATAATCGAGATCGAACATACATGTTTCCAGATTCAAATTCCCGATTATACATGAACGCGTGATGAATTGCATCTGAATCCTCACTAAATAATGTGTCAATGATACTTAACCCTTTCATGATGGGAGCTGAGCTGTTGCAGCATTAAAGATCCTGTGCCAGTGCATTCTCTCATATATGCTAGTCTCCCATAGGGAGCATCACATAAATAAGAGAATTCATTGGCTTACACGGTCAAGTTAAATATTGTTAGGCCAATGCATTCTATGATATATGTGAGACGCCCTATGGGCAACTCGCATATATAAGAGAATGCATTGACACAGGGTTTTCGCTAAATTTCAGGAAGATCCAGTCATGAAAGGGTTAATGGGCGATTATTTATGAAATAAATCAAATGGAATCTATCATCACTTTTATGCACATTACGTTTGGATAATAATGGCCACTGGCAACTGAACTTAAACCCAGAGCTAGCCGATCCAGGCGTGGAATGCTTGGCGCATGCCCCATAAATACAAAATTAAATTAAACACATGCTTTTCAAAATTGTTTGACCTGAGAAATGGGAAATTGACTTTGCATGGCTCTATAATTGATTTTATTATCCATCCCTTAACTAACAATATTTCTGATTAGTCAAAATCTGTCACATGAACTCCCCAAAGTCATATTGGACTTGAATCGAGTCCAATATGACTTTTATAAAAGTCATTGTGACTCCGTAACGTCACAAAATCTGAAAGTCGGAAATGTCAAATTCTACTGAAATTTCAAACTGGATGTTCCGATTTTCCCACTAATGAATCTTTGGACATGTGCATGTACGTCCTGTAATTATACAATAATTTTATTCCCAAATTTGGATAAACATACAGATGGGTAATAAAAATGTCATTTTACAATGTTGTGTACAGTATGTCTTTTCTTGTACTCGTCCAGCTGGTTGTGGTGAAAAATCATATTGGACTTGACGCTGCACGTCTTGTCCAATATGAATTTTCACCACAGCCTAGACAAGTACAAGAAAATCACATAATGTACACAACATTGTATAATAACTTCATAGTAATTGACTTATCATCTGTGTTGTATTCTCAACTTCATCCCCCTATTGGCAAGTCAATCTAACTTCGACAGTCGTTCTAGGGGTGATATGAAGTCAGTCAGTTATGAATAAATCACCGCTAACAATATACTTGTATAATTTCATTAATTTGTGACATGATAAGTTTAGTTCCATTCCATTACAAATACTTTAGAGTTGGTATTTTCCATGGAAATTCCCAAAAATGCCCTGCGGGGTCACATGATATCATGTAACAAGATATCATTTTAATCACATACAGCATCATCTGTTTGTGGCATTTGTTTGCAGAGAATATTTTTGGACAAAACAAAGCCAAATAACATTTATAATAATGCATGATTCAACAATGTAATGACGAAGAACAAAAGGCTGCCAAATGCATGTTTTTTGTGTAAATATCTTGACGTTACGGGTTAACGGGTTAAGCATATTTAAGGACTCAGCTGATATTAAAAGAACAACAAAGCTTTCAGAATAGATACAATTCGATCTAAGTACAATCAGTCAGTATCAAGGAGATGGTAGCATGAATGAATGATAACAGGATCAACCAATGGTAGAGTATCGGGTATTCAAACTCCTCGTGAGCTAGTGTCCGGGAGATTGCATCATGAATGAATGACAAGGGGCACCAGAGCAACGGGGCAGATGGGGGCAAGTGCGCTCACCATGCCCTCAGTCAAGGAGGGTAAAGGGGCCATTCTTGATATTTGCCAGGACTCCACCTGTCCCGTGTATATAAGCTTGTAAATGCCACAATCTCACTTTGATGGTCACAGATGGTCCAGGGTGATGTCGATTATAACTTATAGATAAACATTACAGTGAATACTAATGAAAGATAATCTGGTATCAATTAGGCGTCTGAAAAAAGAAACTGACACATAATAGAGTCAAGTGTGAATTGGCAAATTCTTAATAAGTAAAGATTAATTTTGTCTTATTTAACCCTTTCAGTGCCAAGTCCGATTTTTGTATCAACCCATATTTCCGTGATCATTTTTCAAATTTATTGATTATTTACATCAATGTATCACATTATTATAATCAATATATTTGAAAAATGATCAAGGAAATATGCGTTGATACAAAAATCGTACTTGGCACTGAAAGGGTTAAGAAAATACTCTTGTTTCGATTAAGGTTATGCAGTTATAACCGAAATGTTTGAAGAAAGATTCTATAATGCGTGTAGCGCCGTTATAATAAATTTAACTTCAAAAACTTTTCTGTTATAGCTCATAACCTTAATCGAAACAAGAGTTATTTCTTATAATTTAATCAGTCATGTTACAGGAGAACCACCATAAGTGGAAAGTATAAGTATAAAAGGAGCGTAAAACTTTGAGATTATTGTTGACGAAAAAGACGCATCCAATTATCGATTGGTCAAGTGAACTCATAAATTTGTCACTTTTGATTGGCTAGTGAACAGTGTCCATGCACTGGTCACTCCATTGAGGCAGCAGGTGTTCCAGAAATATTTCACATGCATTGTGACACGTGTTGCAATTGTTAGCTCATTTGAGTCTTGTTGGTATTCTAGTAACTGATGCACCCGAGTACTGATGATTAATTAACCCAACAGAACGGCCCTGTGCCAATGCATTCTCTTATATATGCGAGTCGACCATAGGTCGCCTCGCATATATAAGAGAATGCATTGGCTTAACACATATTTAAAATGATAAAATTGTCAAAGAATGTAGAAAAATATTATAAAAATTGTTAAAAAATGTAAGAAAAAATTATAAAATTGTTAAAGAATGTAAGAAAAAATGGTAAAATAAAGATTTTTTTAGGCCAATGCATTCTCTTATATATGCGAGGCGACCTATGGTCGACTCGCATATATAAGAGAATGCATTGGCACAGGGCATAACTGTAACCAACACAATGTGGTCAATGAACCGGTTCCAATGATATCCATATTTGTATGGTGTTATTGAGACAGACCGAAGATATTTTAGGCTGTTGAAGCTTTATTTGGGCGTTTTTGGCCGTTTTGTTGGGTAAAGGGTTAACAGTAAATTTAATGGAAGGGCACCATCAGAATCATCCCTATTTATATATCACAAAAAGTATCGAATAGTTCTCATGTAAATATAGGCACGCGGTATATAGGCGTGGTCATATGACACAATGTTGCCGTGAGTGCTGTCATTTCAACAGCAGAAGTAATACAAATATTTAGGATATCGAAAAATAACTTTAATGGCTAAATGTGTGACAACCAATGGTTTTATAGTATTCTAAATGTGTGACAACCAATGGTTTTATAGTATTCTAAATGTGTGACAACCAATGGTTTTATAGTATTCTAAATGCGTGACAACCAATGGTTTTATAGTGTTCTAAATGTGTGACAACCAATGTTTTTATAGTATTCTGTGGTTTGACACCAATGGTTTTATCGTATTCTGTGGTTTGACAGCTCATGATTAAACTATTATTTTACAATAGTAACAACACCATTCTATGTTGCAAGTCTGGTGCCTCATTGGTGCACTGGTTACACTCATGAAAAGAATCAGATATTGAAAGGTGCCCTTAAAATTATGTGTTCCCCCCTGCTATTATTTCATCTTCCAGCACCCCTGTGAATGACAATGATGAGCAATATAAATATGATATGTTGTTCACAGCAGTGGTGAGTATCCTCCGTTACTCCTTTTTCTCATTCTTTGTGATGAAGTTGAGTAGATCTATGCGTGTTGCGATTCCGAATATTACTTCCTTACATGTTACATTATCACCACCTCCATCTGGAATAAAATCAAGTTGTCAATTATCAAGAGCATAGAGGATACCTATGGCTTTTGACTGAATACGAGAATTATAATTCGTGGGTACAAGCAAATACAGATTTTCCACAAGCGGCTGGAAAATCAATATTTGCTTGTACCCCACGAATGATAATTCTCGTGTTCAGTCAAAAGCTGTATGTTTCTTTTTTATTATAAGCAGTTTTTGTTATTTCAATTTACAATTATTTCTCTCAGGCGATTGTTTTGCCGAGTTCAATTTAGACGAAAACAAACAAGCTGATGGCCAACTGATTAACTCGTCTCTGGCTGTTTAGAGCTATTTCACTAGAGACCCAACTCATTTACATTAAAGACGTCTTTTAAGCAACAGTATAAGCAGAATTGTGTGCTGAAAACCATTTTGAACTAGAGGTGTGACTGTCCCAATGGGACTAAGGATACCCCCCCTGTTTTTAAAATACTAAGATGTTTCACATGTCAGTAAACATTTAGTTAAAATAATAAAATAACAGTTCCCATTGCAGGTGCACAATCCTAACCCTGATCTTACCGGTAAACCTATTGACCGAAAAATCTAGGGATAAAAATTATGCTGTTGCGAAAATGTTCTAAGTCGAAAAAGGGGAATAACTCCACAAAAAAAGTCGGACAGACATCATAATCGCAGGTGCACAGGTTCTCATGGTACTAAATATCAGTGCAAAGATTAAAAAACATTGACCTAAAAATGTAGAAATAAAAGCTCGGACAAAATTAGGCATGTTGCAAAAAAATGTCTAAGTCAAAAAAGGGAAATAACTCCACCAAAAATGCCGGACAGACGTCATAATCGCAGGTGCACAGGTTCCCATGGTACTAAATGTCTGTGCCAAGTTAAAAAAAATTGACCTAGAAATGTAGGAATAAAAGCTCGGACAAAATTATACATGTTGCAAAAAAATTCTAAGTCGAAAAAGGGGGAATAACTCCAACAAAAAAAATCCGACAGACGTCATAATCATCGCAGGTGCACAGGTTCCCATGGTGGTTGATGCCTGTGCCAAGTTTCACGGAAATTGATAAAAAAACAGCTGAGAAAAACTCCGGACAAATTTGTGTCCATGGACGGACGATGGACGACGGACGGACGAGCTGACTCCAGTATACCCCCCCTAACTTCGTTGCGGGGGATATAATAAAAGGTTGGAGACCCATGCCCCCTAACAAGGTGGCTTTTTGGAACATTGGCTTTTTTAAAGAACAAAGTACAAAAATGTAGTCAAATTATGGAAAATATTTAATCCAACTTGATGATGACTTGCTCAAGATATCATCTGGACAACCCAAAAATTAAGATTTTTAAGTCAAATGAAAGTGTCAATGACACTGCAGGTCAACTTTAAAATGGGATCATGCCATATATGACAGTCCATAGAGCGATAGGGAACTCAGACAGTTTATATGCTTAAGTAACTAGAGTTATTACCCTGAAGATGCATAATCAGGTTTGGGATTAATCAGATGAAATAGTTTGGCTGTAGAGAGTGCCAAAGTATGCAATAATACTAATATAAAGAGTAAAATCTGAGATGGCTCCCATCTACAGGTCACCCCGAAGATCCATTTGAAGTATGGTGATGATCGGATGAGGGAGTTGGCCTCTTGGATGCGCCGAAGGATTTAGTCATACAAAGAGCAACATCCAAGTTGGCCGTTGAAGACCATGTTTTTCAATGAAATATGGATAACTTTTATGACTGCCATCTAGCGGTCATGCAAAAGATCCATATGAAGTTTGGTGATCCGCACTGCTTTTTCAATGTTATAAACATCCTTGTCACACACAACAAAAAGTTGCCAGGTTTTGTACTGGTGGAATATGGTCTCTACAGGCATAGCTGGAGTAGAGATTCATGGCATGATCTAAACAATGAGTATTGGAGTAAAATACATGATTATTTCATACAGAATAAAATATATTAAGAACTAACATTGTCTCTGACTGTGCATGACAAGCACATAATGATTATTTCACACAGAATAAGATTATAAGAACTCACATTGTCTCTGACTGTGCACGACAAGCACATAATGGTCGGTATCCAGGATTCGAGACAGCTCTCCTAATTTGAGGTCCATGCTGACCTGAAAACATTAAAGTGTCATGACAACAAGTGCACCACGCAGAACATCCCCCATGAAGGTGGCTTTCGCTGAGGTTTATTAATTTTCTGAGGGGCTTAACACTTAATGACGGGAGCTGCGCTGGTGCAGCATTAAATATCCTGAGCCTGTACATTCTCTTTTATATGCGAGAATGCGATAGCTTACAAGGTCAAGGTAAATATTGTTAGGTCAATGTATTCTCTTATATATGCGAGGCTCCCTTTGGGATACTCGCGTATATAAGAGAATGCACTGGCTTACAAGGTCAATGTAAATATTGTTAGGTCAATGTATTCTCTTATATATGCGAGGCTCCCTATGGGATACTCGCGTATATAAGAGAATGCACTGGCTTACAAGGTCAATGTAAATATTGTTAGGCCAATGTATTCTCTTATATATGTAAGGTCCCCAATGGGAGACTCACATATATAAGAGAATGGATTGGCAAAGGGTTTTCGAAAAATTTCAAGAAGCTCCAGTCATGGAAAGGTTAATCGAAAGATTCATAATCCAGCCAGTAATGACTGGATAAAACCTGATGCATACAGATTTCCTTTATGCTATTGTGTTTCACTAGACAGAACCTTTGCACAGCTACACAAAGTTACCCTGTGCCAATGCATTCTCTTGTATATGCGAGTCGACCATAGGTCGCCTCGCATATATAAGAGAATGCATTGGCCTAACAATTTTTTTACAATTTTAATAATTTTTTCTTTTATTCTTTAACAATTTTATAATTTCACCCATACAGAGCCCCAGACAAACATGAGCAGACGACACTCTTCTATATGCTTCTATATATGTGTGGGGCTCCCTGCAGGGTAATGGATGGACGTTTTTTCACACTCTTAGTGCCATAATTTCAGAAGAAATTCTAACAAAACTAAAAACTTGTTAATTTGATAATAAAGAAACTTTCCAGAGAAGATGTGGCCTAAGCAGCATGAGGTCCGCAGAGGGTGAATTTAGTGATGCAGTGTGGGATATTGTCAATAAATTCACCATCAGTGCCCGCAGTTGGTTAGCATCAGCAAATTCACCCTCTGGGGACCTCATTCTGCTTAGGCCTAATATTGTGGGAAGTATACATAGTCTCAAATAAACATTGTTTTAGTTATTTTTTCCCTTCTCTTCTGTTTCTATCCCCTAATGTGCAGCAGATAAATTGATAATCAAGGTGACTAATGGGTGAACGTCACCAACTTCAACTCAGGGACTTCAATCTTTAATCTCCCATAGAAGTTGAGGCCTAAGCAGAATTCGAACTAGCACTAAATTCACCCCCTGGGGACCTCATTCCACAAATGTCAGACACAATATATCCAGGTTAATAGGTAATAGTGATGCTAAGTAGATTGAAGCTGATTCACTGATAAATATGCTTCATTATAAGAGAATGAGTAATAATTTAATCAGAATGACAAACACTAACAATATAACATGCTAACAATATAACATGCTAACCGTATGGAACTGCATCATTACTAACAATATAACATGCTAACCTTATGGAACTGCGTCATTACTAACAATATAACATGCTAACCGTATGGAACTGCATCATTACTAACAATATAACATGCTAACCTTATGGAACTGCGTCATTACTAACAATATAACATGCTAACCTTACTGCGTCATTACTAACAATATAACATGCTAACCTTACTGCGTCATCACTAACAATATAACATGCTAACCTTATTACTAGCAATATAACATGCTAACCTTATTACTAACAATATAACATGCTAACCTTATGGAACTGTGTGTACATCACTTCTGATACTGCGTCATTACTAACAATATAACATGCTAACCTTACTGCATCATTACTAACAATATAACATGCTAACCTTACTGCGTCATCACTAACAATATAACATGCTAACCTTATTACTAGCAATATAACATGCTAACCTTATTACTAACAATATAACATGCTAACCTTACTGCGTCATTACTAACAATATAACATGCTAACCTTACTGCGTCATTACTAACAATATAACATGCTAACCTTACTGCGTCATTACTAACAATATAACATGCTAACCTTACTGCGTCATTACTAACAATATAACATGCTAACCTTACTGCGTCATTACTAACAATATAACATGCTAACCTTACTGCGTCATTACTAACAATATAACATGCTAACCTTACTGCGTCATTACTAACAATATAACATGCTAACCTTACTGCGTCATTACTAACAATATAACATGCTAACCTTACTGCGTCATTACTAACAATATAACATGCTAACCTTACTGCGTCATTACTAACAATATAACATGCTAACCTTACTGCGTCATTACTAACAATATAACATGCTAACCTTACTGCGTCATTACTAACAATATAACATGCTAACCTTATTACTAACAATATAACATGCTAACCTTATGGAACTGTGTGTACATCACTAACAATATAACATGCTAACCTTATGGAACTGTGTGTACATCACTAACAATATAACATGCTAACCTTATGGAACTGTGTGTACATCACTAACAATATAACATGCTAACCTTATGGAACTGTGTGTACATCACTAACAATATAACATGCTAACCTTACTGCATCATTACTAACAATATAACATGCTAACCTTACTGCGTCATTACTAACAATATAACATGCTAACCTTACTGCGTCATTACTAACAATATAACATGCTAACCTTATGGAACTGTGTGTACATCACTTCTGATACTGCGTCATTACTAACAATATAACATGCTAACCTTATGGAACTGTGTGTACATCACTTCTGATACTGCGTCATTACTAACAATATAACATGCTAACCTTATGGAACTGTGTGTACATCACTTCTGATACTGCGTCATTACTAACAATATAACATGCTAACCTTATGGAACTGTGTGTACATCACTTCTGATACTGCGTCATTACTAACAATATAACATGCTAACCTTATGGAACTGTGTGTACATCACTTCTGATACTGCGTCATTACTAACAATATAACATGCTAACCTTATGGAACTGTGTGTACATCACTTCTGATACTGCGTCATTACTAACAATATAACATGCTAACCTTATGGAACTGTGTGTACATCACTTCTGATACTGCGTCATTACTAACAATATAACATGCTAACCTTATGGAACTGTGTGTACATCACTTCTGATACTGCGTCATTACTAACAATATAACATGCTAACCTTATGGAACTGTGTGTACATCACTTCTGATACTGCGTCATTACTAACAATATAACAAGCTAACCTTATGGAACTGTGTGTACATCACTTCTGATACTGCGTCATTACTAACAATATAACATGCTAACCTTATGGAACTGCGTGTACATCACTTCTGATACTGCGTCATTACTAACAATATAACATGCTAACCTTATGGAACTGCGTGTACATCACTTCTGATACTGCGTCATTACTAATAATATAACATGCTAACCTTATGGAACTGCGTGTACATCACTTCCGATACTGCGTCATTACTAACAATATAACATGCTAACCTTATGGAACTGTGTGTACATCACTTCTGATACTGCGTCATTACTAACAATATAACATGCTAACCTTATGGAACTGTGTGTACATCACTTCTGATACTGCGTCATTACTAGCAATATAACATGCTAACCTTATGGAACTGTGTGTACATCACTACTGATACTGCGTCATTACTAGCAATATAACATGCTAACCTTATGGAACTGTGTGTACATCACTTCTGATACCGCATCATTACTAACAATATAACATGCTAACCTTATGGAACTGCGTGCACATCACTTCTGATACCGCATCATTACTAACAATATAACATGCTAACCTTATGGAACTGCGTGTACATCACTTCTGATACTGCGTCATTACTAGCAATATAACATGCTAACCTTATGGAACTGCGTGCACATCACTTCTGATACCGCATCATTACTAACAATATAACATGCTAACCTTATGGAACTGCGTGCACATCACTTCTGATACCGCATCATTACTAACAATATAACATGCTAACCTTATGGAACTGCGTGCACATCACTTCTGATACTGCGTCATTACTAACAATATAACATGCTAACCTTATGGAACTGCGTGTACATCACTTCTGATACTGCGTCATTACTAGCAATATAACATGCTAACCTTATGGAACTGTGTGTACATCACTTCTGATACTGCGTCATTACTAGCAATATAACATGCTAACCTTATGGAACTGTGTGTACATCACTTCTGATACTGCGTCATTACTAGCAATATAACATGCTAACCTTATGGAACTGTGTGTACATCACTTCTGATACTGCGTCATTACTAGCAATATAACATGCTAACCTTATGGAACTGTGTGTACATCACTACTGATACTGCGTCATTACTAGCAATATAACATGCTAACCTTATGGAACTGCGTGTACATCACTTCTGATACTGCGTCATTACTAGCAATATAACATGCTAACCTTATGGAACTGCGTGCACATCACTTCTGATACCGCATCATTACTAACAATATAACATGCTAACCTTATGGAACTGCGTGCACATCACTTCTGATACCGCATCATTACTAACAATATAACATGCTAACCTTATGGAACTGCGTGCACATCACTTCTGATACTGCGTCATTACTAACAATATAACATGCTAACCTTATGGAACTGCGTGTACATCACTTCTGATACTGCGTCATTACTAGCAATATAACATGCTAACCTTATGGAACTGCGTGTACATCACTTCTGATACCGCATCATTACTAACAATATAACATGCTAACCTTATGGAACTGCGTGCACATCACTTCTGATACCGCATCATTACTAACAATATAACATGCTAACCTTATGGAACTGCGTGCACATCACTTCTGATACTGCGTCATTACTAACAATATAACATGCTAACCTTATGGAACTGCGTGTACATCACTTCTGATACCGCATCATTACTAACAATATAACATGCTAACCTTATGGAACTGCGTGCACATCACTTCTGATACCGCATCATTACTAACAATATAACATGCTAACCTTATGGAACTGCGTGCACATCACTTCTGATACTGCGTCATTACTAACAATATAACATGCTAACCGTATGGAACTGTGTGTACATCACTTCTGATACCGCATCATTACTAACAATATAACATGCTAACCTTATGGAACTGTGTGTACATAACTTATGATGCCGCGTCATTACTAACAATATAACATGCTAACCTTATGGAACTGTGTGTACATCACTTCTGATACCGCATCATTTGCAATATAACATGCTAACCTTATGGAACTGCGTGTACATCACTTCTGATACCGCATCATTTGCAATATAACATGCTAACCTTATGGAACTGCGTGTACATCACTTCTGATACCGCATCATTTGCAATATAACATGCTAACCTTATGGAACTGCGTGTACATCACTTCTGATACCGCATCATTAGCAATATAACATGCTAACCTTATGGAACTGCGTGTACATCACTTCTGATACCGCATCATTTGCAATATAACATGCTAACCTTATGGAACTGTGTGTACATCACTTCTGATGCCGCATCATTAGCAATATAACATGCTAACCTTATGGAACTGTGTGTACATCACTTCTGATACTGCGTCATTACTAGCAATATAACATGCTAACCTCATGGAACTGTGTGTTCATCACTTCTGATGCCGCATCATTACTAACAATATAACATGCTAACCTCATGGAACTGTGTGTACATCACTTCTGATACTGCGTCATTACTAACAATATAACATGCTAACCTTATGGAACTGTGTGTACATCACTTCTGATGCCGCATCATTAGCAATATAACATGCTAACCTCATGGAACTGTGTGTACATCACTTCTGATACTGCGTCATTACTAACAATATAACATGCTAACCTTATGGAACTGTGTGTACATCACTTCTGATACTGCGTCATTACTAACAATATAACATGCTAACCTTATGGAACTGTGTGTACATCACTTCTGATACTGCGTCATTACTAACAATATAACATGCTAACCTTATGGAACTGCGTGTACATCACTTCTGATACTGCGTCATTACTAGCAATATAACATGCTAACCTCATGGAACTGTGTGTACATCACTTCTGATGCCGCATCATTACTAACAATATAACATGATCACCTTATGGAACTGTGTGTACATCACTTATGATGCCGCATCATTACTAGCAATATAACATGATCACCTTATGGAACTGTGTGTACATCACTTCTGATACTGCGTCATTACTAACAATATAGCATGCTAACCTTATGGAACTGCGTGTACATCATTTCTGATACCGCATCATTTGCAATATAACATGCTAACCTTATGGAACTGCGTGTACATCACTTCTGATACTGCGTCATTACTAACAATATAACATGCTAACCTTATGGAACTGCGTGTACATCACTTCTGATACGGCGTCATTACTAGCAATATAACATGCTAACCTTATGGAACTGTGTGTACATCACTAACAATATAACATGCTAACCTTATGGAACTGCGTGTACATCACTTCTGATACCGCATCATTACTAACAATATAACATGCTAACCTTATGGAACTGCGTGTTAATCACTTCTGATACGGCGTCATTACTAACAATATAACATGCTAACCTTATGGAACTGCGTGTACATCACTTCTGATACCGCATCATTACTAACAATATAACATGCTAACCTTATGGAACTGCGTGTACATCACTAACAATATAACATGCTAACCTTATGGAACTGCGTGTACATCACTTCTGATACCGCATCATTACTAACAATATAACATGCTAACCTTATGGAACTGCGTGTACATCACTTCTGATACTGCATCATTACTAACAATATAACATGCTAACCTTATGGAACTGCGTGTACATCACTTCTGATACCGCATCATTACTAACAATATAACATGCTAACCTTATGGAACTGCGTGTACATCACTTCTGATACCGCATCATTACTAACAATATAACATGCTAACCTTATGGAACCGCGTGTACATCACTTCTGATACCGCATCATTACTAGCAATATAACATGCTAACCTTATGGAACTGTGTGTACATCACTTCTGATACCGCATCATTACTAGCAATATAACATGCTAACCTTATGGAACTGTGTGTACATCACTTCTGATGCCGCATCATTTGCAATATAACATGCTAACCTTATGGAACTGTGTGTACATCACTTCTGATACCGCATCATTTGCAATATAACATGCTAACCTTATGGAACTGTGTGTACATCACTTCTGATGCCGCATCATTTGCAATATAACATGCTAACCTTATGGAACTGCGTGTACATCACTTCTGATGCCGCATCATTTGCAATATAACATGCTAACCTTATGGAACTGTGTGTACATCACTTCTGATACCGCATCATTTGCAATATAACATGCTAACCTTATGGAACTGTGTGTACATCACTTCTGATACCGCATCATTTGCAATATAACATGCTAACCTTATGGAACTGTGTGTACATCACTTCTGATACCGCATCATTTGCAATATAACATGCTAACCTTATGGAACTGCGTGTACATCACTTCTGACACTGCGTCATTACTAACAATATAACATGCTAACCTTATGGAACTGTGTGTACATCACTTCTGATACCGCATCATTTGCAATATAACATGCTAACCTTATGGAACTGTGTGTACATCACTTCTGATACCGCATCATTTGCAATATAACATGCTAACCTTATGGAACTGTGTGTACATCACTTCTGATACCGCATCATTTGCAATATAACATGCTAACCTTATGGAACTGCGTGTACATCACTTCTGATACCGCATCATTACTAGCAATATAACATGCTAACCTTATGGAACTGTGTGTACATCACTTCTGATACCGCGTCATTTGCTGCAACTTTATGTTTGATGACCTTTGACATCATATTGCCAACTGTGACCATACCCACGATTACACTGTAAGAAAATATTGTTGAATGCTTAACCCTTTCAGTGCGAGGGGCCGATCTGATCGGCCCTAATTTACGGTCTGTAAAATCGGTGGTTTTTTTTTTTTTTTGGGTTGAATTTTTTTTGGGTATGCTTAAGCATGCTATAGCGAATTTAAAAACAAAATGGATAAAACCTTATAAAATGTTATAACTCAAAACTATCACCAAGTATTCATAGTAATAATTTTGATGCCCATGAAAAACGTAAGATTCCCTGGCACTAAACCTACAAAATAAGTCTGTTAAAGAATATAAGAAAAAATTATTAAAATTGTAAACAATTGTAAAAAATAATAACAAATGATGAAAAATTGTTAGGCCAATGCATTCTCTTATATATGCGAGGCGACCTATGGTCGACTCGCATATATAAGAGAATGCATTGGCACAGGGTATATGGGTTGATACAAAAATCGGACCTGGCACTGAAAGGGTTAAATTCTGAGGAAAATATGAAGATATTTAGTCAGTTTGTTATTAAAACACCAACAGGAATCAGTCCGAAATGAAAGTGTCAATGACACTGCAGCTCAACTTGGAGAGGGGATATTGTCATGCTAGTACATTACAGTAAATAGAGCAATAAGGAATGCAGAATGTTTAAATGTTTAAGTAAGACAAGAGGTCAACCCGAAGACCCATATGAAGTTTGGGATCAATTGGATGAACAATGTTGGCAGTATGGCATGCCAAAGTACTTAGTGATGCAAACAGTAAATCCAAGATGGCTGCTGCCAGCTATTTTTTTTATTGAATATCATTCAAATTTTAGAGCTCCCATCTATAAGTGATCATGAACATGACACTAAATGTTTAAAACATTTCTCCAATAAATGTTGGGTGCATGGTGTTCTGATGTTTCAATTGTGAAATTCATGATGGTCACTGGCGTCCATGTGTTTTTAACGAAATTTTGATAAATTTGACAGCTCCCATCTAGTGGTCACTCCAAAGATCCATACGTAGTATTTAGGTAGGGTATGGCGAAGGATTTAGTCATGCAAAGAGTAAAATCCAAGATGGCCACTGGCGGCCATGTTTTTCATCAAAAATCGTTCAAATTCGATAGCTACCATCAAAAGGGACGTGGTCTGTATGGTGTGCCAAAGTATTTAGTCATGCAAAGAGTAAAATCCAAGATGGCTGCCGGCAGCCATGTTTTTCATCGAAAATCATTCAAATTCAATAGCTCCCATCAAAAGGTGATCATTTTTTTTTTAACGAATTTTGGAAAAAAAATGATGGCTCCCATCTAGTGGTCATCCCGAAGATCCATATGAAGTTTGATAATGATCGGATTAGAGATGTGACTAGTAGGATGTGCTAAAGAAAATTATTGATGGACAATGCATGCACACTTTGTCAAATTGAGCTGAAAATGCAATCAATTAGAACTTTTGCATTTGATTTGACTGATGTTTGCGAAAACCCTGTGCCAATGCATTCTCTTATATATGCGAGTCGACCATAGGTCGCCTCGCATATATAAGAGAATGCATTGGCCTAACAAATTTTATATATTTTTTTTTTGTTAAATGTACCGTACTGACCCGGTTCAAAGCCCATGTCCGTGTTTAGGCCCACCCATATCTTTTGACCAAATTCCATGCACAGGGGTATATTCGTGTTTAAGCCCACCCCAAATTTTGTCAATTCCAGCAGTGGTAAGTAAGTATTTGCTAATGATACTCCCCAGATAAATAATTCCAATATAACGGGAAGTATATTCGCAAACGATCGGTGACGGCGAGAATGCCACGAAAAATGGAAAGTTATACTTCGTAGGTAAGTGATAATATTGAATGAAATAAAATAAAGTGAATTTTAAATTCTCATTTGTTTATTCAATTATACTTCCCGGGGGAAACCAAACGTTAACAGACATAAAATACAAAAGAACCCACTCGCTGAAAGTGTATAGCTTTAAAAGCCATGTGCGTGCAATACTTTAATCAAAGCGCACCTGTTCAACTCCAGTACTGTAAAAACATATTTTTCGTGTTCAGTGACAACGTAGGTCAAACACAAAGAACTGGCTTCTTGGTTATGTAAACACAAAGTGGGTATAATAATGGTGCAGAAGGGGGAAACTTGTCATTCAACAACAATGTCTTCCAAACTACGTCAACGTTATTCACTCGAAACCAAAATAAACATTAACATTTTAAAACTGCATTTTGTTCACGTTTTACAGTATAAACAGTTCAGGAGCGATAACTCTAAATATTTAAACACATGCTTTTTCATTCTGAACTCCTCGACCTGTGACCTCTGGGGGCCCAAGGGTGAAGGAATCTGACGAGGTTTGCCGAATGGTCCGTTTTTTTATACGTTTTAGCAGAAATACAACGGCCTTTTGTCAGTACTGTTAAATAATTACACTCACTGGCTTTTGTTAAACATGCAATTAGTCGCTATTGTAACATCCTCTATGTGGACAATGGATCACGAATAAAGCACCGGGTTTATTGTTTTCCTAATCGGATTAAGTCTGAACATTGATATAAACTATAGACTATAAGATAAGGGATTTACCCATAACCCACAATGCCGCTTACATAATAGTGTCATTTTGACATGGGAATTTTGGGCAATAAAACTACAAGACTTAAAGTGTTATTATAATATTTTAACATTCACATTTAATTGAAAAATTACTTTCTCAGAGTAAATATACTTACCTTTACTTAATCTGGAAGACGGGTATATTTCCAAAATAATCGGCGTTAGAGTGGCTTTCATAAGTTTTACTGTCCAGATTTCTTAGGATTTTGGTTTGCAAAGGGCCATATCCGAGTTTAAGCCCACTTGGATTTTTGAGCTCAAATAAAACAAAGGCCCCCTGGGCCTAAACGCGGGTCAGTACGGTAAGAACAAATTATAAAAATTAATAAAGAATGTAAGAAAAAACTATAAAAGAATATAAACTTGTTAAAGAATGTAAGAAAAATGGATAAAAAAATGATAAATTTTTAAGCCAATGGATTCTCTTATATATGCGAGGCGACCTATAGTCGACTCGCATATATAAGAGAATGCATTGGCACCAGCGCAGATCCCGCCATGAAAGGGTTGACAGAACTGAGATTTAGAGAGGTAGGTCTTGTTGCATGTTACTCAACAAAATGGCAGCCAGTTAGTACTCTCATGTTTGATTTGACTGATGTTTGCCATGAATGGTCCATGTGCGTTTAGACATTTGTTTTGACAAAATAACCGGAGAACTACATTGAGCGAAATAGGGTTGGGCGGTATTGACGTTTTTAAAAACCGCGATTTTTCCAAAATAACACCGCGATATACAGTTTTATTGAATATTGTTTTAACACGTAAAATCAAATTTTAAACGAGAGATATGACACTCCGTTTTTCGTTAAAGGGATGTAACATTGTACACATATCCCCAGGCAGTAAATGATAAACTATTCTCAGAATGGCATGTGCCCATTCTATAAAGTTCCAGCCTTCTGGAATACGCAACAACATTGCATGAATTACAGGACCATACAGGCTCAAGTTATCCTGATTACTCAATTGTTTACATATCAGCACGCGATGCACATTCCCGTTACATCATAGATTGATAGAGGATCTAGTATACATGTGTAATTGGGCCAAGATGGTTCATTCTGGGCTGTCTGCAGTTTATCACACACAATGAATTATGGAACATTTTTAATTAACTTTTGAACACGGGAAAGATAATCATAATTAATCATTGAACAATATTGCAGTTCGTGAGTTTATTTGTCCAAATTCTTGGCAAGGAACACTAACATGTCAACTCTAGACGGATTGAGACATGTTAGTTTCCAAAGTCAAGTTTTAAGATATAATTGAATGACAAATACCGCCGAGTCGTGAGTCGGAAAGTTTGGTGATGTTACACCGCTACCAGGTTGGATTCGGAAGAAGATACTCCATCGCTCTACTTCAGCCCAAAATACAACCGTTGCATCATTGGTTACAATAAAAGACAATGGAGACTTGGCAGCAACCGATAAAGGCTGCTTTCAGTCAGCGGTCCGCTAAAGTATTCAACTCAGTATTGGATTGTAATTTGAAACTGTCTTTTGAGGCCCTAGAGCGAAATAGTTCTTATGTTCTAGTGGGACGTTCCAAAATTAATATATGAAATAATACACACCTTGTTAGGTATTTTATGTGTGGCTCTGTTTGCTTTAATATTATAGATATTAATATCACGGAAGTCCACAAAATGTGGGTTAAATGTTGCAAGTGGGAGTGGTGTTATTGAGTCATCATGGGAGATAAACCCTGTATGGAGTTTGAAATAGAACAGCGAGTGTCAGTAAGAGCTAATTACAAGCTTACAACGTGTGTACTTTATAACAATGCCACTCGGCGTGCAGCACCATGATCGGGTTGTATATAGGCATTGGGCAGGGAGTGTGTACTTGTGACATCACATATAATTTACAGTATACTGCGCCAATGAAATTCTTCCGATGACTACACTTTTTTGATAAAAATTCAAGTGACTTCCGGCAGTGCTTGCATAAACGCGCCGAATCAGCAATGGACCAACGCGATGAAAACAATATTTTCTACTTCTCAACTTCTGATATGTGATAATGAACAATCGAAGTATTTATTTATTAACTGTTATTATAAATAAAAGATTGCTGAAATGTCCCCCGACGAAGGTGGCAGGTTTGAAGGATTTATGGGTTTCAATCAGATCCCTATACTATAAACCAGGGTTTCCGCGAGGGGAAAATTAATGAGTCCGTATTGGGGAAACACATAACGCGACGGGATGACCATGGTTCGTCCCGTCGGTCGAAAATTTTGTTATTTGACACTGAAAAGTAGCAATATCCTTGCACCTAAGAGTCTAACAAAGCAACCAAAGCTACGTATATATTACACAAGTCAATCATTTCCGTGGGTGCATTAATTCTGTTGATGGTATCCAGATAATCAATAAATTAATTACGCACATAAGACTGCCGTCTGATTGAAGATTATATATAAATGAACAAGCTACGAGTTAGTGTTTACAAATTTCTACAATGAGATTCCGACAGGTATAATGAATCTAAACACTACAAAGCATCTATGCATTGACCAATAATAGATAGCAAGGATAATTGAATAAAGTATTTCCTAGAATTTCAAGCAGCTTCTGTGAAAATGAAACTGACATGATATACGCTGTCAATCTTAAAACTATTTGTGCGCTGTGACGTCTTACTGCAGGGTTTGTCTGCAGGAGATATTTATAGCGGCAAAGTGGCAAAATACGAATAGTATTGACACAGGTATTTGGCAAAACGAAAATTAATAAATTTTATTAAATTCTTTTTTTAAATTGTGCTTAATACCTGTGTGTAGCGACATCTTTCACTCGGAATGCGTAGCTTGTTCACTAGTCTCTATTAGTCCATAAACTGACGACCGCAATTGCTTATTATGCGCATACTCATAAAAATCCCAAAGTGATTTATTTCACAATAATACGGAACCTGTCCCAAAATCAGTCTTTATAGTGGGAATTCATAGTGACAAGTTAATAACACCATTCATTTGAACCATATTACATACATGGGGGATAAAGACAAACACATACCCCCTAACCCAATATGGAGATAAAGTCAAAGGAAGGTAAATAATATAGTTGCGTTGTCCCAAGCACAATCAACGACGCACGTGTTCACATTTCCCGCCAAAATTATATTTTATAACACATTGGCTAAAACTCTGTTCTATACCTCATGGACTCTGCAGAGGGACCCATTTATTATGTACCGTACGATAGCACGGGATCTTGGAGAGGAGTAGTTTCACCCATGAAAATCCCGTGCATAAAAATGTCCCGACTAAGAAATTCGGCGTTCTTTGATCAAATTATGTAATCGTAGGATATCAAGGGATTTTCGAGCATGAGTAGTTTCATCCCGTGCACAAAAATATGTTACCACGACATGCATTACGCTGTATCTAACGTCGCTATTTTACCCGCTTTGTCACAAGTATTCTGTTTAACCCCCGAACTCCCGTTGTAACCGGATTTGTTTACGACATTGCGACTGACATTTGGTATATGTATGAACCAAACAGATAATCTGCGAGGGGAATGAGGCCGTCCTACGGACGCTGAGCCGTACAAACGGAAACCCTGATAAACTGTAGGAGGAATTGATTACACCAAAATGATACAAAGTGCATATCCACTAAATATGTTGCACATGTTCAATGTGTCGAGAAAGGGTCAATATGACAGAATACATACGGACGGACGGATGTATGCATGCACGCACGGACAAGGGTCATAACTATTGTCCTCCGATGGAATGTCGGGGACAATAAATAGATAAATTTCTTTAGCTAAATTAAAACCAATTACGACGTAATGAAATGTTTCATGACTGCACTTGTCATGTCGTCTCCGGACTACTGATTTCGCCTCAGTAGACTAGACATATAAATGCAGACACGCTTCAATTACTAGATCATGGGATGTTCATATACGATCGACTTCATCCATGCCTCTATGAATCCTAAATTTAGTCATGTTTCTACTTAGGCCAAAAAAATATATACCTGTGTTTCTGGTGACATGCATGAAAAAAATAGGGGTGGCTTTTCATTTTATTTTATTTTTTTATTTTATTTTCAACTTTGCTCAAAATAAATATGAATACCTCCCCAGACTGCTTCTCCTTGTTTGTAATGGACTATAAAATAATAAAACAAAGTAGATAATATTAGAATATAGTGTAATTTATTGTTTTATTGAATAAAACATGACAAAATAAGTTTGATTCGGCTGTGACCTAAATTAATTGTGGTATAATTTCCGGTTTAACAGTACACGTGATGTGTCCGTTTTTCACAGATATGAATTGGGTTACATGGAAATAAAATCGGATGCGTACTAAATTTGCAAAATCAATAAAATGAAAACGGTCGGGGGCACCGAAATAGGGGCGGGTGGGTCACCAGAAACACAGGTCTATTTTTTTTTGGCCTTATCTATTATATATTTTGGAAGATCTGTGTGTGTGTGTGTGTGTGTGTGTCTGTAATCGATGGACTCGAAAACGGCCAAGCCGATTTCGATGAAACTTGGTATGTGGGGGTATTTTCTGCCGGGGAGTAACATAGGCATATTAATTTTCAGATCCGAGGTCAACTTTTCACGTGCCGAGGTCAAATCTGTTTTTACGCTGTGTTACGGGACTTTAATTTGAGTTCGGTGCTTACAAATCGATTCGAAACAGCGCGAATAATAAAATTGCCAGTCATAATAATGACACTGTGAGAATCTTTCGTGTTTCCTCTTTCCAACGATATATAATGCGTATGTATCCGTTTTAGTTATCTGCCTCAATTATCAAGAAGAAGTGGTACTATCTTCCATCAGGATAAAAACAATGCGTAACTTCTATGACGTCGTTAGAGGTCATAACGTTAGATCACGTTAACGCTTAACCGGCCGATGCATTTGACTGTTTCAGACGTCTTGGCGATATATCGGGCACCGATGGTAATTTATCTTTACGTTGAAACTTGATAATTAATGAGCGTGTGTATATGAGGCGCGTTTATATACTTGAATGTAGGAATGTAGCATGAATTCTACTAATGTCGCCGAAAATCTGAAAAAAAATTGACTGTGCCACCAGACCTGTTTACTTTCAAAATTGGAAATAGGGAGATTTTCGTCAGAAATAGGGAGATTTAGTGAAAAATATGGCGATTTTTTTCAATGTCAGTATCATGGGAAAATATTCATATTTTTCATTTAAATATCATGTGGACTGTTTGTTGCATTGGGTTTGCATCTAT
The DNA here is from genome assembly GCA_032622095.1 of Siphonodentalium dalli. Lineage (NCBI taxonomy): Eukaryota > Metazoa > Mollusca > Scaphopoda > Gadilida > Siphonodentaliidae > Siphonodentalium > Siphonodentalium dalli. The sequence goes on along the minus strand of CP136068.1, from coordinate 153,541,809 downwards.
TTAATGGCCTTGACCTGTTGACACCGAGTGTCTCACGGAACCATTGGGAATCGATTACAATTTTCCGGGTACGGATCATTTTTATTTCGAATAAGGCAATACAATGATTAAAACTATATTTTTATACTATAAAATGGTGCTCTTGGATAAATTGATCGCCAAATATATTCAGTAACATCAGGTAACATCGTGAATTTAAAGAGAGTACACATTGTTGATAATATTTTAGGTCCGCTCGATTCGCGTTCTGTTATTGCGTATACAAAACACGGAATACCAACAAGACGGAAATGGAACTTTCACCAACACAAAAACAAACAAAAAGTTTAATCGGCAATAAAATAATTTGAGTCGGCAGTTTTAAAAGCAGTCGGTCGGGATGAGCAGAAACCTACACTTTATTGAGTGTTGTCAAAAATGAAGGCTTCTTGTTTGATATATTGTAATCTTTGACTGGACATTGAAGACGGCATTTACTTACTTCCTCAACGCTGTTAAACAAAAGCGAGTCAACATTGTGTTAACATTTTGTCACTGTTTGACTCGCAGGCGATATATTCCTTATTGATTTGTAACGCTATAGAGTGATGGCTTATCGCTTGCTACAGCCATTGGCTAATTTTGGTTTTATCTTTTGAATCGGGAGATTTCGTTTCCCAATCGAGGCACATGAGAAATGACACAAAATCAGGAGACTCCTGCCAAAATCGGGAAAGAAAACAGGTCTGTATGCAACTCCACAGAGAACATCGTCTAAACTTCCGCAATCGGAAATATTTACTTCTCGATTCTGGATGCAATTATCAGTGATAGACTAATGAAAAAGAGTTCGCCATCGAGAGTCACTGCGTTTAATTAATATATAAGAATGATAGTGAGTGTTTATATTTTATCACCCTACTGGAGTGTTTCACATCACTTTAATCAAGCACTCGGCATGTTACCATGTGTTAGACCTATTTATTATATACTTGCCCATGAATGATAAGGTTTTAGCAGTGAGATATAAGTGATATCCCACTAGTGAGTGATATCAGCTTGAAATTTCTTATGTATTGACATTCATTGGGGGCCATAGGCAAGTAACTAAAGTATATAATAAACAGAATATCCACACTTTTTCAGTGGATATGGGTTAAATCTCATTCGTGATGACAAAACATTTTAATTTCCACTCGTGGCTAAAGCCACTTGTGGAAATTAAATGTTTTGTCATCACTCATGAGATATAACCCATATCCACTGAAAAAGTGTGGATATCCTCTATATATTTCATGACTATTTACATGATCCTTCACAAGGTTCTTCCCCTTATAACATTATGCCGGGGTCGTTCTATATGCCTTGTACACACTCACAATACCTTGTGAAAATCTTAAGGCTTTAAGGCTGGGGGTGTTAGGTCTCTTGTTTCCCCTCACAATAATTAAATGTATTGTTTTCCACTGAAAACCTTGAAGTATACACACATAGAATGCATAAGCAGTGGTTTGTTATATATACGTTATAAGCATGGCGTCTCATTTATGAAATATAGTATGTTTGTTAATTTCACTTACAAATTGGATGCCATGTTTATAACACCCAATCAGCCTGAGAAACTTATAATCAGTGATGAGTTTCTCTAACCAACAGCTTCAGTGATCGATTTATCTGGACTTTATTTATATGTATTTGTGCCAAATCATGAAATTTCAATTGACTTTTGTGGTAATAATCAGACGTCATAATCGCAGGTGCACATGTTCCCATGGTACTAAAAAATCTGTGCCAAGTTTCAAATACATTGACCTAAAACGTAGGAATAAAAGCTCGGACAAAATTATACATGTTGCAAAAAGTCGAAAAAGTTGGATAACTCCGCCAAAAAAAGTCAGACAGACATCATAATCGCAGGTGCACAGGTTCCCATGGTGGCTGATGTCTGTGCCAAGATACACGGAAAATGATTAAAAAATGAAATGAGAAAAACTCTGGACAAATTTGTGTCCACGGACGACAGACGAATAATGGACAGACGGCAGATGGCCCAGCTGATTCCAGAATACCCCCCCCCCCCACAACTTTGTTGCAGGGGGTATAATAAAGGTCGGTTACCAGACCTCATTAGGTAACTTCCATTGGTCAAGTAATAAATACTCAGGAATAACTTACCCTGCACCATCGACAACAGGCACTTGATCGAATCCTTCTTTGTCCAGTAAATTGAGCGTGTCTTGAATGGTGATGGATGGAATGATGGACAGTGGGGCCCGCAACGACAACTGGCTCACCTTCAAGTCCCACCACCTAAATGATCAACATGAGTATGTATCATCAGCTATATTTATACAGATATATATATCTTTAAAGAAAATTTTTACAATGACATTTATAATTATATACTAAACATATGTATATATGATATGGTAAGCTGTAGACTAAATTTTATCCAACGCATTAAATTTAAAACAAAAAGTAGTGAATTGGCTGAGTGTTATCTATGGCTGCACATTTCGTTGATAATTATAAGGCATGTGTGTGTCGAAATAATGTTTTAAGTTCGAAGAGAATTATAATGGGGATAAAAGTGTGGTGTTTTGTGATTTTGGAAAGGTACAGTAATGCCCTAATTAATCGACCTCTTAACCACAGCAGAATTATGGGTATCTTTTCATAATTTAGTCGGAAATATGGGTTGTTGCCATTTATCAGAAAGCTCTCGCTGAGAGTTTTCCGATGAATGGCAACAAGCCATATTTCCGACTAAATCATGAAAAGATACCCATAATTCTGCTGTGGTTAAGAGGTCGATTAATTAGAGCATTACTGTACAAGGCAATTATATTGTGGCAAATACCAATTATTGGGCTCCAGATCCGCAGTCGCCCATTAACAAAATTTCACAGTATATTCACCCTGTACCTAATGTGATCCGAAATCCCGAAACACCATTATCCGCTAATTCAACACAATATTTTATACCAGACTCTGAAAAGAATCACAGTCATTCTTCGATTGATATGATAATGAATGCACAAAGCTTCCATAGATATGTCATATTTTCATCATAATATTTACCAAGGTTTTTCTGCTTCTATCAAATCACTGCTTTCTGTGAAGAGTCTTTCGGTCATCCAATCATCACTCAGAAATTTTGTCCTGTGGATAAAATTAATAAATAGCAAATTATGAACAGTGAGCCTATTGTTATAAGCCTTCATTTTATTATTTTCAAAACATCTACTGGAAATATGATTACTTTGAGCATGTCTGTATTGCATACTGAGTGCATCCATGCCAATTGGAAAACTTGATCATCACCTCACTGTGGTTCAGAAACCAATGCTCGACAGGGAATCATAAGATAATACAGAGAGAACCATTTTTTCAAGTTGAAAAAGCTATCACTTGCTAGATAAATTAGTTTATTGAAGTTCAACGAAGAATTATTTGGAGAGTGTTAATGGAAAATATTAGATCGACGGGGCATATCTGGGTGATTGGCGATAGTGATTCATGCGTGATAAGAATTGATTGATATTGACTAGATTCAGCAGGGGTTTCTCGATTGTTCTAAAGAGTGCTTGAACGGAAACAAGATTTTAGCGCTCATTCTATGTTCAGCTTCTAATGTGCACGGTTGGCCCACCCTCCCACCCAAATTTAGTAACGTTGATAATTATTATTGACTTTTGAAAAAGTTGAACATCATTACATATGAGAATATAGACTGCAAAAGTTAGTTTCATTGTATGATACATGTTTATGGTATTACAGGTCTTTTGTGATTATATAATGATAACAATATATTTATGTGAAGCAAATTGTTAACCTGAATTTCTCGATTAAAACTTTGTTTATATAATTCGTAGTTGTTATTCTATAAATCAGTTATGTTTGTTCAAGCAAAACAAGTTAAAACATAAATTAATTTACAGATTAGTAACAGGAAAGTCCTTACTGAATAAACATAGGGATTCCACTCCCGCTGCATTCCACTCCCCAACCATGACTTCATATTTGGCAACAGAACAAGGATCAGCCAATATTATTTTTGTTTTATTATAATAATAATAATCAATCCATTTAATTACATGCATGCCACAGGTATGAATTAGTTTAAATGTGTGGGGAAATTATTACCATGATGAACCTGAACACTCAGTAACCATATACTTCTCCCCAGGGACAGGGGGAGGTACAGCCACAATGTGGCCAGCAATTGTGGCTAGCATACTAACAAGATCTTTCACTGCTCATAATCAGGTACCCTTTTTAATTTTTTTTTTTAATAATTTTTATTGAAATCAAAACAAGCATAATATTACATGTATTATACAAAATGACATCAACAAAAAACAGGGACAATCATATTTTAAAGCCAAGGAGGGGATGTCAGTATAGCATGTTTAATTTCGTTTTTATATTTTTTTTAGGGAGAGGTTTCCCTTTATGAAAAGTGATAGAGTTGTGAGAGAGAAGAGAGGGGAGAGAGAAAATGTATAGTTCAAGTTTGTTTTGTAAATTAATGTCATGTGGCATAATAGTTAAGTAGTGTTTGAGTCAGTGCGTTTATGTATTGTCAATATGTGGTACAGTTGATGGTTAGTTGGTTGCTTTTTTAGGTATTGGCTTTTCTTTTCTTACATATGAATAGTAGTGTACTACAATAATCTTTATTAAAAAGTGCTTAATTTAATTTAAAGTTATTTTTAATTTTTTGTTTAATTAATTTTAACTTTAATTTTGCGGCGTGGAATGGGTTTATTGCTTTTACATATTTATGCTTATTCAAGTAACAAGGTTGATCGAGGATAACCAGCGGTTGTTAAATGATTTGTACCGACATAGAGTATAAAACGCAAGTTTTTCTGAGGCATAATATGTTTTTAATTCCTGTTGTATGCTCTCCATTGTTGGAAGTTTTCCCATCATTTTTGATCTATAAATATTAAATTTGATTAATATTAATAAGAATCTAAGAAGATTGTCTTCTGGAATATCGCGTTTATGTCCAAGCAAAACCATAGATAAATTTAAATTTAATCTCGTTGAGGTTTTTCTGAATATCCAGTTTTGTATTTGTTGCCATAATTTATTTATTATCTCGCATTCCCAAAATATGTGTTTAATAGTTTCAGTTTCGCTTCCACAGAAAGTGCATGCATCGTTATCAATTTGTTTCATTTTTTTCATTAATGACTTAGTTCCCAGAATTCTAGTATTAATACGTTATTGAAACCATCGGTATTTCGTACTTGTGCAACATTTGAAAGGATTTTCTAAGATTCTTGACCACTCATCATCCCCCATTGTTTCCATCAGATCTGATGACCATTTGTCTTTATATTTGTGGGAAATAGTTTCGTTGTTAGTAAATATACTATATGTATCTTTCGTTTCCAAATTAGATATCCTGAATAATTGAAAAGGCATAATAGGTCTTGGTAGAGGTTTGAATGGCCCGCTTTCTATGCGTTCGTTAAGAAACTTTTTTACATGTCTGAATATTCTGCTATATGATAAAAAGTCTATTTTAATTTGATTTTTTCGTTCGTATTCATCTCTTGTTAGTAAAACTCCATCGTCATTTATTATATCGTTGACCAAATAAATGCCCTTCTTTTCTAATCCGCTACATTGTATTGTTTTTCCATTCAAACTAATATTTGGGTTATCGTTAATTATATTGCTGTAGCACTGCGATGGGTTTGTGGGAGATATTATGGTGCAAAATTTGGCCCACGATTCTATTACTTCTATCCAGAAAGGATCGGAAATATTCTTAATGTAGTTTCTTAGTTGTTTTGGATTTGATAGAAACCATCTTTCAGGTAGATGTTGATTATTTTCATTAAAAATATTCGCCCAGTTACATGTTTTAAAAATAAGTTTCTTTATCCAAGATAATTTCATTGAACACATAAAATTCACTATGTCAACCATTTTACACCCACCAACTGAATATGACCCTCGTAGTTGTTTCCTGGAGATTCTGTCCACTTTGCTGTTCCAAATGAAGTTATATAGTTTTGTGGTTAACGATTTAATGAATTCACCACTGGGATTAGGAATTGTTTGAAAAAGGAAAGATAATTTTGATAAAATCAGTGACTTTATAACAGTAATACGACCAAGAGGAGTTAAGTTCCGTTTAGACCACATATTTAGCATGTTGTCTATCTTAACCATAGTTGTTTCATAATTATTGATAAACATATTGTGTTCCTTCAGACAGAATGTAATGCCTAGTAATCTGAAAGAAGTTGGATTCCACTGAATTTTCCATCTATCGCATATGACTTCAGTACAATCATGTTTACTACCAATCCACACCGCAAACGTTTTGTTATAATTAATCTTTAAACCTGAAATAGACCAAAACCTTTCTAGCAACTGAAATGTACTGTCAAGAGACAGGGGATCGCCATCTAAAAGCAAAGTTGAGTCATCCGCGTATTGTGTTATCTTGATTTCCGCATCACCAATTTTGATGCCCTTAATAGTTTTGCAATTCCTTACAGACATACTTAATATTTCTGCACATAATAAAAAAATATACGGAGATATTGGATCTCCTTGGCGACAGCCTCTCTGGATGCAAAACGCTGGAGATATATTTCCATTAATATTCAAATTTGAATTGATACCATTGTATAACGTTTGGATATAGCCGATAAATTTTGGACTGAATTTGAAAATTTTTAGCACACTTGACATGAATGACCAAGAAATTGAATCAAACGCTTTCTCAAAGTCTAAAAGAAGCAAAAGGCCTGGAATATTCTTTTCTCTGGTAAAATTGATCACGTCTGAAATTAATCTAATATTTTCTCCAATGTACCTCCCGGCCATAAAACCTTTTTGATCTTCGTGTATAACTTGCGGTAAAACTGTCTTCAGACGATTGGCCAACACACCAGATAGAATTTTATAACTAACATTTAGTAAGGAAATTGGTCTCCAGTTTGATAAAAATTGTCGAGGTTTATTGTCTTTTGGTATCAAAGTGACCACTCCATGTTTCTGTGACAACGATAATTTACCGTTGGATAAACCATAATTTAGAGAACGTATCAAGTAGATTCCAATGTTTTTCCAAAACATTTTATAAAATTCAACCGTAAACCCAGATGAGCCTGGACTTTTGTTATTTTTCATTGTTTTTAAGTAAGATAAAGTTTCAGAATATGTAATAGGCTGTTCCAATTGACTAGCCGCGTTACTGGAAATATGATTTGAAATCGGGTTTTTATTTACTGGATCAATTAATTTTTTAATATCCTGTATTGTTACTACTTCGTTTCTATTTTTGTATAACTGTTCGTAATATTTGCTGGCTTCCAACAATATATCATCTTGCTTTGAAACGATTTTTCCATCAGATGTTTCTAATATCTTTATCGCTTTGTTTATGTAATGTCTCTGTTCTAAGTCTAAAAAATATTTACTAGGTTTTTCACCTTCACTAAGCCAGTTCGCTCGTGATCTTACCAACATACCTTCTAATTTGTGTTTACGAATTTCTTCCAATTTTTTCTTGCATTGTTCAATGTGCATTTCCATTTGAGTTGTCATCTCATTTAGTTGTTCGTGTTTTTCTATTTCAGCCCTCAAAGTTCTTTCTTCTTTGTTTCTATGTTTATTAAGTTTAGCACTGAATGAGATTGTAGTTTTTCTTATTTCCATCAAAAGAGTTTCAAAAAACAGTTGATCACTTATTTCAGAATTATTGTTTTCTCCATTATTTTCAGTTTTAATGGCATATTGGTTTACAATTTTTTCAATAACTATATTTATTTCTTTAATATATTCTGCATTTTTAAGTAGAGAATTGTTAAATTTCCAGTAACCCCGGCCGCGTTTGGTCTCGTTTAAATTGATTTCCAGCCAGGTAATAGAGTGGTCAGTTCGATATCCAGGATCGATACCTGTTTTGTCAATTAAAGATAAAATATGTTTCGACACAAGAAAATAGTCCAGTCTGGCTTGTTTAACAGGTGTCTTTTTTCGCCACGTATAACGTTTAATGTTCTGATTGAGTAATCTCCAAACGTCGATTAAACTCCTTTCTTCAATTGTCTTTAAAAGAACTTTACGTGCATTTCGATTATTTACGTGTAAATAGTTATATTTTAATGCATGGTCAGCTTTCCTGCCAAAACATTTCAATGAAAAGTCTATCTGGTAATAATGTCGCATTTTGTGCCAGTTTAACATCAGGTCCTGACAGTGTTCGCGCTGTCGGTAGCCAAATTAGCCAATGGCTAATCTTTTTCGAATTTGGCTAATAAAAATTTCATTTGGCTAAACTTTTGGCTAAACTTTTTTTTACCCCAAATGGAGACTGAAAGCATGATTTTTTGGCAAGTGGGTTTTCGCTGTGAACGATCTAGTCGGAAACATCGTAAGTGGGAATATATCGCCGACTGTACAAAGGGAAACCCGATCGCGGACAGTACAAAGGAAAACCCGCCACTCTGCACGAAACAGCAAAAGGTCATTGTTTTACATTTAATCCGCTAATCCCCCATTGTCTGTCTGGTCACTGGCAGGGCTCCTGCACAAAGCATGTTTATGGTGACATTGTATTTATGACGGTCAAGGTTTATGAGCACCAATTGTAAGACAATAGCTTAATCAGCCAAATGTGAATCACGACAGATATTTTGTGGCTATTTGTGGTCAATACCGATGCATTCAAAATAATATGCATGCTTTTACGACAGATTGTAATTTGATAATGGCGTAACAATATTAAGTTATTAGTTTCCAGATGTCACTTAGATATTTTCGCAAGGATAATTAATATTTAATGATTTAAAAAAAGATATTGATATATAACAACAAAATGACATTAAAAAGGACAATCCCGGGTTACCCCCCCCCCCCCCCCAAATCGTTCTTTCACATAAAGATTAATAAATGTTTAATAAATGATATATATATAGATATTTTTAGTTCATCAAATTCAGTTAAATTATTGTGTATTTGACCTGTGTCTGTTAGATTTGACGTTTTAGTCATTAATTGTGAACCGACCAGAAAACGATGATTTAATTTGGCCATAGTTTTTTAATTTGACCAAAAAACATTTGGCTAAAGTTTTTTTCATTTGGCTAATATAATTTTCATTTGGCTAAACTTTTGGCTAAAGTTTTTTTCGGTCCAGCGCGAACACTGGGTCCTGAACCACAACCTATGTCTACAATGCCACGTGCTCATCCTTCCCAGCTTTCCATGTAAGTCTTGGAACTTGTAGTGATAGAGTTAAATTTGTGCCAGTTTAGCATCAGGTATAAAGATCTATGGTGGTTGTAGATTAACACAGTTTTGAGTCTCAATCTACGTAAACAATGCCAGATGGTCAGCTTTCCCGCCAAAAAATTGTCCAGCTAATATCGGGAAATTACCTGGTACAACCAATTGTTATTTGCTTGACTATTTTGTCGCAAGATTTATCATGCATGTGGAGACAAAAAATTATTAGTTCTACTGTGATTCTCGGCATTTAACCCTTTGAGTGCCAGGGGCCGATCTGATCGGCCCGAATTTACGGTCTGTAAAATTGGAAAAAATTTTGGGTATGCTTAAGCATGCTATAGCGAATTTAAAAACATACTGGATAAAACCTTAGGGGCATGTTATAACACAAAACTATCACCAAGTATTCATAGTAATAATTTTGATGTCCATGAAAAATGTAAGATTCCCTGGCACTAAACCTACAAAATAAGTCTGTTAAAGATTATAAGAAATAATCATTAAAATTGTAAAAAATTGTAAAAAATAATAACAAGTGATGAAAAAATGTTAGGCCAATGCATTCTCTTATATATGCGAGGCGACCTATGGTCGACTCGCATATATAAGAGAATGCATTGGCACAGGGTATATGGGTTGATACAAAAAACGGACCTGGCACTCAAAGGGTTAATGGCTTGTCAATCAAAAGCTTTATCTCTGTTTTCAAAAACCTGTAAGTTGATTAGTAATAAGATGCACGCATTTTAATTTACACATTGTTTCGCTTTTTAATTCATTAACTTGAAGTCAACGAAACACACTCTGTTTCAATTTGCTTTCTGTACAAAGCATCAATATTCCTGCTTCTTGTCTCAGGTGCAAGTAAATGGCTACTTTTCAGTGAACAATAGCTAAATTTTCTCCCCACAAGGAGAACAAGGTCGTCCAAACATTTTATATGTTTCCCAAAATGTCCTCAATTATTTTTCGCCTGGTGGAAATGGACAGATTAACAAATGGGTAGATATGTGGCTATGGGTTATATGGCTAAAATAATGATGTGTCTCTAATTTTATGTGGCTTCTCAACTAGCCATATTAATTTTATGTGGCTATCAAGTAGTTGATAGTGATAAAATTTCAGATTATGGAATCATAACATGTTGGAATTATAGCAGAAGAAGCTGATTAAAACTCACAAACTTGCATACAGCCACTAGGACAGTGGAATAGGAGAAACTGACAGGTCCAAGTCTTGAAATAGGGTGTCTGTCATTTGCAGAATGAGGTCCCCAGAGGGTGAATTTAGTGATGCTACCCCGCATAGCGGGCTAGCATCACCAAATTCACCCTCTGAGGACCTCATTCTGCTTACACCTCAGCAGAATGAGGTTCCCAGAGGGTGAATTTGGTGATGCTAGCCCGCTATGCTGGGTAGCATCACTAAATTCACCCTCTGGTGACCTCATTCTGCAAATGACAGACACCCTATTTCAAGGCTTGCACACATCAGGAATCCTGAGCGATAATACTTACATGTAGTTCCTCACAGAATCAGGTAGAATCACAACGCATGTCTGACCTTCCTTGAGGCCGAATTCTTTTATTGCCTGTATCGCATAGTGCATCGAACAGCCACTGCTACCTCCTGTAACAACCAATATTGTATTCATATATCCCTTTCATGACGAGAGCTGCGTTGGGGCAGCATTAATGATCATGTGCCAGTGCATTCTCTTATATATACGAGTCTCCCATAGGGAGTCGCATATATAAGAGAATGCACTGGCTTACAAGGTCAAGGTAAATATTGTTGGCCCAATGTATTCTCCTATATATGCGAGGTCCCTATGGGAGACTGCATATATAAGAGAATGTATTGGCACATGGTTTTCACAAAACTTCAGGAAGCTCCAGTCATAGAAGGGTTAAAGACATACAGTAATGCTCTAAGTAATCGACTCCTTAACCACAGCAGAATTATGGGTAATTTTTTCAGGATTTAGTCGGAAATATGGCTTGTTGCCATTCATCGGAAAGCTCTCGGGGAGAGCTTTCCGATGAATGGCAACAAGCCATATTTCCGACTAAATCCTGAAAAGTTACCCATAATTCTGCTGTGGTTAAGGAGTCGATTACTTAGAGCATTACTGTATTATGTACTTGTTTGGGTGCGTGAAACTGATCAGTTAGTATCCAGGCGCTATGCCAACTGGAGGAATGTACCATTCTACTAACATCGCCGAAAATCTGAAGCAAATCGACCATACCATTCCATAGAAAACATCGTCTGAACTACGCTTAAATGTAAATATTTACTACTCGATTCGGGACGCATCTATCTGCGATAAACTAATGAAAATGATATCGCCATCGAGAGTCACTGCATTTAATTAATATATAAGAATGACAGTGTGTGTTGTAAATTTGGATTAATATTCGTAAAAATAATTTACTTTGAGCAAGATTATTCTCAATATATGTTTGGTCACACAACCTGAGTGTTTCACATCACTTTAATGTATAGGGGTCCTGCGGATCAATTTGAAGCAATTTGGAATCTTTCATCTGATTCGAATCGAAATTGGCTGTCCGGATTCGAATTGTATTCAATAATTGGCAACAGTTGCAGTCTCATCACCAGTAATTCAACAGACCACATTGCTTTTTTTCTTGAAGGATATATTATGATACCAACGAAAGATCAAATACAAATAATACTGTCGTTGACTGAACTATACTATAGACTACAAATGCATTGTAAGACTGATGTAATTGATCCAGCGAAATTTAATATATCTGTCAAACTTCAGCTACATGATAAGATTACTTACTGGCTTCATTATTGCTTATGATAATGTTTCATTATCGTATAGCAGAGATGGCCACAAAAAATGCGCAAATAACCTCTTCGCTGCTAAATGATGTTATGACATCGTGTGCTGGGCTGTTGACGTTATTGCCATTTTCCAGTGGGAAAATATAATGCGAATATCCAAGAACCATAAATCTGACTCATTTTTTTTACCCTGTGCCAATGCATTCTCTTATATATGCGAGTCTACCATAGGTCGCCTCGCATATATAAGAGAATGCATTGGCCTAACAATTTTTAATCATTTTTTAAAAATAAATGTTTCTTACAATTTTTAGGACATAAAATAAAAAAACATCCATTACCCTGCAGGGAGACCCACACATTTATAGAAGCATATAGAAGAGTGTCGTCTGCTCATGTTTGTCTGGGGCTCTGTATGGGTGAAATTATAAAATTGTTAAAGAATACAAGAATTTTTTTATTAAAATTGTAAAAAATTGTTAGGCCAATGCATTCTCTTATATATGCGAGGCGACCTATGGTCGACTCGCATATATATGAGAATGCATTGGCACAGGGCATAACTATTATCGTTCACAATCATGGAACATCGTACACTTTTTGAAACTTTGAGATACAGTTATTCCGATGCACCAATACTGCTAGTGTGCTGAGGTAGGTCTGCAGTCACTACGGACCATATAGCACATGAAGTGCACTTTTACATCCATAATAGTTACGGATGTCATAGGCTCATAGCAGCGAACAGGTTAATTGGTTAGATACGCTGTATACTGACAATCCATTATCATCATTATGAAGTGAGCATATGAAGTGATATCTACATATTCACTATTGATATGCCTGATGTAATGATTCGCAGGGCCCTATTAACCATTTAAATATTAAATGTATTCTCCGAGTCAGTTAAGAAATGTACATTGGAATAGTCTATTTAATATTCATTTGGAGGGATGTTAAGGCAATAAAATCAGACGATAGATAAATAAATGTGCAGAAGGAGCCCTATTTTTTTTTAGGAAAAGGTTTAGATAAGTTCAAGGTTGTTTGTTGAACTTATTATCTAAACATTTCCTATGGGATACAAGTCTGAGTTTAGTGTGTCTGTCATTTGCAGAATGAGGTCCCCAGAGGGTAAATTTAGTGACAATATCCCGCATAACGGACTAGCATCTCTAAATTTACCCTGGGGGACCTCATTCTGCTTAGGCCTCATCTTCTCTGGAAAGATCCTTTATTATAAAATTTCGATAGAATCTTAGATTCTATTTCTTTTTTAGTATAGTTTCTCTATATCCCCAAATTGGCAGATGACACATTGGATAATCGAGGTTCCCAATAGGGTTACATCACAATATTCACAATTTGGGAACTTCAATCTGAGTCTTTGTCTCCCATAGCAGTTGAGGCCTAAGCAGAATGAGGTCCCCAGAGGGTGAATTTGGTGATGCTGGCCTGCTTAGTGGGATAGTCACTAAATTCACCCTCCTCTGGGGACCTCATTCTGCAAATGACAGGCACACAAAACTCAGACTTGATGGGATAACTGCTCATCAATGATGCTTTAGTATAGAAATGATTGCCGTAACACTGAGGTCACCACAGCAATATCAGTTCCTCACTGCTGCATATTCAAAATACTTAGCTACTGATTTGCAATTATAGTAAACTGGACATCTTCCTTGAACTAGTATTATATGCACTGCTGAAACAAGCCTGCAAATAGTGTCTCTGTCATTGCAGAATGAGGTCCCCAGAGGGTAAATTTTGCACGACAGACTAGCGTCACCAAATTCATCCTCTGGGAACGTCATTCTACTTAGGCCTCAACTGCTATAGGATACCTAAGATCAGCTTGAAGTTCCCTAGGTGATGTTGGTGATAGTCACCTCAATTATGCATTTTATCTTCTGAAAATTATAGGATTAGCAGGATTGGCAGAAATAACTGACAACATGCTTCAAGTAGTGGGATTTGTAAGGACTTTAACCCTTTACCCAACAAAACGGCCAAAACCGGCCAAATAAAGCTTCAACAGCCTAAAATATCTTCGGTCTGTCTCAATAGAACCATACACATATGGATATCATTGGAACTGGCTCCTTGACCACATTGTGATAGTTACAGTTATGCCCTGTGCCAATGCATTCTCTTATGTATGCGAGTCGACCATAGGTCGCCTCGCATATATAAGAGAATGCATTGGCCTAAAAAAAATCTTTTTTTAACACTTTTTACCATTTTTTCTTACATTCTTTAACAATTTTATAATTTTTAATGTGTTAAGCCAATGCATTCTCTTATATATGCGAGGCGACCTATGGTCGACTCGCATATATAAGAGAATGCATTGGCACAGGGCCCTTCTGTTGGGTAAAGGGTTAAAAGAGGTAAAATTAAACATTTCAGGAAGAAGAAAGTTCTTAATTGTTTGCCTGAGCTAGCTTGTTCCTGTCATAGAACAAGAAAAGTTTACCTACCGCAAAGCAGCCCTTCCTCACGTATAAGACGGCGAGCCATGATAAAGGATTCTTTGTCAGCAGCCTTATACCACTTATCTATAAGCTGTAAAAAGATAAGAGTTTTGAGAACAAGTCGACATTGCCAAAACACTATTAACAGGGTTCTTGCAGCTATTTTCATATGAAATTCAAGGGTTTTCAAGGAGTATACGGGGTCAATATTCAAGGGTTTTCAAGGAGTTATATGCTAAAAATTCAAGGGTTTTCAAGAACCTGCGGGGCGGAAAGCCTGTAACCTGGAAAAAGTAGGGTGCTGTGTTAACAGTATTTATTCAACATGTGGGCATGAGACACATGTATTCAACGGATAACAACCATTGAATACATATTGTTGTATACATCAAGAGGAACACAAGCCATAATGTTAACAATCCTCTTAGGTGATGCACATCTAATTACTGGTTTTTCATTAGGTCACCAGGGACGACACAGTGCTAATAGTTACAGGTTGGGTAGTACTAGTATTGCGCTGCTCTTGTTGTTGTTGTTGGTCTGAGCTGGCAGTGGAATTCAAGGCAGAGGAAATGCTTATTAAGTTCCCCCTCTCTCTGACGGCTTTTTTATGCTTGTCACTTTTAGTATGACTTTTAATGGCATGCTCCCCCATGACAGAGAGGTCTATATTCGTTTGACAGAATAGGCACCTTGCCTTGTGTTTGTTGTCGGCTACTGCGCGTAGCCACGCAGAATACTCTTGATTTGAGAGCCAGTTATTATTGAATTTGCATTTCCCTCCTGTCATATTTCTATTTCGAGCATTGGTAACACGCTGTTTTTTCAGCCGACTTCGGATATGTTACGCGCAATTTGATTTGTCAATAGCTGAAGGGGATAGTCATTGACCAATCACAATGAGCAATACATAATTACTCTAACGATTGTTACTACTGTAAACAGTGTGAAATTCATAGCGCGTAATAGCCACTATTTACATTCTATGTCAGTTGGTCAAAGGTCGTTAGGTCACTGTGTTCCGTATGTTTCTATGCGAGTTGACATCGTGCGTTCACATTGCGTTATAACCTGGTGTATACATGTACCTTCTATCTTGTGTTTATATATTAGGTTCACATTCAAGGGTTTTCAAGGGCTGGTACTGGAATTCAAGGGTTTCAAGGGCCCTTGAACAATGATTTTTAAATTCAAGGGTATTAATGAGCACCATTGTGTGTAGAGAAAATAGACAGAAATCCAACAAATCTCAAATAGCCATCAATCTTTGCCATGTATTTATTCTATAAAACAGCATGTAAGATGCAATGAGGTTTTTATCAGAAGGCGAAAACCACAAACTGAGTCAGTGGACACCAATCAATTGATTTCTTAGAATGTTTAAAGGGCCACTTAATGTTTGAATACCAAGATCACATTATAAACAACATATTCTATATTATATACCATTTGAAAGAGGAAGTTCCAAAACATTGTATTATCAACATATCCGTTGAATAAACGGTCAACACGTTGTTTTTGTCGAGGTACCGACGTGTGTTCTGAGTGGTTCTGTTCTTAATTTTGATCTGGACTGTACTGCCAGTCTATTATTCTCAATGGAAGGGGAATAACTCTATCTCCTACTTTAGAATTTCATTGGCCACAGCTGTTCCGTATCCTGGTGATACAGTAAAACCTCTCTAAACCGAACACCCTTCGGATCGGTCCTTCTGTTTGGTTTAGAGAGGTGTTCGGTTTACTGAAAAACGCACAACCATCAAAATATATTGCTGCCGGCAGTAAGAGCTATTGTGACCCGAACACCTCCTTACTGATTAATTAAACTTTATTTCAATAAACTACCAAAAAAACATAAATTGCAATAGATAAAACGTGTTATAATAAGACATATACATATATGTATAGATAAACCAGGAAATATGAAAACGATAAATTTTATTGTGATTCATGGTTTTTAAAAATGTTGTTGACAGTAGATTTGACATACTTGACGTTGAACTCTTGTCGGTTCTGGTGTAGACTGGGGATATTTTATGTTTAATATTCTTGTCTATATTCAACTCTGATCTGTCATTTTCCCGACGGCTCATTAATTGTGTGATATGTTGATTAAAACTGTGACGGTGACAATAAACCGCCACCGTGAACTTTTAGCGAATTAGTATTTAGTTTGGACAATTGTTAAAACAAAGAGTCCACTTAGCACAAAAACTGCTGTAAAAACAATGTGTCATTGCTCTAATTATCTGTGAAGTCACCATTGTTCAATCAATTTCACTGAGACAAAAGACTGCTTATTAAATTGGTTTGCTTATTCAATAGTACGAAAGGTACATTACCTGTGTGCACACGCGTTCGGCTGGTATCGCTTTCGGAATTTATTTAGAATAAGATTAAATATAAATATGGCCGTATCTTGTTATTATCAGCCATTATATTTGTTTTATTTTTTCAACAAATTTGATTAATGTACCAACAACACTTTGTCCATTTGTAACTAACTGTTGTCACGGACGATGATCGAGGTAAAATCAAATCAAATCAAAAGCGGAAACAATCAAATCATTAACTGAATGCATTCGGCCCCTTCCATCGCTTTCAGCGTTCAGATTTTGGAGGTAAACATTTAGTGTATTTGTTCACTTATGGACTAATAAACCAGTCCGGTATTCGGAGTACATAGGTTTCGGATTACAGAGGTAATTATAGTGACAATGCGCTTGAGTAAATTTGGACCCGAACAATTCGTTCGGATGGAGAGGGATTCGGATTGTAGAGGGTCCGGTTTGGAGAGGTTTCACTGTATATTTATTTTTGGTTTTATTTCATGCCAACAATATAGTCAATAACAGTGACTCTCTATAGAAATAGTCAGGGACTCAAACTTAACCCTTTCAGTGCCAAGTCCGATTTTTGTATCAACCCATATTTCCTTGATCATTGATTATAATAACGTGATACATTGATGGAAAGAGCTCTTAGAGCTCTTTCCATCAATGTATCACATTATTATAATCAATAAATTTGAAAAATGATCAAGGAGCTCTTTCCATCAATGTATCACATTATTATAATCAATAAATTTGAAAAATGATCAAGGAAATATGGGTTGATACAAAAATCGTACTTGGCACTGAAAGGGTTAAGTGGGCCTTTAAAGAAACAAATATCTAGAAAAAAATCAGTTTTGATACAATCCAATAATCAGCACTAATAGCTAGGACAATCAGCACTAATAGCTAGGACAATCAGCACTAATAGCTAGGACAAGGACGTTCAAGTGTTCTAATTTAGACCTAAGTTAATTTAGTTGCTAAGCCTTTAGCACAATTTAAAGTTATGATCATAAGTCTGAAGCTAAAAACGATTTCAATAAAGATGATTGAATGTAGAGGTATGTGAGTTACTCTGTATGGTCTCAGTTATGCATTATGTTTCCGCAGACATTTATAGGTGTGGTTCCTCATTTGAAATGTGATATATATCTTTCAATCACAGACAGTTGTATGAAATCACACCCGATACCTTCTACCTTATCTAAAACTAACCATTATTTTATAGTTATTACCTTTCTTTACAGACAGTTGTATGAAATCATACCCGATACCTTCTACCTTATCTAAACATAGCCATTATTTTTATAGTTCTCACCTTTCTATCACAGACGGTTGGTATGAAATCATACCCGATACCTTCCATCTCATATCCTGTTACATCTGTCTTATTTAAAGATTCTGGTTCAGCAAGAATGGATCCTAGTGGATCAACGCCCACAATCTACAATTAAAAGGAATGTGTTAACCCTTTACCCAACAAAACGGCCAAAACCGGCCAAATAAAGCTTCAACAGCCTAAAATATCTTCGGTCTGTCTCAATAGAACCATACAAATATGGGTATCATTGGAACCGGCTCCTTGACCACAGTGTGATAGTTACAGTTATGCCCTGTGCCAATGCATTCTCTTATATATGCGAGTCGACCATAGGTCGCCTCGCATATATAAGATAATGCATTGGCCTAAAAAAAATCTTTTTTTAACACTTTTTACCATTTTTTCTTACATTCTTTAACAATTTTATAATTTTTAATCTGTTAAGCCTATGGTCGACTCGCATATTTAAGAGAATGCATTGGCACAGGGCCCTTCTGTTGGGTAAAGGGTTAATACTAAATTAATGCCCAGAGGAGTTGATATACCAGTCTCTTTGAAAAGCGGACGATAATCCTAATGGATTTATATCTCTAGATGTGTCAATTATATTTCATTTCTACAATGACGCGGCATTCCCAACATGACGTAATAAACCATTTACAAATACGGAGTGCATTCCTGGCGTAATAAATGTTTGTGAGAATCGTAAAATTTTTAAATAGTTATAAATACAACAAGATGCAAAAGAATAATCAGTCACGAATATCGTTGACTGATAAAAACTTGAAGATGATGTCTCCTATATTGCGATGAGTAAATTGAATTATCGATATATCGCATGTATTCAGTTTTCAAATTCAAACAACAGTTGAAATGTGGGAAAATTGTCAACTTATCATTGACCTCTGATCTGTAAAGTGATCTGTTATGTGATAAACCAATGAAATCACACATGAAATGGAGGGAATCCCTTCAATACGGAAACTAATTTTAATAGCGAGATCTAGCGATTATCATAGGCTTTTCAAAGAGACTGTTGATATACCTGAATTGGATACAATTATTCGAAGGCATATAATTAACAAGAGCAAATATAATATTCTTTAACTTCAAATACATATCATCTCCAACACATTAAATTTTGAATCAGAATGAATATTGACTGACAGTGATTGTGCTGAAGTAGGTTGAACAGGGTTCAAACACCTAGCTGAAAGTAAAATTCCATAACTTTTCCATACTTTTTAAAGACTTTCAGACAAATTTTCCAAGACTTTTCAGTGACAAAATTCCATAACTTTTCCATACCGCGCTGTCTGGGAACATTTTCTTGAACAGGTCACTCGCATTTGAATTTGAATTATAGGATGAGTGTGTTGAAATTGTGTGTAGAGTCACAGAGTCTCAGATTGCAAAACCTCTTTTGCAGTTGCAACACACTCACTTATGGAGGCAGCTTTTGGTTTTTCCTTTTGATCTGGTGTCGTTTTAGGTTTGATAAAATCTACCATCTTCGTGCCGTTACTTTTCATGTTTGTTATGCCATCCATGTGAGTTTTTGATTTAGCGTGGCTGATGAGTGCTGCTTTGCCCATGTTGGCAATATCTATTAACTTTCCGGATTTAACACACAGTCGGCATTTCGCCTTCATCCGGTTCTCTGGTACCCGATCTATCCATGTTTCAAATCGCGTATCCGTGACCCATTTGTCACGGAAGACACAGTTTCCACGCATATTTGTTTACTATTACTATTTAGGTTAAATTGTGATATATTTAGCGGTCAAACAGGAGTTCCGGTAAGGGAGACAATTCGTGTTTCGGCATACCGTAAAACGTGTAGTTCAACTATGACTACAGAGATGGTATCGCAAGCTTACACGATAAGATCGGAAAGTGACAGCGTTTATTCACCTAAGAACTCGGCCATGGGATATTCCATGACTTTTCAAGACCTTGAATCTCGGGGTAGCTTATTTTCAAGACTTTTCCCATAGTAGGGTGAAAAAAGGTCCCATTTTCCAGACTTTTCAAGGGTATTGAATCGAAATTTTCGAATTCCATAACTTTTCCAGGATTCCAGACCCACGTACGCACCCTGATGAATACTTAGTGCAGACAATTAGAACATGACACAACAGTTTACCTTCATACTCAGCACTGTTGTGTAGCAGGGAAGAGATTGAGAAATGGATTTGCCAATTCTATAATTAGAACAGTTATATTTTATGTGATGTTGCTGCTTATTTAATAATATTTCACCCGGCCTGAGAATATGGTGCCGGACATTTGTAGAATGAGGTAACCAGAGAGTGAATTTAATTTACGCTACCCTGCACAGTGGGCTAGCATCACCAAATGCATCTTCTGTGAACCTCATTCTGCATGGTCTAATCTTCTATGGGAGACCTAGACACAGATTTAAGTTCCCAGATGGAGAATATTGTGATGTGCACCCATTGGGCACCTCAATTATGCAATGTGTCATCTGCCAATTTGGGGATATAGTGAAATTAAACTAAAAAAGAAAAAGAATCTATGTGAAAAAGTTTCTAAAGAAACTAAAAAAAAAATATTTAATTTGATAATAAAGATACTTTCAGAAGAATGAGGCCTGAGCAGAAAGAGGTCACCAGAGGTGAATTTAGTGGTGCGGCCTGCTGTGCGAGGTAGCGTCACTAAATTCACCTTCTGGGGATCTCAGTCTGCAAATGTCCAGCACCATATTCTTATGCCTGTATTTTACACTTTGTATACTGAGCTGCTAGCTAACATAAGAACAAAAAATCTATACCTAGATTTATTATCAACAAAAGTCTGTCATTTGCAGAATGAGGTTCACAGAGGGTGAATTTAGTGATGCTACCCCACATAGCGGGCTAGCATCACCAAATTCACCCTCTGGGAACCTCATTCTGCTGAGGTGTAAGCAGAATGAGGTCCCCAGAGGGTGAATTTGGTGATTCTAGCCTGCTATGCGGGGTAGCATCACTAAATTCACCCTCTGGGGACCTCATTCTGCAAATGACAGGCGCACTATTTCAAGGCTTGTAAATTGTAGAATAGTTCTATAGTGACAAGAAATGTATTTATCCAATGAATATCTGAATGCAGTACATTTCACAGCTTTTTAATGGATAACAATAAGCAATAATAATAAAGCTGTTTCTAATAAAATGATACCTTGCAGTTTGGGCATTTCTCTTTGATCTTTCTGGCGACTCCAGTAGCTGTGCCTCCAGTGCCTGCTCCCATGACAACCATGTCAACCTTACCTACAACAAAAGTCAAGATTACCATGTCAACCTTACCTAGAGCAAAAGTTAAGATTCAAAGGGAAATGTGGTGCAGCAAAATGTGTGTTCTCTGAATTTTCTAAGGCCATTGTCTTTTCTAAGCAAACTTGAAGATTAACCCTTTCAGTGCCAAGCAAGGCTTGAAATAAGTGGTCGGTCACGGTCAATGACAGTCACCAAAACAGCTTTGACCGAAACAATTTGCGTATGGTCGGACATTTTGTCCGACAGCATATTTCTACTACCATCAGATAAAATATAACTGGATAGGACATTTCTTTCTAGTTATTTTTGCTTCTTTGCAAATCTGTATCGAACAAAACCATTAGATACGTGAATGTATCGTGTAGTTTCTTATGACTATATCAGATATCGCGTTGTTCTTTTATTGCGTCAGCAACCCGGAAGTTTCGTTTCGTTTTAAGTGCGGTTCATAATTATTGGCTTACCTTTCACCTTTTAACACTTCCGTTTTAAATCAAGATCATTTATACGATTTTTCAAATAAGAATTAAGAAACAAAAAATGCCTGTACTCCTTGTCTAGCAGTACGATAGATGTACGGAAGTTTAAAGCAGTATTTAATGAAATGAAATAATGAAACGGGGGGGGGGGGGGGGGGGGAATCACTGGTCGAACAGTAAAAGTAACCACAGTTCTCAAATGGATTTCCGAATTGCCAGAACACAACTTTATTCGGTGGTTGCAAATTCAATTTGATGCAGACAAGAAGGGGGTTGTTTATATACCCACTTTAAAGTGCAAATACTGCATCTCCAAAGTCAAGGAAATCGAAATTTCGAAAGGACTTTAATAGATCTTGGGTTGATGGATCGACACATTTCTATTATAAACAAAGCATGATGGTAGCAGTAGCACTGAGTCACTTTTTAAGGTCACAGAAGATTATTTTACATGGTATTGAAGCATTATTTATCACATAAAAATAAGATATGAGAACATTTGACAGCACATAATTTTGACAGACACCGCCCAGAAAATGACAGCCACCATCCATTTGGTGTC
Source organism: Siphonodentalium dalli (assembly GCA_032622095.1). Classification (NCBI taxonomy): domain Eukaryota; kingdom Metazoa; phylum Mollusca; class Scaphopoda; order Gadilida; family Siphonodentaliidae; genus Siphonodentalium; species Siphonodentalium dalli. Next base: position 153,519,290 of record CP136068.1, on the reverse strand, counting down.
TGTCATTTTGACAGGCACCGTGACAATAATTATTTCAAGGCTTGGTGCCAAGTCCGATTTTTGTATCAAGCCATATTTCCTTGATCATTTTTCAAATTTATTGATTATAATAATGTGATACATTTCTTTACTAAATGGATTCTCCCACTCAGTTATAAAAATATATATTGGATATATATAATACAGTAATGCCCTAATTAATCGACTCCATGACCGCAGCAGAATTATGGGTAACTTTTCAGGAATTAGTCGGAAATATGGCTTGTTGCCATTCATCGGTAACAAGCCATATTTCCGACTAAATCCTGAAAAGTTACCCATAATTCTGCTGTGGTTATGGAGTCGATTAATTAGGGCATTACTGTATATATATATAATATAACATGGTCTATTATTCATTTTGAGGGATGTTAAGGATATATGAGCAGACAAAAGCTATATGAAATGTTAATACAAGTGCAGAAGAATTCATATTCATTGGTGGTGCAACCTATTGTTGTTTGTTGAACTTATTATCTAAACATTTCCTAAGGGAACTACTCATCAATGATGCTTTAGTATAGAAAGGGTTAAAGGTCTCTGTTCTCAGGTGTTTTTAGGAAAAACGGCACCAATCAGACTTTTAATTTATATATATATATTTTCAGAAACCAAAGAGGAAGAAGAGAATGCTTTCAGGAACAAGACAGTCAATGACTGTGGGTTGCCCACCAGACTGTAAAGACTGGGACTCTGAAGACTATAATAGTCAGTACTTGTCAAATTTAAAACAAGTAGTTCTAAACAAGGACATAGGTAGAGGGTCATTGTTGAACAGTGGGAGGGGATATGGGGGTGTCCACCATGAAATTTATAACTGCAATAGATCATTGCGAAGTACCTCCCAACTAGACCAAACTAAATTACAACTGGTACTTCAAGATCTCCAACTGTTGGAAAGTTATCAAAACCTTAATGATAATAGCGGTATATATAATAAATACACATGTAATATAGGAATCTATATAGAAGTAGCAAACATGAATTAATAGCATAGATAGGATGGGTGCGGGAGTGTTAAATCTCCTATCTCTGCCCCTATTTCAACCAAATGTAAATTCCAATCTATGAGATCCATTGATCTAGTAATCTCAAATGGTATATTATAGAAGTTTAAGTGAGTTCATTTTCATTCAAATAAGTTACAAAATTAAGGGAAGGGTTATCAACATGGCACCTCTGATAATTGTTTTTTGAAATCATCAGCATAATAAATAAGACACATCATTATCACAGATGAATAGAAGTCAATAGCCTATAATACTATATAAACACTTGCCTGGACAACTGCATAGAACAGGGCACATGGGAATTAATCAAATTGAAATTGAAATGAATGAATGACACAAATAAACATTATCTGTGATTTCAACAGCTGTCAGATAAGATTAATTTCATACACATGAGTCATTAGAGAAATGGCAGGCCATACAACATTTATATTGTTAGTGAAAGAGATGACTTCTCAAATAATATTGTGGCATTATGAATGTGAAAAGAACAACATTTGTAACAGCGGTAAATATACTTACTTTGACCCCTCAATTGGCAAGGGTAACAAACTGTTCATGATTTTTCTCCTAGACCCCTGGACTGATTTCAACTAAATTGTGTGGGTTGAGTCGAGGTACCCTGGCAGATGTTATAATGTGGTTAGTTTTTCAAAATTAATTTTTTGTTTGTTATTTTTTTTTTTTTTTGTTAAATTGAGCAATGAGTTAGATCTAACAAACAAAATTGTTTTTGCTTTTTTTTTGGTGTTATGTCCCTGGCTCCGCCCAGTGACCTCATTTGAATAAATCTGAACCCCAGTCACCTTCATACCAAATATGAACCCATTCGCGACCTGATGGTACATGAGAAGAAGTTGTTTTAAGAATTACTATGGAGGGAAAGAGTTATGGCCCTGGCTTCACAACTATTAGACCCAGTGACCTCATTTGAACAAATCTGAATGTGAGTCACCTAGGGAACATCCACACCAAATATGAACCCATTCGACCCTATGGATCTAGAGAAGAAGATGTTCAAAGAATTGTTGATGGACGACGGTCGAGGAGTGATGACTATAGCTCCACCGGAGACTTCGTCTCAGGTGAGCTAAAAAGGAATAATTTCCACAACATACAAAATTTTGTCAGCTCTATCATCTACCTTAAGAATGGCATGTCCGGCATGTATTACTTAATTAACCCTTTCAGTGCCAAGTCCGATTTTTGTATCAACCCATATTTCCTTGATCATTTTTCAAATTTATTGATTATAATAATGTGATACATTGATGGAAAGAGCTCTTCAATGTATCACATTATTATAATCAATAAATTTGAAAAATAATCAAGGAAATATGGGTTGATACAATAATCGGACTTGGCACAGAAAGGGTTAATAGCATAAAATAGTTTTAAACCTAATTATTCTAGTTCTAATTTGTTTCATCTTCTCATCAGCCCTGAGCCTAGTAAAATAACTGACAGTTTTATAGGTACAAACCATTGCAGGATGCTAGGATCTCTGCTCCTGTTCCATCATAATGTGCTAGTGGATTACTGGCATTACGATACTGCAAACAGAAAGTGAAACAGGTATTTTATCCTCTTGATTACGTACTGCATAGATTCTCCAATTCAGTTATAAAACTATAAAAGGTAATAGATAGAACAACACAAGTGTGTGAACTGGTTAACGTTATTGCATGAGTTTGTTGTGACAAGATGGTAAAATGAGAACCATAGGTTCAAGTTTTACCTCGCAGCATGACAAACACGTGCAAAATTTTTAACATGTTCACACAACTGTGTTGTTCTATGTTTATTGCATAAACTGAAGATTGTAGCTTGAAATATACTGAAAATTAGGTTGATATTGTTTTATTTAATTGAAAAAACATGTGCTTTATGTAGACTATACACAATAATTTAGTGAAGACATTTTCTGTTAAAAATTTATGTCGCCAATGATAAAATAAAGAAAAGATTGGTGAACATTAAATGTCTATACTTCAACAGATGCCAAGAAAGAAACATTAATATTGAATTTGTCAACATTGAACTTCCTAAAATGTGTTCCAAACAATAGGATCAACACAAAAAGCCAAAAAACTGTTAATCACATGGCCAATCCAACAGCTGCTATAACACCGTGTCAGGAAGTGGGTCACAATATAAAATGACAGAATATATGCAGCAATTAATTATACCTTCTTACTGTATAGGTATAATACAAGCGAATGTAAAATACAACATGCTTTATACATCTCACTGTATGTGCTTCTTTAAAAATACCAGATATAACAGATGTGAGTTTGGTGTCCCATCACAACATACCTGATATAATATATGTGAGTTTGGTATCTTTTCTAACATACCTGATCTAATATATGTGAGATTGGTATCTTTTCTAACATGCCTGATATAATATATATGAGATTGGTATCTTTCTAACATACCTGATCTAATATATGTGAGTTTGGTGTTCCATCACAACATACCTATATAATATATATGAGATTGGTATCTTTTCTAACATACCTGATCTAATATATGTGAGTTTGGTGTCCCATCACAACATACCTGATATAATATATATGAGATTGGTATCTTTTCTAACATACCTGATCTAATATATGTGAGTTTGGTGTCCCATCACAACATACCTGATATAATATATGTGAGATTGGTATCTTTTCTAACATACCTGATCTAATATATGTGAGTTTGGTGTCTTTTCTAACATACCTGATCTAATATATGTGAGTTTGGTGTAGGGTCCTGCGAATATTCGATATTCGATTCGAGATTCGATTCGAAAGTCAAATTCGATTCGAATTCGAGTCAAAATTGCCAACTCGAAATTTCGAATATTCACTGATGGAAAAGTAGGCTGTTTACGGACAAGTACACACATCGATCTTAGTTGTTTTTGTGCCATTTAATTACAGAAAATGATGTATATATGCACCTTATAATTCTTATTGTACATCGCGATTATATATATTAAATATAAGTATAGCCAGCAATTAGCCACTATAGGACTACTAAATATGCCTGAATTATAGCTTTGAACATGGTAGCCAAAAGCTCGGAGATCACCGATGGACCGACAACGCGCGTGAATAATAATAGCTATGAGACTGAGCAAACACTAGCGTTATCCGCCGTCTATCCGTCTCAGATTCTGCATTATGTAGTATACATGTAGCTGAGAATTTGAACAACACGTGTTCCCGGCATCGAAAAGTGCATTTTGGCAATGTTTTCTTTTGAAGTTTACTTTCAATTTCGGAGCGTTCTTTGACACTTCTTTGACAAAATGTCGTTGTTATTCATCTTTATTTTAAACATGATAAAGCTGCAGGTAGTGCAGGAACTTACACGTGAGATTAATGCAACCTGGTGTATAAATTGCAGGCATCTGGGACAATGACCCATCTATGGAATCATCTGTCCAAGAAGCATCCAGCACTACATAATCAGGTTACCCTGCGACTGTTGTTGCATCTTCAAGTTTATAACAACGGGTGATTCCGAATGTCGATTTGAAATTTTGCATGTACATGCAAACTGTACAAATTTCGCGTGATTTTAGTTCTGATAATCCGTTTAGTGGTTATATATTAATCGTCGTGACGGCCGCATGGACGTTTTTTTTAAATCTGCCTTTTTTTCTCGACAATTATCATTTGTATTGCAAACGACGGTTCATCGCCACATAAGTTGTGATGGAACTTCGTGCATGTAGTTGATAGAACGTTTCAATCGTCTAATCATTGACAAAACATGCCCAATTGAGAATGTAACACACAGATATGATTCGATTCGACATTCGATTTGATATTCGATTCGATTTCCAGAATTCGATTCGATATTCGATTCGATCAAAATCTCCAATTCGCAGGACCCTAGTTTGGTGTCTTTTCTAACATACCTGATCTAATATATGCGCGTTTGGTATCTCCTCCATTAACCGTTTGGCAACAGCAATATGAGATTCTTGGGAGTCAAATCCAGCGGAGGTCGGAGTTCGAACAATTTCAGCTCCAAGGGCTCGCAAAACATCAACCTGGAAAACATACATAGTGATATTGAGGAATTTCAAAGTAAGAAATTTGCCATGTACCATTCAGAGCCCACGACTCTTTCTATATCATCCAAGCCTTGAAATAGTGTGTCTGTCATTTGCAGAATGAGGTCCCCAGAGGGTGAATTTAGTGATGCTACCCTGCATAGCGGGCTAGCATCACCAAATTCACCCTCTGAGGTGGGCTAGCATCACCAAATTCACCCTCTGGGGACCTTATTCTGCTGAGGTGTAAGCAGAATGAGGTACCAGAGGGTGAATTTGGTGATGCTAGCCTGCTATGCGGGGTAGCATCACTAAATTCACCCTCTGTGGACCTCATTCTGCAAATGACAGACACACTATTTCAAGGCTTGATATCATCTGGGCATTGAAAATTCAAATTCTGAGTCTAGGACTTATAGCCAATCTTCTGTGAACAAATCCATATCAATGTTTTCCTTGCTTTGGATAATAAGATTTGAAATATACAGAGAGACTAACAAAATTACCACTGATAATAAAAACTTCCCAAGTGTCCCAACATTCCCAATAATGTTGGGACACATGGCTAACCCAAAGCTTGTGGTTGAAATTTCACAGAGTAAATTGGCAATTTCCAATCACTTAAATACCTGCGCAAATCATTTAAAAATCATCTCAAGAAAATTATTGAACAATTATCAGGATGTTCATTATTTTTTTATCTCAATGGATTAAGTCAGAAGCAGGTCCGCATTGGCCGGAAATTCATTTTAGCCAAATACAATAATTTTTTGCCAAATTAATTTAGAACTTGCCAAATGCTATCAGTGTCTGTCACAATGTAGTCTTATGTTCTAACAACTGTTGTTGAACGGTGTCAAAATGGTGCGTCGAAACTAAGAGGATTAGTTATGTAAACACCAATACTGGTAATTACTCTACCTGTTGATCAGGCCTTTCCATTAGTCTAATTTGGGGACACCGAACAAACCTGCCGGACCATGGTTCCGGCAGGTTTGCGAAAATTTGAGATTTCAAGTCCACGAAACGCCATTTCCTGGCTTCTCAGACTATAATAAGTATCTATTTCAACCTAATTGTATTGAATTGAATCTTTCATTTCTAGTCCATTTCACATTTTCAGAGCAATATACAAGGTAACATCCAGAAAATTGTTTCATACAGTACCATTTACAGAATTGGATATCAAACTCATCATCCCAAAACACTTTTTGACTTTATTCTTGTGCATAATTCTAATATATTATTAAGTCAATTATTTAATAAATATAATTTTAGTATCTAATTCTTGTTGCTGAATGTGTTCAAAATTATGTGAACTTAAGTTATGTATATTGTGACAGTCACAAACTGATGAAAATATAAATAAATGAATTGATTAAAAATTAAATCTAATCAACTTATCAAGAATGAAGTTGATGATGAAATCGTGTATTTAATAATATATATGGATTTTGGGATGATGGTTATTAACCAAACACTAATTTGCTAAATAACCCCTTATTGAACAGAGTGAACAAAATGACTGACAGTCATCGGTCGGCTCACTTTCGGTTTCAGTAAAATTTTCACTTTCAGTTTCCTTCGTTTTGTCAGTTTCGCCAGCGGCAATGTTTGTAAAGAAGGATGTTATGGGCGCAGTTTGACTGTCTTCCTCTTTTCGTTTGCGTTTGGAAGAGTATGTACCGCTCGTTTCATTGTGAGACTTGCCACTTGTTCGAGGCCTCCCTCGCGATCTCATGATTATTTTCAAAATTTTATTCTAAAATCAAAGCTGAAACATTCGTATCTTTCCAAGACAGAAGAGTGTGATAATTTCAAAGGGGGGTAATTCACTATTAAATTAGAACTCGTATTCCGCGTTTTACAATGTTCCGATTTTGATTTCCGTTTCCGATCGAAAAAAAAAATGTGTTTAGTCTGTCAAAAACATCGATAAAACAATAAAACAAACTCTTATTTTGGGGACTTTGTCGTAATTTGGGGACACCGGTAGTCGGCTTGAATTGGGGGGAATGATAAGGCCTGTGTTGATACTAATGATATCAGATTAGCTGCATCCTGATATAGAGGTTTAACTTTCCTAATGTTATAAAACAACACAATTTGCAAAAATATCCTGAAACGAATAGTATTGAATAACAATAAAAGAATCGACTAAAAGTCCTTCTTGTTCATCCCCAGGGGTTGGGGTGTTCTTAGAGTGAAAATACACTGTGATTAGGCTGTGTCACTGGTGACATCGGAGAGTGAAAAAACTCGAGGCCATATCTGAGTGTTGAAGTTGGCGAGGAAGGCAAAAAAATCGAGAAAAAACTCCAGAGAAGACCTTCAACACTCAGATAACCTGCAGTATAGGTCTAGCGCTTTCGTTATTGTTAACTTCATCAGGACCGAGTTTGGCGTGTGATTTTTTGAGGATTTTGCTCGCCTCATATACTGTTTGTTATGAGTCTCCAATTTGAGACTCATAACAAACAGTATATAAGGCGAGCAAAATCCTCAAAAAATGGCAATGCGAAGTATAGAAGTATATAAAACGTAAATTAATACCTTTTCCCGACTCATCTTTTCAGGCATCACAATGATACATCTGTAGCCTTTGACAGCTGCGGCTAAAGCGAGGCCAATGCCTAAAATACAAGATATAAATGACAGATTCAAGGCGACCATGAACAGTATTATAAAACAATTCAAGAACATTTTCCTCATAATCAAATCCCATTACCACATCAATACTGCAATTCATCTAATATATAAATGCGAATGTGTATCTCTTCTCCAACTCTCGATGTATGTTCCTTATAGCCGTCCACATTTGGCATGGATATGTATTTAGCCACTCTGGGTAATGTGGTATGTGTCCAGTCTCTATCAGATATCGATATTTGAAGTTATGACATCATATCCACATGGGCAAACCGGTATCTTGGTAACTAATGACCGGATCACACTGAAATTTCGCACATCATTTCCACATGGGCAAAATGGACGTTAATATTCGCACGGGCATTGCGGTTCTCAGAAACTACTGGGCAGATCTCACTGAATTTGGTGTGGTCATGTATTTTGGCCCTCCGGTAACATGGGCAAGGTCTGACATTGTCTTTATTTTCTACCTTATCAGAACAAAGTACTGTAACAATAAATGCTCTTTTGTATTCCTGTGCAATGCCAGGTACATCCTCTGGTCTAATATATAAATGCGAATATGTGGGTGTCTCTCTATGTATGTTCCTTTACCATATTTCTGCACCGATTGCGATGAAATTTTCCATGGGTATATATTACGACTCTCCCGGTAACAATGTCCGCATTCTGCACAACGGCGCCCAGGGACATATCCAGGCCGGTTTTCATACCGTTTACTGGTTTGGGTGCTCAAACTCCATAATTTTTTTCAATTCAGGTCCCAATTCATATCATAAAAAGATACAAAACATTTATATATTTACATATATTGACATAAAGACATTTAAATTTACAAAAAAAATTTAAGTTCAACAGTTGGAATCATACTGTAAAGTATGTTTGGCTTTATCTAGCTTTCATCTGTGAAAACTTCAAATAGCTTGATTTCAGGTTTGTTATCATCCAGCCTTCAGTCTTCAGTATTTCAATCAAATTCAAGTTAAATTACACAATACAGTACAGGAACAGTGACAATTTGATAAAATCAACCTGGTTATCAGGTGCGATCTCATAATACCAAACTAGAGGTGTGACTGTCCCAATGGGACTACGGATACCCCCCTTTTTTAAAAATACTAAGATGTTTGACATGTCAGTAAACATTTAGTTAAAATAATGAAATAACAGTTCCCATTGCAGGTGTACAACCATAACCCTAATCTTAAACCTATTGACCGAAAATTGTAGGAATAAAAGCTTGGACAAAATTATGTATGTTGCGAAATAAATTCTAAGTCGAAAATGGGGAATAAATCCAAACAAAAAATGTCGGACAGACGTCATAATTGCAGGTGCACAGGTTCCCATGGTACTAAATATCAGTGCCAAGATTAAAAAACATTGACCGAAAAATGTAGGAATAAAAGCTCGGACAAAATTATGCATGTTGCAAAAAAAGTTTCTAAGTTGAAAAAGGGGACCAAAATATGTCGGACAGATGTCATAATCGCAGATGCACAAGTTCCAATGGTACTAAATATCTGTGCCACGTTTTTAAAAAATTGACCAAAAAATGTAGGAATAAAAGCTCGGACAAAAGTATACATGCTGCGAAAATTTTCTAAGTCGAAAAAGGGGGGATAACTCCAAAAAAAAAAAGTCCAACAGACGTCATAATCGCAGGTGCACAGGTTCCCATGGTGGTTGATGTCTGTGCCAGGTTTCACGGAAATTGATCAAAAAACGACTGAGAAAAACTCCGGACAAATTTGTGTCCACGGACGGACGGACGACGGACGGACGGACAAGCTGACTCCAGTACACCCCCCCTAACTTCGTTGCGGGGGGTATAATAATTAACATAGAGATTAGTACTACTAGTAATTACTAACTTAATAGACATTGTTTCTGAAGTATTAGTATATTATGTATGCGTCTCTCTCTCTCTCTTGAACTTTAGAAAATATCCTATTATATGAATTAGAGTGATAACAGTGTCTCATTTCAAGCAGGATATGCATAATTCATTGAACCAAAAGATATCTGACAATAACTTATAAGCATTTCCAATCCCATAAATATATAAAAATTTCCAAATTTACACTTGAGAAACTTGATCAACCAGAGAACCCCCGGACCCCCCACCATCACCCCCTCCCGAACCTCCCCCGCTCAGGTCTTCAGGATATGCCTTCGGATTATCATTGCCCGAAAACAGGTGTCCCCAAAAAATCACTGGATCCTTCACTGTCGCCTTTTGACATTATGAGTTATATCTCAATGTTGATCGTTTGTTTGTGTGTCTGGCTATGGGCGACTAAACGGTTGAAGAATTAGGGTTGAAAATTGGTACACATGGGTGATTTGACCCAGGGAGTGTTATTAGATAGGCCCCGTTGATCTCAGATGCTAAAATTAATGTAATTAATTAATCATAGCGACCAAACAGTTGGACTATGGGAGCTGAAAATTGTTACGCAGTTGTAACTTGACCAGAGGCGTATCATGGGATAGGTGCCGGTTACCTCAGATGTCTTAAAATGGCACTAATTATTGATTAAATTTATTAATTAATTACAGAGACAAAACGGTGTAACTGTTTCAATTTAAATTTTGCCACACTTTTCCAGTGCAACGCTGGGTACATCCGCTAGTTAAATAAACATACACATCTTTAAATTACTATGCTTTATAATACCTTTATCATTGTTACCTAGTTATGTGACGTCAATAACAGATGTAAAGCGCAATCAACAGAACAACTGCTATGATACCTATGCAGTCCTTTGATTTAAAAAAAATGCAGATGGACAATTTATTGTGCACCTATAATTTTGGATCCAGATGCACAATTTTGCTTTGCTACCGAAAATATAACCTATGCATGTACATGAAAATAGGTATATAATATATAATACACTCAAATAACATTGCTTAGTACTATTTTAATAAAATAAAATAAATTGTTCATGGTTGTATTTACTGTAAACTAAAACGTTCTGGGATTGTTTTGCACAGCGTCGACTCCCGATTGGGATCGCATTGTCACTGTTAAGTCATTATGGCAAATTGGTTGCACGTACCATTTCCTCATTTCTGTTTCGTATGGGCTGGTGTCTGTTCTATTGTGACTCTAAGTTGGAATTTGAAACACGAATGCTTAGTGAGTAATGACGTCTCAATATCAATGATTATTTAGACAACGTTGTCTCTTTGATTGCTTTGACTGCCTGTGACACACATGCATTGAACAATATCCAATGACCATGATGGGTTCAAAAATAACTGTTGTATAATCTTTGCTGCTGTGAATCATTGTCAACGCAAACCTTACTGAGCTGCATTTTATTAGTTAAATATTGAGACGCATAACTTTTTGCATGGTACTTTTCAATTCTGGGCTTGCATGGTGTGCAAGCTCAATTGTGCACCTAAAAATCGAAGGACTGACCTATGGACATATTTTGATCTTCAGAATGTGAGAAAAGCAAATAATTGCAAGATTTAATTGGGACATGACTATTATAAAATGTGGTATAACTGTAAATACTGAAACTTGGAAAAGAATTTAAAATTGAGATTGTACAAGTATCTCACAGTTAGAATGCAAAACACACTCATTTCAACTCACCAGTATTTCCCGAGGTTGGTTCAATGAGGGTATCTCCTGGCTTCAGAACACCTGCCGCCTCAGCATCCTCCACCATCCTCAGCCCTATTCTGTCCTTAACACTACCACCAGCATTAAAAAATTCACACTTCGCCACTGAAAGTATAATGTGAATTCATTCAGACCCCATACATGTACAGCAGGAAAATTGGCTCAATGATTCAAAAAGTAGTCAAAAGCTGTGTCTAGTAAAAATCAAAGCGAAGTTATACACGCAAAGGTACATGTAGTCAAAGCAAAAAAAACTAGATAGAGTTTGATCCTTCAAAGCTGATGACTGAGAAAACAAAACAAAATCAAGATAAAAAACTGGTTGATTTAACCCTTTACCCAACAGAACGGCCCTGTGCCAATGCATTCTCTTATATATGCGAGTCGACCATAGGTCGCCTCGCATATATAAGAGAATGCATTGGCTTAACACATTAAAAATTATAAAATTGTTAAAGAATGTAAGAAAAAATGGTAAAAAGTGTTAAAAAAAGATTTTTTTTAGGCCAATGCATTCTCTTATATATATAAGAGAATGCATTGGCACAGGGCATAACTGTAACTATGACAATGTGGTCAATGAGCCGGTTCCAATGATATCCATATTTGTATGGTTCTATTGAGACAGACCGAAGATATTTTAGGCTGTTGAAGCTTTATTTGGCCGGTTTTGGCCGGTTTGTTGGGTAAAGGGTTAATAAGAGTGAAGGGATGGAATAGTTCGCCAATTGAATCTATGTGAAGAAGTTTCTATAGAAATTTGATAATAAAGAAATTTTCCAGAGAAGATCAGGCCTAAGCAGAATGAGGTCCCCAGAGGGTAAATGTAGTGATGCAACCCGATATGCGGGATAGCATAACTAAATTCACCCTCTGGCGACCTCACTCTGATCTCCGTGACCCCCGTCACTAAATTCACCCTCTGGGGACCTCATTCTGATCTCCGTGACCCCCCCCCGTCTCTAAATTCACCCTCTGGGGACCTCACTCTGATCTCCGTGACCCCCGTCACTAAATTCACCCTCTGGCGACCTCATTCTGATCTCTGTGACCCCCGTCACTAAATTCATCCTCTGGCGACCTCACTCTGACATCCGTGACCCCCGTCACTAAATTCACCCTCTGGCGACCTCACTCTGATCTCCGTGACCCCCGTCACTAAATTAACCCTCTGGCGACCTCACTCTGATCTCCGTGACCCCCGTCACTAAATTCATCCTCTGGCGACCTCACTCTGATCTCCGTGACCCCCGTCACTAAATTCATCCTCTGGCGACCTCACTCTGATCTCCGTGACCCCCGTCACTAAATTCACCCTCTGGCGACCTCACTCTGATCTCCGTGACCCCCGTCACTAAATTCACCCTCTGGCGACCTCACTCTGATCTCCGTGACCCCCGTCACTAAATTCAGCCTCTGGCGACCTCACTCTGATCTCCGTGACCCCCGTCACTAAATTCACCCTCTGGCGACCTCACTCTGATCTCCGTGACCCCCGTCACTAAATTCATCCTCTGGCGACCTCACTCTGATCTCTGTGACCCCCGTCACTAAATTCACCCTCTGGCGACCTCACTCTGATCTCCGTGACCCCTGTCACTAAATTCATCCTCTGGCGACCTCACTCTGATCTCCGTGACCCCCGTCACTAAATTCACCCTCTGTCGACCTCACTCTGATCTCCGTGACCCCCCGTCACTAAATTCACCCTCTGGCGACCTCACTCTGATCTCCGTGACCCCCGTCACTAAATTCACCCTCTGGCGACCTCACTCTGATATCTGTGACCCCCGTCACTAAATTCACCCTCTGGGGACCTCACTCTGATCTCCGTGACCCCCGTCACTAAATTCACCCTCTGGGGACCTCACTCTGCAAATGATAGGCACCTTATTCTCAGGCCTGCTCATAACAATCGGATCGAATCAGACGAAAGATTTTGAATTGTATCGAATCGATTCTCAAGGTGCTATATCAAATATTAAGAATAATATTTCAAGGTTTTAATTATCGCCAAAGATCGAGCTGTCTATACAATAAGTATCCCAAAACAATTTGGGGATCTTCGTAGGTAATGGTATTCCGCTATGCGTTACATGGTCTAACTGATTTCCCTAATTAATTGTTGTTATCTCTAAATTTGTATTTGTAAACACTGTGAAATTAGCAATTTATTGCGCTATTTTTAGCGATGTGGCAAGGTACTGAAGAATTGGGTCGATGTATAGAAATTCCAACAATCGCCTGATTGGCTTCGTCGCTTAACTGTTAAATGTTCTGAAATTTGGTGATGATTGGATCAGGGACGTGGCCAGTATGTACTCCCGAAAAATTTAGTCATGCAAAGAATCCATTTTCACACTATAAGTCCCATTTACATAATAAGGTCAGTAACTCCAGAAAAAATCAATGGATGAAACCCGCTGTTTGTAAATACGCTTTCCCCATGTTGCTTCATCAACATAACGAAGATCATCAAAATCCGACTGACGATGACCAAGATATAGAGCTTCAAATTTGTTACAGACAGATGGACAGAGTCCATTTCTATATCACCGGCCAAACATCATTTGCAAGGGATAACTAAATTATAAATTATACATTATAAATTATACATACAGAGTTGGCATTTAATTCCCTCCTTCTCTGCTATTCTGTTGATTCTAACCAGAGGTGTGTTGCCGATGTTTTCCAGAATCGTAGACATAACTGCTGCTTTCCTAACCCTGAAATGGTGAGGTGTATTAGTTAAGATCATAAGGAGGTGTAACTTGAGAATATAAATGTATATTGAATAAATACTGGCCATTTAAAACAGATTTTCACAGTGCCCAAGTATAATAAGCCACTACCAATGTACCAAGAGCAGGTATGCCCTTCGTGCCCAGTTGCAATAGCCTGACATTGCCCTGACAAGCTGTCTACCAAACAGAACTAGGGGGGTATCGTATACTAAAATTCAACTCAAGTGTCCAACTAAAGCTAAAGCAGGCTGTCTACCACACATGACTAGGGATATAATCCTTAATTGTGATACATGTATATCATGAGATTTTTTTTCTGAAGAATCGTATTGTGATACATTTGAACAGTATATGTATCACGATGTGCTTATTTCCACATTTTTATATATTGTTTTTAGTACAGGTACATGTATAGTTCCTTGGTGGCTGTGAGTGGTAATCTCGCATTCAACACTAGTTTCCAACTAAAGCTAAAGGATAAATTCAATTGTTTCAGTGTGAATATATAAGCTTAGGCATGGAAAGGTATGCTATTAGAAATGAGAAAATGGAATTACCATTATACCAGGCCACCATTGGTCACTTCGGGTTAAAATTTCAATAATTTCCATAAATGACATCGCGGAGAACATCGCTGATTAAAATTACGTAGGTTCCCTGGTTTCCGGAGAATGTCAATCAACTCCCCATTGGTTCAATCAGATTCAAGGGCAAGTGCATTCAGTTCATTGAACACGGTGACAGTCGGCGCATTTCAAAGATGTAGTGCCGCCTTTCAAGTATAAATATAAAACGACGTTGCCATAAGTTCAAAGCTGCAGGCCGCCAATTTGTAGAATAACCAGAAGAGTAACCATGTCGCGTCATCAATTGAACTGCCGACTGTTTGCAACACAAGTTAGTAGTATTCATGTTGTCGGAATCTCTTTGATATGTGATCAAAGGTTGTTAACCCATTGGTTGTAGATTAAACTGTGTAAAACAAACACGGTATTCAATAATACCCGGCATTTTCCGACGTCAAAATAAATAATGCAGATTAATCGACGATGGAAATGGTAATCGATTATCGGCTTTATCAACGGTTCATCGATTATACGATCGAGGGGAACTGTTCCAGCTAGTTAAAACATAAGGGCAAGTGCTGATAAACATTGTGGTGTGTTTATATCACAGCGTGCGGGCGTGGTTTATTCAAGTTATTGCCAGTGGGTGGTACATGTACTACCACTGTGGACGTGGCCTCTGTGAAAAACTCTATTGTTATAGTTACAGTAATGCCCTAAATAATCGACTCCTTAACCAGAGCAGAATTATGGGTAACTTTTCAGGATTTAGTCGGAAATATGGCTTGTTGCCATTCATCGGAAAGCTTTCCCGAGAGCTTTCCGATGAATGGCAACAAGCCATATTTCCGACTAAATCCTGAAAAGTTACCCATAATTCTGCTGTGGTTAAGGAGTCGATTACTTAGGGAATTACTGTATGCATTAGTATTAAACAATCACAGTGTTATCAGTCAAACTCATATTTTTCAGTGTACAGATATGAGTCAATCAATTGTTTGAATTCTGCCAGAGAAGTATGTAAACAAACTTCTTGTAATAATTCTAGTTTGTCTGTGTCAGATACTTGGACTTCAGATCCACGAAGATTATGGAATAATGTATACCTGTTGACATGTCTATGTGGGTCTTTACCATCTTCTGAGCCATATGTACACTGCGCTAGAGTATCTGGACTCTTCCATATGCGGAAAGGACTGTCCTTGCAACCACCTGTTTGTCCATTTGACGTCATCCTGAAAAATAAAATGCAATAATAGTAACTATTTACCTATTATAAATGGCCTACATGGGGACACGTCCCCTGAACATTTGGCATATTTAACAAGAGCATCGCAAGGGTGTGGCAAAATACACCCTTCAGCCATTTTGAATTGTACTACCGCAAAACACATAACAATTTTAGTTTACAAAGAATATCTGATATATTCGAACTTGGCCTGTATCTTTAGATTGGAAACACACATACCAGCTTTGGTGCAGATCAAATTATTCAAACAGGAGTTTGGTCATAAACCGAAATGTTAACGGATGGACATATGGACTCTCTGACAGACAGATGGTTGAGATTGAGTACATAAAACAACTTTATTTTCAAAAGGGCATATAAAAAGATATAGGCTCTTTAGAGATAAGAACATATAAACAGATAATTAGAAGTAACTCAGGTTACAATTTGGAATTTGGAATCCTAAAATAAACAGTAAATTTAAAGTAGAATTGCATGATTTTTGTGACTTTTGAAAGTCGATATCACAATAAACTTTGAATTAATTACCTGGGAGTAATTCCATCATTATAATTGAGGCAAAGTAATACCGACTGATCAAAGTCACTCAAATCATACAATCTTGATCTAGAGACTTTACCTACTGCAAACTACATGGACGTCTCGGGCCAGAGACAACTTGCTCCGACGGTGATTTCAGGGCGACTTGTCTCACGTGTCTGTGGCGACTTGTCTCAGGTGGACGACCATATAATAACTGTTTTTAATGAGTTATTTTATTTGTATTTATAACAGCAAGTGATTTTACTAGGGATATAGCAAGGCAAATCTACAACTGTATATACATGTAATTAACTAAAGAAAATTCTCGATGGATCCTGGTCATGTACAACATATCTATTTAGTCGTTTACAGATATTCATATATATAGTTAGGAACATACTCAGACCACATTCTGGGGTTGGTCAATGCTGGATTGAGCAGTTCAGACTTACACTACTGATCATACAAAACGTATTTCAACCAGGGACAAGAATCTAGGTGGGTTGGGGGTTTTGTATATTTTAGTCCAAAATGTTAACAACTAAGCAAGGTGAAGCTTGATCAATCCAAAATTGTGGGTAGGCTCCCATGTTGTTAATGTTTGTATGCAATGGTAATACACCATGATCTCCAGAGTATAATGTAAGTAGGGTACACCATGCATTTACTTGGAATTTACAAGGGTACCAGTATGTCCTTTTTACACAGACTTTACATGGCTTTTACCAGAATATATCACTGTTTGATACCACATTTGACCAGAATAGAGCTAGGTAAACCATGGTTTACTAGGCTCTTACCAGAGTAATTTTACAAGCGCACGACTCTGGTAAGAGACCCATTGCCTTAGGCATAAAAAAATATAGCTTTGTTTCCCCCCGTAAACTTTTTATTTGCAAAATTAAAAAAATTCCAAAGTTCCCAATTTACAGTCTGAATATTACCAATCTCATTCTCCCAACTTGACTTTATTCTTCCAGTTTCTATTAGTTTAAGTTGCTGGTTTCAATTCAATGAGTCATTAGCCTAATTAACTTGCAAAATCGCACTCACAAAACACACCAAACCAGGGATAGTGGGCTAACAAACATCCAAAAACATGATTCCTCGAAAATAGTCAACTTTAACCCAAAGTCTTTTAGACTGATGGGTATGGAATATGTATGAAGCATGTAACCCCAGTATAAAAATTGGATGAAACATTGATGATTTGTGGGAAGGTGCAGGGAGGTGGGAATTTTTTTAGCAGGTCAATATTGTTCACATACAGGGAACTCATGCTTTAACGCAACATGTTATTATGGAATAACTACTTAATTCTACATGCATGTACTAAATTATACCAAGAATCAATCATATATAATAGTCCTGACTGTAATTTGTAAATAATAATTTCAACTATAACTAGAATAAAGTCGATATTAGTTTTATAGAGGTATTGACTTAGTATTTTTGTTTCCAATGTGGGGAAGATAGTGGTGTGGTGAAAGCTTCCATAAGACAAAAGATTCAAGACAGCCACTCATGTATGCGAGATTTGTACAAAGAGCAGTCTGACTCCTGTTATTGCCAGGTCATATGATATTAAATAAAAACTTAAATAAAAGAATATAAAATAAAGTGCCTGGCAAGTTCATTACAATATTATATCTAGATAGACTATATATACATTATTACATAGTATATCTGTATCTACAATACATTAAGGGCTGTTATTACCTTGTGCGTTATGGAAATAAAAAAAAAGAAGAGGGGGTATCCCCCTGTCATACATGTAGGTGGTAGCCTTGGATAGAATTGAAAATTAGCTTGCAAGCAAAAGGTGGCCTCTGATGACTTTCCTGGGAAGATTCATCATGACTCCAACATGTTGAGGATTATAGATTTTCTGGTAACATATGGTGCAATTTTGGGGTATACATATTTGTGAGTGGTATTTTAAGTCATTAAATCCAGTTCGCAGTTGATGATTTTTTTATTTTTTTTCATTAGCAACATATATTATTTGATAAGATTTGTTTTCATTTGAAATTTAATTTGATAAGAACTTGCATCATGATTATTTATCAGCGTCGATAAACATTTTGTCTCAAAAATTGAAGTATCATTGTTTTATACAGATTCCTCCTTGTAACATTAAACTATTGCGGATGTTAATGTAGGCTCCTGCGAATATTCGATTCGAAAGTCAAATTCGATTCGAATTTGAGTCGAAATTGCCAACTCAAAATTTTGAATATACTATGACGGAAAAGTAGGCTGTTTCAGGACAAGTACACATGTCGATCTTAGCTGTTTGTGGCATTTAATTCCAGAAAATTATGTATATATGCACATTATAATTCTTATTGTACATAGCCAACAATTAGCCACAATAGGACGACTAAATACGTCTGAATTATATAGCTTTAAAATGGTAGCAAAAGCTAGCAGATAGCCAATGGACCGACGACGCGGTAAATTATAATAGCTGTGAGACTGGGCTACCGATTGCGTTATCCATCGTCTATTCGATTCCGCGTTATGTAATATGGGTGAGAATGTAAACAACACATGTTCCTGGTGTCGAAAAGTGCATATTGGCACTCTTCTCATTTGAAGTAGACTTTCAGTTTCGGAGTTTTCTTTTACAATGGACAAAATGTCGTCCATCATTCATGTTTATTTTAAACATGATAAAGCTGCAGGCACGTGTGATGAATGCAACATGCATGGTGTATAAATCGCAAGCATCTGGGACAATGACCCATCTATGGAATCATCTGTTCAAGAAGCATCAACCGATACATGAAGAGGCTACACTGCGACTGTTGTTGCGTCTTCAAGTTTATAACAACAGGTGTTTCCGAATGCCGATTTGCAATTTTGCATGTACATGTATGCAAACTGTAGAAATTTCGTGTGATTTTAGTTTGATAATCCGTTTAGTGGTAATATATTAATCGTTGTGATGGCCGCATGGACGTTTTAATCTGCTTTGTTTTCTTGACAATTATAAATTGAAGTTAATAGTATATCAAACGATGGTTTATCGCCACATAAGTTCTGATGGAACTTCATGCATGTAGTTCATAGAACGTTTCACAAATAATCTAATCGTTGACAAAACATACCTAATTGAGAATGCAACACACAGATATGATTCGATTCGATATTCGATTCGATTTCGTGAATTCGATTCGATATTCGATTCGATCAAAATATCCAATTCGCAGGACCCTATGTTAATGGTATTTTCATCTTGGTTCCCATAATGGATTTATCGTTCAGAACCCAGGCAACAACGCCCCGGTAGTGTTTGACCAATCCAACTCCAAAAATGAACTATTCCACATGACAGGAAATTTGTGTGTTGAAATATTACCAGCATTAATGAAAAAAGACTGAGACAAATCTGTGTATATAACCTGGATTTTCCGCGTACATGTAGTTTGTAGAATATTCTCAGTGTTACTATTAAAAAGTGATTATAGACATAGTGGATTAGACATTCTGCTACATTCAAAAAAATGGGGACTTCAATCATTTAACTTCCAGTCACCCGCCTGAAAACTACTGTTCAACCGCAAAATTATTCAATGTTAATGCCCAGATTAGCCAACTTTGAACACAAAATGCATTTTATTAATGACCAACCTACTAATTATGACAATTATTAAATGTAAATGTATTATATGAATGTACGGTGAATAGGAGTCAGAGTAACTTGTTCCAGCAATAAAATAATAACTTAATTTAAATGATGATGAAATATCGTTTTTCTCACTTTTATGTTCAGATCTATTAAAAGTAGATAAATATACAGAAATATCCACACAAAAAAGGGAGTGTAGATACAAGTTAGTTTAACAAGTAACTTAGTAAGCAGTATACAATCAACACCACCACTTAATTAATTAATATTGAAAACACCATGTGAAGACACATGTTGGTACGTTTTTTGAAGGTACGTTTTTCTCTCCCTCAAGTCAACAAATCGTCACAAGTCTGGAAAATAAAACTACGATAAACTGAATAATCAAGGGCAATTCAAGATAACCTATGATCAAACTTAATTTCGAGACCAAATCACAATACAAAATTCGTATATTCGTTGTAATCGGATCACATATTAGGAATGAAATACCCTAAAATGATGCTCAGCAATTGTTGACAATGCTCGTCAAAATTTCTAAAGAAAGGCAACCTTGACCTTCGACGAGCACACCTTTGATTTGTCGGCAAAGGATTGGCTGAACAAGGATCACGTGTTCCACATAAACAGTCCACCAAACAGAAAGTAGAAATTAATCACTACATCCGCTTCACTTGTGCGATAGAAATGCAGCGAATTTGTGGAGAATTCTTTAAGCTAGACCGATGTATTCTAGAAACTCAGTTGATAAAGCGTTTCTCTGTAAAACAGAGAACGCCAACTCCTAGATTATTCAGCAACACCTCAATTTTGTGCTCATCATCTTCCAACTCCAGGAGGAAATTTATCCCAAGGAGGGCATTGCTTTATGTTCCTGGCAGTGACAAGAAAAAGATAACAAAATCAGCAGCCCTGGGTGCTGACTGTGTGGTGCTAGATTGTGAAGATGGTGTTGCTTCCAATAGAAAGAAAGAAGCCAGAGAATCAATTAAAGATGTGCTGAATGAGAACATAGATTTCAATAAATCGGAACTTGCTGTAAGAGTTAATTCCCTTAGCAGTGGGCTATTAGAGAATGATTTACATGTTATATCGCTGGCAGATAATTTACCACAAACCTTAGTTCTGCCAAAGGTTGATACTGTTTTGGAGCTCAAGAAGTTTTCGGAAATTTGCAAGGCCGTCTTCTCTAAACATGGACCTGGTTGCCAGATGAACCTCATCACACAAGTGGAGAGTGCGCTAGGACTTCTAAATTTGAGCGATATATTGAAGGAAGGTAAAAAACTATCAGATGTAGGGTTGCTCCATCTTGATGCAGTGATTTTCGGGTCTGATGACTTTTGTGCTAGCATCGGTGCAACACGAACTGAAGATGCAAAGGAACTTATGTATGCTCGACAGAAAACAGTTGCAGTTACTAGAGCATTTGGAGTTCAAGCAATAGATTTGGTACATATTAACTTCAAAGATTTGGAATCACTTAGCATACAGTCATTAGAAGGATCGCGGATGGGTTTCTCCGGAAAGCAGGTTATACATCCAGCTCAGGTGCCAGTCGTTCAAAAAGCATTCAGTCCATCAGATGATATGATTCATTATGCTCAGGAACTAATTGCAGCATTTAAAGATCATGAGTCAACTGGTAAAGGAGCCTTTGTTTTCAATGATAAGATGATTGATATGCCCTCAGTTTTGCAAGCTAAGAATGTAATCCGGTTATCCGATAATGTAAATTAAATGAGGACTTGAAGCTGCGGACTCTATATATCTACATGTATACATGAATATACAATGTTTTACTTATAAATGTGAACTCTTTCTTATATTTCCCCACACCCATATGTACAGTTTATCTCAATGGGTCATCCTCAAATTAATGAGTGGGATTGGGTACATACTAGGATTTGTATGATGTGGTGAAGAGTGCTCTCATACTTCCCACAGGGGTCTGGGAATTGTTTTTTAAAACTGAAATAAAAAAAATGTTCACCGACCCCTGTGACTGTGCCTAATAATACTTTTGACACTATTTATATTATTTTTGGAGAAAATTTCCCACAATCACTATTATTCAGCAAATAGAGTGAAATTGCCGTCACTATTAATAAATTTAGCAAAACATTCCACCCATCACTATTTTTAGGCGATCGCTATTATAAGGCACCTTTAACCCTTTACCCAACAAACCGGCCAAATAAAGCTTCAACAGCCTAAAATATCTTCGGTCTGTCTCAATAGAACCATACAAATATGGATATCATTGGAACCGGCTCCTTGACCACATTGTGATAGTTACAGTTATGCCCTGTGCCAATGCATTCTCTTATATATGCGAGTCGACCATAGGTCGCCTCGCATATATAAGAGAATGCATTGGCCACTTTTTACCATTTTTTTTACATTCTTTAACAATTTTATAATTTTTAATGTGTTAAGCCAATGCATTCTCTTTTATATGCGAGGCGACCTATGGTCGACTCGCATATATAAGAGAATGCATTGGCACAGGGCCGTTCTGTTGGGTAAAGGGTTAATAGATTACTGAGACTGTCCTGCGGTAGAAGTTGGAAATGATTGATACATACGTGTGTGTACCAATGGATCTCCAGCTCACTGTCACTAATGCCACATAAATTTCACAGATTCTCTACACATTTGTATTATTCTGGGAGCTATAGTACCATACTAGTATTGATGCTTATTGGGGTGGGGGGGGGGAAGGCGGGGGGAATTGCAGACACATTCAAGACCTAACAAAAAATTCCGACATCAAGGTACCCACCACTCACCCCAGGGCTCTCTACTTGTATTGTTTTCCTTATCCCATATCCCATATTTGATATTTTTAAAGCTTTTTTACTAATTTTTTTATTAGGAATACCATCCCAAATGTATTCCTTGTTCACTCTTGTTTCCAATTCTGTTCCACTATCTTTTGTACGGGGACATGTCTCTATTCCGAAGGTTCACTATTCCGAAGGTTCACTATTCCGAAGGTTCTATATTCCGAAGGTTCACTATTCCGAAGGTTCGCTATTTAGAAGGTTCTCTATTCCGAAGGTTCGCTTTTCCAAAGGTTTTTGTTATTTTAAGCACAGTTGTTGGAAATTTGTGTCAAAAACCACGAAAACAGATATATCCCCACCCCTCCTTAATATTATAGTAAGGAGGGGTGGGGATATATCTGTTTTCGCGGTTTTTGACACAAATTTCCAACAACTGTGATTTTAAGGTTAATTCTATATTCTAAAGTTTTGAGAGGGTTCATTATCACGAAGACTCTTTTCATGAAGGAAATAACTTAAAACATTAAAACAATAAATGTGATTTTTTTTTTTTTCGCGGGTTTTCTTGAGATTTAATGTCAGTACGTATGACGCTATTTCTCAATACATATTCACATTACGCAGCCCCCACAATTGCTATGTTTTCCATACGATTTCATGTCATTACGAATGACGTAATATCTCAATGATCTTCGAGGCAAGAATATGCCAGCTATATGCAGATTATAACAGTGGGGCTATATCGCTTAAAGGTACTCAACCCGATAAAACTCCTCTCAATTACTATTTCAATGGCTTCGGGGGTCAAAAATATTTGATTCGAGTCGAGGAAGTCACCCATCAAAGCTCAGATTTGTTAGATATCGATTTTAGAAATCTCTTATTTTTCATTATCGGGAATACTATCTGGCCCAGAACTCAGTAAAAATTGCGTTAAAATTACCACTTGATTTTAGAGTTATTCATCCTTGTCTGTTTGAATAGATTTTGAGTACACATCCAGAGCAGATTACGGCAGTTATTAGTACTCTGGAGGTTATAACATACTGTGTAGCAGAATATCGCTGAATAGACGGGTATCAGATGAACCTAACTGCAATTGTGACTTTGTATTGACTTTAAAGGCCCACTTAATTTTCGAGTCACCGATTATGTTTATTATAGTACCTTGATATACGGGTTTAATAACAATTTATGCCATAAAATATGATTAAAATACTATAATTCATCACCATTTGAAACATTAGTGTCTCAGAAGATGCCCATAGAGATATAGAAAACAGCTGAAATCATAAACAGATTCCCCCCATTATGGCTCCCAGAATTCAAACTAAAAATGGATTTTCAATGGAAGGGCCGAAGGGGGATAACTATCTTTAAAATATAGAGTTATTCCCCCTCCATTGAAAATAATACACTTTGCGCAACAAAACCAGGTGAAACTTCAGCACAAAAACACGTTGGTAACTCAACAAAAACAACATGCTTATTATACCGGTTTAATATACCGGATAAGTTGACAATACAATGTTGGAGAGCCTCCCATTTCAAATGGTATATAATATGGCATATATTTTATATATGTGATCTGGGGGTTGATGTTTCTTTCAAATACATATTGCCAGTTCGGACAGACTGTATATCTCTTACATGTAGTTTATTTCAGTCATACAATCATCGTGTTTTCAACTTTCCGTAATAAGCGATAAACTGATACTTTATTCTTTCTAATAATAACAATTTGGGAATTAGAATGGGGTGTATAAATGTACTATATGAGAATACTAGCGTAATAGTATTTTTCATTCCTCGTGTAGTTTGGGGGGGGGGTGCAAATTTTGATTCATTTCTGGTTAAATACTCCCAAAATAGAAAACCTTCGGAATAGCAAACCTTCGGAATAGCGAACCTTCGGAATAATGAACCTTCGGAATAGGGAACCTTCGGAATAATGAACCTTTGGAATAGCGAACCTTCGGAATAATGAACCTTCGGAATTGAGAACCCTACCCCTATTTTACAAGTCACTAACTATATGTGCCATCCTACCATACCACTTAGTCTTCAATATTAATATTGACTATTGATCAAATAAATGACATGAAACAATTCTATCCCAATCTAATTCAATCATATTAAAGATACGGTTGGCCTTGGCGGTGGGTATCCTGTGAAAATATCTTCACCCGTCAAAAACCGCCACAAACAGAAAGAACATCAAAATGTAGATAGACTTTGACCGTATACAAATAAGAAATATCGCATAAACAGTATGTTATGGTCATATATTTGACCATTGTTATGTAAACAGAAGCGTAAAAAGTTACTTTTCTGGTGTTTGTTTATATTATGATGGTAAACATAAAGAGCGTTCTGTGTTGGTGAATACCTGATATGGAACTAATAAAGAGCGTTTATGCCGTTTGGGTGTGATTAGCCAGTAGCATTGTGCTGCTTCTGTAACACAATCAGGCTCTTGCTTAGGTAAAATATAGTAGGTCTTTATGATAACATGCTGTTTACGCGATGGCCATGGTATATATGAACGGAACTGTATGCGTTTTACTGTTTTTTTCTGTTTACGGTATTTGGAACAAATATGAATATTTTCGACAATTAAGGCCGCACGTGCCTTTAATATACACCAATCTAACCCTCACATAATTTTGAGCGTGTTATCTGGTGTTATTGTTATACAATCCACGCAGGGTTAAAACCAGTTAAATTCCAGATCCATTCCTGGGGTGTGAAAGCTTGTATCAAGAAAGATTCAAGTTGGTTCAACAATTTGTTTTCTTGGGGAAATAGAACTGCCTTTTTAGATGACGGGAGTGC
This sequence comes from Siphonodentalium dalli, assembly GCA_032622095.1. Lineage (NCBI taxonomy): Eukaryota > Metazoa > Mollusca > Scaphopoda > Gadilida > Siphonodentaliidae > Siphonodentalium > Siphonodentalium dalli. Next base: position 153,493,556 of record CP136068.1, on the reverse strand, counting down.
TATCCAATTTTCCAATGAGCAGGATGTTTTAACATAGTATATATAGTCGCTTATGTACTTTCGTGGGAATTTTTTGAACAAATGTACAGATTATGATATTATGATAGGGTATCACTTACTTTGTCGGAAAAAGTTTGTTGGACTTCATGGGACCGCGACTGGGGAGAATTATGACGTCACAAAGATGACGTCATTGTCAGTTCAGTTCAGATGTACGGTTGTCATACGAACTGACGAATTCAGCGCATATTTCTTAATTGTTATGCATTCTTTTCAGTTAGGACAATTCATCAATAGTAGTTCTCGAAGTACAGTACCCAATTTCACGGGAAACTGTTATTCCAGTCAAAGATGGATGCCAAAATGGCACTAAAAATCAACAATTTTGCGATTTTCAAGAATCTCATGTAAATGACCTTCCGTTTGGTATCGACTGCGAATTGTGACAATTCTGTGTTTAATTATTGCTTCAGCAATGTGGTGACCAATTGTATTGTACAAAACATGTTCGATCTGTCAAAAATCCACTTTAGACAATCGAATTAAAGCATCTTGTCAAAAATTAATTCCGATATTGTAGCAATATATTTAAAGCGATGAGCACCAAAATGGCAGTCAAAATACAAAAGTCAGTGTTCGTTACGGTACATCACCAAATGTCGCCCTGGCATTCCATCATGGGGAATTAGGTTAATCGGCTACTTTTAAGTAAATGCGCATAGCTTTAATTTCTTATACACATTAGCGATGTCCTATACGGCATACGCAGCATTTCTTCAAATTTCCTGATATTAAGTGAGGAGGGTGTTGAAGAGAAAATCCAACTCACTATGTGAAATTAGAAAGTATCTTAGACCGCCATCTTAGCTTGGGTGGGCAAGTGTTACTATTCCAATGTTAATCGTTAGCGTTAGTTCTTGTCGTGACATATCGGTAGAAAATGCATATAGTGTATCATAGCAGGTAGCAATACGCAATTGTTTATTGTGATAGCTATGAAGTGGGGTTGTACTTCTCAGCTATACCATGAATCTTAGCAAGCAACAAACAACACATCCTTGTTTATAAAGCACAAACATGTAGAATTAATGCTACGGCTGTCATTTGGCCTGCTTGTCTCACTGTTAGTTGTGCTGTAACCTTTAATTAAATTTGCATGGTAACACCATTTGAACCTCGTTTAGCTGAACTTAGCAGGTTTCAATCGTATTGATAACCACGACAAATCAAAATAGAATAGACACCCGTATGTGGGTATTATATCCATATAAGCGGTAGTGTCCCGTATCAAGCTTAAAGTGATATATTGTGAATACCAGGTTCTGAAATCTGGATGATTGTTTTCACCAAAGTAGTCCAACCACTTTCATTGCAAATGAAGAGTTTTGAAAAGTTAAAATAAGTTAGTGACCCCACAGGACATGTTATTCAGTTGAAATGAACATTGCCATACACCAGGCTAGATCCCCACAAACGGGCGAAGTGGTATGTCTGGTTCTTGGCTTTCCTCGTCTTCAGTTAATTGGTGGTAGCCACACAAAGTGATTCGCCCAATATACGAAAGGTGGCTTGGCATGAACACGGTGGTCTTCCGGTGTCATGTCATCAGTTTGATTTATTATGTCCAATATACTCTGGAATCCAGGTTCTTAATACTGAATGACATTATGGGGTAACGCAGTCCACTAACTTCTTACAACATAATGTGAAGTAATATTTGGAGTTAATAACAGATGACGTGCCATGTTGATTCTGGTTATAACGTTATCGTGAACCAAAGGAAATGTGGAAATGAAGGAAGTCGAATTAGCACGCGTAACTACGGAGGTGGCCATGGTTCACTATAATAATAATAATGGCATCTTTCAGATCATATTATATAGGCCGATCCATATATATCCTAATGACTCAAACTGTTCTAATTCTATTCGACCAGGAGTTATCAGATCAGTCTGGCTATATCCCATATATTGTATATATCATGTTGCATTCATGCATCTTGATACCCCCCCCCCCCCCCACCCCAACCAAGTGGCATATGTAGATTAACTTCAGAAGAACACGGTCGTGGTGATGCTATTGTACGAAGAGCCCCATACATGTTCACGTGAAAATCAATCCAGTTTGATCAGATAGACTTTAGTTTAAAGGTACTCAACCCGATAAAACTCCTCTCAATTACTATTTCAATGGCTTCGGGGGTCAAAAATATTTGATTCGAGTCGAGGAAGTCACCCATCAAAGCTCAGATTTGTTAGATATCGATTTTAGAAATCTATTATTTTTCATTATCGGGAATACTATCTGGCCCAGAACTCAGTCAAAATTGCGTTAAAATTACCACTTGATTTTAGAGTTATTCATCATTGTCTGTTTGAATAGATTTGGAGTACACATCCAGAGCAGATTACGGCAGTTATTAGTACTCATCTCGAGAACATAACAAATTTGAAAAATCAATATCTAATAACTCTGAGCTTTGTTTGATGGGTTCCTCGACTCGAATCAAATATTTTTTACCCCCAAAGCCAAAGAAATAGTAATATAGGACCCTCTGATCGGATTGTTGTTGTTGGAATCTGTTGTGATGGGGACCCTCGTTACGGGTTGAGTACCTTTAAACAGTATTTATTCCATGAATAACACTATTAGTATACGTTTAACGTGGACCGGATTCGACATCAACTGTGCAGGCTTATGTGAATAATTTCCGGGAATGATTTTATATTCACCCCACCTAACGATAGTGTTATGGTCCAGATACACATTAGCGCTACTTGTATATGAGACGAACTAATTATATACATTTGTACATACATGTAGTGATACATAAATATGCTAATATCGCTGTAATACAAGTAAATATATTGCTTGAGTTCTAGTTCAAATTTGTCAAGATCCCATCTTGGTCGTCATAGTAATGTACGTGTGGAAATGTAGCGGTACTTAGTATGAACTGGTGACAAGAAGCAGTCTAAGCATGAGGCAATCATCAACACTTTTTCCTGCACATATGTTTGCCAGAATGGTAGAATGGGGTTTCTGATCATTTTGTGTCGATTTTCCATTCCAATCACCAAGAGTACCCATACAAGGATTGATTTTACGAAGACTTTTATGGATATTATGTCAGAAAACGTCCGTGTAATTTCAACAGACTATCCAACCTCGTTCATCTACCAAGCCTATGCCGGCGGTATACATGTATAATGATGAAATGGAAAAGAACAAAGTATAGCTAGAATATCTGAACCAGGCCCCGTGCGATTTCCTGGTTTATATTTTCAATTTCAGGCTTCAAAAGCCCGCTACTGTTAGCTACACTCTTAAAAATACAGCTACTATATAGTACCTATATAGTATATAGGCACTATCCTTGCCACTGGGTTAGTGCCTAAGTTTAGGTACTATATAGTGCCCATATGATATAGCTACTATAACGTACCTAATTAGGTATTATATAGTGCCTACATTTAGGTATATATAGTACCTATATGATATAGCTACTATAAAGAACCTAATTAGATATGACATGGTACATAATTAGCTACTATATAGTAGCTATACAGCAATTAGGTATTACATAGTGCCTAACTTTAGGTACTATATAGTACCTATACATGATATAGCTACTATAAAGTACCTAATTGGATATTGTATGGTACCTAATTAGCTACTATTTAGTAGCTATACAGCAATTAGGTATTATATAGTCCCTAACTTTAGGTAATATATAGTACCTACATATGATATAGCTACTATAAAGTACCTAATTAGATATTATATGGTACCTAATTAGCTACGATATAGTAGCTATAAAGCAAATATGTATTATATAGTCCCTAACTTTAGGTAATATATAGCTTGCTTTATTCAATATTTTATAACGGAGGTCTGATAAACTCATCTTCACCGACTCATCCACATTTGCAGACCCCTGATTGTTCATCTCTGCTAAGAGCTGAAAAGAAAAATTTAAAAAGTTAAATAAAGTTCAATAAATGTTTTAATTCAAGTGTCAATGTTCTGGAACTCAACTTTGTGGAATGAGAACATAATAATTCGCTGGTTAATTTGAAAACAAAATTAACAAGAGGTTGGATTATTATTGAAGTAATGGTGACGGTGTGTGTGTGTTTATCATTTGATGTTGATATAATGATAATAATTTCCAACAAATGTGGTGCTAATACTAACCTCTAAATGCCGATTTTAATTCAGACAATCCCGCGTCGTCCAGCCATTTCGCAACAGCATCTTCCGTCCAAAGTTCAACAAAGTCATTGGAAGCGTCCATCTTTATTTGTCTTGATTCTTCGATTAAAAATGGCTGCTCGAAAAATTAGAAACGCCGCCTGCGAATATGCCCTCTGGCGGGAGCGTCTGTCAAATAACAGGTGGGCGTAATTTGGTTTATCCTGAATGCGATATAAGTTCCACACTATAGGCACTATCTACGATATAGCTACTATATCACCCCAATAACCAATATGTGTTACATTGATAGGCACTATAGCTACGATAGGCACTATATAGTCGCTATAAGGACCCCGAGTTCTGTGAGTGTATATACAGTAATCTGATTGAGTCCGTCGCTAGACCTTTTAGTATACGAGTAGATAAACTCAGTCGTTATCGATATGCAAGAACGTATGGCGATCACATGCATGATTTGAGCATTAGTAGCTGACATCGCCTGAAGTTGGAAACTTCACTATTATCTCCACATACAACGTAGGTCTCTATTACATTATTTATATAATATCAGAATCGAGTTTGGCACAAGTCCATATACTTAACGTGCTTGAACATATATTTCAGTTTTATATATTTCTCACCGAAAGCCCATGTATGATAATGATTTGCGCATGTACCTTTCTTGAACGCTGTGATATATTTCGGAAATATATCTATTTTAATGTCAAATTTCGCCATTTCCGCCACATTGGCTGCCATCTCGATTACAATGAGATATTAATAACTCCGGATAATCTAAACCACAGTACATATATTCATATATCTAACACCGATATATCGTGCTCCTGTTGTGGACATGTTATTTGACGTGTGCAAATAAAATGTTTGGCGAATTTTCACGATGCTTATTTTGACAATAATTGTCATATGAACTCGCATATTGAGTCATTGCGGAAAGACAACTACTATGAATGTGCCGTAACATGGCGAATATTTATTTGGAAGAAGCAAATTAGTCTACTACATTCACCTTCTACATGACAGAAACGTAATTGGATGAAAAAGGGTAAATGTTTCGTATTATCGTATTTTGGCCGCCATCTTGGAAGCCATCTTGGATTAAGTTGACAGTTTCTGGATCCAGTTAGATGTAAATACATTATGTAATGATTATACTCATTTCCATCATCGATTATTTCTAAATTTCTATAAGGATATAATTAGAAAATAAAAAAGTATATTTTAGCGAAATTCATACCAATTCCTTTAAATCATCGCATTTGGAGAAGACAATCAAGGTTATGATTCAAGAAATCAACTAATGTGATGCCTAAGTGAGTTGTTATCAAGATTGAAGAGAAGTATATTCCCTAATCGTCACCAGTTCGATACAATCGGAAATGATGTAGGCGACATGTATGGAAAATCATCAATTTCCCACTTCCGGTCGCCATTTTGGCGGCCATCTTTGATCGAGAGGACAAATTTTTATATAAAAATATAACATGCCGTCACACCATACATGGTACAAAAGGATTGTCATTTATGTTATATCAAAATTATATTTTTATCATGAAATCTAACAATGGCGAACTTAAAAAAATGAGCATGGCGGCCATCTCTGTGACGTCATCAGACCACCCAGTCGCGACCCCAGGGGGTCTAACAAACTTTTTTCTGAAGTAGAGACCATATACTGACTGGCTCATGAACATGGTCTCTATATTTGTTCATGAATTCCCCACGGGAGCCTAAAATCTGACATAAGCGACTCTACTAACACCACCAAGTCCACCACAAAGTCTTATGAGGTGCCAAGCTCCGTGCAGAGTTCAGTCCCCTGCGCAGGACTTACCGCTGCCAGCACCTACACGTAAATTGTAGTAATGTGAAGAAACGTCGCATTTATTTATTTGAGATTTGTGTAGGTTACACTTCATTCTGCATTATTATGAGAAACTGAACTGTCCATATTTATTTGAACACGGTCTAGATCAAGCCAGAACGAATTGTAACTGGCAAAACACTTCAATAAAAAATGTTATATTTAATTAAGAAAATACACGTGCCGGCAGCGTTCAGACATCGCGTGGCGAGGGGACTGAACACTGTTTTGCAGCTTGATGAGATGCATGTCTCTGAGGATCTCTGAGATAGTATGCTGCCAGTTTCAAATCGAAGCATATATATATATTTTCAGATTCATCTAATTCAAATGAGTTAAGTCACTAATTCAATCATTTGCACCAGCGGCTAAAATGTAGAAAATAGAGTTATGCTTCGTCGACCATTAGATTTCTTGCTGTTGGCTGGTCGTCAAGCCTGGAGGAAATTTGTAATGAAGGTTGCCTTGTGCCATTTTAATCAGGAATATCTTCTCTATAACATATAACAAAATCCGATAATATCCGCTTTGAACAATTTTTATCTCACCTGAGACGAAGTCTCCGGTGGAGCTATAGTCATCACTTCTCGTCCGTCAACAATTCTTTAAACATCTTCTTTTCCAGAAACATAAGACCGAATGGGTTCATATTTGGTGTGGATATTCCGCAGGTGACTAACATTCAGATTTGTTAAAATGATGTCACCAAGTCAAATGGTTGCGAAGCCAGGACCATAACTCTTCCCCTCCATAGTAATTCTTAAAACGACTTCTTCTCAAGAACCATCAGGCCTATTTTAACCTTATATTTGGTATGGAGGGTCCTTGGGTTACTAGGGTTAAGATTGGTTGAAATGGGGTCATCGGGGCACACGTGGGTTGAGCCAGGGTCACAACTTAAACAAATAAAAACAAGTTAGATTGAATTCCTTGCTAAATTTAAAAAAAATTGAAATTGAAAAAAGGGACCATTTAATTTAGAATTTACTCCTTGCTCCATTTTTTTTTATGAAAATAAAATTTTTAATATCAAATTTTAATTTAAAAAATCTAATCACGTTATAACACCCACCAGGGTACACCGACCAAATTTAGATGAAATCGGCCCAGGGGTCTGGGAGAATAATCACGAATAGACAGATCGTTGTCATTGCCAATTGAAGGGTCAAGTAAGTACATGTACCCCTGTTACACGTGTTGTTCTTTCACATTCCTAATGCCGCAATATACTTTGAGAAGTCATCTCTTTTACTAACAACAATATAAAGCTTATGCCACTCTTTCTCACGTCTGCCTGTCATTCTCTCCAATGTGTCTTGTGTATGGAATGAGATCTGATCTTATCTTGTATCATTGGCACTGTTTATTAAACAAATAACAGAAACTGCCGGATAATGTTTATTTGTATCGTTCATTTCAATTTAAATGAGATTAATTCCAATGCTCTTTGTTCTATTCAGTTGTACATGATTGTGGCTATATCATTTCCCACCCTAGTCCATATAGTGTTATTCTTCTTTGCTCATTACTCATGGAAACTTGCTATTTTAGGATTACTCCAGCTGATTATTCAGTCAAAATCTTGGTCCGTCTTTCCAGCTTTATGTGAGCTTGCGTTCCTTCGTTTTCCAGTCAGTTGTTGTGTTAACTGGCGGAGATTTACCGGTATGGAAAACTCTATATATCATGTCATGAGACTCTGCTCTGTCTACGCCCGTAGAGATCATACTCCACAAGTTCAAAACCTGGAATATTGTTGATGTTCTGTTAGGGGAGTTTATAATATTGACGGCAATGCAGGTGATATATTTCGTAGTTAATATCTGTTCCTTAATAATGTATTTCACAACAGATGGAGGTCCTAGTTTTAGCCCCCCTCCCTGACTTGTTTAATCAATGTAATAAGTTCCCCGTCACAACATCAAAAAGTTTTCAGGTTTCGAACGGTGGAATATGATCTCTACGTAGAGATTGTGACTCGAGAGACAAACAAGTTGTCTTCGATGACCAGCATGCACCTTGGTATTAAAGCCTTTCATGACGGGAGCTGGGCTGGTGCAACATTAAAGATCATGTGCCAGTGTATTCTCTTATATATATATATGCGGGTCTCCCATATATAGGGAGCCTCGCACATATAAGAGAATGCACTGGCTTACCAGGTCAAGGTAAATATTATTAGGCCAATGTATTCTCGTATATATTGCAAGGCTCCCTTTCGAAGACTAAGTTGTATAAGAGAATGCATTGGCACAGGGTTTTCGCAATATTTCAGGAGCTTGAAACACCAGTAATGGAAGGGTTAAATACCACGCAAAAAGATCCTGTCTGAAATTGCATTGAATGCCGACGAAACTCGTGCCCTTTCGACCCCGCGCCCATGCATATGGAACATTTAGATTTTATATGATATCACAATTATTAACAATTCAAACCCAAATGATTTGTGCGATCACAGCGGTTCTTCTGTGATCCTTGCATAACTCAACCAAGAAGCATTGAGCTCCCCTCGACAACGACGATTCATTAGTGGGGAACCAATGTGATTACTGCTATAATGAACCACTGGGGTAGAATAATTCGAAATTTGATACTCGAATCTTTATAATTGTTACACCATCAAACACCGGTCCAACACGCGTTACTTCTATTAAATTTAAATTTTCAGTATGATCGCTCTGAACGTTTAACCCTTTCTATACTGAATGGATTCTCCCAATCAGTTACACAAGTATATACATTGGAATGGTCTATTATTCATCTTGGGATGATAAAAGTGCAGAATGAGCCCCATTTATTGGTGGGTATAAATGTTCAGATAATAAGTTACAATATGGTCGTTTGTTGAACTTATTATCTGAACATATACTATATATGGGATAATTACTCATCAATGAGTATTTGGTATATAATGGATTAGGTATAGTCTCCACTTTTATGATAGTCGTCCCGGTCCACGCGCTTGATATATACGACACAGGTACCCAGAACAATAACTGACCCCACCCCAATAATACTATTCAATATATAGAGGATTAAGTATTATTGGGGGTGAGTCAATTTTTGTTCTGGGAACCTGTAATATGTGACCCGCCATATCAAATCCAGTCGTAAGTCGGGATTTTTTTTACCCTGTGCCAATGCATTCTCTTATATATGCGAGGCGACCTATTCGACCATAGGTCGCCTCGCATATATAAGAGAATGCATTGGCCTAACAATTTTTTACAATTTTAATATTTTTTCTTGTATTCTTTAAAAATGTTATAATTTCACCCATACAGAGCCCCAGACAAACATGAGCAGACGACACTCTTCTATATGCTTCTATATATGTGTGGGGCTCCCTGCAGGGTATTGGATGTTTTTTAGTTTATGTCCTAAAAATTGTAAGAAACATTTATTTTAAAAAAATGATAAAAAATTGTTAGGCCAATGCATTCTCGTATATATGCGAGGCGACCTATGGTCGACTCGCATATATAAGAGAATGCATTGGCACAGGGTAAAAAAATCCCGAATTACGAGAATTTACGACTGGATTTGATATGGCGGGTCACATATACGAAGCCATCATCGTTCTTGCACATATCCATGATATCCACACCCGGCACTCGAAAAAGGGCGTTTTTTATACTCCCTCCCTGATGTTCGGCAGACATAAAGGACGTTTTACCCATTGCTGTTTGGAACATTGGAATCAGTTCATAAATTCCCGCCACAATCATATGCAAGTCTCTCTCTGGTTTACCATGTTAGGATATTGTGCACAGGATTATAATTATATGCCTCCATAATAAAGTAAATAAGCTTCAATTCCTGAAACGAAACATTAGGCAGGTTGTGTTATAGCTTTTATTAGCCAGATCAGACACAAGTACGTGTAACTTAATACGTGTGTTGTCATTGACAACGAAAGTCACCTGACTCACGCGACCATGACACCTACATGTACACGGTCAATCCGTTCAGAAGTTTTGTGTCATCATCAATCTTTACGAAACGTGTAGCGAAGAGATTTGCAGGCGTGAATGTTTTTAATTTGGCTGAAGCCAGTTGTGGCTTCTTGTATATACTCGCTGGTTGAAGCCAGTTGTGGCTTCTTGTACTCATTGGAACATAACGGACATCAACATCATGACAACATGCAAGTAACATTCATCGCGGTTCTTTTATCCGCTAAACATGTCCAATAAAACAATAGAGTTGTCCCGCTTCCTCTATATCCGAAGATTATTAACGCCCTCGGGTGAATACTGTCCTAGAGATTCTAGATAGCTATGGTTCGCTGGGCATTTTATTTATAGATAATGGTTTTTTTTCCGGTTGTGACAAGTGACAATTTGCAGTAGGTCCCTATTTGCGGAGGTCTATTTGCGGAGGTCTCCGAATTCGCGGAGATCCCCTAAAATGGTCGAAATATGTTGATTTTAATGATGGAACGGGTGCCTATATGTGAATTGATACGTATTATAAACAAATAACAACACGATCAGCATGATAGTGGTTTGTTCTATCAATCATATCATCATCATCATCATCATCATCATCATCATAGTCTTGCTACTTTTCGTCCCAATAACATTATTTGCAATGCTTGTTTACAAATATATGTATCGTCATTCGATATTTACTTGTGAGTCACATTATCATATTATACGTGTCGTCGAACTCGTATTTTATATAATAGAAGAATGAGTCTATGTATATTTTGAATTGATCGAGTGTTGGAGCCTCAACAGCGAAGTCTGGCAGAGAGTTCCAGCTATTTACCACCTCTGCGTGAAGAAATATTTTCCTATGGCCTTGTTAACAATGGGCATCTGTAGCTTGTTATTATGTCCTCTTGTTCTTCCTGATGAATATCTTTCTAATACGTCACAGGCATTGATATTGTAATGACCATTCAACAGTTTATATACCTCGATTAGATCTCTAAATATTCCATATTTTAAGGACATCAGATTGAGTCTTATCATTCGGTCTCGGTAGCATAGAGTATTGATTTGACGAACTTCTAGTTTCGTTGCTTTTCTTTGTATTTCTCCAACACAGTGCTTTCGGATATTTGTGATTTGGGCTCCATGCAGAGTTACAGTATTCGACTGTGCCGATTATTTGAGAAGCTTTATTGTTTTAGGGTATTGTAGGAAGGCTAATCTGGCCGTGTCAAATTGAGCTATAGGGATGGGATATCTCGCATGACAACACATTTCGGGTTTTCGTGAGGTGTGTATTCGCTTTCGATGTTTAGGTATGAACAATGGCTGGGCCATGCACTGTTGGCGGGAACACAATTGCCTCCGCATTTATAAGCTTTCTGGTGTGGTGAATGAGAAACTTGCAGTAATAATCCGTAGTTATTTTGTAATAAATTGAAGGATTAGTTGTTTTAACGGAATTCTGAGGCGGTGCATTCATATAACCAATATATTTTATATTATAAATTATATTTATGGCAAATAATATGATCTTGAGGGCGTTACGATTTCTGCTTATGTGTTTCTTGTCTATACAATGTTCACCAGACGCTGGCCGATACAAAGCGTGTAGGATCGGCGCCGTAAAATCACATGACTTTATTCCGCCAAATGCATATCCATAGCATACAACACCATAGTAACACACGGTACGTACAAGTTACACGTACGTGTGACTGATCCTGGCCAATAGCGATCATTATGTAGCTTACTACATGGGCGAACGACATTCAAAACGCCGAACCGTGTCTGCAAGAAATCCAAAAGTATATACAAATACAGAACTACGAGTGTGTTAATCGGTTTGTTGATACGCCACGAGTGTTAGCGCGGAGGATACAATGAGTGGTGTAGCCTCGACTTCTAATGTTCCGTAATGAGACAAGTGCCGTATACCAACAAACCCATTTACACATGTATCGTTCTGTGTTTATTACACGCCATGCACCCTATGCTTCGTCGAATTATCGCTGTGTTGCAAACCAGCGAGATAATTGGACGGCTCTCAAATAGGGTGTTGATACGACCGTATTTTTTCTATTTGATGACGGCACACTGATAATGGAGGACTTTAGCGAGAGGCTAATAATCTAAGTACAACGCCATATGTGGCTGTATGTCACACGTGTGTCTGTATGACTGTGTGTGTCTGTATGACTGTATGTATGTATGTATGTATGCCATGTGTGTCTGTATGACTGTATGTCTCTATGACCAAATAATTAAACCATTTATTTTTGTGATTTTTCGTGACTGAAATTCCACCTTAGATTACTATACTCAGTTTATTCCTTATAAAGAACTAACATCATGGACCGTATAATCTGCTCCATTGGCTGGTGAATTATATTTTGGTATAATCAGGGGAAATGATAAAGAATATAACGAGGCTAGTTCATTCCAAAAGACTTTGTGGTAAACATGAGACAATGCATTCATCAACTAATAATAATCGCGTATTACCGGGTGGGTGCACTCTTATAACTAATGTGGGGAAACGATTACACATCAAATGTGTCAACCCGGTTAATACACATAGCAATGTGTAGTTTTACATACAAATACATTGACCAAGTGCCGCTCTACACATACTGTGTACATTTTATTACACACAATTGTGTAAGAACGTAGAGCGTGCGCATTGCGTGCCTTCAGTTTCATAGTCTGCTACATGACGGCGATATTGTTTGAGTATATGTTTTCTCAATACCCATGTAATTTTGAGTGACGAGAATAAACAAATTGTAGACAAGGAATGTAATTCAGAATTCCGACTTTTGAGTATTGTATTAATGATATATGAGGATATATTTGTTAAAACTTTCATGAAGAATACTGCTCTTACTCTTGTTTATATGATTGTTGTAATACGTTAATACTAATCACGTGCAACCACGCCACGACCATGGTTTGTTCATTTAAAACGAGAACTCACACATGACAGAGCAAAATATAACGTACCATTGTACGCCATGAAAGTTTTAACATATAAATCTCCATTTTCCATGAATACTATATACCCACAGTTCGGAATACTGAACTTTACATTCTTGTCTACGATATAAATGTGTAAGAATTTACACAAAATGTGTAAGGGACAGGTGTTGATTTTGTGCACACCAGTGTGTATAAATGTGTAAAAATTGACCCATTTATTGTGTAAAATATGTTTAAGATAAAAAATGAATAATTGTTGTGTAGCAGGGCTACACGTTGTGTGTAGAAACCCTACACATTAGTCATAAGTGTGCATGTGGGGTGGGGGTATCCCCCATGCAGCCACCTGAATCCCCTGAAATTAGCGTACACACAGAATAATAACCTGACTATCGCGCGCGACGAAGCGTTTAAGTTGCTTTCGGTGTGAACATAAAAATCGCGCTTTGAACTGCTACGGACGTTAAAAAACGGCCGTTATAATCGCTCGCTCGCGCCCGGTGTGGAACGACCTTACGCAACATAACCCCAAGTATAAGATGAACGGATGTGGTCGTGCTGAAGGGTTGGAAAACGTACGATATTAAACATTTTAGCCCGCGGGGAACTCGACCATATATAGAGGGCGATAACCACCCACGGAGGGCTAATATATAGCGGGGATGATAAACCATGGATTATCACCAGATTCATTACAACTATTAATCCCCACAAAAAAATCGAAAACAGTGCAGAATTTATACATGTGAAGCCATATAATTTGAGGACAATATCAAAGGAATCGCAATCACTGGCACCGGAAGCAACCATGCATGGGCAAGGAGCCATTCCATGGAGTAAAGGCCGAAAAGTTTCAGTTCATATGCTTAATATGACACAGCCTCACACTGAGTCACACAGGTCAGCGACTTGCAACTGATGAAGATCCCATTGGTTTATATTATCTTTTGACTTTTCAAACTTTACGTCTTTTAGCTTTTTCCTTAATTTACAATTTGTTTTGGATTCTTTGATTTTAATTATCTTCTTTCGATCTGTACGTTCCAAATTACTTTTCAAAAATCTTTTAAGCCGCTCAACACACTATATCTGCATGTGATTGGGACCCTGACCGTAGTATATTCCCCCTTCTTTCATATACTTTGCAGACACTCTCCTCTAAATTATTCTTGATATCCATTTACATTTTTTTGCACCACCAATATTATATGGGTAAACTTATATAACGAATATGTTTAAGCCATTTTTTTCTTACTAAAACCTCTGTTGACTAACAAAAAGGCCTTTGGTCAACCTGCCAGTGCATTACTCCGACTTGGTCTCTGTCATTCTAGTGTGCTAGGTTTGGTGTTACTTATCCTGGAACTCGTGTTACCTGGTCAGACACCCACTTACCTGATTGGTTACACATAAAATCATGTAATTTGAGGACAATATCAAACGAATCGCACCAACTGGCACCGGAAGCAACCATGGGCAAGGGGCCAATTCCAGAGAACTTCCAGAAAACCCCACTAACTTGACAACATATAATGAATCTATTACTATATTATAGTATTACCATCTCTGAAAGCATAAAGGGTACTATATATTTCATATACATTATATTATATTACAACGCATGTATGTGCATTTATATAATGTATCTCATTTTGATATAATCTCTAACACGTCTGATATCACAATATAATCATCAGAATGAAATTAAAAAATTTAATTGAGAACAGAGCACGTATTTTAGTCAGAGGTATTAGTATTAAAGGTACACAATCCGATTCGACCAGGGTTCTGACAAGTAGGATCACAATAGTGCACACAGTGTTATACTAATACTGAACTACTAATCAATGGGTATTTGCATAGAAAGGGTTAAAATCGACTTTAGGGTATAACATGACGTTTCGAACGGGTAATGCCACACGAGAGACTCTATATCATGCTTGATTTTTAATTTTCTATCCATTTTTTGTTTATAGTTTCGACGATTGGGAGGGACAGCAATGATTCTATGTTTTTTTTTCTTGAAATAATAGCATGGCATTATTTGGTATATGCTTCTATGGGTCTAGTAAACACTGACATTAAGTATAACTGGGGGTATTGAACACTGAATATATATTTAAACACATAATATAATTTTTTGATACGGCTAAATGCATTGGTACAACTAAACTTATATATATAACAGTTACTATAGCAGAACACGATATCAAAATTATGATTTTTAGAAACTGATAAACCCTGAGTTCTTGTCCAATGGCTACAACAAGATGTGACACCCGGGTACAATTTGAATCTTATATTCTATTATATTTGTTATATTTTGTGATTAATTCTGATTTAATTACATGCCCGATAATAATACCTGACTTATACATATGCTAACAGGTTCCCATGGTTAGCGATATCTAATACAATCAATAGCGAGTGTTCGTGAAGTGTGTGGAAAGGCTCGCGGTCAAACCATCGGGGTGTCAACTCAATCGAAGTTGCTGAATCTCTTGATCCCGATCACATTCCCTCTCAACAAGAGAAACGGACAAATAGTCAATTCTTGATAAGCGAGATCACTGAGTTGCTATACCATATTTGATCCATCCATCCAGTCCCCATTCCGCGGTTTATGTGCTATATACAGGTCAAAGTTCTGGAGTATACATAGCATTCCATATAATGGATTTTTTTTCTCCATATAATTCCATATAATGAAGTTTGGTTCCGACGCATGTAAGTTAGTACATGTAAATAAGTAGTTTGTGTATTATTGATCAATTTTTATTCCGGAAGCGACAAATACAACCCAATAGTATACAAGGTTTAATCTGATGTATGTTCAAAGATCATATATGTATGTCGCTGTTCTTGTAACATTCGTGTTTTTTCCATAGGAATATATAAAAATTTCACCAAACAAGGTTATTCTTGTCTGGAATCTGCCAGTTCAGCGACTCTCGGTAATGAAAACCTTCTGGTCGGCTGGTTTCGTTGGGTGATAATTCATTACATCACCGCGATCAAACACTTACGGCTTTCTAACTGTTAGCATTTATGACCATGAAAATCATCTCCACATGGGTTCATTAGTCCGAATAATTGTCAGGTTTTAACTCCTCGCTAGAAATGTGACAGTTCAGTAACCTACACACATATTCCCACTTGGTGTTGTATTGTTTCTGCGAGAAGAGCTTGAAACCAGTTTTCTCCCGCTGGGATATACAGGAAGTGTGATAGCAATGTCATCTATGAGAATCTGATCGGGAAATTATCACGAAGTTAAAGGGACACAATGCCTTCAATGTGGGTTCATGCGAAATAAGTAAATTTCATAAACGTCCGTAAAACAACTATCATCAACAAGTACATGTGAACATACATGTATACCTTACTCGTATTTAAATTCGCGCTGTACTATTTTTCGCGCACCCATCGGTGTGCGAATTTAAAACTGAGCGAAAAATAATACGACTCATAATTTTATACCAAAGGAATATAAGAGGGTTATATTAGATATATATTTATTGTATGCCTCCTATGTGGAGAAGAGCTAGTATATACAGAAAGGTGACAATATAATATATATACATGTACATGGTTATAACAACGTCGTTGACAACACACCAACACAGAGCTGCGGTATATGTTTTAATGTAGCCATATGCGTGTGAGCGAGAGTGCATGTCTATAATGTAGCAGTTATGATATGCGAGTGCTATTCGATAATATGGCGAGTATTTATGACAATATATTATACTATCTACACTAATATGAAATTGAGTTCCCACGAATAAAACGACACATGGTGAGCAGGTAAGTTGATGAGTCGAGAATAATAACCTCCATTTGATGCAATACTTCGTCGGGAGGGTTAACGACCTCTGACCCAAGAAGAAAAGCACATAGTGTAGAGTCACTGATTGTGTCAAGATATAAGTACGTTGCTATTCCATAGTGGTTAAGTATGTGGTCGAAATAACCATTCCTCATGCAAGTGATGTGATCGGAAGTGCAGTAGCGCAACACATGCAGAAGTTCATTGTCATAGCACCTCTGACAAGCGTAACACACAAGGTTGTTTTTGTATGTCGTTTTGTTCAAAAGGAGTCCGAGATTTTTCAACTTTTCACCATAATGAGGGAATTTTCTAAGTAATACCCATATATTCCAGCTTGCTGATGGATTTGAGTGTATCGTCTGGAATGTTTTCAGTTTTGTGTCTCCGGAAACTGAAGCTAGCCAATCTCTCTCGTAACTTTCCCAAACTGATAGCTGAATTAGACGTTTCCACGAACACTTAGATGGGAAGTTACCAGTTTCCACGAATGAGTCCAGATGAGTTCGTAGACCATATACAGTTGTAGCAGTTCAATTATATCGGGAACAAACCCTGTTGTCCGGCGAGCGAAGAGAGTGAATTGGAAGAACTTCTGAAGAAATATTCTGAGGGGAACCTGGCGATCCTGTGGTATAAATAAATCAGTATACATAACAACGAAAGTTTCTTGATGTGAATTTGTCTCTCAAGGGGCAGAAGTCCAAGCAAGCTCAGGGAAATGCACGTATAGAAGTACGCGATGGGAGAGACTGGATGTGTTTCACGCACACTCGGTAAGACTTCTCCATTGTGTACACTGCAAATAAGAGTGTTCAGGTTTGAACGCGTTCAGCCCCGGATGTGTTCAGTTACTGAACAGTAAGTGTTCAATTTTGAACGTATATGTTCAGAAAACTCATTTATGAACGGTAGTGTTCAAACCTGCATCGACGTTGATCCGCTTGTGTTAGTATACTTAGTTACTTCATATATATATATATATCGTATATGCTTACGGGATTAATGAATACTCGTTTGTGAAAATGATGTCTTGTGACTTCTATTTTGAACAATTGTGAAACTAAATGCGGATGCGCTGGTCTATTTTGCTTCACGGTGAGTTTTGTTTTGTTTTGAGATCGGTAGAAAACATATCAGGGACGTGGTGGCGACACGGGAGAAGGGGCGGGGTAGTTGTAAATTGCAAATCCCAGATATAAAATTACATCCCTCCCCAAATGGAAATTGTCCCATTCAGTCAAATCCGTATCACATATCCGTGAATATATATAGTGTTCATATATTGATCGATACCGATATTTTTATGTTGCCGGTTCATCACTTGTGTAGAAAATCACGATAAAATACGATCCCACGCTATTTGTTTTACACTAATTTCAGTATTGAACGCTGCCGTTCAGTCCGTGTTCGCTTCTCTTGAACATATGTGTTCAATGTGGGACCACGGGCATGGTCATTAATCATTCACGCTTAACTAATGGCATGCGATCCCACTGGACTGTCTGCATTGAGTTCTCTTAGCAAAATAGCAGGTAGCGTCGTCTTTTGAAACATGATATCGTTCCACGCAACTGGCATTAATTAATTTCGGTTTGAATATCTGTGTAGTTTAATGTATATGGATGGACAAAGCCTTCACATTAATGGAACCAAGTCAGTTGCGCCATTCTTTGGCGTTAGATTAAAGGTTCGAAACATAGTTGGTATTTATAGGGTCTTTACTGACAAGAGACAAGGTCAAGTTTATCAATACAGCCTGCACTATACGCATGGTAAGTACCGGTATATGTAATCCAATGTATCATCATAATTATCAGCATATGTGTTTATGTATATATTTATCTAAAAACATGCAAAGTTAAAATTTTGACAATTCAGTTGAAGACATTAGTTGGACATTTCGCACCCAATTGTGGTTGAAATTGTTCTAATTTTTTTGTTTGATATTCCGTCCAGATATTAGTGGGGAATATGCTGATATCGGTAGAGTTTTTGATAATAAGTGAGTGTCTCATTCATGCAGGTACTGTTTAAAACTTCTGCGAACTTTGTCATAAGCATTCTCACGGTTAATTTTCTCGCAAAAACAAAACAAAAACATTTGAGGTCATTGTGAAATATTTGGTGTCACATATATATTAAATTTGATTATATTAGCAGATCTCCAATAAAAATATATTGATGTGCCGGTTATTCGTACATGGATCATTGCTAAATAGCCCATTACATTTTCTAAACTAGTCAACGTGTGCTGTTCCACCGTTTTAATTGGTGATGTTAGCGTGCGGCCAAACACTGAAAGAAATAATGTTTTGTAATTTCGGAAGCGGTGTTGACTGGTGTCTTTGAATTGGTACGGTATTAATATCAGGATATCATAATATGATTGTAAAGCTGGGAAACTCGGAAAAAGGTGCTGGGTGGTAAGATCGCATCCTAATAGCATCCAGAATTGGAAAACTAATATTCTAATATATTAAATTATTCTTTCTTTCAGGAGCTGCATATAGAGCATCGATCGAATATCTGCGGACACTTTGGGCACAACATGTATGGATGCTACAAACTACTCACGTTGGGTGTAGCTGAACTACCAGAAATTATGTGACCGTGGAAATGTCTATTGCTATATTGGCTACCACCGTCAACAAATTCTAGTGACTGTTAAGCCATTACTGCATGGTGTCAGCTGGTGCCAAAAATCGAGAAAGTTCAACAGGAACCGGCACAGAAATACATCGCACATTCAATGTTAAAAGATTTGTGGACTAATGTGTGTGACTAATTCCGATAGTTCAAAGAATTGGACCTAAGATGATAAACCTCACGTCTAGCCTTACCTAAAACATGGTAACTGTGATGCACTGTCCGAGATGTAAGGCGGACATTTTTGTTATTAATTCAGTGGTTGAAGGATATTCCAGATGTTCAGGATGTTCATTCGGCCAACTGGATTTCGTGCGAAATTAATACTGTTGCCAATGATGACCAACACGGCATGGATGTTTTTGGATATACGTATTATTCAAGTAAACGTATAGACTGTTGTGCCATTGATTCATCAGCTTATCAGTCTTATTAAATGTTATTTACCTATATAATACTCACATTTTAATTAGGTTGAATGACCTTATTCCCCAACAATTACATCAGCATTTCATAAAATATACATGCTTCTGTATGGAACAGTTACATTATATTTAAATTATTAGCGATAGCTTCAGCTTGTTCTCAGTAATCATACATTAATAACCACAAAAGTATTGGGCCAGTTAATTTGTATTAGATGTACACAGGAGAAGAATGGCACTAAGACTGTTAAAGTGTGACTACAGACTGTTCACAATTTATCACCCATTTTATATTGAATTTGATCTCGCGTTTGCGAAGCCTTGTGTTTGTGTATATGAAGAATGCTAGTATTTAAATTTAGTTATTTTGTGAACACGTGTGTTCAGATTTTGTTGTTTGAACACATATAAGTGTTCAAAAGCTGTTGCAGTGTTCGGAACACATCAAGCGTTCACATATTTCGAACACTCATGTTCAAAATCTGAACATGATGTGTTCAAAACTGAATGCTTATATGCATTCATAAATTGAACACATGCGTTCAAATCTGAACACCGGGGACCGTTCAGAGTAATTGAACACATCTGTTCTAAATTGAACACTGAACAGTGTTCATTATCTGTTGCATTTTTGGCGTTCAAATTTGAACACTTTTATTTACAGTGTACATGGCAGTTCTGTTCGGCAATTCCATCAATTCACACCCATATAGGGCTTTGGGTAGTGCTACTGATTGTAGCAGACTTGTCATCGTTATTGGTGTGCACATTTTGAATAAACTTTTGCCAGCCAAACTGAAATAAGATTTCCTCAGCTTTTCAGATAACAGGGAACAACGGATGGGCACGCACTGAAATTTGCACTGTTTAATACCGAGATGAACACATTCCGTCGATTCAATTAGTGGACTGCATGTTACCAAGAAGCCACGTCCTGTTGCTTGCAGAATGTTGGTGCTTTGTCTCATTGAAAACAACGACGACGCTCTTTGTATTTGAAAATTCGAAACGCCATCGCTGACTGTATTTATAGCAAATGTCAATCAGGCACTCAAGACCGGATTTGGACAATGAAATGAGAGCAATATCATCAGCAGCCGAAGGTGCCGCACAAGAGGTATTTCCTATATGTAAACCGTGTTCAGAATCGCAGAGAGAGTTCAGTAGTTCATTTATGAATACCAGATAGAAGAAAGGGGACGTTACTTCCCCCTGTCTTGTTCCTTGTAAGATGTCCAATGGCTCTGAGAGCGAACCGCTATACATTACACGACTGGTGCAATTCCTGAGCATGTTTGCCACTACACGCAGAACTTTACCTTTTAAGCCTAGATCGTATAGTTTTACAAGAAGGCCTTCGTGCCACACACGATCAAATGCCTTCGCAGAGTCCAAAAAACATACAAATGCTCTTGAATCTAAGTCGCCCGCATAGGAAACTGCCTCCTGGAGGGCAAACGATGTCACCAAACAGTTCACTCCTTTCTGAAAGCCGTTCTGAAGCTCGTTTGGAAATCTACCACGGACTTGCCAAAAAGGGAAAATGGCAACCTATTGACCAACTGCTAGACAGAATACGCGACCGGACGAATGCAAATTCCCAATAAGACAAATAAAACCAAACTCAATACAAATATATATAACTACAATATTATGTGCGACATATTGTGTCTTATGAATACATGTTCTTTCACTACACTGTTATAAATTATGTTTCTATATTATGTATGTATACACTTGACCATATTTGGTGTACAAGTATAATAAATTGATTGATTGATTGATATATTTACATGCGGGGAAACGAATCTTAACGACATTATCCATATGTATAGGCTACACGTAAAGCATTTAATCATGATTCGATCTTTCGTGTTCAAATGCTTCTAAGAAATAAAAATATTGTAGCCTGGAGTGCACGAAAGAATTGTTTCACAACCCTGCGTCCATGGGGTGACACTGTGGTCAAACAATCAGTTATGCATTCAAAACACGCAACCAAGAGTTGATTCTTTCTGAAGTCAGCAAGTCAAGTCAAGTTCAGTTCCAGGATGTCCATACATATTTATTAAATACCAGCATGATAAATTGTACCATGCATGCATATAAGCACGCATCTTCACACTGAAATGATGATGCAGTTATATTCGATGTATATTTTCTTCGAGGTTGTCTTTATATATACACATGTATCATTAGTGATAATTAAGAACTGAAAATGTCAACAGATACAAGACATTAACGAACATATTTCTGTCAGTTTTGAATTCGCGCACCATGGTGCGCGAATTCAAAGTGCGCGAATTCAAACCTGAGCGAAAAATAGTACTGCGCGAATTTAAATACGAGTAAGGTAGATAGTCTTTGTTCTAGATTCATTATTATAACTATCCAATAACGATATTTCGCATCGAAACCATTGTTATATGTAAACATTATTGATAGAGTGGAACTGGAATTAACCATAAAAGTCAACATTTTTTGAAATGCCGCTTTAGTTATCATAACCGATTAATTTAATAATACTAACCACAGTCAACTATAGTATAAAATTGCCCAAAACGTGTTATTTATCAACATTTTGTTCAACAAAATTTGGCCGACCCTAGTTAAAACCCAGAGCCACTTGATTTTAGGTTATTCATCTTCATCCACAATTTGGCACGATACCGTCGGCTTGACTTATATTTGCCAGGCCGCCAAAAATTACATATCTTGGGAAATAACAAATTTCAAAAATCGATATCTGATCACTCTGAGCTTTGATGGATTCGGTTCCTCGACTCGAATCCAATATGTTTTACCCCCGAAGCCAAAGAAATAGTAATTTGGGAGCGTTAAATCGGATTATGCATCTTTAATAAAAACTAGACGGTAAACAATGAAAAAGATAAAAACATTGAACAGTATTCAGAATAGCATATGCATGCAAACTAAAATATTTGAACCCCGGCCCGACGGCGAGCGCGCCTTGCGACTCAAAGTCCGACGTCAATACCACACGGCCACCGAAGCAACCCCAAAAAAGGAAGCTCGAATGGCTGCTGTATTCTGACGTCGCACTTAGGACACTATATGCACATTTTATCCCACCCAATCCAAAAAAAATTTGCACTGTCTCAAAAATCAAATTTGCTTCTAAAAATAGGCACCTGGTGTGTTGTATAGTCCCAAGCATGTTCTAAGAGCAATGCTCGCCATGTTTCGGAGGCATAGCATATATAACATTGCTACTGTGCTGTACCTCCTATACACATATATAAAATATTTGAACTTACTACACTCTTAGCGATGTTTTCGAAATTTCATTATTGGAGAACTATGAATAATGAATATAAGAACAATGTTTATATATCTCTCCATGTTCTTCTTTGTAATGTTTTTACATACAATTATATTTGTTTGCACATTTACCCTCATCGATCCTATAGACTAGTATAAAGACAGCATTGAATGGCTGTTGGCATTGAATGGCGTAGTTGGCTCAAACCACAAGTAGACCACGTGTTTATAGAAAACACTTCTGGAACAAACATTTGTATATCCGCTAAGAAATAAAGTTACAGACCCTTTGTCGCCGCTTGTACAAATTTGTGCATTTGCATTGTGAAAAGTGCTGGCTTAAAGGAGTACTGTACTTTTACTTGGCACACAGTGCCCCTTTAAATGGTGCCATGCCAACATTCCGCATGCATTTCATGTTACTAACCCGAGTCCGGATCTTACAGTATCACATCCAGGTTTGACAACAGTTCCAGTGTGGATTAGCTATGACAAAAACGTCCAGATGTATGTATAAAACTCATTTCATCGCACTCTCAATACCATGACAAGATTAACACCACCGCCATGAGTGATGAATCTGACTTTTTACACAGACTACTTTTTACTACAGTCGTACAGTTATCGAGAAAATATGTTGACTGATGCAACAATTTTTAAATCTCGCGCCAATTTCAGAGGCATGATTGTCTTGAAGCAAGTGAGGTATTTATGAAAATGTCATATATGTGTACTATAATATATATATATATGCAATTAATTGTTTAATATATATGTGCAAGTATTTGGGCAGCTATTAGTTTAGAAGGAACAACATTCGTGCAACACTGGGCGATCGACTGTATAACATTGCCGGAAGGTTATCTGGAACTATTGTTGAATGAATGGATGCTTTATTCTCAGCTATTTTTACATCGGACATGAGATAATGCGACACGTCAAATTTTCAAGTTTAAATGTTAAAATGAAGAAGGTAAATTATGACTTTAGAGATGGATTCCATGAAGTGATAACGTCTTTAAAACGCGTATTTGGTTACGTCTGTCATCTGCACCGAGAAATTAATCATCGGGATATACCAACCGTAGAGATACAGATTAACATCCAAATTAGAATTGATTGGAAACTTACAAGTCTATGAACTTCTTCCTATCTGATAATGACCACAACAATCGGTGAGGTAAAGCACTACAGAACAAACTGTTTACGATGCGCGGGATTGGTACTCAGCGGGGAATTCCCAGAGCCCCGGATGACGAGGGAGAGTTATGGCCACATGGCGGGGAATTTTCAGAGCCCCGGATGACTGAGGGAGAGTTACGTATTCTGAGACATTACCGGCGAGCCATATCAGACGGAAGGATAAATTACAAGAAGATAAGTTACAGATCACCTTAGGTCAGACCAGAAGCCATCATTCCGGTTAAAATATTAATGGTACCGAGCCGGGGTCCGTTTACTTCAGGCGGGAAAACCGCGCAATTAATTTAAGTATTTTATTTGTTCATTGTTTATTTATTCATCCTCACTGATTCTGTAGTCGTAAATATTAAATTATATAGTTTTGCTTCTGACATTCCGAATTTTATCTTAACCACATGACACGTTCCCTTAACATGCAAATTGGTATTTAGACGGAAATTGGTAAGTTGTATAGTTCGTATCTACATTGTTGTATCTCCAGATGAAGGCCTCCCTTTAGGCATTGTTGATATTCAGTTGTATGGGATTTAGATTGTTATTAATTATTGGCGGGGCCGGAATTGGGGCCGTATTCCATATTTTACATTTATCTCACATCTTCTGTCGATGTTCACTGTTGTAAGCGGAATGCAGTAGGTCAGCCATCAGTTTGTCATGTTCATAATAATTCAACTGATAATGTTTTTTGAAATATTATACCTGGGACTAATATATAATGTATATTAGTCCCAGATATTACCGTTCTCAAAACATGTCACATAATTTCGATGCATATAATATCTTCAAGTTCAATTCGATATACATGCAATTCAGTGGCATCAAATCTTGAATTCCCAGTTGTAAACATCCTTGATTATGGGAGAGTGAAAACGTTAGTTAGATGAGCCGTTTCCGGCCGAAGGCCTGGCAGGATGGTCGGACTCCATTATGCGGGTCCATTCACCCTAACTTGATTGTTTCGATGAAGATCGATCATGTTGACGGTGGATGTTGGTGCTGACCGAAGGCAAGGCGATGTGGGGTTGTTAGCGGCTGCTTTTGTTCTTTCCTTTTCTTTTCTTTTTGGGCGGTGGGCGGATGGTGATGTTGGCGAATCTGAAGGAGTATTGTTATCAATGTTGTCTTTTTGTCGTATATTCAGCTTGCCGTATTTCAGACATCGCCTTCGAAATCGGACGCGTCTTCGGAATCAGATGTTGGTGCTTCGGTTGTTGTAGGAGAGTCAGGTGAAGACTCTAGTTCGATGAACTCCGGAGTCTTCGGAGTGAAACGGGAGGTGTCCGCATCTATCTGTTGTGGTGTCCATCACCACGTCACAGCGGCAGAGCAATCTACGCTACGCGGGAGGTGTCGCCTGGTGTGACACCATGCAGTCGACTTCCTCTTTTTCCACGTATCCATTCGCTCTGCATCCCACTTCTCCCTGCGTGGTGTCTTCTTTCTTTTGTGACACTTCCTGCATGGCTTTGGATTTGGCAGTCTCCAGTCCCCTTCCGGTAGTGAGCCCCGATAAGGGCTGTCCCAGGCAGGACTGGAAGTCCAGTATCAGCTGGAATCCGCCTTGGTGCGCTTGGAGTGTCCAGTTCACCACCGCGCAACATGCATGGATCCCAGAATGGTTGTTAGTGTCTGTCCGTCAACATAGCCGTACGGGTGCTGAGACTTTTTGCCCGAATCATTGTACATGATATATTCATGGTTGTAACACAGTTTTTGTAGAATATACCTTGTGTATACACATAAATATAACAAAACAGATTCAAATTAACCATAAATATGTAATTCGGGCAGCTCTGTGAAAAATACTGCAATTTGCCAAAATTTCCTCTTGAAAAAAATATTATTAAATTTGCCTGAAAATTGCCCGAATTTTATCGAAAATAACCCCAGTTTGCCCGAAAATTTCCTGAATTTTGAGCTTTCAAAACGTTTGGGGGGGGGGGGGCTCGTTGTTACATCTCTGTGAATTCTCGGTGGTGTGTTCATCCTGATCAGAGCTGTTGATCCGTACTTTCTCGAGACTAAAACGTAGATCACCTGAGAGCATATATAGGCAATCAGTCGGTTACGTATATAATTGGGGGAGTCGAATATAGAAGTTGTCCGTGTGATGCGCGGGTATCGCGCATATCGTCCATCATGTCGAGAATTCATTCTCTGACACATTTAACTCTCATTCCTTTTGATGTTCACTGCTGGAGACGGAATGGACATCGGGATCAACTCTTACTGGTGGTGACCACTTCAAGAAATTCAAAAGAGATTAAAACTTTAGATGACATCGAAACAACGCGTGGTGGAAGTGTGTTGAGGGCGTAACAATCGCCGGTATTCAAACGATCAAATTAAGAATCATTCGACCCCAGTGCATCATTATAGAAGTAATTACATTGGGTCGAATAATGAATATCTTTGTTGGATGTGCGACAATAACTCACGGTGGGATTACGCAAGGATCACAGAGGAACACAGGAATCCCCATACAGCAACCGATATGTCTTTTGGGGATCAGGCGCCAATTTATATCGATTAATTCGTAAACTATATATGAGGCAGATTGCACAACACTCCGTAGGGTTCGGGTCGAAATGCCATCGTTGTACATGCACGTTGCTGTCTGTGATCGTCGGGAATTGGACTTTCCTTTCGATTTGTTGTTCAACAAACCATATGCTCATCCATAAACATATGCATGGAAATCAGATCGCGGCGGTCTAGTTACCCACATGCAACAGTAACATACCCATATTAACATAAGACATTGTATAGCATCAAACGTTTTAAACTGGTCATTCCGTGAATATTAATAGGAAATGGATTCCAACTTGAGTTCATGTCTATAAGAGTTTATAAATTTAAAGATACGGGCGGTGTTGGTGGTGGGAATGTTGTTAAAATATTCACCTCCGTAAAAAACCGCCATAAACAGAAAGAATAGTAAAATATAGACATATCTTGTTCTTACACCAATCAGAAATATGGCATAAACAGTATGGCATTGTCCATTTTCCCCCTTTGTTATGTAAACAAAAGCAAAAAAACGTTATGTTACCTGGCTTTTGTTTAGATCCGGATATGGTAAACATAAAGAGCGTTGTTTGGTACTGTTATCCTGCTATTGAAATAATAAAGAGCGTTCATATCATTATGTGTGTTTGATTAACCAATAGAATTAATTGCGCTGTGTTATGTAAACAGAAGCCAAACTTCTGTAACACGAGCAGGTTCTTGTTTGCGGACACCATCGTACGTCTTGGCGACAATATACTTTTTTACGCTCTGATTATGTTTGGCATATGAACAAAACTATATATATTTTAATATTCCTTCTGTTGATGGCGATATGAACAAATGTGAATATTTCTGCAACGAACGCCGCCCGTGCCTTTAAGGGTCAGACGCACGTTTTTCCAAAAAATTCCTGGTATTTCAATATGGATTTTCTCAAAATCTGTCAGGATGTCTTAGTGAAATTTGATACAAGAGATAATTGTGACACAATATTTAAGATCCATCGAACAATAACCATAACCTCATTTATTTCACTTTTATAGCACGAAAAATATTTAAAATTGCACTGTTTTAGGTACACAGAACTTCTGTAAAAATATATATTGTTTAAATAGTGCATTTCATATATCCATGATATCTTATCTGAAGATCATGTGAGGAGACTTAATTTTTCTTGATTCGTGAAATTCAATGATTAGTTTCATTTAGAAAGGCAACTACCATAAATAATTTCCTATATTTGAGAATGTTCATGTCATGTCAATGAAAAATTGGGCTGAGATGAGTTTTGGGCCATGGTTCATAACCAAGTTAAAGCTGACCCCCATATATCTTAACACTGTGGCCTAATTCCAGTTGATTGGTCCCGACTTGCATGGGAGGACCACACTGCGTGTCAATATTTTTTTCTTTGGGCTGGAATATCTGCGACTGCTTTATTCTTCATTATATATAATACATTCATATGGAGTTATGATGCTATATTTTGTAATTTAATCCAACTCAACATTATGATACAAATGAAGCCTCCTCTCATATAGCCAAGACATTAAGCTATTTTTGTGATTGCAGTGTTGTGTGAATTATTAATTATTCTATCAGTTCTTGGCACTGAAAGGGACAAAACAGAAAATTATCTTTTCAACCTCTCAAAAGTTTTAAAATCCATTGTTTGTGTGCCTCTTAATAATTAATCAGATTATACATACAATGAATATATGTGAAATTCAAGATTTTTCGCCAGATAGATCCAGAGAAATTCTTTGTTGAAAAACTCTTGCCATTTTTTGGCTGGATTAATGCAAAATGTGGGTCTCGCCGTTAAAGTTAATATTAAAATAAAAACCTGTTTTGACAACATTTAAATTTAATCAGGCTTTTGCTCTAAAATCACGAAATTCATAGCTAAAATATATATTTATCACGCATCAAGATATATAACAAGCACAATCATGGCAGTTTGTAAAAGATGGAAAACCTGAAGTAAAAGATATAAATTTTCTACTGGGAAAAATGCCGTAACAGTTATAACGGTTTGGTCCACAGGCCCCTGGGGAAAATTACTAAAATACCAATATAGACTATATACCAGCACACTGGTATACTATATACCAGCACACTGGTATAGCCAGCACACTGGTATAGTCAGCACACTGGTATAGTCTATATTGGTAGTTTACTAATATTCCCCAGGGCCCTGTGGTTTGGTCAGGTTTGGTGTCCTCACCGATGATGAGTTTTATTTTATTTTATTTTTATTTTATCAGGGGCCTCGGTGGCTCAATCGGTTAGGGGTACAACTCCAAGCCGTTTCGCCTTCCAGCGCTGGCGATAAGGGTTCAAATCCACATGTTTCCATCGTGGAATTTGTAACTCGAAATCGTTATCTGGGAAAGTTGTCAGTTACTTGCCGATGGCCGGTGGTTTGCCGCACATGGTCGACGAGTTTATCAGCCATTGAAATCACTGTTAGATTAGCCGTAAGTGTGCGGATTTCCTCCACCATTAAAACTGTCAATGTCGTGATATGGCCTTAGTGGCTAAAGCGACATAAAAAAAACCCAATCAATCAATAAATTTTTCTTTTATCAGGTGCACGATTTGATCAAACTGTTGAGAATGGCTTGTTTTTTTTCTCTGGGTGGGGGGGGGGGGGGGCGGTAAACCCTGAGATATACATTGCGTTCAATCGTCTATATATATGTTATATGCTATATTTAATAGCGCAATGGGACTATGGGTGTCTTCGTTACTGGATAATCTTCAAAGTGCATCACGTGTTAATTTTAGCAGGTGCACGCGATTAGCGATATCATAAAATTCTGCAATCGAACAAGTAGCAAGTTTTTGTGAAGTGTGCGAAGGGGTTTGTGGTCACACCACCAGAGAGACTAAGTGTCAATAAGGGATGGTTTGCGTTCATATATAAGTATTGGAAGATTATAAAATCATAAAATGTTTAATCTTCAGGAAGTTTTAAATGTCTATACGGGACTAACATCAAAGCGGTGGGAACTATCCGCTATGGTATTACATACCATAGCGTATATATAGCCAGTAATATGCTAAATACATGTATTTTCATAAATCATATCAAAATTGGCAACATGCATGCATGGACGCTCTTTACCAAATAACCAAAACCCCATATTAACCCTTGGCGGGGTTCGTGACGGGATCTGTGTTGGTCCTGTGTCAGTGAGGCACGAGAGGCTCATACATCAGATATACACGAGAGGCTCCTTATATATGAAAGACTCGCATTGGCACAGGGTATTCACAACATTTCAGGAAGTTCCAGTTACGGAAGGGCAGATAGGCTCATGTTTACGATCTTATTATCTCATGGTGCATGTATATATAGAAAACGTCAATTCGGACGAGCATCTTTAAAAGTATATAAGTGTTCGCCACTTTTCACGTTCCGACTATATATAGGACAAAATAGACTCCATAATTATGCATCTAACCCGTGATAAATCGGCTGATTTATTTACTGAAAAAAGTTGAAAGCAAAAGTTCCATCAAACTGTTCTGGAGCTTGAAGTCATATAGTATACACAAAACGCTATACCTTTGTGTTGTACGATACATGTATTTGTATAGTCAACCTATAGTTGACATTTTTTGCGGATATATATGTCACGAATTAATCTTTACACATATTTGTAGACGAGTGATGTGGATTTTAGCAACAATTATTCCCGCGGTGAGATCGCATGTCGGAGACTTTCAATTCCCATGTAAACCCTCGAAGGGCGGATTATCACCCCATATCACGTGATGTCTGTGCCTCGATGTGGTGTCGTGTGTCCGATCGATCCTTACAATTCGTATGTAAACCCCCGAAGGGCGGATTATCACCCCATCTCACGTGATATTTGCGCCTCGATGTGGTGTCGTGCGTCCGATCCTTTCAATTCCCATGTAAACCCTCGAAGGGCGGATTATCACCCCATCTCACGTGATGTCTGTGCCTCGATGTGGTGTCGTGTGTCCGATCGATCCCTACAATTCGTATGTAAACCCCCGAAGGGTGGATTATCACCCCATCTCACGTGATATTTTCGCCTCGATGTGGTGTCGTGCGTCCGATCCTTACAATTTTCATGTAAACCATCGAAGGGTAATGGATTATCACCCCATATCACGTGATATTTGCGCCTTGATGTGGTGTCATGTGTATACGATCCTTACACTTTTCATATAAACCCCCGAAGGGCGGATTATTAGCCCCTGCCACGTGATAATGGTCGAAATCACAATAAAATACCAAATTTAAAATGAAAAAAATATTTTTAAAAAAGAAGAAGAAAACAATCAAATAGAGGAGGAAAGAATAAAATGACGAAGGACGGGAAAATGACACTATTTTGTCAGATATTTTAATGGTTATTTTGAGACGAGTCTTTCCCGACCGGAAAAAGGAAAAATTCTTCTATTTTTTGTCGCGTCCGTTAATAAGTAAATATACCCATCCGATTTGACACCACAAAATAACTATTTGTATATATATATACATACTCTATACGCGAAAATAAGCACATCCACCACATGAGGCCATTTGCGGCAAGTTTTGGTTGTATAATATTCACTTTCAACAGAGATAATTTGAGTTTGAATTTAAGTTTCGATCTTTTGTCAGCCGTGCAAAGTTAAATGTCACCTCTGATGAAGAGCGTTCATTATCTCGTTGAACAAAATGTAAGTTTAAAGAGCGTTTTAATTATGAGCTTTTGTGCTAGTTCTCACCAAATATCTTGGATGTTTCGGGATTTCTGGGTATGTTTTATGCATGTGCGATATATGAATGATATTGTTCATCTACCCGATGAGCGGAAACATGTCTTAAGATTTGTTTTTAATTTGGAGTCAAATCGGATGGGGTGCCTGTTTACTCTAGCCTAACACCATTCTCAATGTTCATATTACCCGATCGCAATGTGCATGTGCAAACAATGAACTCTTGTTTTGCGAGTTCATTTATATAATATAAGTAAGATCTGGCGATATCCTTCAACTTGAATCCCATTGACAATGATTGATGGTTGGAATGAAAAAAAAACTTGGGTAGGTTTCTCGACTCGAATCAAAATATTTAATTTAACCCGCCCCACCGAAGCAGAAGAAATAATAATTAGGGGGGGGGTTAAAACTATATGGGTGTGTATACTATACTATTACAAAAAAAATTATTAATGTTATTTTTGTTTTTGTTTTAATCAAAACTTCGTGTACCTCCATTTCAATACTGTAATACAAAAAATAAACATTCACATTATTTCTATTTTCCAAGTTATGCATGCAAAATGGCGACTTAAGGTGTTGGCATCAGCATTTACCTTTTGTCGAAATTCGATTATTTTTTATGGATAAATGTCATAAGAAATTACCAGGCACACTCCTAATGAGATTTTTACATCCTCAGAACAACACGAGGTCCATAGTTGGATACACCAAGGGTGACCCAA
The DNA here is from genome assembly GCA_032622095.1 of Siphonodentalium dalli. NCBI lineage: Eukaryota > Metazoa > Mollusca > Scaphopoda > Gadilida > Siphonodentaliidae > Siphonodentalium > Siphonodentalium dalli. The sequence continues at coordinate 153,461,187 of CP136068.1, read as the reverse complement.
CATCGCCTAGAAATTGGGTCATCACACCTCGGTGTGAACTCGTGCGGGTGCACGCGTGATGTCAACTTCTATTAAGATAGGTCTACTTCTGTATTACACTCATCGGAGGTAAGTCAAATTTGTATTCACCGAGGGTATCATGGCGATTTAAAAGCGTCTCTTGTGCCTCGGGAACCAAGCTTCAAGATTTGTAACTCTCTTTTAACACAAATGACATCATTAAGAGAGATCAGGGTGATGACCCCTAAATATAAACAATAATATAGACCACAATGTCAACACAAATATAACATAAAACATCACGAATAAGTCCATCGGTTGCAAAATTCATTCGAAAAATTCATATTTTGTTTGGCTTCCCTCTCTTCCGTAAAGATGCTAGCGACATAGAGTAACATACGGTTTGGCTTTGTATTTACGAGGCCGATACAAACGATCTGTTGCTAACTTGGTGCACCGCTAAATTTGCCATCGTCTTATAAATAGTCGAATGCGTTAAAAACTATTTGAAGTTTATTATGGCTTGGATTTTCAAAATAAAACGAGACAATAAGTTCCTATATTAAAGGCACATGAGGCCTTAGTTGTCGAAAATATTCATATTTGTTCTAATCACCGTAAACAGAAAAACATTAAAACGCATAGTTTCGTTCATATATACCATGACCATCACGTTATCAGCATGTTATCATAAAGACCTACTATATTTTACCTAAGCAAGAGCCTGATTGTGTTACAGAAGACAGCACAATGCTACTGGCTAATCACACACAAATGGCATAAACGCTCTTTATTACTTCCATATCAGGACTTCACCAACAAAGAACGCTCTTTATGTTTACCATCATAATATAAACAAACACCAGAAAAGTTACTTTTTATGCGTTTGTTTACATAACAATGGTAAAACATTTGACAATAACATAGTTTATGCGATATTTCTTATTTGTATACGCACAAAGTCTGTCTACATTTTGATGTTCTTTCTGTTTGTGGCGGTTTTTTTGCGGGTGAATATATTTTCACAGGATACCCACCGCAAAGGCCTCCCGTACCTTTAAACGGACATGTCTCATTCGAGCTTCCAAATTTTCCAAAGCTTCTACGTAATTTGGAAGGAGGTATATGTTGACAAATACACGAAATATTGATATACCGGTTTCATATGCTCTTAAAATACTTGCCATGCATGGTCACAACCATTTTCCAGCTGTTTTAAATTATTCGCACACGAGTAAAAGAAACGCTCTTTATTTCTACCATATCAGGAATAGATTAACACGAAACGCTCTTTTCTATTCCATGCCGTGCGTATGGCTGTTGTATGTTTGGGACACAAACACCGTGTTCAAAGTTTTATTTTGAATGACTCCAATATGCGTCTTTCTGTGACATAATGCCAAAACAATGTAGGAAGAAAAAAAATTGAGCTGCGCACACAAATGTTTTTGGTTCTCTTGGCCACCTCATACTTGCTCGGAAAAAGTTTGTCCCTTCCCCCTGACCAGACAAAAGAAAAAAGTAATCGCCATCATTCGTATCACATAGGCATTGCTATAATCCACAAAATTATAGTAAGTTATACGTCAAATACTATCAAAAATGCTCATTATTAAGAACGCTCTTTATTATCGACCAATAACGTATCTAACGTAAGAATGGACGCTCTTTATAAGAGACGATCATTGGTAATTTTTTATATGCTTACAAAAAATTCAAAATGTGTAAAACTCACTATTCTGAAAGTTGATATCTGACGACGACAACCTCATATTAATAGCTCGTGGGTCAGATCTAATAATTCCATGGCACATACAACGTAGAGATGTTAGTTTTATGGTGTCAATGCATCTTTAAACTGAAATAATGTATGCACTTAAGCACGGAATTAGATCCAGTCTCAATATGTCCTCATTCTAGCATTGATTTATAGACAGTCTACTGAAAACACCTATAATATTTTATTCCAATTTCGGAATTAATTTCGAAGACATGTTTGGAGTATATTCTGGGTAGTTTATTTTCTCAGCAAAATCGGTTAATTTTCTTTTCCTGTTTTGCTATTTACGACTAATACAAAACTACATTGTATCATAATATAATTTCACATAAATAAAACTCTCTGAAGTCTGGGTTATAAAATTATGGTTCCATAAATTCGACGATTTTCTAGGGGACATGATAATTCCTATCACTCAATTAATTTAACAAGTCACTTCTCATCGCATCTGCAGAGTTGAGAGAATCGCGAGTGATATCATTTACAACAAGGATAATTATGACTGATATAATATGAAATACTAATCCTCCGGAAGGCCTAACAAAAGCACAGGTGAGATTATATGCCCTTGTCGCATCACCATGGTTTATTGAATGGGGTTTAATGTTCGCGCCCAGTTGGAGATGGTCAGTTACGTCATAGGTCAATTGACCAGACATGATTCCCAGCTCGCACGTGCCCCCATTAACAACTTACAATCACTTTTCTTTGTAACATATGTCATTATTAAATTTGTGGGGGCTTTAACACCGACCAATGGCATTCGAGTATTTATTGCTGGTATTTTCTGATTGGGCCAGAACTCTTGCGATGGGTTTTGTTACACTGCAGTATTTCTTTTCACTATTCACATGGAATCTTATAAATATGCGATGAAATGGGGTGGAAATCAAACCCTCAATTATTCAGTAACAGTCTTGTTCCATTATACAATTTGTGAAACATTGTGATATATTCTTCAATCATGGAGACGTGTGTTCTTATTCCAAAGCAACTGACTTATGTGTTGACTTTAAATCGTGATCCCAGGAATGTATTGGAGATGGATGCTACAATCTGGAGCAACGAAACCATTCCTTCTGGATTGTTGTTTTATCCGGATGACGGGGATATAGTTCATGATAACATCGATATATTTTCATCTCTGCCAAAAGACGACGTAAGTTCAATTATGTTATCGATTCGTGTCACTGAAAGTTTATATTTTAAATTCAGATTCAGATGTTAAAATATTAAGCTTACATCGTCAATGTTATTACAGACGCAATCGAAATTGTTGGAAATGTTCCACATTTAGGTTGAAATTGTTCTCGTTGTTTGAATTTCCAACAGATAATTGGGGGTGTATTTTGTTTTTAGTCCAACACTGTCATGTTTTGCTATCTTTGGTTAAAAGGCAGGTCTGAAATGAAATGGCCAACATTTGGAAACTTTACAACCTTAGGGTGGTGTCAGTTTGTACAGGCAACTTAGAAGTATCAATTGAAAAGTTCTAACGGGGGGGGGGGGCGTGCAGCTGGACATCTTAAAGTTGACAAACCTCTAGCCACGTCCCTGGATATCCCGATATGAATACAGTTCATGATAACACAGTTATGCTTTACTTTAGATTCAGATTATATTACCCAATATTGTTTGAATTTCCAACAGACAATTGGGGTGTATTTTGTTTTTAGTCCAACACTGTCATGTTTTGCTATCTTTAAAAGGCAGGTCTGAAATGGCCATCAGTTGGACACTTTACAACCTTTATAGGGTGGTGTTAGTTTCTACAGGAAACTTAGAAGTACCAATTGAAAAGTTCTAACCGGGGGGGGGGGGGGTGTGTGGACATCTTAAGGTCGTCAAACCTCTAGCCACGTCCCTGGAAATCCAGATGATGAAATACAGTTCATGATAACACAGATATGAATGTGTATTAAATAGAGCGATCATGTTATGTTTTACTTTAGATTCAGATTATATTACTCAATACCACAACAAAATACTCAATTAGAGTACAACATTTAATTATACATGAACATATAGTTATATATACAAATCATACGAGCCAAAAACAAACACGCGCAAACAAAAGATATTGCTGCACAACAACTGTCAAAAGTCACAGAACCAACAGTGCACGAAGCTATGATGTTCATAATAAGCAAAATAACGGATTGATTATAATGCAATTAAACAATAGCAACCGGTTCCTGTACACTGCATTGAACTTTTCGTTTTGGCTAACTCTGTAGTTTAAAAATAACCTGTCCGAGCCACCACCATAAATTACTATTTCTTTGGCATCTGGGGTTGAACAATATTCCATTTGAGTCGTGGAATCCATCTTGCAACGCATATAGTTATTAGATTTCGATTTTGTAAATCTATTATATTCTCCATTTCGAATTTCATATATGGTTATGCCTGGTTCGAACTTAAATTCCCCAGCACGTGTCGTCAAAAACGTCAAAAAAAACAACATATTGTCACACATGCATGTGATCGGCACTGTATTATAACTTTATTTGCATTAATAAAACATTATTATTGGATCGGGAATAAGTAGACATATATATCTTGAGATAGATACTGTCAATTTTATTAATAATAGTCGTCTTTAATTCAAAAAATCATTCCCGATCTATCAAAGCCACTGCGAACCGTGACCTCCCGAACTCTCGTTACGGCATCTGCGCATGACCGTATATATTTATTTCCATTTTGCTAGGCTGACAAATATTCGAGGTGAAGAAATTAGATTTCAAATATCGAAATATAATAATTTGAAGGGTGGGCTGCTTGACTCGAATCAAATATCCCTCCCTGAACTGAAGACATAGTAAATTAGGGGGGTGTTAAATCGACAGTGATATTTCCATACGTTGGTCAGCTCAGTTTGTCTGGTTCTCTGACATACAACTATACGAGGCTGTTGCATAAAAGCAATGTGCCGCTGCGCCACCGTGTAATGATAATGGTCCCAACATAATAAATATAGAATAATAATAAAACATAGCGTCCAATTCCTGCGAATTACTGGCTTATGGTTCCCGCCAACAATCAAACGGTTTTCTCATTCAAACAGAAGCGTGACCGCTGACTGACGTAATGTGATAGGTAAGTTATCTCCTCGCAGATTATTCTTGGTTGTGGTATCACAGGTCGGCAATTTGTCGGCAGCCATAACTCTCCTCTGTCATTCGGGGCTCTGGGAATACCCCGCTGAGTACCAATCTCGCGCACCGCAAACAGTTTGGACAACGGTGTTTGGTTCTGGTCATTATTATAGATAAGATTAATCTCACAGAGCTGTAAAACCCCAACCTATCAAACCTAGAAGCTAACGATTATCGTCATGGTTTGCTGAGTGCTGTGATTAATGCGTATCTTGTGATGAAACACGTAAGTGAAATTACAACACACGGAAATTATCGCTAGACTCCAGATGTAATATGTGTGTCAGCGAGCTCATGCTATATATCTGATGTCTCAAGCCTGTAATTATAAACTAGCGGACTATCCATTCTTGGTCAGTTAGTTGGTCGTTTCTGCCGCAAAGGCCATATCATGTTTTAAATTTAAATCGCGAAGGAAAGAAATCGCAAATGATTTATTTCACTGTGACACCATCCCAGAGAAGCAGCAGACCAACTTGGCACAAAGGGGGTCTTGTTATCCGCCCTTTGCATTAACCCTTTCGATACTAAATGGATTTTCCAACTCAGTTATAAAAGTATATATTGGAATGGTCTATTGTTCATCAGGTGGGGGGGGGGGGGGGGTGGGGGGTCATGTGATAAAAGCAAACATCAGACAGAAAAACAGATAATGCAAGAGCAGACTGATTGACATTCATTGGTGGAAAATGTTTAGAAAATAAGTTCAACAAACGACTTTTGTTGAACTTATTATCTGAATATTTACTGAGCCTAGGAAACTACTCGAAAATGAGTATTTAGTATATAAATGGTAAAAAGAAATCCGTGGTTATGGGGGATCAAGCGTTGGTACTAAATAATTATGACTACTAGTATACGTGCGAAATCGCGTGAGGTCTCATTCTGGTCTAGCACAAACATGTCGAAAAACCGGACGTGATTTGGGTAATTCTTAAATGTTTTGGGTCTTCTAACAGGTTCGCCATAAGTTCGGATGCTACGAGCTGGTTATGGACATATGTGGAGAAACGGTTCGACATTGCAACTGGATCAGATTCCTGCAGTCATCCAACGACCATAGCTGCGTCAACATTGTCGCTCTGCGGTTGAATGGTCACGTGATGTACCAGGTCGTCAAGGAGATTCTACCTAACGACGAGCTCATCGTGCACTTCGACGAGACAGAACCTGAATCATCAGATCGTCAGTCAGACATCATGGATCAGCCAATAGAAACAGCGGAGTCTGAAAACGATGGTGAGTTTGCTCTCAGTCAAAGAAACTGTATATACACCTTAAGTGGTAAACCAGCCTTTACTCGGTCCTATGTTGATCCGAACGTCGTGGATAACAACAGATTTTCCCCACTCTTTGAAGGTAGATGAATGTCAAATGCGTTGGTCTTTGAACACGATGAGAACATCTATATGTTGAGAACGATTGGTTTGGAGGGATGTTAATGTGATAAAAGCAGACGACAGATAAATAAAAGTGCCGAAGGAGCCCTATATTTATTGAGGGCAATGTTTAGGCTTATTCGTATCTGAATATTTCCTACGGGATAACTGCTCTTCAATGATGATTTAGTATCGAAAGGGTTACATTAGTAATGTGGCATATAAAACTATTTTGACGACAAGAGTGCATGGTTGCAACTAAATGAAAAACAGTCCAGAACGAGAGAGCATTATCACAAGAAACATTCAGCACCCAAAGGAAATATCCATAAAGTTCTTACTAAATATATCGTCATCGGTTTTATGCATATTGATGACAAAAAACGAACCGCACATAAAGCCACCCACATGGCTAAAACTATGCAATGATATTCACATACATAATTATATAGAGGCCGATCAATTATTCATTTTAACTCTCCGTTGTGGACGAACTATAACATATCTTTTTATCACCTTTTAGTCCATGAGATCGATGTGTGTGACATATCGTTAGAGTCATCCGAGATCAGATCTACCAACTCATCTCCATCACCAATAGAATCGGAGAAATACATACTGACGTCACCGTGGTTACCACACATCTCACCAGCTGGGATCAGTCGTCTAATACCAACATCAGAGTTATCTCTCTTGCGCGACGGTGATTATCGGTCTAGAACCAGTGACGTCACGACATCAGATGAATCTGCTACTCTCAGTACACCAGACACAACGAAGGTAGGAATAACTTTTCTGAACTAAATTCCGATTTCAAGCACTAAACAGAAGTTATGTATTCAATAGTTATGAAAAGACCAACAACTACCAAAGCAAAGGAAGAACATCAAACGATTAAACAACAACAGCATTGAAAATTAAGAACTGATATATAAATGTTGTACACATAAAATGAGAAATAACTGATGTTCTATGAAAGGAAACACGACTCTTCTGTATATCCGAGTGGACACGATGTTTGAGGCAAACAATGACACATTTCTCTCGTATTTCAGGCACTATCACCACTATCAAACACGTACAGCACCATCAGACACAGCACGCCTGTCCCGGGTTCGATGTCCTCTTTCGGACGGAAACGGGTGAAATCCTGGCTATCATGTGGGTTCTGTGGAAAGAAATTCGACCGACCATCTCTACTAAAACGACACGAAAGAACACACACAGGTAAGAACTCTGATGCCAGTTAATCGCTACACGTTTCCTGTGATGTAGTTTTAAATTTAGAAGTTGGTACCATTTAAATCCCAAAGGTTCTCACGGACAAATACAATGTGCTGACGTGTCCCGTGACTCAATAGTCAGAAAAAAGCAATTGAATCTCTAATCGGGTCCTCTTAATGGATAAAAGTTCTGGAAATACAGACATGTAGTGTGGAATATTATTGGGATCAGACAGAACGATGCATGCATGTTCCTTGTTGATGGTAGGCCAAGTCTCGTGTAGTTACAAAAGTGCTGTCTCGTTGAGTTTACATCGATTGAGTCAATTCAATTGTCAACCGAATTATCATATTAAACAACTCATTTTACTTCCTTGTAGGAGAGAAGCCACACGCATGCGATCTCTGCGACAAAGCCTTCTCGACGTCTAGTTCGCTGAACACACATCGACGCATCCACAGCGGAGAGAAGCCTCATCAGTGCCCCATCTGCGGCAAGCGATTCACGGCCAGCTCCAACCTCTACTACCACAGAATGACACACTCAAAGGTTGGTACAAATTAATTTATCTTATTTTCTACAACTGGGTCGCACCCTCAGCGGAACTCATTAAACGGACATTGCTCATTCGAACTTCCAAATTCTGCCTACGTAATTTGGAACGAGGTATAAGATAGGTTGAAAAATCAATTAATATACCGCCATCATATGCTCTGAAAAATACTTGCCATCGTCACAGACATTTTCCAGATGTTTTCAAGTTTTCGTACATAAGTGAAAGAAACGCTCTTTATTTTTACCATGTCAGGAATAGACTAACACGGAACGCTCTTTTCCGTTCCATGCCGTGCACACGGCTGTTGGGACCAAAACATCGTCTTAAAAGTATTTTTTATGACTTCATTGCGTCTTTCTGGGACATATAATGCCAGTAGAAAGGTAGCTCAAGTATCCTTTGGAGGATACCAGGACAAATTCAAAAGCGACTATTATTATACATTTTTGGAGTGCAAACCGCCATGTGGCTTTAACTTCAGTTTCCAGGAAAGCTACTGAGATACTATGTTGCTCACCCTATTTCTTCTAATTCGCCATATTCGCGTATTGTTGTTTATTCGCCAGGGGTTACTAGTTATTCGCCATGATGTGCATCGATATATTCGCATAACACCAGTTGATGAAGGTTATAATGTTCTGTAGTGTAATATCTTATCACATACTCATATATTTTGACTGGGAACTATATGGTTCTGCTGTTTACAAACTTATAATAAGAACCCTAACTCTTAAGTTCTAACTAGCATGTGGATGAAAATGTCGTGTCAGGAGCGATTTCAGTCTATATTGCGCTAAACCTGTTGTTTCTGTTTCTATTGCAGGATAAGCCACACAAATGCACCAAATGCGCCAAGTCATTCCCGACGCCCGGAGATCTGAGAAGCCACATGTATGTGCACAGCGGGGCGTGGCCGTTTACGTGTGACGTATGCCATCGTGGGTTCAGCAAGCATACGAACCTCAAAAACCATATGATGTTACACAAAGGTGAGTCTGCAGTGTATATACACATAGCTTAACATTGGACAACGTTGGCCACCCTTTTTAATCCAATAACCATAAAAATATAGATCATCTCGAATTAATATTATAAATGGTGGAGCAAAGTGAGAGAGAACTCCTCGATAGTGGCAATCACCACTCACAAATACTGACAAAGGGCTCGTGTTGAAAAGCACACTAGCATACACACATGTAGAGGTGTGTATATTTACTAATACTGACAATACAGTTGTCATATACATAATACCAATAAATGAGTGTGTCACCTGGTATCACCCCCTCTTTTGGTACGCGGAATTCAGGACAATTCCAGGCGATATACGCGGGATTCATAAGCCTTTGCTAACTGCATGGTACTTGGTTTTCATATGCCCATTTTAACCGGTATTCGGGATTCAACAGAAACTCTGCCACACAACTTTTATAGCACAAAATTTCACAAACTTGTATTATTTTCCTGCCCATTTCCAGTATATACAAGTATGCTATGTCAAAACCCCACCAAAAAAAAAAATTCACTTATTCTATATTTGCATTTATACCGCACATACGTGTTCAATTAATTAGTGTATTATACAATTATTAAATTTCTTCTCGCAGATAAAGTGGAAGCTGATAGGACCAATCTTAAACACGAAACACCGAACTCGTCAACACGACTGTCGCATAGCAACAACCAAGAAGCAGACGACTCAGGGTATGGAACCAGTTTCAACCACATGATACCCTACTCACAACCAAGCAGACAAGTCGACATGTCCTGGAACTCACTGATGTGGACGCAACCTGCTTGGATGTCGACGTCACACAGCTCACCAGATCTACTCCACGCATCATACCAAAATCATTTCCGGGCTCCGATGGTGCAACTAAATGGCGGATTCTAAATCAGAAAGTCTCTACAATTTATCGCACAAGGGAGATAATTATCAAATTCATAAAAACTACTCTAGTCATATATGCCATCCTTATTATTGTTCTGTTTTGTTGACATTTTGTTAAGTTTGATATATATAAATAATACGTGTTGACTATTAAATATATATTTGTCCCTGAAATTCGCTCTTGTATTTTCTCTTCTCATCCGTGAGGAAATTGGTCAAATATAGCCAGTTGTGTCCATGTTATCGGATGTCGACAACATGTTTACAATCTTCATACCCAATTTAACTCTACCCTGTCCAGGGTTATATCATATAATTCTATGAACAAGACCATATAATAACTAATATGTAAATTGTGACTTTAATCTTTATTCTTGCGAAATGTCGGTTATGGTTATTTTATTTTGATAAAACACGCAGCGCAATCATAAAAAATGAGACATTCGCCTGTGATTTTGAATCCTTGCATATGTGCTACGTGAACATAAATGTATCCATCGGCCATTATATACTAGTGAAGATGGGGTGGACCATTTTATCTTAATACGAGAAGCAACAGAATTTGAAGATTAATACCCCTTTTAATATGTTGGAAGTACATTATCCTTCAGATGAGAGTCGTTGTCGCAGTACGTTTGTAGTCTACAAAAGTTGACATATTCAGCGAGATATATGCAGCGAACTGTCGGAGGATACCATGTTGCTATATACATGGTTTTAGTCCCACTGTTCCGAATAGCAGAACAAGAAATTCAATTCATCATTTATTTTCCCTCGCGATCACAATACCATCGATTACACAGACCAGATCCGATGCCCTTTCGACCTGACCCACATGGAGTGTTGTGCAATCATCACCATAGTTTACGAATAAACTGAAATAAATGGGCGCCTGGTCCTAAAACACATATCGGTTGCTGTATGGGGATGCCTGTGTTCCTCTGTGATCCTTGCGTAATCCCACCGTGAGTTATTGTAGCACCTCTAACAAAGATTATTCATTAGTCGATCGCCAATGTAGTTACTTCTATAATGATGCACTTGGGTCGAATGATTCCTAATTTTATCGTTTGAGAACCGGCTATTGTTACACCATCAACACACTTCCAACACACGTTGTTTCATTTCAATCTAAAGTTTTAATCTCTTTTGAATTTCTTGAAGTGGTCACCACCAGTAAGAGTTGATCCCGATGTCCATTCCGTCTCCAACAGTGACTATCAAAAGAAATGAGAGTTAAATGTGTCAGAGAATGAAGTCTCGACATGATGGACGATATGCGCGATACCTGGGCATTAGACGGGACACTTAAACTCCCTATTATAAACATAACAGACTTATTGCATGTATGCTCTCAGGTGATCAACGTGTCACTCTCCCATATAACCCAAGGCTGTTCATAACTGGGAATTCAAGATTCGATGCCGCTGATTTGCATTTATTTCGAACTGAAAATATATTCTGAACTACAGGTATTTACAGGTACATGTATTTACAGTTGAACTTAAAGATAATACATGCATCGGAATTAGGTGACTTGTTTTGAGCCGGGTACTATTTATAACAAAGATTATCAGTTGAATCGTTATGAAAATGACAAAATGAAGGCTGAGCCACTGCATTCCGATCACAACAGTGAACATCGACGGGAGATAAATGTATATGTAAAAGACGGAAGACGGTCCCAATTCCGACCCCTCCAACATTTAATAGCAATCTAAATCCCGTACAACTGCATATGAATCAATGAATCAATAAACCAATCAGTCAATGAATTTATTATACATTTACACCAAATATGGTCAAGTGTATGTATACATACATAATATAGAAACATAATTTATAGCAATGTAGTGAAAGGAGATGCATTCATAATTTCATTTGTTGTCACGACACAGTATGTCGCACATAATATTGTAGTGATATATATTTGTATGTAGTATGGTCTTATTCGTCTTATTGGGGATTTGCATCAACTATGGGGGGCCTTCATCTGGAGATCCAACAATGTGGATACGAAAATGTAGATACGAACAACATGAATGTAACCTACAAATTTCCGTCAACATATCAATTCGCATATTAATGGAGCGTTAGGCTACGTTCATACGCTGGCAAGTTTGCACGGTATGTTTTTGCGGGCATTTCGTCATAGAAAACCACATGGCGCCAGAATATGAACGGAACCGATGAACATATCGGCTTTACAAGAAAGAGTATAGGCTTGAGCCCTATCTTCTGAACGCGAAATCATTGGAAGACAGAATAGCTTTCACCAGATTCAGAATCAGTAACCATGTACTTGCTATAGAAAAGGGGCGTCATTTACAGCCCCCAGTAAAATTAGAAAATAGAAAGTGTGTGTTTTGCTGCGATGATGTCGTAGAAGATGAAATACATTTCCTTATGGAATGCACTGCATATTCACAACTACGAAGAGAGCTTCTCGATTCAATGGTTAACCCTAATCCGAATTTTCATCGCATTAACGCCAACGATCAATTTACTACTATATTGACAAATGACTGTCCCACTCTAACACGAATAATATGTAAACTGATCCGTCGCTTCATCGATACTCGTGCTGAGCAAATAACAGTTAGGAAACCATAAATATGATACATGATCCTGAGACTCCTTGTACATCTTAGCATATTATGTAATTTTGTTCTGGTATATTTTATTATCACATGTTTTGTATACTATTATCCATTGTATTAGCAAACTGTCCTCGTGTGGATGTTTTTTGCCAATAAATCATTATCTATCTATCTAATATGCATCTTAACCAAAGGAAAGACATGAGAAGTAACATTTATCTGATTCCACTTGTAACAGCTTGTGCTATTGGAATTTGCCTTCAAATACATGTATGATTTATTCTTGCTAGATAATTGCATGATATTTACAGGAAAATTGCGGTATAGCATCGTTACCAGTGGAACTACAGAGATTTTACTTCGCACGTAGTTAGCTGTGCATGGCACATACGCACTTTATGTGCTTGTTTCCGTTCATATTATGGCACCGTATCGTTTTTTACGACAAAATGACTGCAAACCATAACGTGCATACTTGCCAGTATATGCACGTACCCTTAAAGTGTAATTCGGAATGTCACTGGTCAGAAGCAAAAATATATAATTTAATATTTACGACTCCATAAAATATACTTGAAATAATTGTGCGGTTTTCGATCCCGCCTAAAGTAAACGTATCCCCGACCAGTGCCATTAATATGTAAACAGGTCTGATGGCTTCTGGTCTGACGTAAGATGATCTGTAACTTATCTTCTTGTAATTTATCCTTCCGTCTGATATGGCTTGCCGGTAATGTCTCTGTGGCCATAGCTCTCCCTCTTGCACCCGGGGCTCTGGGAATTCCCCGCTGAGTACCAATCTCGCGCATCGTAAACAATTTGTTCTGTAGTGCTTTACGTCACCGATTGTTATGGTCATTATCAGAAGGAAGGAGTTCACAGAGTCGTAAGTTTCCAATCAGTTCTAATTTAGATGCTAATCTTTATCTCTACGGTTGGTATATCCCGATGGTTAATTTCTCGGCTCAGATGACAGACGTAACCAAACACGCGTTCTAAAGACTTTATCACTTCATGGAATCCATCACGAAACTCATAATTTACCTTCAGCAATTTAATATTTAAACTTTAAAAAGTTGACGTGTTGCTTTATCTCCAATTCGCATGTATATATAGCTAAGAATAAAGTATTCATTCATTTAAAAATAGTTCCAGATATCTGCTTCCGGCAATGTTATACAGTCGATCCCCAGAGTGCTGCATGAATGTTGTTCCTTCTAAACTAATAGCTGCACACATATACTTGCACATATATTAAACAATGAATTGCATATGATACTAAACATTGTGGCCTTTTCATAAATAACCCACTTTCGTATAGCACGCTTTTCACGTGGCATAATACTGGAATTGGTGCGATATTTTAAAATTGTTGCACCAGTCAACATGCAGATTTTCTCGATACCTCGATATATGACTGCAGTCTGTGTAGACATACACTCAGATCCATACTGGTGATGCGGGTCTGTAATTAACTGAGACTGATATATGTAAATCAGATGTCACTCATGGCGGTGGTGTGCATCATGTCATCGTATTGAGAGCGCGAGTTTTATACATCTGGACGTTTCTGTCATAGCTAGTTCACACCGACACTGTAAAAACCCGGATGCGACATCCTGACTTGGGTTTATAACGTGAATTGTATGCGGAATATTATCGTGAAACAATTTAAAGGGGCATTATACGCCAATTTCAATATATACAGAATATACAGAAAAATCATTAAGTTTGGTCGAAGATGTCTTCTGTAAACGTCCAGGTTAACAGGTTATCTTAAAATAAAATGTACATGTAATAACAATCTAAGTTACGAATTTCCATGCACATGACGTAATATAATTAATGGACGGATAGTGGATCTGGCAACACGTGGCACATATCCTGTAAAAAAAAAATGAGGTTGATACGGGGCGAGAACTGAAGCCACTCACTGACTATACAATAACAGTAAGGAGTATCTGCATGGGACTAGTATTCATATAAACTGTACAAATATATCTCGATAACGCGCGATTTAGGTTTGCATTCCGGCTTATCTGCCATCTGTAACATTACTTCTTACTCAGCGGACAGTTAAATAATGGAAATCTGGTTACTTTATTCTACGAAGTAGGGAATATAGAAACCAACAACGACATTTGAGCGTCTAGTTTTGATTAAACGTTTGTATATTATTGGACTTGAATTCCACTGTAACAATAATGTCTACATAACAATTGTTTCGAAATGCGACATCTCGGTAGTCGGTCTATGTTCACATGTACTTGTTGATGATAGTTGTTTTACAGACGTTTATTAAATTTATTTTATTCCGCATGGACCCACGTTGAATGCCTTGTGTCCCTTCAACTTCGGATAATTTCCCGATCTGATTCTCACACTTCTTGTATATCATAGCAGGAGAAAACTGGTTTCAAGCGCTGCTCACAGAAACAATACAACATAAGTAGGAATATGTGTGTAAGTTACTGAACTGTCACATTTCTAGCAAGGAGTAAATACATGACAATAATTCGGACTAATGAACCCATGTGGAGATGATTTTCATGGGTCATAAATGCTAACGGTTAGTAAGTCGTAGAAAGTGTTCGCAGTGACGTAATTAATTACCACCCACCGAAACCAGACGACCAGAAGGTTGTCATAACTAACTGTCACTGACTGACAGATTCAATACAAGAATGACTTTGTTTGGTGACATTTTTATAGAATTTGAACAGAATTTTTCTATGTCACAAGAACAGACTTCATTATAGCGACATACATGTATGATCTTTGGACATACCTCAAATTAAACTTTGTATACTGTTAGGTTGTATTTGTCGCTTCCGACACAAACTACTTATTTACATGCACTAACTCAGATGCGTCGGAAAAAATCTTATGGGATTGATATAGCAATGACAATAATTAAATGTTCCAATTTGATAAAAAATTAGTTAGAATTTCCGTAGGCAATTTTTCAGCTCACCATGGCAAAGAAAAGAATGAAGATTATTTTCAATCAAAAACACAAGAACATTCCGGATAGACATCCATGCATGGCTTTGACTTGAAACATATTTTATTTGCATAATATACAAAAGGGATTGGGGCACAAGTTTTTACAACTTATGAAGCCCCTCTCCCAACATACTATAGCAACACACATGAAATCAAGATGACGATACAAACGTATTTACAGCATGGTGATAAGTTTTGATGTACGTAATATGTATTGCCTTCCAGAGTTTATCGGGCTAGATCGAGATTGGCTACTTGCCGTGGAAATTTGTGTTTAAGGACGATTTGAAGTATTTGGTACGATTGGCGCGAGTGTTAATATAATTAGCTATTGTTAGTATTTGTATTATGGCGGTAGAAACAATGAAACACTTGTATTCGATTTTTGGTTACTGTTGTGCATGGTTATTTGTCCGTGCCTCTTATCGAGGAAGACCGGTGTTGGAAAATGGATCCAGGGAATGTGATCGGGATCAAGAGATTCAACAACTTCGATTGATTTGAAACCCGACGGTTTGACCGCAAGCCTTCCCACACACTTCACGAATAATCACTATATTGTATTATATATATGTCGCTAACCATGGTCACCTGTTAGCACGTGCACGTATATACGTCAGGTAGTTTTAACGCATGTACTAAAATCAGAAGTAATCTGGGTACAAAAATAATAAAAAGAATCCCATTGTATCCGGACATCACATATATCTGCATGATGTATACATCATGCAGATATATGTGATGTCCGGATACAATGGGATTCCTTTTATAGGCACTATATAAAGAGCTCAGGGTTGATCAGTATTGTAAAAAACATAAATTTGAAATCGTGTTGTGCTATTATGTATATGTTATACCATGTTTACTACAACATAATTATACATATATCATAAAACGATTTTAAAATTATGACTTTTACAATACTTCTCAAACTATTGAAAATGGCATGTTTTTGTCTTTGTGGGGGGGGGGGGGGGGGGGGGGTTTAAACCCTTAAATATACATTGCGTTCAATCATATGTTATATGCTATATATTTAATAGTGCAATGGAAGTCTTCGTTACTGGATACTCTTCAATGTACTCGCAAGTGCATCACGTGTTAATTTTATCAGGTGCACGCGATTAGCGATGTAATAAAATGCTGCAATCGAACAAGTAACAAGTTTTTGTGAAGTGTGCGAAGGGGTTTGTGGTCACACCACCAGATAGGCTAAGTGTCAATAAGGGATTGTTTCCGATCATATACAAGTTTTAGAAGATTATAATATCATAAAATGTTTAATCTTCAGGGAGTTTTAAATGTTTTCAGGTCTAACATCAATGTGGTGGGAACACTCCGCTATATATGGTATTCAAAAGTGGACATATATCAAAAACTAATATGCTAAATATATGTATTTTTATAAATCTTATATAAAAATTGGCAACACACGGCCCATGAATGGACGCTCTTTACCAAACACGGTCATATGAATGTTTGTTAGCCTGACAAACATTCAAAATGAGTTAAAAAAAACCCTCCTTTGAAATTAGATATCTGACCATCAAAACCCCATGATAACACTTTCATGGCGGAGTTCATGACGGTAGCTGTGCTGGTGCAGCATTAAATGTCCAATGCCAATGCCTTCTCCTATATATATGCGGACAAAAATTGACTACATCTAACACGTGACAATTCGGAGCTTGAAACTCAACGGTTAACAAAAAGCTATTCCTTTGTGTTGCACGAACATCTATATGTGTAGTCATCCTAATAGTTGACATTTTGCGGATATATGTCACAAAGTAATCTTTACACATATGTGTAGGCGGATGTTGTGGACTTTAGCAACAAGTCCCACGTTAACCCCCGGAGGGTGGATTATCACCCTATATGTCACGTGATATGCGCGCCTCCATGTGAGATCGCGTGTCGGAACTTCCATGCAATTATCATGTAATACTCGAAGGGCGGATTATCACCCCATCTCACGTGATATTTGCGCCTCGATGTGGTGTCGTGTGTCTGATCCTTACAATTCTCATGTAAATACCTCGAAGGGTGGATTATCACCCTATGTCACGTGATATTTACGCCTCGATGTGGTGTCGTGCGTCCGATTCATACAATTCTCATGTAAGCCCACGAAGGGTGGGTTATCACAAACTTATCAGTCACGTGATAATGGTCGAAATCACTATGCAATAGCAAATTAAAAAATGCACAAACAAGCAAAAAGAACAACACAACAATCAGAAATGGAAGAGGAGAAGAACAAATTAACGACGAAACATGGAAAAGTTACACCATTTTGTCAGATATCTCATATATATTTTGAAGACCTCTGTCTGTATGTTTGTCTGTCTGTCTGTCTGTCATTAATACAAATCTACGATTCTTGACCGATCGGGACGAAACATGGTACGTGAGTGTAGTTTGACCAGGCGGTCGTCGTTGTCGTATTGGCCAGCCCCGTGCGGCGCCCGCTTCGCGCATGCGCAGACGAGATCTCGGAAAACGGGTGGAGCTATCGACTTGAAATTTTGCTATGTGAATGTATCTTGCCCCGGATGCGAATTTTATCGGGGTCGCCGAGCCCGTGCGACACCAGCTTCGCGCATGCGCAGACGAGATCTCGGAAACGGGTGGAGCTATCGACTTGAAATTTGGTATGTGAATGTATCTTGCCCCGGATACGAATTTTATCGGGTCGCCGAGCCCGTGCGACGCCAGCTTCGCGCAATGCGCAGACGAGATCTCGGAAAACGGGTGGAGCTATCGACTTGAAATTTGTTATGTGAATGTATCTTGCCCCGGATACGGATTTTATCGGGTCGCCGAGCCCGTGCGACGCCAGCTTCGCGCATGTGCAGACCAGATCTCGGAAACGGGTGGAGCTGCTTCGCGCATGCGCAGACGAGATCTCGGAAACGGGTGGAGCTATCGACTTGAAATTTGGTATGTGAATGTATCTTGCCCCGGATACGAATTTTATCGGGTCGCCGAGTCCGTGCGACGCCAGCTTCGCGCATGCGCAGACCAGATCTCGGAAACGGGTAGAGCTATCGCATGCGCAGACCAGATCTCGGAAACGGGTGGAGCTATCGACTTGAAATTTGGTTTTTGAATAGCCCGGACAACGTCGGGCTCATCGGCTAGTCTCATATATATTTTGAAGACCTCTGTCTGTCTGTATGTCTGTCTGTCTGTATGTCATTAATAAAAATCTAACGATTCTCGACCCGATCGGGACGAAACTTGGTACGTGTGTGTAGTTTGACCAGGGCGGTGGACGTTGTCGTATTGGCGAGCCCGTGCGGCGCCTGCTTCGCGCATGCGCAGACGAGATCTCGGAAACGGGTGGAGCCATCGACTTGAAATTTGCTATGTGAATGTATCTTGTCCCGGATACGAATTTTATCGGGTCGCCGAGCCCGTGCGACGCCAGCTTCGCGCATGCGCAGACGAGATCTCGGAAACGGATGGAGCTATCGACTTGATAATTTGGTATGTGAATGTATCTTGCCCCGGATACGAATTTTATCGGGTCGCCGAGCCCGTGCGACGTCAGCTTCGCGCATGGCGCAGGACCAGATCTCGGAAACGGGGTGGAGCTATCGACTTGATATTTGGGTTTTGAATAGGCCGGACAACGTCGGGCTCATCGCGCATGCGCAGACGAGATCTCGGAAACGGGTGGAGCTATCGACTTGAAATTTGCTATGTGAATGTATCTTGCCCCGGATACGAATTTTATCGGGTCCGCCAAGCCCGGTGTGACGCCAGCTTCGCGCATGCGCAGACCAGATATCGGAAACGGGTGGAGCTATCGACTTGAAATTTGGTTTTTGAAATAGCCCGGACAACGTCGGGCTCATCGGCTAGTCTAATATATATTTTGGAAGATCTGTGTGTGTGTGTGTGTGTGTGTAGTGTGTGTGTGTCTGTCTGTATGTCTGTCTGTAATCGATGGACTCGAAAACGGCCGAGCCGATTTCGATGAAACTTGGTATGTGGGGACTATTTTCGGCCGGGGGAGTGACATGGGGCCTATTAATTTGCCTGTGCGACGTGACCTTGACCTTAAAATCGGGTAATTTCAAGGTCAAACGACCGAATATCATGGGATTTCGATGAAACTTGGTATGTGGGGGTAACTTCGGCCCGGGAGTGGCATAAAACTATTAATTTGCCCGTACGACGTGACGTTGACCTTGAAATCGGGTCATTTCAAGGTCAAACGCCCGAATATCATGGGATTTCGATGAAACTTGGTATGTGGGGATACTTTCGAATGGGGAGTCTCATAAGCATATTCATTTGCCCGTGCGACGAAATTTGATACGTGGGTTTACTGAGTGTTTTGGACGGGTCAAATCGTGACCCCGACCTGTCCTTGACCTTCTAAATGATCAATTCGAGGTCAAATTGGGTAAAACAGGATGGATTTTGACGGGTACTTTTTTCGGGTGCTTTTGTCCGGGCAGTGTTTTGGACTGGTCAAATCGTGACCCCACTTGACCTTCAAAATGGACAATTCAAGGTCAAAGCCCGGACGAAGTCGGGTCACCTTCTAGTATATATATATATGGTTATTTTCTGCTTAATTTTGAGACAAATCGAGTCTTTCCCGACCAGAAAAAGGAAGATATTCCTCTATTTTTTGTCCGCATCCGCTAATAAGTAAATATGACATCATCCAATAAATATTTGTATTCTATTATCTTCTAATATATATTTTGGGACTTCTGTCTTTGTGTTAGCTATGGCCGGGAAAACTGCCAGACGGATTTTGACGAAATTTGATACCTAGGGGTAATTTTGTCCAGGGAGTGTTTTCAATGGGTCAAATTGTGACCCCGACCTGACATTGACCTTCAAAAAGGTCAATTCAAGGTCAAATCTGGTAAAACGGGACGGATTTCGACGAAATTTGATACCTAGAGGTACTTTTGTCCGGAGAGTCTTCTGGACGGGTCAAATCGTTACTCCGATCTGACCTTGACCTTCAAAAAGGTCAATTCAAGGTCAAATCGGACGGATTTCGACGAAATTTGATACAAGGGATACTTTTGTCCGGGGAGTGTTTTGGACGGGTCAAATCGTGACCCCGACCTGACCTTGACCTTCAAAATTGTCAATTCAAGGTCAAATCGCAATTTTGACGGGTTTTCGACGAAATTTGATACCTAGGTTCCTTTTGTCCGGGGAGTGTTTTGGGCGGGTCAAATCGTGACCCAGAACTGACCTTGACCTTCAAAATGATCAATTCAAGGTCAAATCGCGCAATTCGCCGAAAAGCAGAGGGGAAACAGCCCGCACGAAGTCGGATCCACCAGCTAGTGTATATATATTGGGACTTCTGTCTGTGTGCATGTGTTATATATATATACTAGAAGGTGACCCGACTTCGTCCGGGCTTTGACATTGAATTGACCATTTTGAAGGTCAAGGTCAGGTGGGGTCACGATTTGACCCGTCCAAAACACTCCCTGGAAACAATTACCACTATGGTCCACTAAGTATCAAATTTTGTCAAAATCCGTCTGGCAATTTTCCAACACCAACACCCCAAAAATGGTGGAAATTGGGCAAGCGGATACCGGGAAATCGGCCCAGCGGATACCGAGATACCCTATGTATCAAATTTCGTCCGTAAAAATCCGCCAGTTTTACCCGATTTGATTTCCACTAAAGTATGTAAACGCGCCTCATATACACACGCTCATTAATTATCAAGCTTCAACGTAAAGATAAATTAGCATTGTGTGGTAAATTTTAACTAATTATTTTCTCGCAGTCAAAGTTGAACAATTTCGATGCTGTTGACATTGACGGCTTGGGGCCACCGGTAGATTCCATTTCGCAACAACGAAGTATCATTTCAGCTAAATGGATTCTTGGATGAGATTCCAGACCCGCGGGGTAAATGTAAACAGCTTGAGCCTATGCGTGGTGTGAATATACAAAAAATAAATCTATCGACAATAGACCTAAGAATATTAGCTGTAACAAAATTTATATATCAGAAATTGTAATAAATGATATATTTTGGGATAGATGCACGATTTTTAATAGCCTGCAAATTGACAATATATATTGTAAATGTTATAATTTTGGGAAAAATACACGCTGCGTAATTGCATGCCTGCAAATTGCTAAAGTTCGTCGACGTATGAATATAGAGTTATCCTCCCTGCATCGCAGTGCTAAATCCGGCGTGATAGCACTGCGGATCCCGAGATATGAGTTTTGAAGGTCAAGGTCACGTCGCACGGGCAAATCAATAGGCATATGTTAACCCCCGGCCGAAAATACCCCCCACGTACCAAGTTTCATCGAAATCGGGTCGGTCGTTTTCGAGTTCATCGATTACACACACACACACAGACAGATACACACACACACACACACACAGATCTTTCAAAATATATAATAGATATATAGACTCGAAAACTGCTCGACCGATCCGACTCAAATTGGATATATCTAGGCTACTTTGATTCCGGGAACAACATGGGCGGGTCTATCACGTGCGACCTTGTCCTTGACATCGCTCATATATTCTCAGGTTTCTGGACCGATCAAACAATAGTGTGTCCAGACGCTGTTTATTCTGCCCAGTCGGAGGCGATCACAAATACATCCGTAAATAGCCCGGACGAAGTCGGGTACATCAGCTAGTATATATATATTGTATACGCGCAAAATAATTCCATCGATCCCATGAGGCTATTTGAGCCAACTGTTGATTGTCCGGTATTCACTTTCAACACAAATAATTTTACCACGTTTCCATTTTTTGTCAGCCGTTCAAAGTTGAATGTCACCTCTGATGAAGAGCGTTCATTATTTCGTTGAACAATTAAACCGGTAAGTTTAAAGAGCGTTTTAATTATGAGCTTTTGTACCAGTTCTCGTCTAATATATCTCGGATGTCTCAGAATGTCTTGGTAGATTGTATGCCTGTGTGACATGAATGGTATTTTATGCCTGTGTGATATGAATGGTATTTTATGACTGCGTAATATGAGTGGTATATATTTTATGACTGCGTAATATGAATGGTATTTTATGACTGCGTAATATGAATGGTATTTATGACTGCGTAATATGAATGGTATTTTATGCCTGTGTGATATGAATGGTATTTTATGCATGTGTGATATATTTTCATATATGCCTGATGAGCGGAAATATGTCTCAGGATTTGTTTTTTAATTTGGAGTCAAATCGGGTTGGGTGCCTGTTTACTCTAGTCTATAATTTGAAGTATTTTCAATGTTCCAATTGCCCGATAACAATGTGTGCAACCAATGGACAGTTGTTTTTCGAGTTTATTTATATAATAGTAAAATAAGATGTGATGATATTCTTCTACTTTAATCCCATTGACATCGCTTTGTGGTGGGAATGAAAAAGAAAACAATCGATTCCCATAGCAACACTTTCACTCAACGCATATAAGGTATACGTCTTCAATCAATACAAATGAGAGTAAGAAAACTAAAAAGCCACACAGTATAATTATTATTATTATTATTATTATTAACATTTGTAGAGCGCCTATTTCACTACAGAGTTGTGTTCATAGGCGCTGGTACATAAAATATGTGATAAAATATATATACAATAAAAGATCATCATACTATAGGATAAAAGAGAAAACACGCGGATAAAATAAGTCTAAGAGATGGCAAATCCTAAAAAATCACAGATATAAATTAATGGTTAAAAAAGTCATTCGAAGAGAAACTCCAGATAAAGTCAGTTAAAAATTTCAGTTGAGTCCATAAGCTATTTTAAAAAGATGTGTCTTTAAAAGTTTACGGAATTCTAAACGATCATCCGTAAGCCTCAGAAGGTCCGGGAGTTTGTTCCACAACGTTGGAGCTGTGATGGAGAAGGCTCTGTCCCCTAACGTAGGATGGTTTGAGTTAGGAAGTGTTAGAAATCTCTTCCCGTCTGATCTTCGCTGCATCGTACCTGAAGTCTTTAAACATACTAGCTCTTTGATGTATTCGGGCGCTGTTCCTTCAAGAGCACGAAATGTGATCAATATGATCTTGAATTGGATCCTGTATTGGATGGGCAGCCAGTGGAGATTTTGCAAAACTGGACTCATCTCTGTCCTTCTCGGTACCCTCGCGACAATTCTAGCAGCAGTTTTTTGAACTCGCTCTAATTTCGCGATGAGTGAGCTAGTGATGCAGAACAAGCAACCATTCATGTAATCTAGCTTGCTGCTCACAAGTGACTGGATAATTGATTTAGTTGCCGAAACTGTCAAGTATTTTCTTATTTTCCCAATATTTCTCAAATGATAATTACATGCTCGACATACATTATTTACATGAGCGTCCATAGACATGTTGGTATCGAACATAGCTCCGATGTTGCGAATGGAACAATGTACTTCTAATGTACTTCTAACAAACAATTTGTAAATAAGTTTTCACTACCGTATTTTTAAAGATGCCCTGTTCGATTTAACACCCTAAATTACTATTCCTTCCATTCGGGGTGAACAATATTTGACTTGAGTCGAGGAACCCACCCTTCAATGCTCAGAGCTATTAGACTGATCACACGTGAAAGAATATGTTTATATTTATGACGCCACGTGGTGGGGAATTCCAGTTCAAACCAGGCATCACCATATATGGAATTCGAGATGTAGAAATAAACAGATTAAAAAAATTAAATATAATACCCGAGCTTTGAATGATGGGTTCTAGATAGCTGCGGGCGCTGACATTAAAATCAGTGTTTTATTTATAGAATGGGAAATTTTGGGATGATTAAAAGTCGAACTGCGAGCCGGAGGTAAAAGGTGTAGTTGGGAATTTCAATTTCGTATAATTTGTAAGTTTTATATTTCAACTTTTATAGACATTTTTCGTTCTGCAGCCCTCTGGGGATTGTGGTCAGAGACGGCGGAGTCGGCCGCCGGTTCGTTAATTAAGTGCTGGTTGTTATTGTTATTTTAACTGAATTCTGAGTTGGTCATTCGCGAAACCAATATATTTTATATTCTATAATTACAATCATGGGTATATAATATATTATCTTGAGCGCGTTACCATTTCTGATTATGGTTTTCTTGTTATATTTTTTGTTTAAAAACTCCGTGTACATGTGGTCCATTGCACGTAATATAATAACACCAACAAAAATCACAGTATTCCTATGTTGTCCCGTTATGCATGCAAAATGGCATATTAAGGCGTTGGCATCAGCATTAACCTTTTATCGGCTTCAGAGATTCGATTATTTTTACGGATAAATGTCATAAGAAATTACTAGGCACACTTCTAATGGGATTTTTACATCCTTAGAATAATACGACGTCCATGTTTCTACACACCAAGTATAGGGTGACCCACCGTCGCCTCGAAATGGGGTCATCACACCTCGGTGTGAACTCGTGCGTTCGCGCGCTTGATGTCAACTTCTAAGGTAGTTATACATTCTGTGTTACATTCGGAGGTATACAGGTCTGCCTTCTGTGATACGTTTGTATTCTCCGAGGAGAGTGTAATGGCGATTTAAAATCGTCTTTTTGTGCCTCGGGAACCAAGCTTCAAGATTTATAAGATCTCTTTTAACACAAAAATGCCTCCAGTAAAAGAGATCAGGGTGATGACTCCTAAATATACACAATAATATAGACCACAATGTCAACACTAATATAACATAAAACATCACGAATTAGTCCATCGATTGCAGAATTCATTCGAAAAATTCATATTCTGTAAAGCTGTTCTAAAGATTTTGTAAAGATGCTCGCGACATATATCATGCCATGAATCTCTACTATGGCTAACGCCCGTAGAGATCATACTCCACCAGTACAAAACCTGGGAACTTTTTGAAGTTTTGACAGGGAACCTTATAAAATCGAAAACATAACGCGGAGAATATATTTCTCAATGATTATGCGTTCCCTATTAGTGTACTTCACTATATGTGAAGGTCCCAACTCGAAATTGCTTTTCTGTGACTTTTAAGAGCCGATATCGCAATAAACATTCAATTAATTACATTGGAAAAATTCTATAATTGTAATAAAAGCAAAGCAAAATCGCTCACAAAGTCACTTATACTTAACAGATAATAACAAAGAAATATATTCCTGTGTTATTGTTTCGATTTTATAAGGTTCCCTGTCAAAACTTCAAAAAGTTCCGAGGTTTTGTACTGGTTGGAGTATGATCGCTACGAGCGTTAGCCATAGTAGAGATTCATGACATAATCTACTCGCGACATAGAGTAATATATACGGGTTGAATTTACGAGATGGTTACAAACGATCTGTTGCTAACTTGGTGTAGCGTGCTAAATTTGTCGTTGTCTGATCATCGAATGCGTTAAAATGTACTTGATGTTTATTATGGCTTGTGTTTTCAAAATTATTCGAGTCAATAAGTTCCTCCCTCACTTAAACGGATATGTCTCATTCGAGTTTCCTAACTTTGTCTTCGTAATTTGACCATGCCATGCATGGTCACAACCATTTTCCAGCTGTTTTCAATTATTTGCACACAAGTGAAATAAACGCTCTTTATTCTACCATATCACGAATAAACTAACACGGAACTCTCTTTTCTGTTCCATGCCGTGAATATGGCTGTTGTATGGATGGGCCACAAACACCGTGTTCAAAGTTGTATTTTCATGACTCCAATGTGCGTCTTTCTGTGACATAATGCCAAAAATATGGATGAAAATTGTGTTTGAGATGCGCACAAAAATCTTTTTGGTCCTCTTGACAAAACTCCAACCACGTCATACGTGCTTGGCAAAATGAAAACAAAAATCACCATGATTCGTATCGCATAGGCATCGCTATAATCCACAAAATAATCGGTTAGTTATACGTCAAATACTATCATAAAAGCTCATTATTGAGAACGCTCTTTATTATCTACAGCTTCTATGCAACATAAGTATGAACGCTCTTTATAAGAGACGATAAATGGTAATTTTGATATTCAAAACGTGTAAAAACTCCCTATTTTGAAAGTCGATATCTGACGACAACAACCTCATATTAATGGTCTCGTGGGTCAGATCTAATCATTTTCTGGCACATGAAACGTACAGAGGTTAGTTTTATGGTGTCGATGCATCTTTAAACTGAAATATATATGTACATTAAGCATGGGATGAGGTCCAGTCTCAATATGTCCTCATCGTGGCATTGATTGATAGGCAGTCTACTGAAATTACCTATAACATTTTATTCCAATTTCGGAATTAATTTCGAAGACATGTTTGGAGTTTATTCTGGGTATACGTTATTTTCTCAGCAACTTCGGTTAAATTTCTTTTCCTGTTTTGTTATTTACGTCTAAGACAAAACTACATTGTATCATAATATAATGTCACATAAAACTCTCTGAAGTCTGGGTTATAAAATTATAGTTTTTCTAGGGAACATGATAATTCCTATATCACTCAATTATTTTAACAAGTCACTTCCCATCGCATCGGCAAAGTTGAGAGAATCGCGAGTAATATCATTTACAACAAGGGTAATTATGACTGATATAATATGAAATACTAATCCCCCGGAAGGCCTAACAAAAGCACAGGTGAGATTATATGCCCTTGTCGCACCACCTTGGTTTATTGAACGGGGTTTAATGGTCGCGCCCAGTTGGAGATGGTCAGTTACGTCATAGGTCAAGTGACCAGACAGGATTCCCAGCTCGCACGTGCCCCCATTGACAACTTACATTCACTTTTCTTTGTAACATATGCCATTATCAACTTTGTGGGTGCTTACAACCGACCAATGACATTCGAGTATTTATTGTTGGTATTTTCTGATTGGGCCAGAACTCTTGCAATGGGTTTTGTTACACTATAGTATTTCTTTGGAATCTTATAAATATGCGATGCAATCTGGTGGAAATCAGACCATCAATTATTCAGTAACAGTCTTATTCCATTATACAATTAATTGTGAAACATTGTGATATATTCATCAATCATGGAGACGTGTGTTCTTATTCCAAAGCAACTGACGTTTGTGTTGACTTTAAATCGTGATCCCAGGAATATATTGGAGATGGACGCTACAATCTGGAGCAACGAAATCATTCCTTCTGGATTCTTGTTTTATCCGGATGACGGGGATATAGTTCATGATAACATCGATATATTCTCATCTCTGTCGAAGGACGATGTAAGTTGGAATTATGTTATCGATTCTCGTTACTGAAAGTTTATATTCTAATTTCAGATTCAGGTATTTATTAAGCTTATATTGTCATAATTATTCCAGACATAATTATAAATCGACATTATCGAAGTTTC
Source organism: Siphonodentalium dalli (assembly GCA_032622095.1). Taxonomy (NCBI): domain Eukaryota; kingdom Metazoa; phylum Mollusca; class Scaphopoda; order Gadilida; family Siphonodentaliidae; genus Siphonodentalium; species Siphonodentalium dalli. The sequence goes on along the minus strand of CP136068.1, from coordinate 153,433,284 downwards.
ATTTATCTATTCGCTCCAGACAGAGACGTGGCGACCGGGAGGGGGTGGTTAGTTCATGAGTAGTATAGTGTCAATTATCTATTTGATCCAGACAGACGTGGCGGTTGGGGGGGGGGGGGGGGGCTCATTGGTAGTATTCAAACATTAGTTGGAAATTTTACACCACATATAGGTTGAAATTGTTCTCATTGTTTGAATTTCCAACAGATAATCGGGATTTATTTTGTTTTTATACCAAGAGTATCTATGTGTTCTATCTTTGGTTAAAAAGCAGGTCCACCTTTATAGGGTAGTGTCAGGTTGTAGAGGAAACTTGAGGTATCAATTAGAACGTTATAATGAGGCCTTATGAGGGGGCGTGCAGTTGGACATCTTAAGGTGGTCAAACCTCTAGCCACGTCCCTGGATATCCAGATGATGAAATACAGTTCATGATAACACAGATATGAATGTGTATTAAATAGAGCGATCATGTTATGTTTTACTTTAGATTCAGATTTTAAAATAGTGTGCATGAACATATATGCAAAGCAGCTGTATATAAATGTGTCGCAAATGCCATATTTATTTTGGGAAGCTTGCTCATTCCCAGTTTAATGAAAGTCGCAGGGCTAGGCGTATGCTATATAAATCGGTATATACTTCAGTCTAATTGTATTCAGCTTCGGACATTTTAAAAATAAAAATGAAGTTCATCCCCTACTCGTAAGTTGCATATAGTACATGCAAGTAGCCTTTCTCCATAAACTATCGCGAGGTGGAGAAAAAAGAATTTCAAAAATCGAAATCTAATAATATGAAGGGTGGGCTGCTTGACTCGAATCAAGTATTTACCCCCGCCCTGAGCCGAAGAAATAGTATATTAGGGGTGTGATATTTACGTATACATTGGTCGGCTCTTTTATATATCAATTTGTCTGGTTCTCCGACATACAACTATACGAGGATGCTGCGCCACTTTGTAATAATACTGGTCCAAAAATAATAAATTAATTAAATAATAATAAAACAATAGCGTCCAATTCCTCGAATTACTAGCTTATATATGGTTCCCGCCAATAATAAACGGTTCTCTCGCTCAAACATTCAAACAGAAGCGTGGCCGCTAACTGACGTAAGAATATGTGTAAATTATCTCCTCGTCGATTATTCTTGGTTCTGGTATCCCAGGTCGGCAATTTGTCGGCAGCCATAACTCTCCTCTGTCATCCGGGGCTCTGGGAATTCCCCGCTGAGTACCAATCTCGCGCATCACAAACAGTTTGGACAGTGGTGTTTGGTCTTGGCCATTATTATAGATAAGATTAACATTACAGAGCTGTAAAACCCGGACCTATCAAACATAGAAGCTAACGTTTATCGTCATGGTTTGCTGAGTGCTGTGATTAATGTATATGATGATATGATATGATATTTATTAGCATAAAAACACTCATGTGAGCCGTATGCATTACATAATGAGAAGACATATAATTTACATAATTATACATACATTTTTCATATAATAAACTTTCAACCTATTCAAACTACATGTATACAATGTGACCTAATAGACACTCAAAACTATAAGCGTGTAAATAATCTGTATGCTGACCTATGATATCGTGTGGAATAGAAAATAATTATTAATTCATACCTCAATCACGGGCTTTTTCTCTCGTTTCAAAGAATTCTTTGATAGCTCGACTGATATATTACTAGCTCTTAGAAATGCGTTGCTTTTATAATTCAGTTCTTCGAATAAACGTTTTCTCAACTTGTCGTATTTAGCACAATGGAGGACAAAATGCTTCTCGTCTTCCACTGAGTTAGCATTGCACATTTTGCATATACGCTTGTCAGCTGGTGTCGGTGGGCGTTTGTGTCGACCTTTTTCTATTTCTAATGAATGACAACTGATTCGAAGTCTACAGAATTGTTCACGACCTGTATATGTGACGAAACACGTAAGTGAAGTTACAACATACGGAATTTATCGCTAGATTCCAGATGTAATATGTGTGTCAGCGATCTCATGCTATATATCTGATGTCACAAGCCTGTAATTATAAACTAGCGGACTATCCATTCTTGGTCAGTTAGTTGGTCGTTTCTGCTGCATAGGCCATATCATGTTTAAAAAATTTAATCGCGAAGGAAAGAAATCGCAAATGATTTATTTCACTATGACACCATCCCAGTGAAGCAACGACCAACTTGGCACGAAATGAATCTTGTTATCCGCCCTTTCATTTAACCCTTTATGTACTAAATGGATTCTCCAACTCAGTTATAAAAGTATATATTGAAATGGTCTATGGTTCATCTGGTGGGGGGGGGGGGGGTCATGTGATATCAAGTGATAAAACAAACAACAGACAGAAAAACAGATAATGGATGAGCAGACCGATTGACATTCATTGGTGAGAAATGTTTAGAAAATAAGTTCAACAAACGACTTTTGTTGAACTTATTATCTGAATATTTACCGAGGAAACAACTCGTCAATGACTATTTAGTATATTAATGGTTAAAAGAAATCCGTTGTTATGGGGGATCAAGCGTTGATACTAAATAATTATGACTACTAGTAAATGTGCGAAATCGCGTGAGGTCTCATTCTCGTCTCGCACAAACATGTCGAAAAACCGGACGTGATTTGGGTAATTCTTAAATGTTTTGGATCTTCTCACAGGTTCGCCATAAGTTCGGATGCCACGAGCTGGTTATGGACATCTGTGGAGAAACGGTTCGACATTGTAACTGGATCAGATTCCTGCAGTCATCCAAGGACCATAGCTGCGTCAACATCGTCGCTCTGCGGTCGAATGGTCACGTGATGTACCAGGTCGTCAAAGAGATTCTACCTAACGACGAGCTCATCGTGTACTTCGACGAGAGTGAACCAGAATCATCAGATCGTCAGTCAGACGTCATGGATCAGCCAATAGAAAGAGCGGAGTCTGAAAACGATGGTGAGTGTGCTCTCAGTCAAAGAAACTGTACATACACCTTAAGTGGTAAACCAGCCTTTACTCGGGTCCTATGTTGATCCGAACTTCGTGGATCACATTTGATTTCTCATCACTCTTTGAAGATAGAGGAAGGTCGGAATTGTCCAATGCGTTGGTCTTTGGAAACATTGAGCACGCACTTTTGCATTTAACCCTTTCTATACTAAAGTGATTCTCTCAGTCAGTTAAAAAATGTACTAATGGTCCAGTATTTATTTGTAGGTGTGTTGATGTGATAAAAGCAGACGACAGATAAATACAAGTGTTGAAGGAACCCTATTTATTGAGAGCAATGTTTAGACTTATTATACACGTATCTGAATATTTCCTATGGGATAACTGCTCTTCAAATATAGAATATAGAAAGAGTTAACTTAGTAATATGGCATATAAAAATGTCTTCATGACAAGAGTGGTTGCATCTAAATGTAAAACAGTCCAGAACCACAAGAAGCATTCAGCACCCAAATGAAATATCCATGAAGTTCTTTCTAAATATATTGCCATCAATTTTTATGCAGATTGCTGACGATAAACGAGCCGCATCTAAAACCATCCACATGGCTAAAGGTGGTAAAACTATACTATTATATTCATATATATATAGGCTGATCAATTATTCATTTTAACTCTGCGTTGTGGATGAACTATAACATATCTTATAACATATCTTTATATATGAACTATAACATATCTTTATATATGAACTATAACATATCTTTATATATGAACTATAACATATCTTTATATATGAACTATAACATATCTTTATATATGAACTATAACATATCTTTATATATGAACTATAACATATCTTTATATATGAACTATAACATATCTTTTTATCACATTTTAGTCGAGGAGATCGATGTGTGTGACATATCGATGGAGTCATCCGAGATCAGATCTACCAACTCATCACCATCACCAACAGAATCGGAGAAATACATACTGACGTCACCCGAGATCAGATCAACAAACTCATCTCCATCACCAACAGAATCGGAGAAATACATACTGACTTCACCAGGGTTACCACACATCTCACCAGCTGGGATCAGTCGTCTAACACCAACATCAGAGTTATCTCTCTTGCGCGACGGTGATTACCGGTCAGGAAACAGCGACGTCACGACATCAGACGGATCTGCTAATTTCAGTACGCCAGACACAACGAAGGTAGGAATCGCTTTTCTAAACTGAATTACGATTTGAATCACTAAACAGAAATTATGTTTTAATAGTTAATAAATCACTAACAATTACCAAAAACAAAGGAAGAAAATCGAACGATTAAACAACAGCACTGACAATAAAGAACTAATAAATACATATTATAAAACTAAAATTAGAAATAACTTATATTCTATGAATGGAAACATTCTATTAATTTGGTAAATCGGAATGGAAACTATTTCTGAGGCAAACAATGAGACATTTCCCTCGTATTTCAGGCACTATCACCACTACCATACACGTACAGCACCATCAGCCATAGTCCCAGTCTTCTTGTACTAAAACCAGCTAAGATATTGGGATGGCGATTTGCTGTTTTTAGTCCCAGCCCGCTTGCATACCAATCCTATCACACGAGTTACGCCCACGATCTGTGGCGGGAATCTGTGGTGTATTTTACTCGATTTACCTAATGAATCAATACATGATGCTATATACATCGGAAAGAGAGACATATCATGGTCATAATGGTGTATAATAATCTAACTTTCATGTTAAATTACGCATAGAATATTCCGGTTGATTGTCACCAACATCGCTGTTTTTTCTGTTTGTTTACTTAACTGAAAGCCGAACTCAGGTTCCGAAGAACTTCGGCATTGTCCGGTGTTTGTTTTGGCCGAGACGAATTTCGATACAAACAAAATGGCGGCCCCCATGATATTCTAATGGTCATTGTGTTTACACTGTTTTAAACTGTGAGATGGTTATAATTCCCGTAATTTATTTAATGTATTACATTTATATCTTCAATATGTATTTAATCTATGTAATAATTTATTTATTGTCACGTATAATTACGATTACAATGGAGAATTCATCGTGCGTGGTTGATTGAAAATCTACGGAATATTTTCACCGGAAAATGCCGAACGCAGTTCGCAAGGTCAACTGAGTTCGCATACTTTAAAAAATATGTAAACACTGCGGCAAAAGTTTCTTTTCACATTAAATTACCGCTTTCAATTCACAACCGATGTGGGTTTCAGATCAAATAGCATGTCTTCTGCGGAAACTATCCGTTTATTGTAGCAATTGTGATATTTTATTTCATATAATTGTGGTTTTATTTGAGCGGGTCACTAACGATTAACTCGTGTCAAAGGAGACCATGGGCCTGGAACTCGGACTAAAGACCGGCACCTCCATCCCAATATCTTAGCCGGTTTTAGTACGAGAAGACTTGGACTACATCAGCCACAGCACGCCTGTCCCGGGTTCGATGTCCTCTTTCGGACGGAAACGGGTGAAATCCTGGCTGACATGTCGGTTCTGTGGAAAGAAATTCGACCGACCATCTCTTCTAAAACGACACGAAAGAATACACACGGGTAAGACCTTTGATGCCAGTAATCAACACACGGTTTATACGCTCTTGTTTTAGAAATTGGAACCATTTATATCCCAAAGGTTCTCACGGACAAATACAATTTATTGACGTATCCCGCGCAACGTTTTCGTGGATTAAAATATATGGGTGACAACGCCACAGCGTTTTAGTATGAGCGTATCGCTTATATATAGAAACGATTCTAGACCCTCAATAGTGAGTTAAAATCAAATCTTAGTTATGGAAATACAGACATGTGGTGTGGAATCTGGATTTGACACAGGACGATGCGTGCTTGTTCCTTGTTGAAGATAGGCTAAGTCTCGTGCAGTTACAACAGTGCTTTCTCGATGAGTTTACAGCGATTGAGTCAATTCAATTGTCAGCCCAATTATCATATTAAGCAACACATTTTACTTCATTGTAGGAGAGAAACCACACGCATGTGATGTCTGCGACAAAGCTTTCTCGACGTCAAGTTCGTTGAACACACATCGACGCATTCATAGCGGAGAGAAGCCTCATCAGTGTCCAATCTGCGGCAAGCGATTCACGGCCAGCTCCAACCTCTACTATCACAGGATGACACATTCAAAGGTTGGTACAAATTCATTTCTCTTATTTTCTACAACTGGATCGCGCTCTCAGCGGAAAGCATTAAGTGGACATTGTTCATGCGAGCTTCCACATTATGTCTACGTAATTTGGAAGAAGCAAACTGCCATGTGGATTTAACATCCGTTTCCAAGAAATTTATTGAGATACTATATATGTGGCTGAGACTATTTCTTCTAATTCGCCAGAGTATTTTTGTTTATTTGCCAGGGGTTGCTTGTTATTCGCATCGATATATTTGCATAACACCATTAATGCAGGTTATAATGTTCTGTATAGTGTATATCTTATCACAGACTCCTATATGTATATAGACTGAGAACTCTTGTACTGCTGTTTACACGTGTGCACTTATAATACGAACACTATACCTGCAGACTAGCATGTCGATGAAAATGTCATGTTATTTCAGTCTGTGTAACGTCTATATTGCTCTAAACATTTTGTTTCTGTTTCTATTGCAGGATAAGCCACACAAATGCACCAAATGCGCCAAGTCATTCCCGACGCCCGGAGATCTGAGAAGCCACATGTATGTGCACAGCGGGACGTGGCCGTTTACGTGTGACGTATGCCATCGTGGATTCAGCAAGCAGACGAACCTCAAAAACCACATGATGTTACACAACGGTGAGTCTACAATGTATATACACATAACATAACATTGGACAACGTTGGCCACCCTTTTTTAATCCAATAACCATAAAACTATAGATAATCTCGAATTAATATTATAAATGGTGGGGCAAAGTGAGAGAGAACTCCTCGATAGTGGCAACCACCACTCACGAAATACTGACAAAGTGCTCGTGTTGAAAAGCACACTATAGCATACACACATGTAGATGTGTGTATATTTACTAATACCGACAATACAGTTGTCATCCGAATAACGTGAAATACCAATTCATGTGTGTATTACCCCATATGTTGGTACGCGGGATTCATGCCATTCCTAGACGATATACGCGGAATTCAGGGCATTTCCATGTGATATATTCAGAATTCAGGGCATTTCATGCGATATACGCAGAATTCAGGGCATTTCATGCGATATACGCAGAATTTAGGGCATTTCATGCGATATACGCGGAATTCAGGGCATTTCAATGCGATATACGCGGAATTCAGGGCATTTCAAGGTGATATACGCGGAATTCAGGGCATTTTCAGGCAATATACGCGGGATTCACACCCCTCTGTTGACTGGTACTCAGGATTCATATGCCCAATTTAACCGGTATTCGGGATTCAACAAAAAAGCTGGTACACAGCTTTTATAGCAAAAAATTTCACAAACTTGTATTATTTTCCTGCCATTTCCAGTATGCGCAAGTATGCTATGTCAAAGCCCCACCAATAAAACCATTCACCTACTTCATTATATATTGGCATTTACCGCACATACGTGTTCAATTAATTAGTGTATTATACAATTATTAAATTTCTTCTCGCAGATAAAGTGGAAGCTGATAGGACCAATCTTAAACATGAAACACAGAGCTCGTCAACACGACTGTCGCCTAGCAACAACCAAGAAGCAGACGACTCAGGGTATGGAACCAGTTTCAACCACGTGATGACAAACTCACAAACAAGCAAACAAGTCGACATGTCTTGGAACTCCCCAATGTGGACGCAACCGGTCTGGATGTCGACCTCACAGAGCTCACCAGATCTACTCCACGCATCATACCAGAATCATTTCTGGGCTCCGATTGTGCAACTTTAGAAATGGCGGATTCTAAATAAGAAAGTCTCTATAATTTATCACACAAGGGAGATAATTATCAAATTCATAAAAACTACTCTATAGTCATATATGCCGTCTTTGTTATTGTTTTGTTTTGTTGACATTTTGTTACATTTGATATATAGAAATAATACGTGTTGACTATTAAAATATATATTTGCCCCTGAAATTAGCTCTTGTATTTTCTCTTCTCATCCGTGCGGAAATTGATCAAATATAGACAGTTGTGTCCATGTTATCGTATGCCGACAACATGTTTACAATCTTCATACCCAATTTAACTCTATCCTGTCATCTGGGGTTCGCTCATGAAAATTCTATGAACATGACCATATAATATATAACTAATAAGTAAATTGTGTCTTTAATCTTTATTCTTGCGAAATATCGGTTATGGTTATTTTATTTTGATAAAACACGCAGCGCAATCATAAAAAATGAGACATTCGCCTGTGATTTTGAATCCTTGCATATGTGAACATACATGTATCCATCGGCCATTATACTAGTGAAGATGGGGTGGACCATTTTATCTTATAATACGAGAAGCAACACAATTGGAAGATTATTTCCCCTCTTAATCTATTGGAAGTACATTATCCTGCAGATGAGAGTCGTTGTCGTAGTACGTTTGTAGTCTACAAATGTTGACATATTCAGCTAGTTATATATGCAGAGAACTGTCGGAGGATACGCTGTTGATATATATGGTTTTAGTCCCACTGTTCCGAATAGCAGAACAAGAAATTCAATTCATCATTTATTTTCCCTCGCGATAACAATACCACCCATTACACAGACCAGATCCGATGCCCTTTCGACCTGACCCATATGGAGTGTTGTGCAATCATCACCATAGTTTACGAATAAACTGAAATAAATGGGCGCCTGGTCCTAAAACACATATCGGTTGCTGTATGGGGATTCCTGTGTTCCTCTCTGATCCTTGCGTAATCCCATCGTGAGTTATTGTAGCACCTCCAACAAAGATTATTCATTATTCGACCCCAATGTAATTACTTCTATAATGATGCACTGGGGTCGAATGATTCCTAATTTTATCGTTTGAGTACCGGCGATTGTTACACCATCAACACACTTCCAACACACGTTGTTTCATTTCAATCTAAAGTTTTAATCTCTTTTGAATTTCTTGAAGTGGTCACCACCAGTAAGAGTTGATCCCGATGTCCATTCCGTCTCCAACAGTGACTATCAAAAGGAATGAGAGTTAAATGTGTCAGAGAATGAAGTCTCGACATGATGGACGATATGCGCGATACCTGGGCATTACACGGGGTACTTAAGCTCCCTTTTGTAAGCGAAACCGACTCATTGCGTATATGCTCTCAGGTGATCAACGTGTCACTCTCCCATAACCCGAGGTTGTTCATAACTGGGAATTCAAGAGTTAATGCCACTGATTTACATTTATTTCGAACAGAAAATATTTTCTTAACTACAGGTATTTACAGGTACATGTATTTACAGTTGAACTTGAAGATAATACATGGTACAGGGTACTATTTATAACAAAGATTATCAATTGAATCGTTATGAAAATGACAAAATGAAGGCTGATCCACTGCATTCCGATCACAACAGTGACCATCGACGGGAGATAAATGTATATGTAAAAGACGGAAGACGGTCCCAATTCCGGCCCCTCCAACATTTAATAGCAATATAAATCCCGTACAACTGCATATCAATCAATGAATCAATAAACCAATCAATCAATGAATTTATTATACATTTACACCAAATATGGTCAAGTGTATGTATACATACATAATATAGAAACATAATTTATAGCAATGTAGTGAAAGGACATGCATTCATAATTTCATTTGTTGTCACGACACAATATGTCGCACATAATATTGTAGTGATATATATGATATATATTTGTATGTAGTTTGGTCTTATTCGTCTTATTGGGGATTTGCATCTTCTGGAGATCCAACAATGTGGATACGAAAATGTAGATACGAACAACATGAATGTAACCTACAAATTTCTGTCAACATATCAATTCGCATATTAATGGAGCGTCAGGCTACGTTCATACGCTGGCAAGTATGCACGGTATGTTTTTGCGGGCATTTCGTCATAGAAAACCACATGGCGCCAGAATATGAACGGAACCGTGCATATAATCTGCATCTTTACCAAAGCGAAAGACATGAGAAGTAACATTTTCTAATTCCACTTGTAACAGTGCTATTGGAATTTGCCTCCAAATACATGTATGATTTATTCTTGCTAGATAATTGCATGATATTTACAGGCAAATTCCGGTAGCATCGTTACCAGTGGAACTACAGAGATTTTACTTCGCACGTAGTTAGCTGTGGCACAGATGCACTTTATGTGCTTGTTTCCGTTCATAACGTATGTATGTACGGTTGTGTTTGTGTCTGCGTCATGTGTTAGATTGTATATGCGTACGGGTGTGGTCGAGAGGGTGTGTGTTGTCTGTTGATGTGATATGTAAGCTCGTGTTCGTGTACATACAATTAGAATGATATTCTTTTCCTCGGTAGTTTGTTCTCTTGTCTGTCTTTCCATTACTTCTTGATTGCTAAATGTATTTATGTTACATTCATGTATACTATGTATTTTGTTAAATCTTCAATACTGGAGGCAATAAAGATATATATATATATATATATATATATATATATAACGTGCATACTTGCCAGTGTATGCACGTACCCTTAAAGTGTAATTCGGAATGTCACTGGTCAGAAGCAAAAATATATAATTTAATATTTACGACTCCAGATAAAATATACTTGAACTAATTGTGCGGTTTTCGATCCCGCCTAAAGTAAACGTATCCCCGACCAGTGCCATTAATATTTAAACAGGTCTGATGGCTTCTGGTCTGACGTAAGATGATCTGTAACTTATCTTCTTGTAATTTATCCTTCCGTCTGATATGGCTTACCGGTAATGTCTCTGTGGCCATAACTCTCCTTATGTCATCCGGGGATCTGGGAATTCCCCGCTGAGTACCAATCTCGCGCATCGTAAACAGTTTGTTCTGTAGTGCTTTACGTCACCGATTGTTATGGTCATTATCAGAAGGAAGAAGTTCACAGAGTCGTAAGTTTCCAATCAATTTAGATGCTAATCTTTATCTCTACGGTTGGTATATCCCGATGGTTAATTTCTCGGCTCAGATGACAGACGTAACCAAACACGCGTTCTAAAGACTTTATCACTTTCATGGAATCCATCACGAAACTCATAATTTACCTTCAGCAATTTAATATTTAAACTTTAAAAAGTTGACGTGTTGCGTTATCTCCTAGTCCCATGTACATATAGCTAAGAATAAAGCATTCATTCATTTAAAAATTGTCCCAGATATCTGCTTCCGACAATGTTATACAGTCGATCCCCCAGTGCTGCATGAATTCTGTTCCTTCTAAACTAATAGCTGCACACATATACTTGCATTTATATTAAACAATGAATTGACAATGAATTGCATATGATACTATACATTGTGGCCTTTTCATAAATAACCCACTTGTTTAGAGCACGCCTCTTACATGGCATAATACTGGAATTGGCACGATATTTTAAAATTGTTGCACCATGCAGTCAACATGCAGATTTTCTCGATACCTCGATATATGACTGCAGTCTGTGTAGACATACACACATATTCATACTGGTGATGCGGGTCTGTAGTTAACTGAGACTGCCACGACTGCTGTATGTAAATCAGATGTCACTCATGGCGGCGGTGTACTTTACTTTAAACATATTTTAATGTATTTAGAAACAAAATATACATAGGGATCAGGGCACAAGTTACAAAACTTACAAACTTGCCCCTCTCCTAATACAATCATGGAACATACATAAAAATACATAGCAGATATAGCAAACTGTTTATAAAGAAGAGTGCAGAGTGTGTGTGCTGCGGATGTCGGGTTTCCATCTGTATTCCAATCTCGGTTATGAAGAAAACGCTAGAACTCAGTGAGTTGAAAGATGAATAGCGAAATTTACCATACATGGGTTTGTTCAAAACGCTCTGTTTTAGCTATAAAAGATTGAGTAATGCGGAAAAGAGTAGTGTTCTTTTGATTTGATATACCTTTTACCCCATATAAGAAATGATTTGCTTCTAATGATTGAAAGCCATTAATACTTAAATTTCGGTAAAAGTCAATTCTCTGATCTACAAATAAAGGGCAAACATGAAAATAGTGATTGGCGTCTTCAATGTCTAAGTTACAGGGGCATATAGGCGAATCTGATATGTGATTATCAAACATATCCGAACGGAGATCACTACACTGATTCCGAATTTTACAGTGTATTGTATTAATTTTCCTTTTTCCTGTATAAAAATAGGAAAATTAATACAATACACTGTAAAATTCGGAATCAGTGTACATCATGTCATCGTATTGAGAGCGCGAGTTTTATACATCTGGACGTTTATGTCATAGCTAGTTCACACTGACACTGTAAAAATCCCGGATGCGATATGACATATCCTGACTTGGGTTTGTAACGTGAATTGTATGCCGAATATTATCGTGAAACAATTTAAAGGGGCATTATACGCCAATTTCAATATATACAGAATATACAGAAAAATCATTAAGTTTGGTCGAAGATGTCTTGTGTAAACGTTCAGGTTAACAGGTTATCTTAAAATAAAATGTACATGCAATAACAATCTAAGTTACGAATTTCCATGCACAGGACGTAATACAATTAATTGACGGATAGTGGATCGGGCAACACGTGGCACACATCATGTAAAAAAAATGAGGTTGATAAGGGACGAGAAATGAAGCCACTCACTGACTATACAATAACAGTAATGAGTATCTGGGACTATTATTCATATAAACTGTACAAAAATATCTCGATAAAGAGCGATTTAGGTTTGCATTCCGGCTTATCTGCCATCTGTAACATTACTTATTACTCAGCGGACAGTCAAATAATGGAAATCTGGTTACTTTATTCTACGAAGTAGGGAATATAGAAACCAAGAACGACATTTGAGTACAGCACCCCTTTAAGGCAGCGTCTAGTTTTGATTAAACGTTTGCATATTATTGGACTTGAAGTCCACTGTAACAATAATGTCGGTCTATGTTCACATGTACTTGTTGATGATAGTTGTTTTGCAGACGTTTATAAAATTTATTTTATTTCGCATGGACCCACGTTGAATGCCTTGTGTCCCTTTAACTTGGTGATAAATTTCCCACACTTCTTGTATATCATAGCAGGAGAAAACTGGTTTCAAGCGCTTCTCACAGAAACAATACAACACAAGTTGGAATATGTGTGTAAGATATATATACTGAACTGTCACATTTCTAGCAAGGAGTATATATACATGACAATTATTCGGACAAATGAACCCATGTGGAGATGATTTTCATGGTAATAAATGCTAACGGTTAGAAAGTCGTAGAAAGTGATCGCGGTGACGCAATTAATTACCACCCACCGAAACCAGACGTCCAGAAGGTTGTCATAACTAACTGACAGATTCCAGACAAAAATGACCTTGTTTTGTGACATTTTTATAGAATTCGAACAGGATTTGTCTATGGAAAAAAAACACGAATGTCACAAGAACAGACTTCATTATAGCGACAAACATGTATGATCGTTGGACATACCTCAAATTAAACCTTGTATACTATTAGGTTGTATTTGTCGCTTCCGACACAAACTACTTACTTTCATGTTCTAACTTACATGCGTCGGTGATAAATAACTTATGGGATTGATATAGCGATGACAATAATTAAATGTTCCAATTTGATCAAAAATTTGTTAGAATTTCTGTAGGCAATTTTTCAGCTCACCAGGCAAAGAAAAAAAATGAAGATTATTGTCAATCAAACGCACTTTAAAGACCATGGCTATTTGTCCGTGCCTCTTATCGAGGAAGACCGGTGTTGCAAAATGGATCCAATGAATGTGATTGGGATCAAGAGATTAAGCAACTTTAATTAAGCACTATATTTTATTATATGTCGCTAACCATGGTCATCTGTTATAGCACATGTACGTAAGTCAGGTAGTTTTAGCGCATGTAATAAAAGCAGGCACTATACAGGGGGGGGGGGGTAAAAAGTTGCGAGCCGTGGGGGTGTTTTTTTTACATTGCCATTTTTTTTACACCCACCCACCCTTTCTTGCATTTTTTTTTCATAAAATTTTAGACACCCACCCCAAAATCCCAAAGCTTTATGTTAGTCCCCTCTGTAAAAACGATCAACCGCTCTATATTTGAAAGACCAAATTAAATGTTACTTCCTGTTTACAAACATATGCAAGACAAATATTTTCTTGGCTGATAATTATGCGATAATCAGCAGTAATCAGCGATAAGCTCAACTAAATTGAACTGTAAGCAATCAACAAAGGTAGAATATGATGTGATTATATTGGTAAATTTATAACCCAGCCTATTCATCTGTGTGAGTAGATGAAAAATATGTTGAATACCCTGGAATGACAACAAACAATAACTAGGGCCAGTGTTAGGGCCTATACTAGAATGAAAAATTACACAAAATTAAATTATAATATGAACCAGTGTACGAATTAGCTTTTATGTATGCCTGCATGACCACCGACCCGACCTCGCATTACTAATGTTTAACCCTTTGAGTTTGAACGCGGATGGTCAATTTAGTGCCAAATCCATTTACACGGATGTGCACTTTAGTGACATGTGACCGTGGAGACGAGGCCGGCTGTACTCTTGATTTACTATTATATGTCTACATGAAAATTTTGGGACCCACCCCAACAATATTCACTATTTTTCCATTTTAATTATATCAACTTATGGCGGTAATTATAACAATATTGAATGTATTAGTGCTTCTCATATTGCAACAAGCAACCACATATAAACAAATATGTTTAAAACAGTTGAAAATATGTCAATGAAAAAAAAATGGTCAAAAACTGTTTCCGGCCTCGGGTACCCCCACCACCCCCCCCCCCCCCACCTCATGTCTCGTAAAACAAAATTCGCCCCCCCCCCCCTGCACTTTAGACTATAATTTTGAAATAGTGTTATGCTATTATGTATTATGTTGTACCATGTTTACTACAACATATACATATATCATAAAACAATTTCAAAATTATGACTTTTACAATACTTCTCAAACTATTGAAAATGGCATGTTTTTATCTTGGGGGGGGGGGGGGTGGGTAAACCCTTAAATATACATTGCGTTCAATCATATGTTATATGCTATATATTTAATAGTGCAATGGAAGTCTTCGTTAGTGGATATCTTCAAAGTAATCGCAAGTGCATCACGTGTTAATTTTATCAGGTGCACGCGATTAGCGATGTAATAAAATGCTGCAATCGAACAAGTAACACGTTTTTGTGAAGTGCGCGAAGGGGTTTGTGGTCACACCACCAGAGAGGCTAAGTGTCAATAAGGGATGGTTTGCGATCATATACAAGTTTTAGAAGATTATAAAATCATAAAATGTTTAATCTTCAGGGAGTTTTAAATGTTTCCAGGTCTAACATCAAAGTGGTGGGAACACTCCGCTATATATGGTATTCAAAAGTGGACATAGCAACTAATATGCTAAATATATGTATTTTTATAAATCTTATATAAAAATTGGCAACACACGGCCTTTGCATGGACGCTCTTTGCCCAACTCGGTCATAGGAATGACAAACATTCAAAATGAGTTAAAAACTTAAAACCCCCTCCTTTGAAATTCGATATATGACCATCAAAACCCCATGATAACACTTTCATGGCGGAGTTCATGGCGGTAGCTGTGCTGGTGCAGCATTAAAGGTCCAGTGCCAATGTCTTATTCTATATATATGCGAGTCCCCCATTATCGGACACACATCCATATAGTAAGTGTTCGCTTTTTTCACGTTCTGACTGGTACAAAAAATAGACTATACATCTAACACGAGTCGTGACAATTCGGAGCTTGAAACTCCACGGTTAACAAAAAGCTATACCTTTGTGTTGCACGAACATGTATATGTGCATGCATCTCATGGTTGACATTTTTTGCGGATATATGTCACGAAGTAATCTTTACACATATTTGTAGACGGATGTTGTGGATTTTAGCAACAAGTCCCACTTTAACCCTCGGAGGGTGGATTATCACCCTATTATGTCACGTGATATGCGCGCCTCCGTGTGAGATCGCGTGTCGCTAACTTTCAATTCCCATGTAAACCCTCGAAGGGTGGATTAGAAACCCCATCACACGTGATATCACACCTGGTTTGCGCCTCGATGTGGTGTCGTGTGTCCGATCGATCCCTACAATTCGTATGTAAACCATAGAAAGGTGGATTATCACCCCGTCTCACGTGATATTTGCGCCTCGATGGTGTCGTGTGTCCTATCCTTACAATTCTCATGTAAACCCTCGAAGGGCTGATTAGCACCCTCTGTCACGTGATAATGGTCGAAATCACAATAGAATACCAAATTTAAATTGAACAAATATGCAAAAAAATCAAAAATGGAGGATAATTTAATGGTTATGTTCTGTTTAATTTTGAGACAAGTCGAGACTTTCCCGGCCAGAAAAGGGAAGAAATTCTTCTATTTTTTGTCGTGTTCGTTAATAAGTAAATATAGCCATCCGATTTTACACCATCAAATAACTATTTGTATATACATACTGTATAATAAGCAAATCCATAACATGAGGCCATTTGCGGCAAGTTTTGATTGTCATATATTCACTTTCAACAGAGATAATTTTACCAAGTTTCGATTTTTTGTCAGCCGTGAAAAGTTAAACGTCACTTCTGATGAAGATCGTTCATTATTTCGTTGAACAAAATGTAAGTTTAAAGAGCGTTTTAATTATGAGCTTTTGTACTAGCTCTCTCAAACATATTTTGGAAGTCTCAGGCTGTCTTGGTCGATTTTATGCTCGTCGGTTTATCAATTTTATTAATGTAATAAGTAAGATAGATTTAACACCCCCAAATTAGTATTCCTACGGCTTCGGGATGGAAAATATTTGATTAGAGTCGAGGAACCCACCCTCAATGCTCAGAGCTATTAGACCGATCACACGTGAAATATAAGATGTTTTCTATTTGTGTTTTCTATTTGTGCTGGGGAATTTGTGTTTTCTATTTGTTCTGGGGAATTCCAGTTCGAACCAGGCGTAATCATTTATGGAATTCGAAATGTAGAAAATATAAAGTTCAAAATTTGGATATAATATAGCTCCGAGCTTTGAATGGTGGGTTCCTCGACTCAAATCAAAATAAGTGTTTATCCACCCCCTTTACCCGAATCAGCAGAAATTGAATTTTGGGGTGCTTATAACCTATCTGGGTATGTACTATTAGGTTTTTTTTTTATTTATTCATGTAGTTATTTTTGTTTTGTTTTTAGCCAAAACTCCTTGTACCTATGGTCCATTTCAAGTACTATAATAATAATAATAATAATTAAAAAAAACAAAAACATTCACATTATTCCTATTTTGCCCAATTGTGCATGAAAAATGGCGACTAAAGGCGTTGGCATCAGCAATTACCTTTTATCGGATTGAGAGATTCGATTATCTTATGGATAAATGTCATAAGAAATTACTATAGGCACACTCTAATGGGATTTTAACATCCTTAAATAACACGACTGCATTTTTTTGATACACCAAGGGTGACCCAACATCGCCTGGAAATGGGGTCATCACACCTCAGTGTGAACGTGTTCGTCCGCACGCGTGATGTCCACTTCTAATTGTATTTGTATTCGCCGTATATGTTAACTTATGTGTGTTATTTCTTATTAAAACAAGTTTATATATGCTCTGTCCGATTGCCTAAGCCAATTTGGTGCTTACCAAGCAAAAGAAAAGTGAAAAATACTTGTAATCGCCAACATTCGTACAACATAGGCATCGCGTCAGAACTAAAGTTTTCCATCTTCATATTTTCATTTTTGTGGGAAATCGAGTTTAAAGTTTTGACCCCCCCCCCGTTCACATGTTCTCATTTTGTTTTGGAAGATAGTACACAGCGGGTGTAAAAAATACTATTAAATGACAAGTTTCGAGACAAAACATATATATGATATATTGGGTGATAGAACAATTTGTGTAAAATTTTCCGGTTTTTTTTTCAGTGCTATAGTGGTTTTTGTGTTTTTTTTAATCATATAAACGTGCAAAAATCCCAAATCACGCCATTTTCTGTGTTATTTTAACCAAATAGTTATCCTAGAAATAAGATGTTCATACCTAGGAGAGAGAAAGCATTATTTCCAACTATTCACTTCGCTCACACTCTGCCAAGTTCTGGTTCCATTGATTTCTATTGAAGGTCAGAGATACAACATTTTAGCACTGCAATTGATTTAATCACGTGGTACAAAATAAATAGATTCATTGGACTACAGTGGAGATAGAACAATATAGCACTGTCAAAAAGTTTTTGAGATGGAACAGATTTACACAGCCTCTCATTGAAATTTGGACACGATATCTGGTTATTTGCGGACAGGAAATCCCGCACCGAATCGAAAGATATAAATATATCATTTTCCCGCCAAAATGGAGATAGAACAGTTTAGTTCTGACGCGACGATAGACATCGCGAAAATCCTCAAAATCATTATACGTCAATTACTACCACAAAGGCTTATACTTGAGAACGCTCTTTATTATCTACCACTTCTGGGCAACGTAACCATGGACGCTCTTTATAAAAGGTGATCATTGGTAGACAAAATATACAAATGTCCTTAAAACTCCCTATTTTGAAAGTCGATATCTGACTACAACACCTCCTATTAATGGGCTCATGTGTCAGATCTAATAATTTTCTGGTACAGAAAATGTACAGATCTTAGTTTGATGGTGTCAATGCAAACTGAAAGATCATATGTACATTTAGCATGCGATTTGGTCGGGTCTCAATATGTTCTCATCGTAGCATTTGATAGATAGCAGTCTACTGCAAACACATATAAAATTTTATTCAAATTTCGTCATTTTTTTTCAAAGACATGTTTGGGGTATATTCTGGGTACTTTGCTTTCTAAGCAACTTCAATACTTTTTCGTTTCCTGTTTTCCGATTTACGACTGAGACAAAATGACATTGTATCAACATATCATTTAACATAAAACTTCCTGAAATATGGGCTATAAAAGTATAGTTCCATAAATTCGACGGTTTTCTAGGGGACATGATAATTCCTATCACTCAATTAATTAAACAAGTCACTTCTCATCGCATCGGCAGAGTTGATAGAATCGCGAGTAATATCACTTACAACAAGGATAATTATGACTGATATAATATGAAATACTAATCCCCCGGAAAGCCTAACAAAAGCACAGGTGAGATTATATGCCCTTGTCGCATCACCATGGTTTATTGAATAGGGTTTAATGTTCGCGCCCAGTTGGAGATGGTCAGTTACGTCATAGGTCAAGTGACCAGATATGATTCCCAGCTCGCACGTGCCCCCGTTGACAACTTACAATCAACTTTCTTTGTAACATATTCCATTATCAAATTTGTGGGTGTTTAAAACCGACCAATGGCATTCGAGTTTTTATTGCTGGTATTTTCTGATTGGGTCAGAACTCTTGTGATGGGTTTTGTTACACTATAGTATTTCTTTCCACTATTCACATGGAATCTTATAAATATGCGATGTAATCCGGTGGAAATCAAACCCTCAATTATTCAGCTAACAGACGTATGCCCATATACAATTGTGAAACATTGTGATATATTCATCAATCATGGAGACGTGTGTGCTTATTCCCAAACAACTGACTTTTGTGTTGACTTTAAATCGTGATCCCAGGAATATATTTGAGATGGACGCTACCATATGGAGCAATGAAACCATTCCTTCTGGATTCGTGTTTTATCCGGACGACGGGGATATAGTTCATGACAACATCGATATATTCTCATCTCTGTCGAAGGACGATGTAAGTTCAATTATGTTATCGATTCGCGTTACTGAAAGTTTATGTTCTAAATTCAGATGTTTATTAGAATTACATCGTCAATATTATTATAGACACAATCGAAATTACCGAAGTGCCATTTATATATTCGATCCAGACAGACGTGGCGACCGGAGGTAGCTCATGTGTAGTATTCAAACATTAGTTAGAAATTTACACCACATTTAGATTGAAATTGTTCTCATTGTTTGAATTTCCAATTGATAACAGGGATTTATTTTGTTTTTAGAACAGTATCATATATATGTTTCTATCTTTGGTTAAAAGGCAGGTCTGAAATGGCCATCAGTCGGAAACTTTCCAACTTTTATAGGGTGGTGTCAGGTTGGAAAGGAAACTTGGAGGTACAAATTGGAAAGTTCTAACGGGGGGGGGGGGGTGCGCGCAGTTTGACATTTTAAGGTGGACAAACCTGTAGCCACATCCCTGGATATCCCGATATGAAATACAGTTCATGATAACACAAATATGAATGTGTATTAAATGGAGCGATCATGTTATGTTTTACTTTAGATTCAGATTATGTTACTCAATAGCACAACAAAATACTCAACTAGAGTACAAGATGTAATTATGCATGAACATATATGCAGGACAAACAAAAGATATTGCACAACAACTGACACAAATCTGAGAACCAATAATGCACGAAACCATAATATTCATTAATATTCATAATAAACCAAATAAAGGACTGATTATAATATAATTAGACAATAGCAACCGGTTCCTGTATACTACATAGTACTTTCGTTTTGGCTAACTCTGTAGTTTAAAGACACTCTGTGGACAGAATTATTTTGCTCTGCATGGCGAAAATATTCCACGCGGGGCGCGCGGGATGTTGGTTTAAAACCAAAATAGCCCTTGCATGGATATACATCCATTCACAGTTGAAATAATTGTACTCGAGTCAGATTAATGTAAAACATGTAAACTGTTGTATATATTTGCATGTATGTTAGCAATAAACTCGCTCAGAGACGAATAGCGCCCGGACACGTCCAAATATTCCTTGCTCTGGCGGAAAAAAAGGGGGGGCGCGCGCCGAGGGCGCCGGATGGTAGATCCGCCCTTGCTCTGTGCGAGCCACCACCCTAAATTACTATTAATTCGGTTTCGGGGGTGAAAAATATTTGATTTGAGTCGTGGAACCCATCTTTCAACGCACACAGTTATTAGATTTTGATTTTTAAAATCTATTTAAATTCTCCATTTCGAATTCCATATATGGTTATGTCTGGTTTCAAATTAAATTCCCCAGCACGTGCCATCAAAAACGTAAACAAACATATTCTTACACATGCATGCGATCGGCATGGTATTAGAACTCTATTTGCATTAATAAAACATAATTATTGAATCGGGAATAAGTAGACATATGTATCTTGAGATATATACTGTCAATTTTGTTAATAATAGTCGTAGTATTTTATTCTAAAATCATGTCCGATCTAAATAGATTTCAAATATCGAAATAAAATAATTTGAAGGGTAGGCTGCTTGACTCGAATCAAATACCCCCCCCCCTGAACTGAAGACATTATAAATTAGGGGGGGGTGTTAAATCGACAGCGATATTTCCGTGTATACGTTGGTCAGCTCTTTAAAGTATCAATTTGTCTGGTTCTCTGACATACAACTATACGAGGCTGTTGCATGAAAGCAATGCCGCTGCGCCACCGTGTAATAATAATGGTCCCAACACAATAAATTTAGAATAATAATAAAAACATAGCGTCAATTCCTGCGAATTACTGGCTTATGGTTCCTGCCAAAATCAAACGGTTTTCTCATTCAAACAGAAGCGTGGCCACTGACTGACGTAATGTGATATGTAAGTTATCTCCTCACAGATTATTCTTGGTTCTGGTATCACAGGTCAGCAATTTGTCGGCAGCCATAACTCTCCTCTGTCATTCGGGGCTCTGGGAATACCCCGCTGAGTACCAATCTCGCGCATCACAAACAGTTTGGACAGTGCTGTTTGGTTTTGGCCATTATTATAGATAAGATTAACACCACAGACCTGTAAAACCCGGACCTATCAAACATAGAAGCTAACGTTTATCGTCATGGTTTGCTGAGTGCTGTGATTAATGTATATCTTGTGACGAAACACGTAAGTGAAGTTACAACATACGGAATTTATCGCTAGATTCCAGATGTAATATGTGTGTCAGCGATCTCATGCTATATATCTGAGGTCACAAGCCTGTAATTATAAAGTAACTGACTATCCATTCTTGGTCAGGTAGATGGTCGTTTCTGCCGCATAGGCCATATCATGTTTTAAATTTTTAATCGCGAAGGAAAGACATCGTAAATGATTTATTTCACTATGACACCATCCCAGTGAAGCAACAGACCAACTTGGCACGAAAGGAATCTTGTTATCCGCCCTTTCATTTATCCCTTTATGTACTAAATGGATTCTCCAACTCAGTTATAAAAGTATATATTGAAATGGTCAATTGTTCATCTGGTGGGGGGGGGGGGGGGGGGGGGGGGGGGGTCATGTGATAAAAACTAAAAACAAACAACAGACAGAAAAACAGACAACGCAAGAGCAGACTGATTGACATTCATTGGTGGGAAATGTTTAGAAAATAAGTTCAACAAACGACTTTTGTTGAACTTATTATCTGAATATTTACCGAGGAAACAACTCGTCAATGACTATTTAGTATATAAATGGTTAAAAGAAATCCGTGGTTATGGGGGATCAAGCGTTGGTGCTAAATAATTACGACTACTAGTAAATGTGCTAAATCACGTGAGGTCTCATTTTCGTCTCGCACAAACATGTCGAAAAACAATTCAAAACCGGACGTGATTTGGGTAATTCTTAAATGTTTTGGATCTTCTCACAGGTTCGCCATAAGTTCGGATGCCACGAGCTGGTTATGGACATCTGTGGAGAAACGGTTCGACATTGTAACTGGATCAGATTCCTGCAGTCATCCAAGGACCATAGCTGTGTCAACATCGTCGCTCTGCGGTTGAATGGTCACGTGATGTACCAGGTCATCAAGGAGATTCTACCCAACGACGAGCTCATCGTGTACTTCGACGAGAGTGAACCAGAATTATCAGATCGTCAGTCAGACGTCATGGATCAGCCAATAGAAAGAGCGGAGTCTGAAAACGATGGTGAGTGTGATCTCAGTCAAAGAAACTGTATATACACCTTTAGCCAAAGAAACTGTATATACACCTTAAGTGGTAAACCAGCCTTTACTCGGGTCCTATGTTGATCCGAACTTCGTGGATCACAATTGATTTTCATCACTCTTTGAAGGTAGAGGAAGGTCGGACTTGTCCAATGCGTTGGTCTTTGGAAACATTGAGAACGTACTTTTGCATTTAACCCTTTCTATACTAAATTGATTCTCTCAGTCAGTTAAAAAATGTGCTTACGAATGGTCCAGTATTTATTTGTAGGTGTGTTGATGTGATAAAAGCAGACGACAGATAAATACAAGTGTTGAAGGAACCCTATTTATTGAGAGCAATGTTTAGACTTATTATACACGTATCTGAATATTTTCTATGGGATAACTGCTCTTCAAATATAGAATATAGAAAGAGTTAACTTAATAATATGGCATATAAAAATGTCTTGATGACAAGAGTGGTTGCATCTAAATGTAAAACAGTCCAGAACCACAAGAAGCATTCAGCACCCAAATGAAATATCCATGAAGTTCTTACTAAATATATTGCCATCAATTTTTATGCAGATTGATGATGATAAACGAGCCGCATCTAAAACCATCCACATGGCTAAAGGTGGTAAAACTATACTATTATATTCATATATATAGAGGCCGATCAATTATTAATTTTACCTTTGCGTTGTGGACGAACTATAAAATATCTTTTTATCACCTTTTAGTCGAGGAGATCGATGTGTGTGACATATCGATGGAGTCATCCGAGATCAGATCAACAAACTCATCTCCATCACCAACAGAATCGGAGATATACCTACTGACGTCACCCGAGATCAGATCAACAAACTCATCTCCATCACCAACAGAATCGGAGAAATACATACTGACGTCACCCGGATTACCACACATCTCACCAGCTGGGATCAGATCAACAAACTCATCCCCATCACCAACAGAATCGGAGAAATACAGTCTGACGTCACCCGGATTACCACACATCTCACCAGCTGGGATCAGTCGTCTAACACCAACATCAGAGTTATCTCTCTTGCGCGACGGTGATTACCGGTCAGGAAACAGCGACGTCACGACATCAGACGGATCTGCTAATTTCAGTACGCCAGACACAACGAAGGTAGGAATCGCTTTTCTAAACTGAATTACGATTTGAATCACTAAACAGAAATTATGTTTTAATAGTTAATAAATCACTAACAATTACCAAAAACAAAGGAAGAAAATCGAACGATTAAACAACAGCACTGACAATAAAGAACTAATAAATACATATTATAAAACTAAAATTAGAAATAACTTAATATATTCTATGAATGGAAACATTCTATTAATTTGGTAAATCGGAATGGAAACTATTTCTGAGGCAAACAATGAGACATTTCCCTCGTATTTCAGGCACTATCACCACTACCATACACGTACAGCACCATCAGCCACAGCACGCCTGTCCCGGGTTCGATGTCCTCTTTCGGACGGAAACGGGTGAAATCCTGGCTGACATGTCGGTTCTGTGGAAAGAAATTCGACCGACCATCTCTTCTAAAACGACACGAAAGAATACACACGGGTAAGACCTTTGATGCCAGTAATCAACACACGGTTTATACGCTCTTGTTTTAGAAATTGGAACCATTTATATCCCAAAGGTTCTCACGGACAAATACAATTTATTGACGTATCCCGCGCAACGTTTTCGTGGATTAAAATATATGGATGACAACGCCACACCGTTTTAGTATCAGCGTATCGCTTATATATAGAAACGATTCTAGACACTCAATAGTGAGTTAAAATCAAATCTTAGTTATGGAAATACAGACATGTATATAGTGTGGAATCTGGATTTGACACTGCACGATGCGTGCTTGTTCCTTGTTGAAGATAGGCTAAGTCTCGTGCAGTTACAACAGTGCTTTCTCGATGAGTTTACAGCGATTGAGTCAATTCAATTGTCAGCCCAATTATCATATTAAGCAACACATTTTACTTCATTGTAGGAGAGAAACCACACGCATGTGATGTCTGCGACAAAGCTTTCTCGACGTCAAGTTCGTTGAACACACATCGACGCATCCATAGCGGAGAGAAGCCTCATCAGTGTCCAATCTGCGGCAAGCGATTCACGGCCAGCTCCAACCTCTACTATCACAGGATGACACATTCAAAGGTTGGTACAAATTCATTTCTCTTATTTTCTACAACTGGATCGCGCTCTCAGCGGAAAGTATTAAGTGGACATTGTGCATGCGAGCTTCCACATTATGTCTACGTAATTTGGAAGAAGCAAACTGCCATGTGGATTTAACATCCGTTTCCAAGAAATTTATTGAGATACTATATATGTGGCTGAGACTATTTCTTCTAATTCGCCAGAGTATTTTTGTTTATTTGCCAGGGGTTGCTTGTTATTCGCATCGATATATTTGCATAACACCATTAATGCAGGTTATAATGTTCTGTATAGTGTATATCTTATCACAGACTCCTATATGTATATAGACTGAGCACTCTGGTACTGCTGTTTACACATGTGCACTTATAATACGAACACTATACCTCCAGACTAGCATGTCGATGAAAATGTCATGTTATTTCAGTCTGTGTAACGTCTATATTGCTCTGAACATTTTGTTTCTGTTTCTATTGCAGGATAAGCCACACAAATGCACCAAATGCGCCAAGTCATTCCCGACGCCCGGAGATCTGAGAAGCCACATGTATGTGCACAGTGGGACGTGGCCGTTTACGTGTGACGTATGCCATCGTGGATTCAGCAAGCAGACGAACCTCAAAAACCACATGATGTTACACAACGGTGAGTCTACAGTGTATATACACATACCATAACATTGGACAACGTTGGCCACCCTTTTTAATCCAATAACCATAAAACTATAGATCATCTCGAATTAATATTTTAAATTGTGGGGCAAAGTGAGAGAGAACTCCTCGATAGTGGCAACCACCACTCACGAAATACTGACAAAGAGCACGTGTTGAAAAGCACACTATAGCATACACACATGTAGAGGTGTGTATATTTACTAATACCGACAATACAGTTGTCATCCGAATAACGTGAAATACCAATTCATGTGTGTACTACCCCATCTTTTGGTACGCGGGATTCATGCTATTCCCAGACGATATACGCGGAATTCAGGGCATTTCCATGCGATATACGCAGAATTCAGGGCATTTCATGCGATATACGCAGAATTCAGAACATTTCATGCGATATACGCGGATTTCAGGGCATTTCCAGGTGATACGCGGATTTCAGGGCATTTCCATGCGATATACGCGGAATTCTGGGCATTTTCCAGGTGATATACTCAGAATTCAGGGCATTTCCATGCGATATACGCGGAATTCAGGGCATTTCCAGGCGATATACGCGGGATTCACACCCCTTTGCTAACCGGTACTCGGTTTTCATATGCCCAAGTTAACCGGTATTCGGGATTCAACAAAAATTTTGGTAAACTTGTATTATTTTCCTGCCCATTTCCAGTATGCACAAGTATGCTATGTCAAAACCCCACCAATAAAACCATTCACCTACTTCATTCTATATTGGCATTTACCGCACACACGTGTTCAATTAATTGGTGTATTATATAGTTATTAAATTTCCTCTCGCAGATAAAGCGGAAGCTGATAGGACCAATCTTAAACACGAAACACAGAGCTCGTCAACACGACTGTCACCTAGCAACAACCAAGAAGCAGAC
This sequence comes from Siphonodentalium dalli, assembly GCA_032622095.1. Lineage (NCBI taxonomy): Eukaryota > Metazoa > Mollusca > Scaphopoda > Gadilida > Siphonodentaliidae > Siphonodentalium > Siphonodentalium dalli. The sequence goes on along the minus strand of CP136068.1, from coordinate 153,406,400 downwards.
GACTCAGGGTATGGAACCAGTTTCAATCACGTGATGTCATACTCACAACCAAGCAGACAAGTCGACATGTCCTGGAACTCACCGATGTGGACGCAACCTTCCTGGATGTCGACGTCACAGAGCTCACCAGATCTACTCCACGCATCATACCAGAATCATTTCCGGGCTCCGATGGTGCAACTAAATGGCGGATTCTAAATCAGAAAGTCTCTACAATTTATCACAAAAGGGAGATAATTATCAAATTCATAAAAACTACTCTATAGTCATATATGCCGTCCATGTTATTGTTTTGTTTTGTTGACATTTTGTTACATTTGATATATAGAAATAATACGTGTTGACTATTAAATATATATTTGCCCCTGAAATTCGCTCTTGTATTTTCTCTTCTCATCCGTGCGGAAATTGATCAAATATAGCCAGTTGTGTACATGTTATCGGATGTCGACAACGTGTTTACAATCCTCATACCCAATTTACTCTATACCCTGTCATCGAGGGTTCGCTCATGTAATTCTATGAACATGACCATATAATAAATAATTATAAATTATATACTTTGATCTTTATTCTTGCGAAATGTCGGTTATGGTTGTCTTATTCTGATAAAACACGTAGTGCAATCATAAAAGCCTGTTATTTTGAATCCTTGCTACGTAAACATAAATGTCCCCACCGGCCATTATTGGTGGACCATTTTATCTTAAACGGAAAAGCAACAAAATTGGAAGATCCATTCCCCTTTGTAATCTGTTCGAACAATATCCTACAGATGAGTCGTTGTTGTTGTAGTATATTTGTAGTCTACCAAAGTTGACATATTCAGCGAGTTATATGTAGCGTACTGTCGGATGATACCCTGTTGATAACTTGATATATATATGTATGGTTTTAGTCCCACTGTTCCGAATAGCAGAACAAGAAATTCAATTCATCATTTATTTTCCCTCGCGATCACAATACCATCCATTACACAGACCAGACCCGATGCCCTTTCGACCTGACCCACATGGAGTGTTGTGCAATCATCACCATAGTTTACGAATAAACTGAAATAAATGGGCGTCTGGACCTAAACCACATATCGGTTGCTGTATGGGGATTCCCGTGTCCCTCTGTGGCCCTTGCGTAATCTGATCGTGAGTTATTGTAGAACCTCCAACAAAGATTATTCATTAGTCGACCTAATGTGACTACTTCTGTAATGATGCACTGGGGTCGAATGATTCCTAATTTTATCGTTTGAATACCTGCGATTGTTAGGCCCTCAACACACTTTCAACACGCGTTGTTTCGTTTCAATCTAAAGTTTTAATTTCTTTTGAATTTCTTGAAGTGGTCACCACCAGTAAGAGTTGATCCCGATGTCCATTCCGTCTCCAACAGTGAATATCAAAAGGAATGAGAGTTAAATGTGTCAGAGAATGAAGTCTCAACATGATGGACGATATGCACGATACCTGGGCATTAGACGGGACACTTAAACTCCCTATTATAAACATAACAGACTCATTGCCTGTATGCTCTCAGGTGATCAACGTGTCACTCTCCCATATAACCCGAGGTTGTTCATAACTGGGAAATTCAAGAGTTAATGCCACTGATTTACATTTATTTCGAACAGAAAATATTTTCTTAACTACAGGTATTTAGAGTTGAACTTGGAAGATAATACATGCATCGGAATTAATTGACTTGTTTTGAGCATGCAAGCTGGGTACTATTTATAACAAATACTTATGGAAATGACAAAATGAAGGCTGATCCACTGCATTCATATTACAACAGTGATCATCGATGGGAGATAAATGCATATGTAAAAGGTGGAAGACGGTCCCAATTCCGCCCCACCGCCAACAATTAATAGCAATCTAAATCCCGGACAACTGCATATCAATCAATCAATCAATCAATTTATTATACATTTACACCAAATATGGTAAAGTGTATACATACATAATATAGAAACATAATTTATAACAAAGTAGTGAAAGGAGATGCATTCATAATTTCATTTGTTGTCATGACACAATATGTCGCACATAATATTGCAGTGATATATATAGTTGTATGTAGTTTAGTCTTATATATTCGTCTTATTGATGATTTGCATCAACTATGGGAGGCCTTCATCTGGAGATCCAACAATGTGGATACGAAAATGTAGATACGAACAACATGTATGTAACCTACAAATTTCCGTCTACATATCAATTCGAATGTTAATGGAGCGTTAAAGTGCAATTCGGAATGTCACTTGTCAGAAGCGAAAATATATAATTTAATATTTACGACTCCAGATAAAATATACCTTAACTAATTGTGCGATTTTCGATCCCGCCTAAAGTAAACGTATCCCCGACCAGTGCCATTAATATTTAAAGCGGTCTGATGGCTTCTGGTCTGACGTAAGATGATCTGTAACTTATCTTCTTGTAATTTATCCTTTCGTCTGATATGGCTTGCCGGTAATGTCCTTGTGGCCATAACTCTCCCTCTTGCATCCGGGGCTCTGGGAATTCCCCGCTGAGTATCAATCTCGCGCATCGTAAACAGTCTGTTCTGTAGTGCTTTACGTCACCGATTGTTATGGTCATTATCAGAAGGAAGAAGTTCACAGAGTTGTAAGTTTCCAATCAATTCTAATTTAGATGCTAATCTTTATCTCTACGGTTGGTATATCCCGATGGTTAATTTCTCGGTTCAGATGACAGACGTAACCAAACACGCGTTCTAAAGACTTTATCACTTCATAGAACCCATCATTAAACTCATAATTTACCTTTTGTAATTTAACATTTAAACTTTAAAATTTGAGATTTCGCATTATGTCATGTCCCATGTGAAACTAGGTCAGAACAAAGCATTAATTCAGTCAACAATGTACTGCATGCGTGAATGTTGTTCCTGCTAAACCAATAGCTCCACACATTTATTCTTGCATGTATATAAAACAATGAATTGCATATAGTACATTATGAACTTTTCACAAATAACTCACTTTCTTACACCATGCCTCTTACATGGCATAATACTGGAATTGGCGCGAGATTATAAAATTGTTGCATCAGCCAACAGATTTGATCGATGCCTCGATATATACGACTGCGGTCTGTGTAAACATACACTCAGATCCATACGGGTGATGCGGTCTCTAATTAACCGAGACTGCTACCATTGCTATAAGATAAGTTTAATAGGCAAAACATCCTTATAAGGACAGTATGCAAATATATTAATATATAGTTGTACATTGAACAATACAATAAATGATATAATAATAGATGGTAATATATAACCATTTAAGTACAGCTGAATGTGCATAGGGTCGTCTCGTCTTCATTTATTCATTGCTTATGAGGCGAAGCTCATCGCGTGCGGAAAATAATTTTCGGATTATATGACATATTGAAGTGCATGAATTTGAAATATTGTTGGATAGGATTTTGACAAGCTGTTCAGTTGGTGTCATGTTTTCAAAGTCTGGGAACTGTGTCTTCATAAGAGTTATTAGTTCGAGCCGCGGTGTGCGGTAAGCACTACATTCCAAAAGAAAGTGTTTTTCATCTTCAATAGCATCATCGGAACAAAATATACATAGTCTTTGTTCCAATGCCGTCGGTGGTTGGGTGTGGCGTCCCTTTTCAATAGCCAGTTTATGATTACTTATACGCAGTCTAGTAAAAACGATTCTATTTTCTATTGATGGTGTGTGAAGAAGATAAGGTTCTATTTCGTACTTAAGTTTGAAAAGTCGGTATGTTCGTAATTTATTACTTCCCGTTTTTGAGCATTCATCAGTGAGACTCTGTCTGAAATATATATAATAATCTTCAATAAGATTTCTTTTGAATTGACTCAGAACTGGACCCGGATTGTTTAGGTCTGCAATATTCCACCCCAGTGATTCTGCCGTTTTGAAGATTGATTTCTTAACCGATGCCACTTGTTGTTCCAACGCAGCATTACGGGGCAGATTACAGTCCGACCGTGAAATTATCTTAATTACATAAGATGAAAGTCTGCATGCCACGTCAATAAATAATGGATGGCTCCCTAACTCGGCGCGAACCGCGTTGTTCGAAGAAAATCTGCCGACTCCGAGTAACCGCTTACAATATTTTATGTGTACCTTCTCACATGGAAGGCGGTCGTGATTTTTAGTGGTTATTTCCACACCCCATATTTCGCTACCATATAACAATATCGGCTTAATTAATCTATCGAAGAGTTTCACAGAAGTCACTAGTGGAATCGGTGCGTCGTTTGTACATGCGTTAAATAAAGAATGCATTGCTTTGAGTCCTTTAGCACTCAATTCTTCCATTGCATGTGAGAATCTACCCGTATTACTAAATTTAATTCCAAGATAATTGTATTCATTAACAATTTCCAACTTTTGATTTCCAATGTGAAAGTCTGGTAAAGTTTTTGTTTTCCTACTTCTAAACACCACACATTTAGTTTTATCAGTGTTCACGGTGAGTTTATTGTTCTCAGTGTATCTATTTAGTCTGTTTAGACAGCACTGTAGCCCACTTGGAGTATCAGAAAGTAAAACCAGGTCGTCAGCGAATAAAATGTGATTAAGTGTATCATTGCCTAAATGGACAGCCTCGCAAGGACTGTCAAACTCTTTTTTAATGTCGTCAATAAAGATTTTAAACAGGTTTGGGGACAATATGTATCCCTGCCTAACACCTATCGTGGATAAGCATGGAGGCCCCAACCCTTTGTTTGTTTTGGTGATATAGTAGCTATTGTCATATAGTGACTGTATTATCCGTAGTATGAGTCCCTTAATGCCCGCGCATTTTAATTTAAAAAAAAGTAATTGTCTGTTTACTGTATCGAACGCTTTTCTGAAATCTATGAATGCAGCATATAGGGGCTTTCCCAATCGTTTGTATTTTTGAATGGCCGCGTGCAGAACAAATGCTCCATCAATGGTGCTCTTCCCTTTCGAAAAACCAAATTGGTTTTCGCTGATAATATTGTTTACATGTAAGAAATCGATTAACCGACGATTAATTATTTTGTTAAACAATTTACCGACCGCCGATGATATTGCTATTGCCCTGTAGTTATTGGGATCACTTTTGTCTCCTTTTTTGTGAATTAAAGTGAGGGTAGATTCGCTCCAATCACTCGGATAATGTCCTGTCTCCAGAATTAAGTTAAACAATTTTACAATTTCATCAATTATCAATGGAACGAGTGACTTCAGCAATTCGTTCGAAATTTGGTCGGGTCCAATCGCCTTTCCGTTTTTTAGTTCTCTTGTAGCGCCAAGAACTTCCTCTGTCATGATATCATCATTATTGATAGCTTGATTACAAGTTTGATATGTGTCCGAAGATAATCCACAATCTGGATTATCAGGTTTCGGAAAATAAAGCTCAGTGAAAAAATCAACTGATCGATCGGCATCAAGTTCATTTTGTGAGAGCGGTCTCTGCCGCATTTTTGTTATGATTTCCCAATATTGTTTTGGGTTGGTTGTTTCTAAAGTATCTAGTTTACAATATATATCTGCGTAGAATGCTCGTCGTTTAGCCTTCAGCGCCTTTTTGTACGCTTTTCGTTTCACATGGTATCGCGTTCTTAGGTTTGGGTCAAATGGGTTATTCCTCATATCATTAATGATTTTTCCGAGATCAGATGTGACTCAGATGTCACTCATGATGGTGGTGTGCATCTTGTCATCGTATTGAGAGTGCAATGAAATGAGTTTTAGACATCTGGACGTTTGTGTTAAAACTAGTTCACACTGGAACTGTGTTAATCCCGGATGCGATATTGACATATCCTGACTCGGGTTAGTAAAATGAAATGTATGCGGCATATTATCGTAAAATCATTTAAAGGGGCACTGTATGCCAATTTCAATAATAAATTTCCGGTAATAACAACGACCTAATATCGACAATATACAGACACATAATTAATTTGAGTCGAATGTGTCTTCTGTAAACGTTTCAAGTTAGTATTAAACTAAGTTACGAATTTCCATGTGCAAGACGTAATCAAATGAATTGACGGATAGTGGATTGTGCAACGCGTGGCACCCATCGTGTAAACAATATATTGATACGGGGCGAGAACTCAAGCCAATCACTAACTATACAAAGAAATTAGTAAGTATCTGGGACTATTATGCATATAATATAACATTTATTTGATACATTTGCCTGAAAACTGTTCACGAGCGTTCTATTTCTGTTTTCTGGTTTATCTGCCACATGTAACATTAATTCTTACTCAGCATGTAGACCGACAAATAATGGAAATCTGGCTACCTTATTCTACGAACCAGAGAATAGAGAACCCAACAACAACAACAACATTTGAGTACAGTACCCCTGTATGGCAGCGCTTTTCACAATTCAGATACACAAATGTGTACAGGCGTCGACCAAAGGCCTGTGACTATTCCTTAGCTGACACATATGTTTGACGCATATTTGTTTTCTACACGCGATCTACTTGTGATTTGATCGAATTTACCAATGTTATAATATGCCAAAAAGCCATTCAATGTTGTATAATACTCAGGGTTCGCGCTGCCACTTGCCAAATTTGCCAATGGCAAAAATAATTAACATTTGGCAAAAAATATTTTCATTTGGCAAAAGTTTTGGCAAGTCACTTTTTAATTCCTCAAACATTTTGAAAAATATTGGTTTAATACCATTAATTTCAGGAAACTCTTATATCGTAATTATACTAGTGGTGTTTGATCAGGTTTGGGGAAAGTTAACACCTCTATTAAGATACACTCAGTTAATCTCATAGCATTTGTACTGAGGATTACTAATCCTTCTGTGATGTGCCCTACTGATTATTAATACTAGTCCAGGCTCCATGTGGGTAAATTTGCTAAAAATATATAAGTCTGTAAAATATCACCACTAAGAAGAACCTGCATGGATAAAATAGATTCATTATTAATAGTTCTCCGATAACGAAATTTCGCCTTTATTGAAAACATTGTTCAGTGAGCAAACTGTTACAGTGATTTGTCACCATCGCTGACCGTGTAGTGAGTTCAAATATTTTAGTATGGATATGATATTCAGATTTTTTTTCAATATTTTACACTTTCCAATGTTTACGGTCTAGTTTTTATTAAAAAGATGGTATATTATTGGACTAATTGGACTTGTATCGGTAATTCCACTGTCAAGCCTTGAAATAGTGTGCCTGTCATTTGCAGAATGAGGTCCCCAGAGGGAGAATTTAGAGATGCTACCCCGCATAGCGGGTTAGCATCACCAAATTCACCCTATGGGAACCTCAGTCTGTTGAGTTGTAATCAGAATGAGGTTCCCAGATGGTGAATTTGATGATGCTAGCCCGCTATGCGGGGTAGCATCACTAAATTCACCCTCTGGGGACCTCATTCTGCAAATGATAGACACACTATTTCAAGGCTTGTCCACTGTAACAATCGTGTTTACATAACAATGGTTTCGATATGGAAATTTCGTTATTGGAGAGTTATGTTGCATCAGTTTGAGGACTTATGAATTCATATTCACCATTTTTGTTTGGGCAACTATACGTATATATAATATTTACATGCAGCTGTTGTTTATTTATTCTGTAATTCATTATATATGTGGTATCCTCCAGTGCCATAAGTAATGGACGGAGTAATAAACTATTCTAATGTTAATGAACCTAAAACAGTCGATCTATGTTCACATGTATTTGTTGATGATAGTTGTTTTACAGACGTTTATAAAATTTACTTTATTTGGTGTAAACAATATTTATTCCCAATACAAAAAAAGAATAATATTTTAACAAAATTATAATGGATGATTATGGGTGATTGGAATGGGATGAGACAACAAGCCTATATATTGTCGCTTTTTTTTTGTAAATCCTCTCTTCTACTTCTACAACCCATGTGTCCCTTTAACTTCGTGATAATTTCCCGATTCACGTGAGATTATGACATATCGCCTTGCCATCACACTTCCTGTATATCCCAGCGGGAGAAAACTGGTTCCAAACGCTTCTATATAGTAGAAACAATACAACACCAAGTGGGAATATATGTGTAGGTTACTGAACTGTCACATTTCTAGCAAGGAGTATATACCTGACAATTATTGGGACTAATGAACCCACGTGGAGATGATTTTCATGGTCATAAATGCTAACAGTTAGAAAGCTGTAAGTGTTTGTTCGCGGTGACGTAATGAATCACCACCCACCGAAACCAGACGACCAGAAGGTTGTCATTGCAGAAAGTCTATGAACTGACATATTCCAGACAAGAATAACCTTGTTTGATGACATTTTTATAGAATTTGAATTTTTCTATGGAAAAAACAACACGAACAAGAGCAGACGCCATTACAGCAACATGCATGTATGGTCTTTGAACAAACATCAAAATAAACCTTGTATTTTGGTTGTGTTAGTCGCACTGCCAGGATAAACATGGGTCAATAAAACCACACACTACTTATTATTCCACACCCATTGACGCGAGGCACATGTATTCAACGGAATCCCAGCCAGTGAATACATATTAGTGTATACCTCTAGTGGAATACAAGCCCGAACTATTCTTGTTGACGCCAAGAAAGATGGCGTACATTATACGTCGATCATCCGCTTCCGGTGATCCCCCCATAATTACTGGTTATTTGTCAGACTTAAATCACAATAAAGGTAGCTATAGTAACAATGGAGGTGACATTCATGGATTGAACTTATCTGACTGAACGGTGTAGAATAAATACAGAACACAACTTGCATCATAATCTGGAATCTTTTATCGAACTCGTTGCGGACGGCGCAAAGTTATATTTCGCTCGAGCTACGCTCTCGTGAAATATATCCTTGCACCATCTGCAACTCATTCGATAAAAGATTATCGATTAAGAAGCGCGTTGTGTTCTGTCTATATATCCTAATTAGTTAACGTACTTGCATCGGAAATAAACTTAAGGGAATGATAGCGATGACATTCATTAAATGTACCAATTTGATCCAAAATTAGTTGGAATTTCGGAAGAAAAAACGACACTTACTTTTAATCAGTGTCGTCTATAACATACGGATGTCATGAAAACGCCTGCGTGCACAGGAAACATCCCAGATAGAATATAATCAAGAAATCTTAAAAGGACCATGGCTATATGTCCGTGCCTCTTATCTCGGTATAGAGCGGTGTTTCAAGATGGATCAAGGGAATGTGATCGGGATTAAGAGATCAAGCAGTTTCCACCCGACACCCCGACTGTGTGACCGCAAGCCGGAGCAGCTCCACACACTTAACGAACAATCACTATATATATCTTATTATATATCGCTAACCATGGTCATCTGTTAGCACATGTAAGTCAGGTAGTTTTAGTGCATGTAATAAAATCAGAAGTAATCTTGAGACAAAAATAAAAGAAAGAATCCCATTGTACCCGGCCGGACATCACACAGCTCTGCATGATGTAGATACTATAGGCAAGAGCTCAGGGTTGATCAGTTTTCTAAAACTCATAATTTTGAAACGGTGTTCTGCTATATATGTTGTACCAATGCATTTAGTCTTATCAAAATATTATATGTGATTAAATATGGAGCCCCGGAGGTGACATCCGATTTTGTTTTATAAAGTTGTGGCCCACGAGAATATGAAGTCGTGGCCACGAGAATAAAGTCGTGGGCACGAGAATATGAACTCGTGACCACGAGAATAAAGTCGTGGCAACGAGAATGAAGTCGTGGCCGCGAGAATATGAACTCGTGGCCACTAGAATGAAAGTCATGACCACGAGAATAAAGTCATGGCCAAGAGAATGAAGTCGTGGCCACGAGAATATGAAGTCGTGGTCACGAGAATGTGAACTCGTGCCCACGAGAATAAAGTCGTGGTTACGAGAATGTGAACTCGTGCCCACGAGCATGAAGTCGTGGCCACGAGAATATGAAGTCGTGGCCACAACTTAATATTCTCGTGGCCACGACTTCATTGTCTCGTGGCCACGACTTAAAAAAAAAAATCGGATGTCACCTCCGGGGCTCCATATAGTATGGTACTCTTCTTCCAGTGAGTAACCGATAAGCTTTCTCAGATAGGGATAAAGAACTCCTTTTGTTAGTTTAATCTAATATGGTAAAAATAAAGAGCGTCTCTTGTTAGTCTAATCCTAATATCGGGAAAATAAAGAGCGTCTATCTCACTGTGAGAAATACTCTAAACAATTTGGAAATTGATATGACTGACAGTTGTTGGACAGACAAATAACCCTTTCATGACGGGAGCTGCGCTGGGGCAACATTAAAGACCCTCTACCAATACATTATATTATATATGGGAGTCGACCAAGGTCGCCTCGCATATATATAAGAGAATGCATTTGCTTAGCACCTTTTTTTCATTTTTTTTATCAATGTTTCTTACATTCTTTAACAATTTTGTATACTCTTTTCTTACACTCTATAACAATTTTATCATTTTTATAATTTTTTCTTATATTTAACAATTTTATCATTTTTTATCATTTTTGTCTTACATTCTTTATCAATTTTTCTAAAATTCTTTATCAATTTTTATCATTTTTTTTCATTTGTTTATACATTTTTAACAATTATAAAAATGAATATAAAATTTCTTAGGCGTATGGTCGACTCGCATATATAAGCGAATGCATTGGCACATGGTTTTCGTAAAAATTCATGAACCTCCCATCATGAAAGGGATAATCTAAAGACTCATGATTTCATCATGTGAAATTTATTGTTACATATGGCTTCAATGTCATCAATGTCATTTATATCTTGTAATCTGTTCTATCGATTCTCCAGCTTGATCTGAGTTGAGGGACATCTCAAATTCTCAATGTGCCATTCCGATCGATACATGGCTATCGATGAGAAATGAGAATTTGTTCACGCTCTCTTAATTAAGCACATTTGAAACAGTGAACACTCATACTGAGTTCGTGCCTCCATAATCTGATATATAAACAGAAAATAATTGAATTGAAGATACACAACCCAGTTAGACATGCAATAGATCTTGAATTGTATTTTGGTCATATGTGACCCGCCATATCAAATCCAGTCGTAAGTCGGGATTTTTTTACCCTGTGCCAATTCATTCTCTTATATATGCGAGTCGACCATAGGTCACCGCGCATATATAAGAGAATGCATTGGCCTAACAATTTTAATAATTTTGTCTTGTATTCTTTAACAATTTTATAATTTCACCCATACAGATATATTTTATATTCTACAATTATATTCTTGGGTTTATAATATATGACCTTGAGCGCGTTACCATTTCTGACATTGGTTCTCTTGTTTTAACAGATTGAAAATTTCTGACAATTTTCCGCGTTTCCACTGTGCGTTACATGTACTCGTATTTTGATACTTTTTCAACTCAAATTGGTCGATATAGCGCTGATAATACGTATTTTGTTTCCAATCGTTTCGTTTCGGTTCAATATTTTAAATCGGGGGGGGGCGCACCTGAGAAGAAAATATAGAGCTGTCGTCGCTCTGACACGTGGATGGTATTATTAGCGCGCGCCGCGTGTATACTGTTCTCCAAATTCTTGATAGCTGTGGTCCGCTGGGCATTTTATTTATAGATAATGGGTTTTTTCCGATTTAAAAGTCGAACTGCGCGACCAGGAGGCCGAGTCCGGTAAAAGGTGTAGTTGGGAATTTCAATTTCGTTTATAATTGTCCTTTACATTATTATGTCAATAATGATGATTTTTTGTTTGTGACAAGCTATGTCAATTACCAATAAAAGATAATTTGTAAGTCTTATATTTCAACTTTTATAGACATTTTTCGTTCTGCAGCCCACTGGGGGTCGTGGTCGGAGACGGCCGAATCGGCCGCCGGTTCGTTAATTAAGTGCTGGTTGTTATTGTTATTTTAACGGAATTCGAGTAGGTCATTCGCGAAACCAATATATTTTATATTCTATAATTACAATCATGGGTATATAATATATGATCTTGAGCTCGTTACCATTTCTGACTATGGTTTTCTTGTACATAGTTATAACGAAAGGAAAGCAGTGCGAGAAGTTTTTTAATAGTTAAGATAACGCGATATGTATTTATTTTTCCGGAAAGTCGCGCATTATTCCGTTTCCGATTCCTGAAATTTAATGAACAGAAATGGTGCAGGATTTGCTCGGACACCGAGCTTTATAATAGAAATTGTATTGTTTATGACTTCAATTCCTCTTTCTGGGAGATATGTTATCGTCGAAGAATGGTTCATGTATATATTGATATATTTCGATACCGGAAAAAACTCAAAAGCGAATATTATTAGTATAATTATGTTGGAGCCCAAACCGCCACGTGGCTTTAAGTGCGCCGGTATGATTTGTGTCCACCATTATAATGCTACCAAAATTACTTCGTTCACTATACTGAAACTAATAGAATATATATTATTGTGTGACCCATGATCTCTGAAAACAAACGAAAATATTTCCACCCGGAAGTGAATTGACAACCACGTATCTGCTTATAACTATACTGACTGACATGCCATGAAGTAAACCACCGCAGTGTCCCCGCTTAGGATAATGTTCACTAAGTCTTCATATCCGTCCATAAAGTGCATTAAGTATGTATATATGACAGAGTGACATCAGCTCTGATCAATGAAAGTAATATCAACACTGCAGATGGCGGGTTGTAAATCAGCAATGTGTTCAGTTTATGAACATGCCATCCGATTATGTCTGTAATTTATATACTCTGAGCTGTTGTGAGTGGATATATATTTCACAAACATGTTTCAAAGGGCAACATTGTGCTTCAAATTTCTTCCAAAAACTTATCGCTAAGGGACTACTTTTAGATATTTACGTTCATATATGCATAAAAATGTCGATATGGAACTCAAGCTAAGGACACTGATTGTTTTAATTGCGCCGTGACGTTGCGCTCAGATGCCAACTTGTATGGGAGCAACTTACAACCGACAGAATATCGTTAACCTTCGGCGCTAAATAATCTTAATTTACCAGTTTTGTGCAATTATATGAGTAATTGATATTTAATATAATGCCCTCCGTACAGTATGGATTCCAATTGGTCTGACATGACCATTCCTTATGATTGAAACGCTTTCGATGTCGGACTAATTCAGGGATGTGGCTAGGGGGTCATCGTTGGGGTAGGGTGTCGTCTTGAAATTTCCAACTGCACCCCTGTAGACCAAATGCCCATGAAATTTCCAACTTGAAAACAGCATATTTTGATTTGGTGAAACCAATTACGGAGTATTCCCATCTGGGATCCGTATACACGGCCAAATGTTCATCGATGCTAGAAAAGGTGCAAAGAAAATCAGCATGGTTCATCACCAGAGAGTACACGTCAAGAGATAAGGGCTGCGTCACCAGAATGCTAAAAAAAACTAGAACTTCCACCTCTATATAGAAGAGTGTCGCAGAAACAAACGTCTGACCCTATTATACAAAGTGGTTCAGGGGTCGGCCCCTGCAATATCACCCGTCAACAACCTGAAACAAACAAACCAATCGAAAGGGAAGATCAAGGAAAAGAAATTATAGGACTGTGGTTATACCAATATCGTGGAACGGTTTGAGACCAACAAACATCATTTCAAACAATCCAGTCAAACATAAACCAGTTCAAGTATTCCTTGTTCCCGCGCACCATCCTGTCAAGTATTCCTTGTTCCCGCGCACCATCCTGTCAAGTATTCCTTGTTCCCGCGCACCATCCTGGACTGGAATAAACTTGTTCCCGCGCACCATCCCGGACTGGAATAAACTTGTTCCCGCGCACCATCCTGGACTGGAATAAACTTGACGACGACACGGTCAACGCCGCAGACATTGAAACATTCAAAGCGGATCAGCTGTCATTCCCTCGGAATCGAACGAGGCCGATATCTCAACATCGACGAACAATATCGTATTTGCGAAAATTGCAACGAGTTAGACGACGAATTCCACCTCATCATCAATTGCTCGTTACTATCAAACGAACTTCAATCTCTCTTTAAACAACTACCGAAAGACATCCAAGAGTTAGATGGAATAGCCCAATTTAAACAAATAATGACATGCTCACAACCAAAAGTATTAAAATCAATTGCCCATTTTGTCTACCACGGACTTGACAAAAAGGGAAAATGGCAACCTATAGTGACCAACTGCTAGACAGAATACGCGACCAGACGAATGCAAACTCCCAATAAGACAACAAAAAATACCAAAATCAATACAAATATATATAAATATATATAACTACAATATTATGCGCGACATACTGTGTCTTATGAATACATGTTCTTTCAATACACTGTTATAAATTATGTTTCTATATTATGTATGTATACACTTGACCATATTTGGTGTAAAAGTATATTAAATTGAATTGAATTGAATTGAATTGCTATAGGAGAGAAAAACAAAAGCGCTCTCCCACCGTTCCATAAAAGCCAAACTGGTCACTGGGACGTACACAAACAGACTCAGAACTACTGACAATTTTGAACAAAGTTTGGGGGGATTATACATCCCAACCCCTGTCGCCACGTCCATGGTCTGGTCTGACATTGTTAAGAGACTTTAATGTGGGTCTGGTCTGTCACCAAACTCTCACTCTGACAGAGTTGTCTATGGTTTCCTTTTGATGCTCTCAGTTGGAGATGAAATGAATATCGAGATCAACTCTTGATGATGGTGACCACTTCGCCATATTCAAAGGAGATTAAAAATGTATATAGAAAAGAAACAACCCGTGTTGGAAGTGTGTTGAAGGCGTAACAATCGCCGGTATTCAAACGTTCAAATTAGGAATCATTCGACCCAGTGCATCATTATAGAAGTAATTACATTGACGATCGACTAATGAATATCTTTGTTGGAGGTGCTACAATAACTCACGGTGGGATTACGCAAGGATCACAGAGGAACACAGGCATCCCCATACAGCAACCGATATGTCTTTTGGGGATCAGGCGCCCATTTATTTCGGGTTTTCGTAAACTATGAGAACGATTGCACAACTCTCCATATGGGCCGGGTTCGAAAGGGCATCGGAGCTATAGTCTATACAATGGATGATGTTGTTGTTGCGAAAATTGAATTTCTTGTTCTGAATATTCGTGACAATCGAGGTTAAACCCATATATATTCAACACTTGTGTGTATATTTTGCAAGCCTGAACTTAGTGTGCCTGTCATTTTCAGAATGAGGTGAATTTAGCGGGCTAGTATCACTAAGTTCACCCTCTGGAGGACATCATTCTGCTTGGGTCTCATCTTCCCTGGAAAGTTTATTATCAAATTTCTATACACACTTCTTCACACAGATCCTATTTCTCTTTTAGTTTAGTTTCTCTATATCCCCAAATTGGCAGACGACACATTGCAAAATCGATGTTCCCAATGGCGGTACATCACAATATCCACCATTTGGGAACTTCAATCTGAGTAAATGTCTCCCAGGGAAAATGAGGCCATGCAGACGGAGGTAATCGGAGTGTGAATTTGGTGATGCTAGTTCGCTATGCGGGATAGCGTCACTAATTTCACCCTCTGCAAATGACAGGCCCACTAAACTCAGGCTTGATGTTTTGCCGTCAGTTCACTCCATTTATAGCTTGCTGAATCTTAGAATATTAGGTATAGGGGAGTTGAAATTATAGACAAGTGTCTGGATTTTTTCTTATTTAACTATCGTGTTCTTTCATAAAGAAAATCAACCCCAATCAATCCACGAATACAAAGACAATGGTCAATATTGTTTTTTATCCCGCAGCACGATTGCTGCACGAAGTGACATATATAGGGGAGTTGAACGTATTGGAAGAGTTCAGACGCGTTGTCCATACCCGATATAATATGAAGACGATTTGCGCATTTTCCTGACTGACTACAACAGACAACAACAGCGAAATTCACGAAAATGTGTATTTAATAATCAGAACGTAATAAATTATTTATATCTGACAAACTTAACAAATCATAACAATGATATGGACGGTATATTATGACTAGAGTATTTCTCTCGAATTATAGATAATTATCAGTAATAATTATCTCCCTTGTGCACACGTGCAATATTGTAGTGATTTTCCGTTTCAGAATCCGCCATTTAGTTGCACCATCGGAGCCCGGAAATAATTTTGGTATGAGGCGTGGATAAGATCAGGAGAATTATGCGACGTCGACTTCCAGGCAGGTTGCGTCCACGTCGGTGAGTTCCAAGACATGTCGACGTGTCTGATTGGTTGTGAGTAGGGCATCACGTGGCTGAAACTTCCATACCCAGAGTCTTCTGCCTCTTGTTTGTTGCTTGGCGACAGTCGTGTTGACGAGTTCTGTGTTTCATGTTTCAACTCTCCTTGGAATTGGTTGATCTCACCCGTTTTCTCTTTATCTGTGAGAGAAAATATAGCACGTTCACAACTAGTTGATTGAACATATATAGGCAACACATACCGAATATATCGATAATTTTTTTCTGAAGGAATTTAGAAATACCATTTTAGGAATCTATTTCAACTGCCAAAATAAGAGGCTATAGTTCGTGTTTCGTGAATCATGGATGTGTTAGCGGGGAGTACACTCACATGTATGCATCATGTTAAGAATTAATCAACGATTATCAGTAGTATGATATTGACTTAATTTTACTGTTATGGGTGGGACAACAGCAATACAAATTGGGAAATATAACTTATCTATATATGAGTGTACCTTTAATTCAGGTAAGTTATGTATGGTAAACTCGGTACCAAAAATACCGGAGGACGTGGGGCTTTCTTGCATGTTTTATTTCAACGTTCTGACTGATTCTGAAACTACCTTCACATTGAGTTTACAGCAGGGTGATCTGCCTGTAATTAGCTTATGACAGCTTCCGGTGAGCAAGCCATTGCACCTATTGTCGTGGACTCAAGTCTCATTGGGCATCCCCCTTACTCACATATGTGGGTCAAACAAAGCTAACGTTCTTTCAAAGAAGCTTTCGGCCGCTGGCTAAAGCCAGGCCAGTATATGGATTCCAGATGGAGTGGACAATTTGCGTCATAATTATGGATAGTTTTCGGATTATTTGATTAAACAGATTACCTAAATATAAGATATTGAAGATCGAATATCAAGATAAGCGAGTGGCTTCTATATTGGTATATACTTTTTCACGCCATTTAAAATACTATTTCGAGATGATCTATAGTTTTCTGGTTACTGGATTAAAAAAGGTGGGCAACGTTGTCCAACGTTATGTTGTGTGTATAAAAAATATGGACTCACCATTGTGTAATAGCATGTGGTTTTTAAGGTTCGTCTGCTTGCTGAATCCACGATGACATACGTCACACGTAAACGGCCACGTCCCGCTGTGCACATACATGTGGCTTCTCAGATCTCCGGGCGTCGGGAATGATTTTGAACATTCCGTGCATTTGTGTGGCTTATCCTGAAATAGGAAAAGAGCACACGTTAAGGACGGTCACTAAAACGTGTACTCCGGCCCCGACTCAGGACATGGAGTACTTGGAAGATATATGATTTGATTGCATCACTATTATTCTTAAAACCGTTTGTTATTTCAATGAATTATAAGTAATCAAAGTCATAGTTTTAAATATTTTATTTAAACAGTTTGCTCCTCCTTTTATAATAAATTCTGCATCCAAAATACACTGAAATTAACATACAGAAAATATCGGAGGACAATAATAACAAAAACAATAGCTTCATAAACACATATCCATATCACTGGTGATACTGTAAATGAGTCAAAATAAGGATTTTTTTTAAACATCGAAACTGTCGTATTCTTTTGTGTCAATACGTTGCAGTTCCTAGTTACTCGGAACAAAACTGAAAAGCGAATATTGAAGTCCCATTAATGAACCGAAGCAGCCGGGAAAATTCTCTGAACTACAAACGACATCAGTGAGTTTTTAAGGCGCTAATCCGTTCAGTTGAATATGCGATCGAATTGTAGTCAACATGATTTCTGAAAGTGTAGCATTTATATAATGCAGGTTCTAATTTGGCGTTATATGTTTACCTTCGAGTGAGTCATCCTGTGGTAGTAGAGATTGGAGCTGGCCGTGAATCGCTTGCCGCAGATTGGACACTGATGAGGCTTCTCTCCGCTGTGGATGCGTCGATGTGTGTTCAGCGAACTGGTCGTTGAGAAGGCTTTATCACAGACATCACATGCGTGTGGCTTCTCTCCTGAAAGATAGTATGTGATTCGTGGTTAGTGATAAATGTGGGTCACTGAAATAACTGTATGTATGTTCACTATGGGAGCACTTCTTATTGTTTGGACTATACAGTGTATATCTCATCCAAGCCGGAGTTGTATGTGCCTGGCAAATTTAGTGATGCTAGCCCGCTATGCGGGATAGCGTCATTAAATTCACCCTCTTTGGGACCTCATTCTGATTAAGCCTCGTTTGCTATGGGAGTCATAGACTCAGATTGAAGTTACCAAATGCTGAATATTGTGATGTACACCCATTGGGAACCTCGGTTATGCAATGTGTCGTCTGCCAATTTGGGGATATATATATAGTGAAACTAAACTAAAAAAGAAATAGAATATGACAATTGACTGGCCAGAAGTTTATTCCTCTAAAATTTCAGCGTAAATCTTCAACGTTGCTTATTGTGATCAATATGAATTGTGAATGAGCATGGGAGTGGTAGATTCGAAATATCCCGATGTTCCGTTATCAAAGTTATTTCTTACCTGTGTGTATTCTCTCGTGTCGTTTGAGAAGAGATGGACGGTCGAATTTCTTCCCACAGAACTGACATGACAGCCACGATTTTACTCGGATCCTTCTGAAGGAGGCCATTGCACCCGGGACAGGCGTGCTGTGTCTGACTGAGCTGTAAGTTGTTTGGCGTGGTGATAGTTCCTGAAAATCGAGGGAAATATTTTTGATTTTGCTGTTGTAATAAAGCGCAGGCGAAATTTATTTTTTAACACGAGTTTCATTGAATTATTTGCTTCGTATTTTTCAATGCATTTCTTTTCATTGTAGTGTTTAATTTTTTTTCTTGTTGGCTTTTGTGCTTTGTGTTTATTAAAAGTAGGTACTTATGCATGCATATCGGAAAATTTCATGATATCCGTTATAAACCATGCATGTGTTTGGTACTCAATCCAATTCGATGATCCCAATCTAATCAGATTCCAACAACAACAACAACATTTTTAGAAATGCCGCTTCAGTTAGCAGAATCGATTAATTGCCCAAAAATATTGCTAACCGCAGTCAACTATAGTATAAAATTACCCGAAACGTGTTATTTATCAACATGCTGTTCGACGGAATTTAGCCTTATTATCAACAGAAAGCCTCTTGATTTTAGAGTTATCCATCTTCATCGGCAATTTGGTCCGAGACCGTCGGCTTGTTGACTGTTTACTGGGCCACTAATATTTCTCGATGGTGAAAAATAATAGATTTCAAAAATCGATTTATAATAACTCTGAGCTTGAATAGGTGGATTCCTCGACTGGAATAAAATATTTTACCCCCGAATCCAAATATATATTAATTGAGTGGCGCTTAATCGGATTATGCATCTTTAACAAACTGATGTAACTGTTCGTTTCGAAAAGAGTTTCCTACCTTCGTAGCGTCTGGTGTACTCAGAGTTGCAGATTCGTCTGATGTTGTAACGTCACTTGTTCCAGAGCGATAATCGCCGTCGCGCAAGAGCGATAACTCGGATTCTGGTGTCAAAAGAGTGTGTCCAGCATGTGAGATGTGTGGTAATCCAGGTGACGTCAGTAGGTATATCTGCGAGTCTGTTGGTGTTGGTGATGAGTTGGTTGATTGGATCTCGGACGATTCTAAAGATATGTCACAAATATCGATCTCCTCGCCTAAAATGTGTTAAAAAGATATGTTATAGTTTCTTGCCATGAATCTCTACTAACGCCCGTAGAGATCAGATTGCACCAGTTCAAAGCCTGTGAACTTTTTGAAGGTTTGACAGGGAACCTTATACAGTGAAAAAATAAATACGGGGAATATATTTCTTAGTTATTATCTGTTCCTTGATAATGTACTTCACTGTAGATGAAGTTCCCAACTCGAAATTGCATGCTTTTCAGTGACTTCTGTGAGCCGATATCGCAATGAACATTGAATTAATTCCCCATGAGAAATTCCATAATTGTAAGTGACCCAAAGCAAAATCGCTCACAAAGTAAGTTACTAACTTAAATCGTGCAATTTCGAGTTGGGACCTTCACCTATAGTGTATATAGTACATTATCAAGGAACAGATAATAACTAAGAAATATATTCCCCGTGTTATGTTTTCAACTTTATAATGTTCCCTGTCAAAAAGTTCCAAGGGTTTGTACAAGTGGAATATGATCTCTACGGGAGTTAGGCATAGTAGAGATTCATGGCATGATCTACTTGCTCAGTGGATATTATCTCCTAAACAAATAATGACCGTCACTAACAGTTCCTTGGGTATCTAATTATCATTAAATGGCGCCATAAATAAATCTGAACATTCAAAACAGATGGTTTCTGAACATGTCCGGATCAGTTGAACAACATTTGCACATGTGTTTAATTTTACTGTAATATGTGACTTGAACGTCATTTTTTTCGTCGGCGACATGCGAAAATATATGGCGATATATATAGCCGGATTTACATGGACATAATTATAGGCCTAGGGCAATGAATTTTCTCGTGCTGATGAACCCTAGTTTAGATCCAATATACCTTGTCGTTTCCATGGATATTTATATGGGAGCCACAAAATTCTAAATGCTAGATGTAGTATTCCACTTGACGATACACGTATCTCTCAACGAATGACAACACTTTATTATGGCACACTAAGATCGGACCACCAATAGAAGACACCGAAGACCCCCACAAACTTCGACAGGAAGTCCCCATTCCAAAACACATTTATTTGTTGAGACCGGGGGTACCTAACTCTTTTTGTCATGCATTCTTTCGATGTGGTAGCAAAATGGGAATGTGCGTGTCTTCATCCAGAGGGAATGATATATATATAAATATTATATATTATACTAGTGACATGATTATATATTGTTTCCAGCGATTTTCCTGCTATTTACATACTTGTATATATATTATGCATTTCAATGTTAAAGGGGGAATGTACACTAAATCCGGCCATTTATGGGACCATCAATTAGAGGACCATATTCAACAGAATATATGCAACAAATGAATGAATTTGAGCCACGTGTTAGTTCAAAATACACTTGTATGCCTGAGAACGATGCAACTTTTGATCATAAAAGGAGATGGTCCCATAAAAGGCCGGATTTAGTGTACAGTACCCCTTAAAATCATAGCTTTTGCAATAAACTGAATTTTATTGTGAAGTTCCAGGGATGGAAACAAAACTCACCATCGTTTTCAGACTCGGCACATTCTATTGGCTGATCCATGGTGTCTGACTGCCGATCTGATGATTCAAGATCAGCCTCATCAAAGTACACAATCAGTTCGTCGTTAGGTAGAATATCCTTGACAACCTGGTACATCAATTGACAATTTGAGTGCAGAGCGACGATGTTGACGTTGCCATGGTCGTTAGAAGACTGCAGGAATCTGATCCAGTTACAGTGCCGAACCTTTTCTCCGCTGATGTCTAAAACCAGTTCGTAGCATCCAAACTTGTGACGAACCTGTGCGAAAATAGTACAAACATATAATATGACCAAATACGACCTGTTTCTTATTATTTACCACCATATTTGTTCTTACTCCGACCGTACATCATTAGCAATAATGACAGTAGTCATACTTGTTCAGGCTGAATTGGTCATTGAGGCATGGTATCACACGTGATCTCTCAAACGTGCAAAATATCACCAATATCTCCGTCGAAATTTCACTCGGAAATCACAAACAAATAACAATAATGCTTAAAATTAACACGCGAATAATTTAAAATCCTGGGTGTCTTTTTGTGTGGACGTCTTGGAGATCCTGTGTGTCTTTTTGCGCTTCTTGGATATCCTGTGGTATTTTTGCACGAAACCGAGGGGACGATGACTAACTCACGCTGCGCCACTATTCCCAACTATAACTCGAATTGGTAGCATATGATAATCAGAATCGCCTGCTTAGTTTCTTATGAATTGAGATGGCTTCATAGTGAAATTAACCATTTGCCAGGTCTTTCTTTCGATATTGAAAATGTTTCGGTGTGGCTTGGCGGCTGAAAAGAGTCAACGGACCGGCAAATAATGGATAGCCAGTCATACGTTTATAATGATATATAGGCTTGAGATATATAGCATGAGCTCGCTGACACACATATTCCTATTGGAATCTAGTGATAAATTCCGTGTGTTGTAACTTCACTTACGTATTTCATCACAAGATACACATTAATCACCACACTCAGCTAGCCATGAAGATAAACAGTAGCATCTAATTTAGAACTGATTGCGGTTTTACGGCTCTGCGAGGTTCTCCCTATCTAATAATGGTCAGAACAAAACCACCGCTGACCAAACTGTTTGTGATGCGCGAGATTGGTACTCAGCGGGGTATTCCCAGAGCCCAGTGTGACAGAGGAGAGTTATGGCTGCCGACAAATTGCCGACCTGTTGACATCAGAGCATAGAATAAACACGAGGAGATAAATTACAGATCACCTTACGTCAAACGAGGTTAATCTGTTTAAATAAGAAAACCGTTGAAAATCGGCGGGAACGTAAATTAAGAATTATATTAAGATAGATATTAAGGGATATGGGTACATCACATACGAATGGTTACCAAAATGTAATAAGTTAAAACCATATAATGGAGCATTTTTTTTATAGTAATTTATTATATATGTTTGAACTTCTGTCTGTATGTATGTGTGTATGTGTGTTATAGACTCGAAAACTGCCAGACCGATCCGACTCGAATTTGGTATGTAAGGCTACGTTGATCCCGGGAACAATATGGGCGGGTCCAATTTCATGTGCGACCGTGTCCTTGACGACCTTGACCTCGCTCATATACGCTCATATAGGCATGTTTCTGGACCAATCGAACAATATTCTGCCCAGACGGAGTCGATCACAAAGAAATCACTAAATAGCCCGGACGAAGTCGGGCACATCAGCCAGTGTTCTAATATTTTCCGGAAATTGGGCATCAATAGTCATTGTACTTCAGTGTTCGATGCTACTTTAACCACGTCTGTTTTCCTCCGTATATTTAAATTATACCGAAATAAAATGCATGGAACGAGAAATACGACTTAAAAGACACTAGATTCTTTGGTATGGAATTAATATTTGAAAGTAATATTTGTGCGTTTTTTAGACCAGAAACTAAGAACATCGAACACATTCGTGTGAGGAAATTCAAACTCATTCGGAGTTTAAAGGGGTACTATACACTGAATCCGGCCATTTATGGGACCATCTCCTTTTATACTCAACACAATATACGCAACAATTAATTATTTTGGTCCATGGATAATTACCACGTTGTTTGCATCGTTCATAGAGCACATGAGTGTATTTGGCACTAATCCATGGCTCAAATTATTTCATTTGCATATATTCTTTTGAGTATAAAATTAGGAGATGATCCCACAATGACCGGATTTAGGGTACATTATCCCTGTAATAGGATTAAGCAACCAACTAAAAGTGAGTGCAAATATTCAACAAATATCATTATTAATGAGAAAGAATATATTAAAAATACATTGATATTATTATGAACTAACATGACCCTGGAATACGATCACAAGATAAACAATAACAAATTAAAGATTAACTTACATCGTCTTTTGGCAGAGATGAGAATATATCGATGTTATCATGAACTATATGCCCGTCGTCCGGATAAAACACGAATCCAGAAGGAATGGTTTCATTGCTCCATATTGTAGCGTCCATCTCTAATATATTCCTGGGATCACGATTTAGAGTCAAAACAAAAGTCAGTTGCTTTGGGATAAGCACACAAGTCTCCATGTTTAACGAATAAATCACAGTTGTATAGTAATAACATGTACTGAATAATTGTAAGTGTGATTCCTATCAGAATATGTCAGGTATTTATAAGATTCCACGTGAATAGCAGAAATAAAGTCTATTGAGTAACAAAAGCATCCACGGAAAGAATGACCAATCAGAAAATTCGAGCAACGAGCACTATATTTTCATTGGTCGACTGGAAACACCCACCTATTTGTTAACGACTTATGTTACAAAGAAAAGTGATTGTAAGTTGTCAATGGGGGCACGTGGGAGCTGGAAATCATGCATGTGTGTATACCAGCCCTATGACGTAACTGGCCATCTTCCGCCTCGCGGGAATATTAAACCCAATTCAATAAACCATATAATGAAGCACCAAGGACGTTTTATCTCACCTGTTCTATTGTACTGGATTGCGGTGGGATTAGTATTTTCTATTATATCAGTCATAATTGTCCTTGTCGTAAATTATATTGCTCGCGATTCTCTCAGTTCTGACCACGAGATGACTAGGACTTGGTAACGTAATTGGGAACCGAACAAAACGCCACATTGATTCATAGAAATTAGCATGTCGTCATGAATTGTATCGACTTTATGGAACTATGTTTTAAGGTTCCGATTGAAGTATTTTTCCTTATTGGAATATCAGTGTCACATTTGTATCATCCGATGAATTATGTTCCACCTAAAGCCGTTTTGCTATTACATCAACTAGTCATCGTGTTCTGGGAAATATTTTTTTGCTACATTATGTTAGAAATTTCGAAATGCGATCAGTTTCTGCAACATTGAGTCTTATATTGCGACAATCGCTGTTTGAACGACTTTCGATAGATGTCGATATGATTTCAGTTAGTTATTTATTAGCTCGACTTTCTATTGTTGTGCATCAGGCAACAATAAAACACTAACCGAACAATAATATTTTAGAAGGGTTGTTTCATCAGATGGGCACACCAACACAAAGAGGATTAACTATGTAAACACTACTACAAGAAATACTAGTAATTCCTCCTCCCATCGATACGAAAGCTATCAGATTAACTGCATCTTAATAGAGGTGTTAACTTTTCCTGAACCTTATCAATCACCACTAAGACAATTATTTTGTAATAGTTTCTTGAAATGAATGGTATTAGTTGGCCAATATTGTTCAACGTTCTTAGGTAATTAAAAAGTGACTTGCCAAAACTTTTGCCAAATGAATATATTTGTTGTCAAATAAGAATTAATTTAGCCAATAGCACATTTAGCAAGAGGCGGTGCCAAAATTTATAAGATTCCACGTGATACAACCCATTCCCCTAAATTCTCACTGGTCGTGACAATGGATTAAGAAAGTGTGTATACGTAGAAAGTTACACAGGTGTCCTGCATGGGAGCATCATATGTTAAAATTTTGAACAGGGTAGGATATCTAGTGACAGGTCAAGGATGCCGAACTAACGAAAATGTTGCTCAAGCAGAAGTTGGCAGTCACTATAGTTGACTTTCGGAATATCATATTGCGATTAATTTTAACCCCTTCTATACCAAATGGACTATTCCAGTTAGTTAAAAGTGTACATAGGAATGGTCTAATATTGGAGACATGTTACGTTGATAAAATATTGGAGGCATGTTACGGTGATAAAAACAGACGACAGATAAATAAAAACTACATATCTATCCATTCTTTGTTAGAAAGTACAGTTTTCACTCTTTTTTCTTAACATTCCAAAGTGCTAGAACTTGTTCATACATGTGGAACTTTTTCGTACACGTGTTTTAACTGAAAAATCATTTGTGCTTCCATGCATTTTTCCCGAACAACTTAAAATACTGAATCAAAGTGCACCCAGTGTGGATACAAAGTGTTATCTATTGACTAAATATTGACAAAGCGTGTATGATTTATCAATAGTTTCATGATATGGGGCCGTCATTGAAACCCATGATATTTCCACAGAACAACAGAAACAGGGGAGCAAACTTAATACAAGCCCTTGGGCTTGTTGTTTAATCCCCTTTCCAATCATATCATTATATATATATTATTCTGTCTTACAATGTAAAATATTTGTCATATGTTTAAATATGTTATTATTGATTGGAATAAAATATGTTTACATCAACAACAGAAACATTTCGTGTATCATGCGGTAGCATCATTCTAGAAACCGCCCCCCCCCCGAAATTTACCGCATCACGTAGGAGCCTCATTCCAGAAAATGTTTTAGGGGTATGGGATAAAGTATATCATAAGTCGACATATACAGTAATGCCCTAAGTAATCGACTCCATAACCACAGCAGAATTATGGGTAACTTTTCAGGATTTAGTCGGAAATATGGCTTGTTGCCATTCATCGGAAAGCTCTCCACGAGAGCTTTCCGATGAATGGCAACAAGCCATATTACCGACTAAATCCTAAAAGTTACCCATAATTCTGCTGTGGTTATGGATTCGATTACTTAGGGCATTACTGTAAGTGTTATCATAACTGCTTATACATGTATACCGGTACTTGAAATGCTACTGGAAACGGAGAGTCAATAGATAAATTCGTTACCTCGTGTCTGTTCACGTATAGTACGGGTTTTATCTACGCTCAACCAGTCGTATTACATTCGGCCTTCGGCCTCATTGGATACAGCTGGTTTCGGATAGCTAACATCCGTGCTACGTATAACAGAGACGAGGTAATACTAGTCTTTAATACAGTCTCTGATTAACGCAGTAGTTGCGTTGTTTCCGGTCCTAGGCCGGATACATTACTTTGTTTCCGGTCCTAGGCCGGATATATGACGATCGGAGTGCAGTGTGAAGTTCCCTTCATCCTTTCTTGATGTGACCATAACACCCACCGTTTGACTTTGACCAGGACCAAAAACGCAATCCTTTCGGTCGTTATATAGGTGCACAGTCATTGGGGTGCATGTCTGATTCACGCTGAGGTGTGAACATGATATAATGCACCTGCTCACTGCTATCAAACGAACGTCATTCATTCTTTAAACAATTATCGAAAGACATCCAAGAGTTAGCTGGAATAACCCATTTCAAACAACTAATGACATGCTCGCCACCAAATGTACTAAAAGCAACTGCCCATTTTGTCTAGGTACCACAGACAAGCCAAAAAGGGAAAATGGCAACCTGGTGACCAACTTCCTGACAGAATACGCATACAAATCCCCAATAAGACGAAATCGCTCCAATAATATGAATGACACATTGCTCCAATAATATGAATGATACATTGTGTCACGACAAATGAACCCCATGTACATATGTCCTTTTGCTACATTGTTTTATTTTATGTATCTATGTTATGTATCTATACACTTGACCATATTTGGTGTACAAATATTTTGAATTGATTGCATGATTGATATAAAACTATACTTCACGGTATAGACCAAGTCTTCTCGGTCCACAGCAGCTTGGGATATCGGTTGAAAATGATGCTGAAAACAGCTTCCTTCCAACCGATAGCCCAAGCTGTTGTGGACCGAGAAGACTTGGTCTATCTTCATGGGTACTGTGTGATAATGCAACCATGGATCGGGAGTTTAACTTGGACTTGCATGACCAGACAAACGATCTCACATCGAGGCGCGCATATCACGTGACATGGGGTGATAATCCACCCTTCGGGGGTTTACATTAGGACAGTAAGGCTCGGACGCACGGTCTCACATCGAGGCGAGCATATCACCTGACATATAGGGTCATAATCCACCCTTCGAGAGTTTACATGAGAATTGTAAGGATCGGACGCACGGTCTCACATCGAGGCGCGCATATCACCTGACATATAGGGTGATAATCCACCCTTCGAGGGTTTACATGAGAATTGTAAGGATCGTGTGGACACACGACAACACATCGAGGCGCGCATATCACGTGACATATAGTGATAATCCACCCTTCGAGGGTTTACATTAGCATAGTAAGGCTCAGACTCACGACCTCACATTAAGGCGCGCATATCACGTGACATAGGGTGATAATCCAACGTCCGAGGGTTTACATGAGAATTGTAAGGATCTCTGAGGCGTTGTCCGGTCACCCTTCGTGTGAGAAGCTTATCTTCTCTGAGGCGTTGTCCGGTCGCCCTTCGTGTCAGGAGTGAAATCTGCTTGGTGTTCATCTTTAGATTATACCCATCGCAGTTACTAAAATCAACACCATCCGCATACAAGCATGTGTACAGATTAGCTCGTGACATATATCCGAAAAAATGGTCGGCTGTGGTCAATGAAATATATACGTGTCATCGACCAAATAAAAGGTGATTTAAGCATTATGTCAATCATCAACATATACTTTAAAGAAAAAAAGAAAAAAT
This sequence comes from Siphonodentalium dalli, assembly GCA_032622095.1. Lineage (NCBI taxonomy): Eukaryota > Metazoa > Mollusca > Scaphopoda > Gadilida > Siphonodentaliidae > Siphonodentalium > Siphonodentalium dalli. The sequence goes on along the minus strand of CP136068.1, from coordinate 153,378,044 downwards.
ATAGAAATAGATTACCCCGTTCTGAAAATTCTAAACAGATATGCTTACCCTGTTATGTACATTTACATTTGATAGGCTTACCATGTATATGTAAGCTTACCCTGTTTATGTACCATTTTACGTACTTATACATTCAGTTTTTCTTATGGATTTGTATTACAATGAATGAATGGATAGTGGCATTATTAGCAGAACAAAAATTGCCCATAAGTCCTACAATTATTGAATCTTATTTAAACCGAAAACTTGAACGACGTATATGTTCACATCAACTAACATGCATCTAATGCGATATGTATATAGTCCAAATTAAAACATATTCATACAAATCCAAATGATTGTTGCGTGGGCTCTGATTCAAAAATGCTAGGTCGGAACACAAAATCAGTGTATAATCTAAAGCAACAGCAGATCATATTTACACTCCCCACCTCTCTGTCTTGTATACTGTATATCAGACTCGTCCAAACGTTTACAATGCCACCTCACACTCTATACTATAACCCTGTATGCTTAATCTACTTTCAATTCATTCTTTCTATTATACCCCATATGAAAACATCTTATTTTGATATGTATCTATCGATCAGGCGAGCACTGTGAGTAACTGAGCAACATTTATAATATTACCAAATAACGATCCTCTAAACATTATCATGATTCATGAACATCATAACTTAATGCAGCACTCTCACGGTGTGGGCTTATTCATACGCGACCGGATACAAATATTATTCACTCATCATCTATATATTATATATTTTTGGAACTTCTGTTTGTCTGTCTGTGTTATAGACTCGAAAACTGCTCGACCGATCCGACTCGAATTTGGTATGTTGGCCTATCCCAGGAACAATGTTGTTTGCTCAGTAAGACGGAGGTGATCACAAAGAAATACCTACATAGCCCGGACGAAGTCGGGCACATCAGCAAGTATAATAAATGTTGAATTTTACGGAATAAATAATGTCTAGATAAAAAACAGGGATGTAGCTGGGGGGTCTCCATTGGGAGGGAGCATCTTGAAATCTACAACTGTACCCCATCCCTTGGACCAGACCAAACTTCCGTGTTCGCCAAATTCCATTTGCACTCCCACATGCACCTGAGATGGAATTTTGTTACTGGTAACTGTTGGAAATTTTCAACCTGACACCCCCAAAAAGTTGGTAAACTTCCAATTTCATACCAATATTTTACCAAAAGTGAAAAAAATATGTTGCTGTCGGTCAAAAAACAACATATTCCCCACTATAATTCACTGATTACTGGTTGGAAATGAGAACAATTTCAACCTATATGTGGATTAAAATTTTCAAGTAATGTTTTGTCAGCCATAACGTTTCCAATTGTTGAACATTTTGACCAAAGTTTGTGGGGTGGACACCCTGTCGCCACATCCCTGATCAACCGGAAACTATGGATACAACTTTCAACATAGCACCATGTAGAATTACAGCAGTTCACAATAACCTCCCACAGAGACCTACCCGGATTTCTGAGGCTACCAGTATCACGTGACACCTCCCACAGAGACATACCCGGATTGCTGAGGCTACCAGTATCACGTGACACCTCCCACAGAGATCTACCCGGATGGCTGAGGCTACCAGTATCACGTGACACCTCCCACAGAGACATACCCGGATTGCTGAGGCTACCAGTATCACGTGACACCTCCCAAAGAGACATACCCGGATTGCTGAGGCTACCAGTATCACGTGACACCTCCCACAGAGATCTACCCGGATTGCTGAGGCTACCCATATCACATGACACCTCTTAATCTTTATAAAGACCCCGAAATCAATGGGACAACAAGGTACATATGGTAAGGTGAACATTTCACAGAAATCCTTCAAATCAAGAACCACAAGAATAATTCACCACAGGTGGGCAGTAATACAAACGATGATGGGTGTGATAATTTGGCGGTTCCAGAACAAAATAGTTAATTGGCCACCAAGGAGCACATGCATAATGAGATGTTACACGTTAATCCTTTATATACTAAATACTCATTGATGAGTAGTTACCTTATTAACCCTTTCTATACTAAAAACTCATTGATGAGTAGTTATCTCATAGGAATGTTCAGACAATAAGTTTAACCCTTTCTATACTAAATTCTCATTGATGAGTAGTTATCTCATAGGAAATGTTCAGATAAGTTTGACCCTTTCTATACTATATAAAGCATCATTGGTGAGTAGTTATCACATATGAAATGTTCAGATAAGTTTGACCCTTTCTATACTAAAGTATCATTGGTGAGTAGTTATCCCATAGGAAATGTTCAGATAAGTTTGACCCTTTCTATACTAAAGTATCATTGATGTGTATAGTTATCCCATAGGAAATGATCAGATAATAAGTTAAACCATTTCTATAGTAAAGCATCATTGATTAGTAGTTATCCCATAGGAAATGATCAGATAATAAGTTAAACCCTTTCTATACTAAAGCATCATTGATGAGTAGTTATCACATAGGAAATGTTCAGATAATAAGTTAAACCCTTTCTATAGTAAAGCATCATTGATCAGTAGTTATCCCATAGGAAATGTTCAGACAATAAGTTTAACCCTTTCTATACTAAAGCATCATTGATGAGTAGTTATCACATAGGAAATGATCAGATAATAAGTTAAACCCTTTCTATAGTAAAGCATCATTGATTAGTAGTTATCCCATCGGAAATGATCAGATAATAAGTTAAACCCTTTCTATACTAAAGCATCATTGATGAGTAGTTATCACATAGGAAATGTTCAGATAATAAGTTAAACCCTTTCTATAGTAAAGCATCATTGATCAGTAGTTATCCCATAGGAAATGTTCAGATAATAAGTTAAACCCTTTCTATATTAAAACATCATTGATGAGTAGTTATCACATAGGAAATGTTCAGATAATAAGTTCAACAAACTACCACACTTATTATCTGAACATTTCCTTTCAATGATTATATGAATTGTTCTGCTGTGAATTATCTGTGTTTATTTTGTCTGTCGTCTGTTTTTATTACATGAACACCCCTCCTACAATAGACTATTCCCATGTAGACTTGTATAACTGAATGGGAGAATCCATTCAGTATACAATGGCTAATGTAAGTTTCCTGTTCTGGGTAGCTTATGAGGTAGCTTATGAGGTAACTTATGAGGTAGCTTATGAGGTAGCTTATGAAGAGGTCACCAATTATTATATATTCGAACGGGAAACACAAGAACGCCACCACGTGATTGTGAAACATAAGTTCGGAAGAAACGGCCCTTTATCGTTCAGATACTTGCAAATTTGGCTGACATTATCCAAGCGGCCAGTCATTTCTCACAAATGGCTTTGGTGTGCTTTGTAATATATATGAACAAAATCATGATTGTACCTGCATGTTCGATTTTGACGTTTGAACTGTTATATATTTGAAACCAGGTCATACATGTCTTTACATTGCTACCAGGTGGTCATTATTAGCGATATAATAAAATTGTCCAATCAACCAAGTAACGCTTGTTTGTGAAGTGTGCGGAGAGGCTTGTGGTCACACCATCGGGTGTGTGAAGATAGCAACTCAATTGAATTTGTTGATTTTTATTTATCCATGTCTATAATAACATAAGATAAGATACCCATAAATTATACGCTCTTGGTGTGTAACATCATCAGGCAAAGAGTCATACAATTTATTGGTGACTGCATGGACAACAATATTAATTTTTAGCAAGGATGGTTTGAATGATGGGGTTATCAACTATCAGAATTGTAAAACAAAAGCTCTTCGAGTGTGTATCGAATAGACGATTGGCAACCTAAGCCTATGCAATGGGCATACACATGTTATTATAGACCTTTCGCAAAATTACGATTACGTATATGGAGCAATATCATGCCAGTATAAGACCAAAAATACGATATTTATGTGAGTCTAAATATACCCCACTCATTTTAGTTATGTGCAGATGTGCCACCGGTCCTGCATGGGGACGCTCTATATATATAACACTAGCAGGTGACACCCAATTTCGTCCGGGCTTTGACCTTGAATTGACCATTTTGAAGGTCAAGGTCAGGTCGGGGTAACGATTTGACCCGTCCAAAACACTCACCCGACAAAAGTGTCCCTAGGTATCAAATTTCGTCGAAATCCGTTAATTTTTTAATTTAATTTGAGTAAATTCTGCCTTTTTAATGAAGAGAAATGATGGTACCCGTCCCGTGATGGTACCCGTCCCTAAAAGAGGTACGTTTGTGGGTACCCGTTTCAAGGTGAAGATCACCTCGGGCGGAAAAACTTACCCGATGAAAATCTTCCCCGTTCCTTGGAACCCCTAAGTATGAAGACAGACATAAGAATCACACAACACGCTGATGTCTGGATACAGACACACTCACGTCTGGCCCCAGACATACGTATACGAATCACACTACACGCATACGCTCTTTATCAACGACACTGCGGATACGAACGCTCTTTAACTATCAACGCGATTAACTCCACAGTACCAATGACGGTCATTTTGGTGACTGGGATTGGAGAAGGGGTGCTGGGAGCTTCTCTAAAACGGCGGTAAACATTGTCCGTGGCTTTTTAACCTAATATTGGAAGTTTGAGCTCAATCGGTCCAGCCGTTTTCCCGGCCATAGCTAACAGACAAACAAACAGAAGTCCCAAAATATATATTAGATTATCCGTATGGTGGATAACACACGGGTAAGAACATGTGATCTGAAAGAGACACACATTACTTTTTTCCATCAAATATATGTGTAATTGAATATATAGTGGGGCATATGCCGTATCACCAATTAACAATCGTATAGGTAAATTGTGATGGTGTCCACCTTACTATATAGGATAATATATCATATTCGTAATCGTCATAGTGATTTTGCGAAAGGTCTGTATTATCGATCAGTGCTGTATGTGTAAGTAACGCGACAGGCCCGAGTATACATAGACCTAACGCAACACGCATCTTAATCGATATTTCTTTTTGACGAAACAGTTGTTGATGGCGCATGGATATATTTCAAAGCGGAACTGCATGGAGTGGAATATGACTATGCGCCATCCGCCACGAGTTCGATAACATATTCTAGATTGTGGTGTAAGTTGTTTTCTGTATTTATTCCAAACCCTTGTGTCGGATAAATTTAATTCATGACCGTGACTATACCATTGATACTAAACAACTACATGTATTGTGATTTAAGGCTGATGAACATCCGATAATTATATGTGACTCGCCGAAGCGGATAGGTGTTGTTATGTACGTGCGTATATACGTACGTTATCGCTCCTGGAAATAACGGTGACTCAACGCAGTTCTGGCTTTCATTCCACTACCATGATGTATATACAACACTGAATATTGGATGGCTGCATGTTATTGTGTTGAATGCATGTTTCTCACGCCAACGATTACTTCCAGTCCCGCAGGCATCATGAACCATCCATCCTCTTAACATTCTCCATTTCTATGCCTTAACCTGTCCATGACTGGAGCTCTTGGATTTTTGCGAAAACCCTGTGCAAATGCATTTTATTATATAAGAGAATGCGCTGGCACATGTTATTTAATTTCAACTTCCGCTTTTTGCTTGTTGAGTCTCAAAGCTACGCATGACCCGTTTCCCGAACTCGCAAAATAGAAAAAGGGAGAATTGGAAAGGCTGGTTACAACGTATAATTGGTGGTTATAGTAAACCTGGCAGTGCTTATTTGAAAACCGAGCGTGTATTTTATTTTGTTACACAAACATTTGGCTTGGAAGTTAACTTGTGGAGTTTTTAAATATAATAAATCGTAATATATAGCGTCTAAACCCCAACTGAACTTGAAAAAAATTAGTTTAAAACAATTGTTGAAGTAATAACTTTATACCATTGTTATATATCTCGTCAAAGACGCGTGGACATTTCTCGTATACTATATATTACCATCATGATATAACCTAGACATAATGTAACATTTCTGGTACATATCGTTTACATTCTTCGGGGCGATATATTCATAGACAGAGCCGTTGAAAAGGATCGATGAAATCATATCCGTTCCCTTCGGCCAGAAATTCAGATCATCATATATACTGGGAAAGATTCACACCACTTAAATCCTATATATACTTATTTTATGGGATAAGAGAAAGTATGAACATTTAATATACGCCACAGGCTGCCCCCGGTGAGATATACAGTATTACAGATTCATACTAAGTTACTAATCCATCCCCATTCACTGTCGGGCGACATGAACCAGATTATAAACAGAATAATGATGTCGAGTTCAGACGGGATTGGGGGGGGGGTAAATGGAGGGTTGCTGATTTGGTGTTCTCTTCAATTCCCCTGTATTTTATAATTCAAACTCCCCCCCCCCCGACATAAATTTGAATACTAAAGTAATGACCCTCGTCCGTCCGTCCGTCCGTCCTGAACTTTGTCCGAGCCTGTATTCTGTCATTTTCTGATCATTTTTTCTTAAACTTGACACATATATCAGCCAGAATGGAACCTGCGCACTTGCGATTTTGAGTTCGGTCGGTGACTCATTTTGGCGGAGTAATTGCCATTTTTCGACATAGAATAGTATATCCTGGGACCCATCGTTTGTCCGAGCCTGTGTTCCGTCATTTTTGTTTTAACTTGGCACAGATGTCAACCAGGATGGGAACATGTGCACCTGAATTTTGTGTTGAGTCGGGGTTATTTTGGCGGAGTTATTATTTTTCTATATATAGAATCGTACATCATGGGACGCATCTTTTGACCGAGTTTGTTTTCCGTCACTTTCCAGTCAATTTGTTTAAAACTTGGCACAAATGTGAACCAGCATGGAAACCTGCGCACCTGCTATTTTGAGTTCAGTCGGAGTCATATTAGCGGAGATATTGCCATTAAAAAGTTTGTCGAATTTGTGAATATGCACTTTGTACCATATTGGTGTAATCAATTCCTCCTACAGTTTGTATAGTATATAGGAATCTGAAACCAATAACTCCTTCAATCCCACCTTTTGGTCAGCGACCTTTTATACAACTTATATTAAGTCTCGAACTCGAAAATGACTAGTTTACTAAAAAATAAATCCATGTTGTGACTGTTCTTTAAAACATGTAACATGTTTGCATTCGGGACCGAACAATGTTGTTCGCCCTCTATAAAAATGTCGCCAAACAAGGATATTCTTGTCTGGAATCTGTCAGTCAGGACAACCGTCTGGTCGGCTGGTTTCGGTGGGTGGTAATTAGTTACGTCACCGCGTACAAACACTTACAGCTTTCTAACTGTTAGCATTTATGACCATGAAATTCATCTCCACATGGGTTCATTTGTCCAAATAATTGTCACATATAGTGATTTGTAGCAATGTGAGTTGGGTAACGGATAACTGGGGTGTATACATGAAGTATTTTCGCGGCGTTTGGCTAATCTAAACGAATCGAATAAATAGACAATAGTTAACTGTCATCAGCGACGAACGAAGTTTCTCCTCGAGTGAGAAGCGGAGGATTATTTTTCACGAGGCGCTAGCCGAGTGAAAAATAATCCTCGCATCTCACGAGAGGAGAAACTTCGTTCGCCGCTGACGACAGTTAACTATTGTGTTTATTATATTTTCTACAACAGTTTGTCACGATAAAACTCTAATAAAATGCATTGATGAGATGTTTCCGATTCCGAACATTGACCTAAATGTTTCCGTTAAAATTACGCGCAATGATAACATAACAACCAAAATAAGGTAAATAGATAACGTCATTCATTCATGTTTTTTTACAATTGCCGCGCGCGCAATAGTATTTTACCCCATATAAGGAAAGTGACGTCATTTCATTGACTGATTTCTCCTGTTGCCACCAACTTCAAAGGGGATTGTTTCGGACGGATTTTTCAAACAAACAACAAACTTTATTGATTAAATTAGTAACTGTTTAGAATGTCATTGTGTTGATAAGCCTTCGGAGTTCTATGAGATGTCACTGCCCACTGTCATTTCGAATCTGGACCCGAATATCCGCGGAACTTGAAGTTGGACTGCTTGAAGATTACGTAACTCGGAACGTTCTCGCGAAGTTGGGATAAATAGTCCGTTATCGCTGGGAGTAGGATAAACCTCTGGGAGTAGGATAACATCGTGGCGCTTCCGGGAGTGGGGATACGATCATTATTTTGGCAGAAAAAGTTACTGAAAATATAATAAAAGACATTATCTGAATGAAACATTCAAGAACGGAAAAGTAACGGTAATTTTTCATTACAGCATCTGTTTAGCCTACAAGTACCCCTGGCAAATTAGCAGGATCCACCAGCACCATTTATTTATTTATTTACCTCCAATACAGAAGAATATGCATATACAAATGTATAATGCGTATGGCCTCATTGGCCACACATATTATATAGCCTTCAATGCATGGTATGCACATCGTTTTAAACAGAAAATAGAGAGACATGAGTTAGTTGGGCGACCAATAACTATGATGTATACATGCAGTCTGATTGGAAGGAGAGCTATATTTGTTGGTGGTGTAAAAATTACCTGCTGGGATACTATTAACATAGATCTGAATCCTACCGATGCAAAGTCTATTGTGTAATATTTCACAGTCAAATAGTCTGGAATTTTGTTGTTGGTGTTGTCAAGTAAATAATGAGAGTGGCATGAAGTGATAAAGTCTTTAGAGCGCGTGTTTGGTTACAGTCTGTCATCTGATCCGAGAAATTAATCATCGGGATATACCAACCGTGGAGATAAAGATTAACATCTAAATTAGAAATGATTGGAAACTTACGACTCTGTGAACTTTTTCCTATCTGATAATGACCATAACAATTGGTGAGGTAAAGCACTACAGAACAAACTGTTTACGATGCGCGGGTTTGGTACTCAGCGGGGAATTCCCAGATCCCCGGATGACATAAGGAGAGTTATGGCCACAGACAAATTGTAACTATTGGAGATCGGTATAATTCTATCAGAGAGTGGGATAAATTACAAGAAGATAAGTTACAGATCGTCTTACGTAAAACCAGACGCCATCAGTTAGATAATGATCTCAGACCGAACAAATCAGGTTTTGGAAACAATTTACATTTGGCGGGAAGTCAAAGGCCTGTCGATTTCAGTAGGTAGATGTGCATTCGCTCATTTCGCTGGGAATGGAAGATTCACCGCCATTGATGTTATGAACAAAAGATATTCGCTTTGTTTTTAATGTATCTCAAAATATAGAACATACATAAAAGCAACGGGGTGCTAGATGGTTGCAACGAAAGCTATAGCTACATATTTATCGGTTCAAACTATCATACAGTTTTAACTAACTGATAACCGTATATAGTTTAGATGACTGGTGTTTACGATGAATTTCATTTGCTGATGTGCGTTTATATTCCCAGCAATAGTGGAGAGGCTATATGTATCACATTACCTTTTCAAGTTATTTGAGGATTATTGTTTTAAAACACGGGAAAGATATTTGAATTCCAACAATTGTGACAAATGTGACATTGCACTCTCCGTGTTTCGTTGTGTGCTAAGATGTTTCTTGTTGTGATATTGATGTATGGCAAGCATTTGTCAGTCCCCAGTAACAGTCATGTATGGCAACCATAAATGTTGTCTTTCCCCAGTAAAAGTTTGCTATTAAGTTGCGCTGACTTGATATGATATCGATGTTGCTTGCCTTATTTTACTCCGGGAGCAAATAAAATATATCACCGTTTGCAAATATGCCCTGTATTCTCTGCACACATATTGTAAAGATTTTCGGCAGGAAATTAATTGCGGCTGAAACGACGATGAACCACACATATCGGAAGTGAATTGTCAACCAGGACCCAGGTATTTTCTTATAGCTCTATTGACTGACATGTCATGAAGTCGCGGTTTCCCCACTTCGTATATCGTTCACTAAGTCATCACATCCGTCCAGCGAAGTGCATTCATTGTTGATCACATGGCAGATATCCGCCAATAATAATCGGCTCTGATCAATGAAAGTCAGATGTCAACATTGGTGCTGGTTGCAAATCGGTATTTTGTTCAGATTATGGTCGTTTTATAATGGATTACTTCTGTAATAATATATATTCTATTGGCTATATACGTTCACAAAAAGTTAACTAATTTGTTAGGGCTACAAATTCCTTCCCAACACTGATGGTTATATAAGCTACAATGAGCAGTTTTATATTATTTACACTCATATTATGCATGCACACACGTTGAATAGAACTCCAAGTCTCCAACTCGGTTGTTGAATAACTGGTTCAACGGCATTTGACGTCGCACCCAGATTTTCCACGGAAGTAACACGCAACGCATGATTGAAACGGACATAATTTCGTGAACATTATAGGCCCTCATTTAATTTGCCAGTTGAGTACTCATATAAGAAATGGATATTAACTATTTTGCGTTCCACAACAATGTCACTCTTAATATATTTTACATGATTTATGTTACAAACTGAGCGATGTATATAGGGTGAATATTTATTTTGTCATTATACTGGGGCACGACATGAAGACAGCCTTCTTGGTTATGCTGTTGCCGCTAACTCATTATTGTCAAATTATGTGTTCATTGTTGTGTATCGAGTTATAACCAAATATTCATATAGTCATAGTCATAGTCATAGTATGCATGGATACAAGTCTGTCTGACATATTTATCTGTTGAATGCTTACAACACAATACTTATATCAGACCAACGTTCATCCTTGCTCCACGGGACGTATCTAAATCAACATTTATATCTTAAATGTAGACCAATGCACTATGGCTTTACTATGGTCATCCTTGACCAATGTGACTAAATGGAAAGAACGAAAAATATGCCATCTAGCTCAATTTTAAACATTAATCTCGATGCAGCCTCTATTGAAGCACCGAAATCAACAGCCAATTACTAAATATAGATCAAGGCACAAAAGTCTTCCACCTTGACATGGACGATCTTGACCGATGTGACAGGATGGCAAATCAGAAGATAATTTTATCTAGAACAGGAAATCTCGATGCAGTCAACCTCTATATTACAAATTAGTGCACATTGTTAAGAACATCGTAAATTAATGGTGTGAATATAACACAATTTGATTAGTGTGTGCATGTTTGAGCTATCAGCTGAGAGGTGCATGTGTTATCCCACGAGTTAAGGAACAACACAATATATACATGTATTACATGAACTTACCCTTGTTCCATCATTAAACCCATTCTACAATCTATTATATATTTTGGAAGATCTGTTTGTGTGTTTGTGTGTTTGTGTGTAATCGATGGACTCGAAAATGGCCCAGCCGATTTCGATGAAACTTGGTATGTGGGGGTATTTTCGGGTCAGGACTAACATAGGCCTATTAATTTGTCCGTGCGAGGTCAACTTTTCACGTGCCGAGGTCAAATCTGTTTTTACGCCGTTTTGCGCTAATATATTTCAGTTCGGTGCTTACAAATCGATTCGAAACAGCGCGAATAATAACATGCCAGTCATAATAATGACACTATGAGAATCTTTCGTGTTTCCTCTTTCCAACGATATATAATATGTATGTATCCGTTTTAGTTATCTGCCTCAATTATTAAGAAGAAGTGGTACGATCTTCTATCAGGGTAAAAACAATGCGTAACTTCTATGACGTCGTTAGAGGTCATACAGTTAGATCACGTTAACTCTTTACCGGCCGATGCATTTGACTGTTTCAGACGTCTTGGCGATATCTCGGGCACCGATGGTAATTTATCTTTACGTTGAAACTTGATAATTAATGAGCGTGTGTATATGAGGCGCGTTTATATACTTGAGTGGAAATCAAATCGGGTTAAACTGGCGGATTTTTACGGACGAAATTTGATGCATAGGGTATCTCGGTATCCGCTGGGCCGATTTCCCGGTATCCGCTGGGCCGATTTCCACCATTTTTGGGGTGTTGGTCCACCTGACCTTGACCTTCAAAATGGTCAATTCAAGGTCAAATCGGGTAAAACCGGATGGATTTCGACGGGTACTTTTGTCGGGTACTTTTGTTCGGGCACTGTGTTTTGGACGGGTCAAATCGTGACCCCACTTGACCTTGGCCTTCAAAATAGACAATTCAATGTCAAAGCCCGGACGAAGTCGGGTCACCTTCTAGTAATGATATATATGCGACGGTCATTACATAACAGGGAATTTGGTGTTCCCAAATCTATTATTGTGCGCAAATTAACGTGATTCGGAATCGGGGGACGAGGAATGAAGAAGAAATCTGTGTCTACATGTGACTAATATTGATATAGTTTGAAAACTTATTTCCTTAAATTTACGACATTAAATACGTCAAAGAGTCATATTTAAATGAGGACTATTTCTTTTATACGTGAAATGTCATCACACGCCTTGTAGAAGCCGCTGTTAGTTTCACGTCCCATTTTTTGATTTAAGTATGTTTTATTGAGGTTTTGGATCAAGTATATCGACCCCAGTTTATAGCGAAATTTACAAAACTCTCCAGTAAATCAGGTCTGGACTCGTACTGAAAATTTCGCTATAAACTTGGGACTCGTCGTGTTATATCCTCTATTTTTTACACGCATCTATATTTCCAGTTTTGACAGTTCTATTCCAACGTCGACAAATTAAGTCAAGCGGAATCATTACGTCACAAATATTCAAATAACTTATTTATTCACGCAACTGACAGTTGTGGCTCAGCACGGTGTAGTCAGCTGATCAGCAACTATTTTGCCACATATTATTTATAAAACCAACGCATTTTACTGGTTAAATTTCCGTTGAAAGTGTGTAATAAACAGAATAATCACTTGGTTTCGACGATTAATAATAATAATAATTCACTTGGGGATTCGGACCAATTGGTACAATCAGGCCCTCATCCCCTAATGAATTATATCACGAGACCGTCGAAACCAATTGGTTACTCTCTATGTATATATGTATTGGACTGAGCTTGATATTGTTGAGATTTAGTGCGGGTCTGGTCTGTCACCTAACTCTCACTCTAACTGAGTTGTCTATGGTTTCCTTTTGATGCTCTCAGTTGGAGATAGAATGAATATCGAGATCAACTCTTGATGATGGTGACCACTTCGCCATATTCAAAGGAGATTAAAAATGTATATAGAAAAGAAACAACCCGTGTTGGAAGTGTGTTGAAGGCGTAACAATCGCCGGTATTCAAACGATCAAATTAGGAATCATTCGACCCCAGTGCATCATTGTAGAAGTAATTACATTGGGGTCGACTAATGAATAATCTTTGTTGGAGGTGCTACACTAACTCACGGTGGGATTACGCAAGGATCACAGAGGAACACAGGCATCCCCATACAGCAACCGATATGTCTTTTGGGGATCAGGCGCCCATTTATTTCAGTTTTTCGTAACCTATGAGAACGATTGCACAACTCTCCATATGGGCCGGGTTCGAAAGGGCACCGGAGCTAGTCTATACAATGGATGATGTTGTTGTTGCGAAAATTGAATTTCTTGTTCTAAATATTCGGGACAATATATATGTCAACACTTGTGTGTATATTTTGCAAGCCTGAGCTTAGTGTGTCTGTCGTTTGCAGAATGAGGACCCCAAACGGGCCTAGATGGTGAATTTAAGTTCACCCTCTGGAGGACCTCATTCTGCTTAGGCTCATCTTCCCTGGAAAGTTTATTATCAAATTTCTATACACACTTCTTCACACAGATCCTATTTCTCTTTTAGTTTGGTTTCTCTATATCCCCAAATTGGCAGACGACACATTGCAAAATCGAGGTTCCCAATGGCGGTACATCACAATATCCACCATATGGGAATTTCAATCTGAGTCTATGTCTCCCAGAGCAAATGAGGCCATACAGAACGAGGTCCTCAGAGTGTGAATTTGGTGATGCTAGCTCGCTATGCGGGATAGCGTCACTAATTTTACCCTATGAAAATGACAGGCCCACTAAACTCAGTCTTGATGTTTTGACGCCAGTTCACTCCATTTATAGCTTGCTGAATCTTAGAATATTAGGTATAGGGGAGTTGAAATTACAGACAAGTGTCTGGATTTATTCTTATTTAACTATCGTGTTCTTTCATGAAGAAAATCAACGCCAATCAATCCGCGAATATAAAGACAATGATCAATATTGTTTGTTTATCCCGCAGCACGAAGTGACATATATGGGAGTTGCATGTATTGGAAGAGTTCAGACGCGTTGTCCATACCCGATATGATATGAAGACGATTTGGGCATTTTCCTGACGGACAACAACAGCGAAATTCACGAAAATGTGTATTTAATAATCAAAACGTAATAAATTATTTATATCTGACAAACTTAACAAATCATAACAATGATATGGACGGTATATTACGACTATTTCTCTCGAATTATAGATAATTATCAGTAATAATTATCTCCCTTGTGCACACGTGCAATATTGTAGTGATTTTCCGATTCAGAATCCGCCATTTAGTTGCACCATCGGAGCCCGGAAATGATGTTGGTATGATGCGTGGAGTAGATCTGGTGAGCTCTGTGACGTCGACATCCAGGCAGGTTGCGTCCACATCGGAGAGTTCCAAGACATGTCGACGTGTCTGATTGGTTGTGAGTGGGTCATTGTGTGATTGCAACTTCCATACCCAGAGTCGTCTGCCTCTTGTTTGTTGCTTGGCGACAGTCGTGTTGACGAGCTTTGTGTTTCGTGTTTCAGCTCTCCTTGGAATTGGTTGATCTCACCCGTTTTCTCTTTATCTGCGAAAGAAAATATAGCACGTTCACAACTAGTTGATTGAACATATATAGGCAACACACACCGAATATATCGAAAAAAATTATCTGATGGAGTTTAGAAATACCATTTTTAGAAAGCCATTTTACGATTCTATTTCAACTGCCAAATAAGAGGCTAGTTCGTGTTTCGTGAATCATGGATGTGTTAGCGGGGAGTACACTCACATGTATTATATGCACCATGTTAAGAATTAATCAAAGATTAAAAATAGTATGATATTGACTTATTGTTACGGTTATGGGTGGGACAACAGCAATACAAATTGGGAAATATAACTTATCTATAAATGAGTGTACCTTTAATTCAGGTAAGTTATGTATGATAAACTCGGTACCCAATATACCGGAGGACGTGAGGCTTTCTTGCATGTTTCAACATTCTGATTGATTCCGAAACTGCCTTCACACTGAGTTTACAGCAGGGTGATCTGTCTGTAATTAGCTTATGACAGCTTCCGGTGAGCAAGACATTGCACCTCTTGTTGTGGACTCAAGTCTCATTGGACATCCCCCTTACTCACATATGTGGGTCAAACAAAGCTAACGTTCTTTCAAAGAAACTTTCGGCCGCTGGCTAAAGCCAGGCCAGTATATGGATCCCAGATGGAGTGGACAATTTACGTCATAATTATGGATAGTTTTCGGATTATTTGATTAAACATATTACCCAAATATAAGAAATTGAAGATCGAATATCAAGATAAGCGAGTGGCTTCTATATTGGTATATACTTTTTCACGCTATTTAAAATACTATTTCGAGATGATCTATATTTTTTTTGGTTACTGGATTAAAAAAGGTGGGCAACGTTGTCCAACGTTATGTTGTGTGTATAAACAATATGGACTCACCATTGTGTAACAGCATGTGGTTTTTAAGGTTCGTCTGCTTGCTGAATCCACGATGACATACGTCACACGTAAACGGCCACGTCCCACTGTGCACATACATGTGGCTTCTCAGATCTCCGGGCGTCGGGAATGACTTGGCACATTCCGTGCATTTGTGTGGCTTATCCTGAAATGGGAAAAGAACACACGTTTAGGATGGTCACTAAAACGTGTACTCCGGCTCCGACTCAGGACATGGAGTACTTGGAAGATATATGATTTAATTGCAATACTATTCTTTGTTTGCTCTTCCTTTTATGATAAATTTTGCATCCAAAATACACTAAAATTAACATAGAGTGGATATCGGAGGACAATATAACAAAAACAATAGCTTCAAATACACATATCCATATGACTGGTGCTACTGTAAATGAGACATATAAGGGTTTTTTTTTTAAATCGAAGCAGTTCCTTGTTACTAGGAACAAGACTGAAAAGCGAACATTGAAGCCCCATTAATGAACCGAAGCAGCCGGGAAAATACTCTGAACTACAAACGACATCTGTGAGTTTTTAAGGCGCTAATCCGTTCAGTTGAACATGCGATCGAATTGTAGTCAACATGATTTCTGAAAGTGTAGCATTTATATAATGCAGGTTCTAATTTGGCGTTATATGTTTACCTTCGAGTGAGTCATCCTGTGGTAGTAGAGATTGGAGCTAGCCGTGAATCGCTTGCCGCAGATTGGACACTGATGAGGCTTCTCTCCGCTGTGGATGCGTCGATGTGTGTTCAGCGAACTGGTCGTTGAGAAGGCTTTATCACAGACATCACATGCGTGTGGCTTCTCTCCTGAAAGATAGTATGTGATTCGTGGTTAGTGATAAATGTGGGTCACTGAAATAACTGTATGTATGTTCACTATGGGAGCACATCTTATTTTTTGGATTATACAGGTAAGTGTATATCTCATCAATTTAGTGATGCTAGCCCGCTATGCGGGATAGCGTCATTAAATTCACCCTCTTTGGGACCTCATTCTGATTAAGCCTCGTTTGATATGGGAGTCATAGACTCAGATTGAAGTTACCAAATGCTGAATATTGTGATGTACACCCATTGGAAACCTCGGTTATGCAATGTGTCGTCTGCCAATTTGGGGATATATATAGTGAAACTAAACTAAAAAAGAAATAGAATATGACAATTGACTGGCCAGACGTTTATTCCTCTCAAATTTCAGCGTAAATCTTCAACGTTGCTTATTGTGATCAATATGAATTGTGAATGAGCATGGGAATGGTAGATTGGAAATATCCCGATGTTCCGTTATCAAAATTAGTTCTTACCTGTGTGTATTCTCTCGTGTCGTTTGAGAAGAGATGGACGGTCGAATTTCTTCCCACAGAACTGACATGACAGCCACGATTTTACTCGGATCCTTCTGAAGGAGGCCATTGCACCCGGGACAGGCGTGCTGTGTCTGACTGCGCTGTAAGTTGTTTGGCGTGGTGATAGTTCCTGAAAATCGAGGGAAATATTTTTTTATTTTGCTGTTGTAATTTAGCGCAGGCGAAATAATTTTTTTAACACGAGTTTCATTGAATGATTTGCTTCGTATTTTTTAATGCATTTCTTTTCATTGTAGTGTCTCCGTCATGATATGCATATAAACCATGCATGTGTTTGGTTTGTATTAGAGGTACTCAATCCGATTCGATGATCCCAATCTAATCAGATTCCAACAACAACATTTTTAGAAATGCCGCTTCAGTTAGCAGAATCGATTAATTGCCCAAAAATATTGCTAACCGCAGTCAACTATAGTATAAAATTACCCGAAACGTGTTATTTTTATCAACATGCTGTTCGACGGAATTTGGTCTTATTATCAACAGAAAGCCTCTTGATTTTAGAGTTATCTATCTTCATCGGCAATTTGGTCCGAGACCGTCGGCTTGTTGACTGTTTACTGGGCCACTAATATTTCTCGATGGTGAAAACTAATAAATTTCAACAATCGATATATAATAACTCTGAGCTTTAATAGGTGGGTTCCTCGACTGGAATCAAATATTTTACCCCCGAATCCAAATATATAGTAATTGAAGGGCGCTTAATCGGATTATGCATCTTTAACAAAATGATGTAACTGTCGTTTCGAAAAGAGTTTCTTACCTTCGTTGCGTCTGGTGTACTCAGAGTTGCAGATTCGTCTGATGTTGTGACGTCACTTGTTCCAGAGCGGTAATCGCCGTCGCGCAAGAGCGATAACTCGGATTCTGGTGTCAAAAGTGTGTGTCCAGCATGTGAGATGTGTGGTAATCCGGGTGACGTCAGTAGGTATATCTGTGAGTCTGTTGGTGTTGGTGATGAGTTGGTAGATCTGATCTCGGACGATTCTAAAGATATGTCACAAACATCGATCTCCTCCACTGAAATGTGTTAAAAAGATATGTTATAGTTTCTTGCTCAGTGGATATTATCTCCTAAACAAATAATGACCGTCACTAACAGTTTCTTGGGTATCTAATTATCATTAAATGGCGCCATAAATAAATCTGAAAATTCAAAACAGATGGTTTCTGAACATGTCCGGATCAGTTGAACAACATTTGCACATGTGTTTAATTTTACTGTAATATGTGACTTGAACGTCATATTTTTCGTCGGCGACATGTGAAAATATATGGCGATATATATAGCCGGATTTTCATGGACATAATTATAGGCCTAGGGCAATGAATTTTCTCGGGCTGATGAACCCTAGTTTAGATCCAATATACCTTGTCGTTTCCATGGATATTCATATGGGAGTCACAAAATTCTAAATGCTAGATGTAGTATTCCACTTGACGATACACGTATCTCTCAACGAATGACAACACTTTATTATGGCACACTAAGATCGGACCACCAATGGAAGACACCGAAGACCCCCACAAGCTTCGACAGAAAGTCCCCATTCTAAAACACATTTGTTGAGACCGGGGGTACCTAACTCTTGTTGTCATGCATTCTTTCGATGTGGTAGCAAAATGGGAATGTGCGTGTCTTCATCCAGAGGGAATGATATATATAAATATTATATATTATACTAGTGACATGATTATATATTGTTTCCCGCGATTTTCCTGCTATTTACATACTTGTATATATATTATGCATTTCAATGTTAAAGGGGGAATGTACACTAAATCCGGCCATTTATGGGACCATCAATTAGATGACCATATTCAACAGAATATATGCAAAAAATGAATGAATTTGAGCCACGTATTAGTGCAAAATACACTTGTATGCCTGAGAACGATGCAACTTTTGATCATAAAAGGAGATGGTCCCAAAGGAGATGGTCCCATAAAAGGCCGGATTTAGTGTACAGTACCCCTTAAAATCATAGCTTTTGCAATAAACTGAATTTTATTGTGAAGTTCCAGGGATGGAAACACAACTCACCATCAGACTCGGCACATTCTATTGGCTGATCAATGGTGTCTGACTGCCGATCTGATGATTCAAGATCAGCCTCATCAAAGTACACAATCAGTTCGTCGTTAGGTAGAATATCCTTGACAACCTGGTACATCAATTGACCATTTGAGTGCAGAGCGACGATGTTGACGTTGCCATGGTCGTTAGAAGACTGCAGGAATCTGATCCAGTTACAGTGCCGAACCTTTTCTCCGCTGATGTCTAAAACCAGTTCGTAGCATCCAAACTTGTGACGAACCTGTGCGAAAATAGTTCAAACATATAATATGACCAAATACGACCTGTTTCTTATTATTTACCACCATATTTGTTCTTACTCCGACCGTACATCATTAGCAATAATGGCAGTATAGTCATACTTGTTCAGGCTGAATTGGTCATTGAGGCATGGTATCACACGTGATCTCTCAAACGTGCAAACTATACCAATATCTCCGTCGAAATTTCACTCGGAAATCACAAACAAATAACAATTATGCTTATAATTAGCACGCGAATAATTTAAAATCCTGGGTGTCTTTTTGTGTGGACGTCTTGGAGATCCTGTGTGTCTTTTTGCGCTTCTTGGATATCCTGGGGTATTTTTGCACGAAACCGAGGGGACGATGACTAACTCACGCTGCGCCACTATTCCCAACTATAACTCGGATTGGTAGCATATGATAATCAGAATCGCCTGCTTAGTTTCTTATGAATTGAGATGGCTTCATAGTGAAATTAACCATTTGCGAGGTCTTTCTTTCGATATTAAAATTGAAAATGTTTCGGTGTGGCTTGGCGGCTGAAAAGAGTCAACGGACCGGCAAATAATGGATAGCCAGTCATACGTTTATAATGATATATAGGCTTGAGATATATAGCATGAGCTCGCTGACACACATATTCCTATTGGAATCTAGTGATAAATTCCGTGTGTTGTAACTTCACTTACGTATTTCATCACAAGATACACATTAATCACCACACTCAGCTAGCCATGAAGATAAACAGTAGCATCTAATTTAGAACTGATTGCGGTTTTACGGCTCTGTAAGGTTCTCCCTATCTAATAATGGTCAGAACAAAACCACCGCTGACTAAACTGTTTGTGATGCGCGAGATTGGTACTCAGCGGGGTATTCCCAGAGCCCAGTATGACAGAGGAGAGTTATGGCTGCCGACAAATTGCCGACCTGTTGACATCAGAGCATAGAATAAACACGAGGAGATAAATTACAGATCACCTTACGTCAAACCAGGTTAATCTGTTTAAATAAGAAAACCGTTGAAAATCGGCGGGAACGTAAATTAAGAATTATATTAAGATAGATATTAAGGGATATGGGTACATCACATCCGAATGGTTACCAAAATGTAATAAGTTAAAACCATATAATGGAGCATTTTTTTTATAGTAATTTATTATATATGTTTGAACTTCTGTCTGTATGTATGTGTGTATGTGTGTTATAGACTCGAAAACTGCCAGACCGATCCGACTCGAATTTGGTATGTAAGGCTAAGTTGATCCCGGGAACAATATGGGCGGGTCCAATTTCATGTGCGACCGTGTCCTTGACGACCTTGACCTCGCTCATATACGCTCATATAGGCATGTTTCTGGACCGATCGAACAATATTCTGCCCAGACGGAGTCGATCACAAAGAAATCACTAAATAGCCCGGACGAAGTCGGGCACATCAGCCAGTGTTCTAATATTTTCCGGAAATTGGGCATCAATAGTCATTGTACTTCAGTGTTCGATGCTACTTTAACCACGTCTGTTTTCCTCCGTATATTTAAATTATACCGAAATAAAATGCATGGAACGAGAAATACGACTTAAAAGACACTAGATTCTTTGGTATGGAATTAATTTTTGAAAGTAATATTTGTGCGTTTTTTAGACCAGAAACTAAGAACATCGAACACATTCGTGTGAGGAAATTCAAACTCATTCGGAGTTTAAAGGGGTACCATACACTGAATCCGGCCATTTATGGGACCATCTCCTTTTATACTCAACACAATATACGCAACAATTAATGATTTTGGGCCATGGATAATTACCACGTTGTTTGCATCGTTCATAGAGCACATGAGTGTATTTGGCACTAATCCATGGCTCAAATTATTTCATTTGTTGCATATATTCTATTGAGTATAAAATTAGGAGATGATCCCATAATGACCGGATTTAGGGTACATTATCCCTGTAATAGGATTAACCAACCAACTAAAAGTGAGTGCAAATAAACAATATCGCCTAAATATAAATTTGAGGATTGGCCGCAGTAACGACTCTCTAGTTACATATGACCCCCCATAGTACCCCGACCTAGGCCCTACCCCTATTTTTAGTCTATATTCAATGGACCCCCATATATACATATATGTATGTATATGTATTTATATATAGCATGCCAATGATAACATGTGAGATTATTTTACCCCACCCCTCCATGATTACACGTATACCGTACCTACACCCACCCACGAATGTTTTCTATTTATATACATGCTATACTGTTCAATTGATTTATGTACATGTATATATATCCACTCAATTATACCAATGTATATGGTGATTTGAGAATAAATGACTGATGATGATGATTCAACAAATATCATTATTGATGAGAAAGAATGTATTCAAAATACATTGATATTATCATGAACTAGCATGACCCTGGAATACGATCACAAGTTAAACATATATATTAAAGATTAACTTACATCGTCTTTTGGCAGAGATGAGAATATATCGATGTTATCATGAACTATATGCCCGTCGTCCGGATAAAACACGAATCCAGAAGGAATGGTTTCATTGCTCCATATTGTAGCGTCCATCTCTAATATATTCCTGGGATCACGATTTAGAGTCAAAACAAAAGTCAGTTGCTTTGGGATAAGCACACAAGTCTCCATGTTTAACGAATAAATCACAGTTGTATAGTAATAACATGTACTGAATAATTGTAAGTGTGATTCCTATCAGAATATGTCAGGTATTTATAAGATTCCACGTGAATAGCAGAAATAAAGTCTATTGAGTAACAAAAGCATCCACGGAAAGAATGACCAATCAGAAAATTCGAGCTACGAGCACTATATTTTCATTGGTCGACTGGAAACACCCACCTATTTGTTAACGACTTATGTTACAAAGAAAAGTGATTGTAAGTTGTCAATGGGGGCACGTGGGAGCTGGAAATCATGTGTGGATACCAGCCCTATGACGTAACTGGCCATCTTCCGCCGCGCGCGAATATTAAACCCAATTCAATAAACCATAGTGAAGCACCAAGGACATATTATCTCACCTGTTCTATTGTACTGGATTGCGGTGGGATTAGTATTTTCTATTATATCAGTCATAATTGTCCTTGTCGTAAATTATATTGCTCGCGATTCTCTCAGTTCTGACCACGAGATGACTAGGACTTGGAAACGTAATTGGGAACCGAACAAAACGCCACATTGATTCATAGAAATTAACATGTCGTCATGAATTGTATCGACTATATGGAACTATGTTTTAAGGTTCCGATTGAAGTATTTTTCCTTATTGGAATATCAGTGTGACATTTGTATCATCCGATGAATTATGTTCCCACCTAAAGCCGTTTTGCTATTACATCAACTAGTCATCGTGTTCTGGGAAATATTTTTTTGCTACATTATGTTAGAAATTTCGAAATGCGATCAGTTTCTGCAACATTGAGTCTTATATTGCGACAATCGCTGTTTGAACGACTTTCGATAGATGTCGATATGAATTCAGTTAGTTATTTATTAGCTCGACTTTCTATTGTTGTGCATCAGGCAACAATAAAACACTAGCCGAACAATAATATTTTAGAAGGGTTGTTTCATCAGATGGGCACACCAACACAAAGAGGATTAACTATGTAAACACTACTACAAGAAATACTAGTAATTCCTCCTCCCATCGATACGAAAGCTATCAGATTAACTGCATCTTAATAGAGGTGTTAACTTTTCCTGAACCTTATCAATCACCACTTAGACAATTATTTTGTAAAAGTTTCTTGAAATGAATGGTATTAGTTGGCCAATATTGTTCAACGTTCTTAGGTAATTCAAAAGTGACTTGCCAAAACTTTTGGCAAATGAATATATTTGTAGTCAAATAAGAATTAATTTTGCCAATAGCACATTTAGCAAGAGGCGGTGCCAAAATATATAAGATTCCACGTGATACAACCCCTTCCCAATAAATTCTCCCTGATCGTGACAATGAATTCAGAAAGTGTGTGTACGTATAGAAAGTTATACCGTTACACAGGTGTCCTGCATGGGAGCATCATATGTTAAAATTTTTAACAGGGTAGAATATCTAGTGACAGGTCAAGGATGCCGAACTAACGAAAACGTTGTTCAATCAGAAGTTAGCAATCACTAGTTGACTTTCGGAATATCATATAGCGATTAATTTTAACCCTTTCTATACCAAATGGACTATTCCAGTTAGTTAAAAGTGTACATAGGAATGGTCTAATATTGGAGACATGTTACGGTGATAAAATATTGGAGGCATGTTACGGTGATAAAAACAGACGACAGATAAATAAAAACTACATATATATCCATCCTTTGTTAGAAAGTACAGTTTTCACTCTTTGACTTATTATGTTCTTGTTCTGGTGCGTAAAACTGATCAGTTAGTATCCAGGCGCTATGTCAATTGGAGGAATGTAGCATTCTACTAACATTGCCAACAATCTGAAGCAAATCGACCGTACCACTCCGTAGAAAACATCGTCTGAACTACGCTCAATTGTAAATATTTACTACTCGATTCGGGACGCATCTATCGGCAATAAACTAACGAAAACAATTTCGCCATCGAGAGTCACTGCATTTAATTAATATATAAGAATGACGGTGTTTGTTGTCAATTTGGATATAATATTTGTAAAAATTACTACTTTGAACAAGATTATTCTCCATTTATATTTGATCACCCTACCGGAGTGTTTCATATCACTTTAATACATTCTCTGATTAACGCAGTAGTTGCGTTGTTTCCGGTCCCAGGCGGGATATATGACGGTCGGAGTGCAGTGTGAAGTTCCCTTCATCCTTTATTGATGTGACCATCACATCCACCGTTTGACTTTGACCAGAACCAAATGGCAATCCTT
Organism: Siphonodentalium dalli; assembly: GCA_032622095.1. NCBI lineage: Eukaryota > Metazoa > Mollusca > Scaphopoda > Gadilida > Siphonodentaliidae > Siphonodentalium > Siphonodentalium dalli. Next base: position 153,353,769 of record CP136068.1, on the reverse strand, counting down.
TCGGTCGTTATATAGGTGCACAGTCATTGGGGTGCATGTCTGATTCGCGCTGAGGTGTGAATATGATATAATGCACCTGCTCACTGCTATCAAACGAACGTCATTCATTCTTTAAACAATTATCGAAAGACATCCAAGTCTTATAGAGTTAGCTGGAATAACCCAATTCAAACAACTATAATGACATCCTCGCAACCAAATGTACTAAAAGCAACTGCCCATTTTGTCTAGGAACCACAGACAAGCCAAAAAGGGAAAATGGCAACATGTTGACCAACTGCTTGACAGAATACGCATACAAATCCCCAATAAGGCGAAATCACTCCAATAATATGAATGACACATTGCTCCAATAATATGACTGATACATTGTGTCACGACAAATGAACCTCATGTATATAAATTATGTCCTTTAGCGACATTGTTTTATATTATGTATCTATGTTATGTATCTACACTTGACCATATTTGGTGTACAAATATATTGAATTGATTGATTGATATAAAACTATACTTCACGGTATAGACCAAGTATTCTCGATCCACAGCAGCTTGGGACATTGCTTCCTTCCAACCGATAGCCCAAGCTGTTGTGGACCGAGAAGACTTGGTCTATCTTCATGGGTACTGTGTGATAATGCAACCATCGATCGGGAGTTTACCTTGGACTTGCACGACCAGACAAACGATCTCACATCGAGGCGCGCATATCACGTGACATGGGTTGATAGTCCACCCTTCGAGTGTTTACATTATATGATAGTAAAGCTCGGACGCAAGGTCTCACATCGAGGCGCGCATATCACCTGACATATAGGGTGATAATCCACCTTTCGAGAGTTTACATGAGAATTGTAAGGATCGGACGCACGGTCTCACATCGAGGCGCGCATATCACCTGACATATAGGGTGATAATCCACCCTTCGACGGTTTACATGAGAATTGTAAGGATCGTGTGGACACACGACAACACATCGAGGCGCGCATATCACGTGACATATAGTGATAATCCACCCTTCGAGGGTTTACATTAGCATGGTAAGGCTCAGACTCACGACCTCACATTAAGGCGCGCATATCACGTGACATAGGGTGATAATCCAACCTCCGAGGGTTTACATGATAATTGTAAGGATCTCTGAGGCGTTGTCCGGTCACCCTTCGTGTGAGAAGCTTATCTTCTCCGAGGCGTTGTCCGGTCGCCCTTCGTGTCAGGAGTGAAATCTGCTTGGTGTTCATCTTTAGATTATACCCATCGCAGTTACTAAAATCAACACCATCCGCATACAAGCATGTGTACAGATTAGCTCGTGACATATATCCGAAAAAATGGTCGGGCTGTGGTCAATGAAATATATACGTGTCATCGACCAAATAAAAGGTGATTTAAGCTTTATGTCAATCATCAACATATGCTTTAAAGAGAAAAACTAAAAAATATAGAAATAGATTACCCCCTTCTGAAAATTCTAAACAGATATGCTTACCCTGTTATGTACATTTACATTTGATAGGCTTACCATGTATATGTAAGCTTACCCTGTTTATGTACCATTTTACGTACTTATACATTCAGTTTTTCTTATGGATTTGTATTACAATGAATGAATGGATAGTGGCATTATTAGCAGAAAAAAAATTGCCCATAAGTCCTACAATTATTGAATCTTATTTAAACCGAAAACTTGAACGACGTATATGTTCACATCAACTAACATGCATCTAATGCGATATGTATATAGTCCAAATTAAAACATATTCATACAAATCCAAATGATTGTTGCGTGGGCTCTGATTCAAAAATTCTAGGTCGGAACACAAAATCAGTGTATAATCTAAAGCAACAGCAGATCATATTTACACTCCCCACCTCTCTGTCTTGTATACTGTATATCAGACTCGTCCAAACGTTTATAATGCCACCTCACACTCTATACTATAACCCTGTATGCTTAATCTACTTTCAATTCATTCTTTCTATTATACCCCATATGAAAACATCTTATTTTGATATGTATCTATCGATCAGGCGAGCACTGTGAGTAAACTGAGCAACATCTATATCTATATTTGCGAATGTCTGTCTGTCTGTCTGTCTGTCTGTCTGTCTGTCTGTCTGTCTGTGTTCTATAGAAATTCACAGGGGACCATCTAGATGATACCAAAGGGGTCTACTAGGGGTAACTTTTTACGAGAAAGATAATGGTCGGGGTTAGAATTTTCTAAAGTGACGTCGTTGTTGTCAGGGGCAGAAAAGGGGGAGGGGCAGAAGTTTTTTTTGTCGCCGATTGCCACGAAACTTACATATAATCATGTCCATGATATGAAGAATCTAACGGTGTGGTTTAAATGTGTCAAAAGTGGCGGCGTTCGAGTCAGGCATGCACGGAAGGGGAGAGGTGCACCAAAATTGATAAAACTAATTTTAGCGCCGATTTCCACCAAATTGATATATATTTTTCTTCATGATACAAGGAATCTAATTGTGCGATTTAACAACGCCAAAAGTTGTCGTATGAGATATTGGGGGGGGGGGGTGGGGTGGACACTAATTTGATAATAATTGGTTTAGTCGCCACCACACTTATACAAAATCATCCCCATGGTATGAGTAGTCGAATGGTGTGGCTTAAATCTGTCAAACGTGACCTCATTCGAGTCAGGGATGCATTGAAAGGGAGAGGGGCACAAAAATTGATGCACAATTTTGTTTAGCTCCAATTTCCACCAAATTGATACATGTTCTTATCCATGATACGAGGAATGTAATCGTGTGATTTAAAGACGCCATAGTGGTGCTGTTTTGGTGAGAGATGGGGAGGGGAGGGGTGTGCACCAAATTTGATAAAAAATTTGTTTCGTCGCCGATTAGCACCAAACTTATAAATAATCATCTCCATGATATCAGGAGTGTAATTGTGTGGTTTGAGGATGTCACAAGTGGGGCCATTCGAGTTAGTGGTGTATAGAGGTGAGAGGAACACACAAAATGATATCAATATGTTTAGCGCCGATTTCCACCAGATTGATACATATTCTTCTCAGTGATACGAGGAATCTTATCGTGTGGTTTAGATACACCAAACTAGTGCCCTATGGGTGAGAGATTTGGGGACCTTAAATTTGTATACTCGCCAATTTTCACCAATTTTTCATATATATATGCATCTCTAATCTCTAATGAGTCTTAGTGTGTGCAGCTTGAGTCCGACATAGGGACGGGAATGTCACCAAAACTGATACAAAATATTTTTAGTACCAATTACCATCAAATTCAGACACGTTATTCTCAAATGATACGAGAAATCAAATCGTGCTGTCTGTCTTTCTGTCTGTCTGTGTGCTTTCTATATATAACTTCACGCGGTACAATCGAGATGACACCAAGGCGTTCTAAGAGGGGTAACTTTTACAAGGAAGATAATGGTGCAGGTTTAAATTTTCTAAAGTGACGCTGTTGGTGTCAGGGAAAGAAAGGGGAGAGGTCGGCAAAATAAAAAAATATGGTGAAATAGTTTTGTCGCCGATTTCAACCAAACGCATACATAATCACCTCCGCGATATAGCGTTGTTCGAGTCAGCGTTGCAGGGGTGGGGCACCAACAATTGATTTAATAAACTATGTTTAGCCCAGATTTCCACCATTATTATTCTTCTTTATGATACGAGGAATATCATCGTGTGATATAAAGACGCCAAGTTGCTGTCGTTTGGGTGAGAGATGTGGGGTCACAACTATTCTCAGAATTTGTTTAGTTGCTGATTACCACCAAACCTATATATAATCATCTCCAGTATATCATGCATCCATGCGTCTAATGGGCGTGGTTTAAATATGTCAAAAGTGGCAAAAGCTGATTCAAATATATTTGGCACTAATTTCCACCAAATTCATACACGATTTTCTCTAATGATATACGATGAATTAAATCACATTTGGTGTCGTTTGGGTCACGGATGGCGAGAGGATATGCACTATCATTGATAATATTGCTATTCGCCGATGTCCACCTAAAAGTTAGATATAGTCACCCAGGCCATCTCCATATCATTTTAAGGAGTTTTGGACGTTCACATTTCTCGACAAATGGTGACCCACTTAAGTCACTTGAACAATTATATCTTCTCAACTGTCATATTTATATGGGGATGGCAACCAGGCATTCACACAATGAACTAGCAAAAAGAGATACATAGAAGAAGCATTAAACGTATATTTATCATTCTATTTAAGAGATACATATATTCATGCAAACGGAGAGACCTCGAACCGTCAGAGGATTGCATATATATTATAACACAATTGAGTCTGTTCCATTCAATACAGTTTCCACAAAAAAGTTACAATTTGTCAAGAGATATGGAAGGCCTGTTCAAAAATAGTGGTCACAGTGTGCAGTCAAATATAGTTTCTTCTGATATAAAAGAAAACGCAGTCAGTAGCACATGACTTTCAGGATCCTCCAATACTGACATCTGACAAGGGTTTTAGAACAGACTCATGGACTGACATAAACAACTCAAAATCTCGCTCTGTGCCTGACACATGTAGCTGAAATACATGCGCAGCAACATTTCTTTTAAACTGAGAATATTTAGCCAATATATAGCACAATGAACAGAGGTGCACCTGGAAATTTCTTTGAAACATCTGTATCTTCATGGAGATATGATAGCCAGGAGGTGTCATCAAGCTCTTAGTCCAACCCACTAGATTGATTGATACATCTCAATATATAAAACCCAATTGTCGTCTTTTATTTTTGCGAACTAATGTGTTTATGATGTTCATGCATCATTTTATAACGTCTGAATTATACGCAGTTGTAAATAACTAAATACTTCATTATTGGTGGATCGGATTAATCGCGATAAACAAAATGAAAATTGACAAGGTCATTACTTACTATAAGCCACTACGTATGTTCCATGACTGTGCTAATCATGTTTTGGGATGCTATTTAAATATACAATTTATGAGAATACGTGTAACACTTTGAGCAAGAGTATTCTCTATTCCCAACAAATATACACAGCATGCAGAGTGTTTCACATCGCATTAACCTGGGCAACGCCGGGTAACCCTGCTAGTTTATAATATTACCAAATAACGATCCTCTAAACATTATCATGATTCATGAACATCATAACTTAATGCAGCACTCTCATGGTGTGGGCTTATTCATACGCGACCGGATACAAATATTATTCACTCATCATCTATTATATATTTTTGGAACTTCTGTCTGTCTGTCTGTGTTATAGACTCGAAAACTGCTCGACCGATCCGACTCGAATTTGGTATGTTGGCCTATCCCAGGAACAATGTTGTTTGCTCAGTAAGACGGAGGTGATCACAAAGAAATACCTACATAGCCCGGACGAAGTCGGGCACATCAGCAAGTATAATACATTTTAATGTTGAATTTTACGGAATAAATAATGTCTAGATCAAAAACAGGGATGTAGCTGGGGGGTCTCCGTTGGGAGGGAGCATCTTGAAATCTACAACTGTACCCCATCCATTGGACCAGACCAAACTTCCGTGTTCGCCAAATTCCATTTGCACACCCACATGCACCTGAGATGGAATTTTGTTACTGGTAACTGTTGGAAATTTTCAACCTGACACCCCCAAAAAGTTGGTAAACTTCCAATTTCAGACCAATATTTTACCAAAATTGAAAAAAATATGTTGCTGTCGGTCAAAAAACAACATATTCCCCACTATAATTAACTGATTACTCGTTGGAAATGAGAACAATTTCAACCTATATGTGGATTAAACTTTTCAAGTAATGTTTTGTCAGTCATGACGTTTCCAACTGTTGAACATTTTGACCAAAGTTTGTGGGGTGGACACCCTGTCGCCACATCCCTGATCAACCGGAAACTATGGATACAACTTTCAACATCGCACCATGTAGAATTACAGCAGTTCACAATAACCTCCCAAAGAGATCTACCCGGATTGCTGAGGCTACCAGTATCACGTGACACCTCCCACAGAGACATACCCGGATGGCTGAGGCTACCAATGTCACATAACACCTCCCACATATATCTACCCGGAAGATTGAGGCTACCCATATCACATGACACCTCTTAATCTTTATAAAGACCCCGAAATCAATGGGACAACAAGGTACATATGGTAAGGAGAACATTTCACAGAAATCCTTCAAATCAAGAACCGCAAGAAGAATTCACCACAGGTGGGCGGTAATACAAACGATGATGGGTGTGATAATTTGGCGGTTCCAGAACAAAATAGTTAATTGGCCATCAAGGAGCACATGCATAAGGAAATGTTGCACGCTAACCCTTTCTATATTAAATACTCATTGATGAGTAGTTACCTTATTAACCCTTTCTATACTAAATTCTCATTGATGAGTAGTTATCCCATAGGCAATGTCCAGATTATACTTTTTAACCCTTTCTATTCTAAAGCATCATTGATGAGTAGTTATATCATAGGAAATCTTCAGATAATAAGTTTAACCCTTTCTATTCTAAATTCTCATTGATGAGTAGTTATCCCATAGGAAATCTTCAGATAATAAGTTCAACAAACTACCAAACTTATTATCTGAACATTTCCTTTCAATGATTATATGAATTATTCTCCTGTGAAATATCTGTGTTTATTTTGTCTGTCGTCTGTTTTTATTACAGGAACACCCCTCCTAATCAATAATAGACTATTCCCATGTATAGACTTGTATAACTGAATGTGAGAATCCATTCAGTATAGAATGGCTAATGCAAGTTTCCTGTTCTGGGTAGCTTATGAGATAGCTTATTAGGAAACTTATGAGGTAGCTTATGAGGTAGCTTATGAAGAGGTCACCAATTATTCTATATTCGAACGAGAAACACAAGAACGCCACCACGTGATTGTGAAACAGAAGTTCGGAAGAAACGGCTATATACATGTTATCGCCCTTTATCGTTCAGATACTTGCGAATTTGGCTGACATTATCCAAGTGGCCAGCCATTTCTCACAAATGGCTATGGTGTGCTTTGTAATATAGGAATCAGGGAGCTAAATGTGTTCTAGAGTCGGGGAGCGAGTACACCGTGGAATGCTAAAGGTGAAGGTAACTGAAGAATGACCTTCATCTGATACATGCGACACGTTTTTAAATGATGACATCGCGTTTATTTGATTTGTACATAATATCTAAATAATTTAAACTGGTGAATGAATGGGGGAATGGATTTTTGTGAGCGGGAAATTTATTTAACTAGCTGCTGTAGTCCTGGGTTTTTCCAGATAAAATTTGGCTGTGAGATAGCCCTGTCGTAGACTTGGGGATTTATTTTAAAAAGTAAACACATGACCTATGATTTTTCTTGCATTTTCGTGATCAACTGGTGTCAATCTAGCTGGGTAAACATCACTGGTATGGCTTGCAGGCTTCAATTCAGTGAATTTGGCCGAAACGTTAACACTGTCGCCTATGGGAAACCATTTAATTCAGTGATTCCTATATATCAACAAAATCATGATTATACCTGCATGTTCGATTTTGACGTTTGAACTGCTATATAGTTGAAACCAGGTCATACATTTCTCTACATTGGTACCAGGTGGTAATTATTAGCGATATAATAAAATTGTCCAATCAACCATGTAACGCTTGTTTGTGAAGTGTGCGGAGAGGCTTGTGGTCACACCATCGGGTATGTGAAGATAGCAACTCAATTGAATTTGTTGATTTTTATTGATCCATGTCTATAATAACATAAGATAAGATACCTATAAGTTATGCGCTCTTGGTGTGTAACATCACCAGGCAAAGAGTCATAACATTGATTAGTGCATGACTGCATGGACAACAATATAAATTTTTAGCAAGGATGGTTTGAATGATGGGGTTATCAACTATCAGAATTGTAAAACAAAAGCTCGATTGGCAACCTAAGCCTATACAATGGGCATACACATGCTATTATAGACCTTTCGCAAAATTACGATTACGTATATGGAGCAATATCCTGCCAGTATAAGACCAAAAATACGATATTTATGTGAGACTAAATATACCACACTCATTTTAATTATGTGCAGATGTGCCACCGGTCCTACATGGGGACGCTCTATATATATAACATTATCCGTGTGGTGGATAACACACGGGTAAGAACATGGGATCTGAAAGAGACACACATTACTTTTGTCCATCAAATATATGTGTAATTGAATATAGTGGGGCATATGCCGTATCACAAATTAACAATCGTAGGTAAATTGTGATGGTTTCCACCTTACTAGGATAATATATCATATTCGTAATCGTCATAGTTGAATGCATGTTTCTCACGCCAACGATTACTTCCACTCCCGCAGGCATCATGAGCCATCCATCCTCTAACATTCTCCATTTCTATGACTTAACCTTTCCATGACTGGAGCTCTTGGAGTTTTGAGAAAACCCCGTGCAAATGCATTTTATTATATAATTTGCCCATAAAAGCAGTTTCATAATTATCGGTAAGACACACGTTTAATATCATCGCGTGCGATGACGTCACGCCGCTCTTCAAATGACTTGCGATCGGTACATTTTGTGATTGTTGTTTTCGATGAATTGTTCGCGTTGCTTCGCGTTTATTTGATCATGTGATAAAAGGTATCTCATACTCGTCCTATTTTATGCGTAATTTATCAACCTCGTCCACTAAATTCTATTTGAGCCTCGGTAAACCTGGGCTCAAATCGAATTTAGTCAACTCGGTTGATAAATTCCGTATAAAATAGAAACTCATGTGAGATCCTCTATTTATTATTTAAGAGAATGCGCTGGCACATGTTATTTAATTTCAACTTCCGCTTTCTGCTTGTTGAGTCTCAAAGCTACGCATGACCCGTTTCCCGAACTCGCAAAATAGAAAAGGGAGAATTGGAAAGGCTGGTTACAACGTATTGGGGGTTATAGTAAACCTGTCAGTGCTTATTTGAAAACCGGGCGTGTGTATTTTATTTTGTTACACATATATGTGGCTTGGAAGTTAACTTGTGGAGTTTTTAAATATAATAAATCGCAATATAGCGTCTAAACCCCAACTGAACTTGAAAAAAATGAGTTTAAAACAATTGTTGAAGTAATAACTTTACACCATTGTTATATATCTCGTCAAAGACGCGTGGACATTTCTCGTATACTATATATTACCATCATGATATAACCTAGACATTAATGTGACATTTCTGGTACATATCGTTTACATTCTTCGGGGCGATATATTCTTAGACAGAGCCGTTCAAAAGGATCGATGAAATCATATCCGTTCCCTTCGGCCAGAAATTCAGATCATCATATATATATACTGGGAAAGATTCACACCACTTAAATCCTATATATACTTATTTTATGGGATAAGAGAAAGTATGAACATTTAAGATACGCCACATGCTGCCCCCGGTGAGATATACAGATTCATACTAACTTACTAATCCATCCCCATTCACTGTCGGGCGACATGAACCAGATTATGAACAGAATAATGATGTCGAGTTCAGACGGGATGGGGGGGGGGGGGGGGTAAATGGAGGGTTGCTGATTTGGTGTTCTCTTCAATTCCCCTGTATTTTATAATTCAAACTTGCCCCCCCCCCCCGACATAAATACATAAATTTGAATACTAAAGTAATGACCCTCGTCCGTCCGTCCGTCCTTCCGTCCAGAACTTTGTCCAAGCCTGTATTCTGTCATTTTCTGATCATTTTTTTTTAAACTTGACACATATATCAGCCAGAATGGCACCTGCGCACCTGCGATTTTGAGTTCGGTCGGTGACTCATTTTGGCGGAGTAATTGCCATTTTTCGACATAGAATAGTGTATCCTGGGACCCATCGTTTGTCCGAGCCTGTGTTCCGTCATTTTTGTTTTAACTTGGCACAGATGTCAACCAGGATGGGAACATGTCCACCTGAATTTTGTGTTGAGTCGGGGTTATTTTGGCGGAGTTATTATTTTTCTATATATAGAATCGTACATCATGGGACGCATCTTTTGACCGAGTTTGTTTTCCGTCACTTTCCAGTCAATTTGTTTAAAACTTGGCACAAATGTGAACCAGCATGGAAACCTGCGCACCTGCTATTTTGAGTTCAGTCGGAGTCATTTTAGCGGAGATATTGCCATTAAAAAGTTTGTCGAATTTGTGAATATGCACTTTGTACCATATTGATGTAATCATTTCCTCCTACAGTTTGTATAGTATATAGGAATCTGAAACCAATAACTCCTTCAATCCCACCTTTTGGTCAGCGACCTTTTATACAACTTATATTAAGTCTCGAACTCGAAAATGACTAGTTTACTAAAAAATAAATCCATGTTGTGACTGTTCTTTAAAACATGTAACATGTTTGCATTCGGGACCGAACAATGTTGTTCGCCCTCTATAAAAATGTCGCCAAACAAGGATATTCTTGTCTGGAATCTGTCAGTCAGGACAACCGTCTGGTCGGCTGGTTTCGGTGGGTGGTAATTAGTTACGTCACCGCGTACAAACACTTACAGCTTTCTAACTGTTAGCATTTATGACCATGAAATTCATCTCCACATGGGTCCATTTGTCCAAATAATTGTCACATATAGTGATTTGTAGCAATGTGAGTTGGGTAACGGATAACTGGGGTGTATACATGAAGTATTTTCGCGGCGTTTGGCTAATCTAAACGAATCGAATAAATAGACAATAGTTAACTGTCATCAGCGACGAACGAAGTTTCTCCTCGAGTGAGAAGCGGAGGATTATTTTTCACGAGGCGCTAGCCGAGTGAAAAATAATCCTCGCATCTCACGAGAGGAGAAACTTCGTTCGTCGCTGACGACAGTTAACTATTGTGTTTATAATATTTTCTACAACAGTTTGTCACGATAAAACTCTAATAAAATGCATTGATGAGATGTTTCCGATTCCGAACATTGACCTAAATGTTTCCGTTAAAATTACGCGCAATAATAACATAACAACCAAAATAAGGTAAATAGATAACGTCATTCATTCAGGTTTTTTTACAATTGCCGCGCGCGCAATAGTATTTTACCCCATATAAGGAAAGTGACGTCATTTCATTGACTGATTTCTCCTGTTGCCACCAACTTCAAAGGGGATTGTTTCGGACGGATTTTTCAAACAAACAACAAACTTTATTGATTGAATTAGTAACTGTTTAGAATGTCATTGTGTTGATAAGCCTTCGGAGTTCTATGAGATGTCACTGCCCACTGTCATTTCGAATCTGGACCCGAATATCCGCGGAACTTGAAGTTGGACTGCTTGAAGATTACGTAACTCGGAACGTTCTCGCGAAGTTGTGATAAATAGTCCGTTATCGCTGGGAGTAGGATAAACCTCTGGGAGTAGGATAACATCGTGGCGCTTCCGGGAGTGGGGATACGATCATTATTTTGGCAGAAAAAGTTACTGAAAATATAATAAAAGACATTATCTGAATGAAACATTCAAGAACGGAAAAGTAACGGTAATTTTTCATTACAGCATCTGTTTAGCCTACACGTACCCCTGGCAAATTAGCAGGATCCACCAGCACCATTTATTTATTTATTTACCTCCAATACAGAAAAATATGCATATACAACTGTATAATGCGTATGGCCTCATTGGCCACACATATTATATAGCCATCAATGCATGGTATGCACATCGTTTTAAACAGAAAATAGAGAGACATGAGTTAGTTGGGCGACCAATAACTATGATGTATACATGCAGTCTGATTGGAAGGAGAGCTATATTTGTTGGTGGTGTAAGAAATTACCTGCTGGGATACTATTAACATAGATCTGAATCCTACCGATGCAAAGTCTATTGTGTAATATTTCACAGTCAAATAGTCTGGAATTTTGTTGTTGGTGTTGTCAAGTAAATAATGAGAGTGGCATGAAGTGATAAAGTCTTTAGAGCGCGTGTTTGGTTACAGTCTGTCATCTGATCCGAGAAATTAATCATCGGGATATACCAACCGTGGAGATAAAGATTAACATCTAAATTAGAAATGATTGGAAACTTACGACTCTGTGAACTTTTTCCTATCTGATAATGACCATAACAATTGGTGAGGTAAAGCACTACAGAACAAACTGTTTACGATGCGCGGGATTGGTACTCAGCGGGGAATTCCCAGATCCCCGGATGACATAAGGAGAGTTATGGCCACAGACAAATTGTAACTATTGGAGATCGGTATAATTCTATCAGAGAGTGGGATAAATTACAAGAAGATAAGTTACAGATCGTCTTACGTAAAACCAGACGCCATCACTTAGATAATGATCTCAGACCGAACAAATCAGGTTTTGGAAACAATTTACATTTGGCGGGAAGTCAAAGGCCTGTCGATTTCAGTAGGTAGATGTGCATTCGCTCATTTCGCTGGGAATGGAAGATTCACCGCCATTGATGTTATGAACAAAAGATATTCGCTTTGTTTTTATTGTATCTCAAAATATAGAACATACAGAAAAGCAACGGGGTGCTAGATGGTTGCAACGAAAGCTATAGCTACATATTTACCGGTTCAAACTATCATACAGTTTTAACTAACTGATAACCGTATATAGTTTAGATGACTGGTGTTTACGATGAATTTCATTTGCTGATGTGCGTTTATATTCCCAGCAATAGTGGAGAGCCTATATGTATCACATTACCTTTTCAAGTTATTTGAGGATTATTGTTTTAAAACACGGGAAAGATATTTGAATTCCAACAATTGTGACAAATGTGACATTGCAACTCTCCGTGTTTTGTTGTGTGCTAAGAAGTTTTTCTGTTGGGATATTGATGTATGGCAAGCATTTGTCAGTCCCCAGTAAAAGTCATGTATGGCAACCATAAATGTTGTCTTTCCCCAGTAAAAGTTTGCTATTAAGTTGCGCTGACTTGATATGATATCGATGTTGCTTGCCTTATTTTACTCCGGGAGCAAATAAAATATATCACCGTTTGCAAATATGCCCCGTATTCTCTGCACACATATTGTAAAGATTTTCGGCAGGAAATTAATTGCGGCTGAAACGACGATGAACCACACATAACGGAAGTGAATTGTCAACCAGGACCCAGGTATTTGCTTATAACTCTATTGACCGACATGTCATGGAGTCGCGGTTTCCCCACTTCGTATATCGTTCACTAAGTCATCACATCCGTCCAGCGAAGTGCATTCATTGTTGATCACATGGCAGATATCCGCCAATAATAATCGGCTCTGATAAATGAAAGTCTGATGTCAACATTTGGTGCTGGTTGCAAATCGGTATTTTGTTCAGATTATGGTCGTTTTATAACCGATTACTTCTGTAATAATATATATTCTATTGTCTATATATGCGTTCACAAAAAGTTAACTAATTTCATAGGGCTACAAATTCCTTCCCAACACTGATGGTTATATAAGCTACAATGAGCAGTTTTATATTATTTACACTCATATTATGCATGCACACACGTTGAATAGAACTCCAAGTCTCCAACTCGGTTGTTGAATAACTGGTTTAACGGCATTTGACGTCGCACCCAGATTTTCCACGGAAGTAACACGCAACGCATGATTGAAACGGACATAATTTCGTGAACATTATAGGCCATCATTTAATTTGCCAGTTGAGTACTCATATAAGAAATGGATATTAACTATTTTGCGTTCCACAACAATGTCACTCTTAATATATTTTACATGATTTATGTTACAAACTGAGCGATGTTGGGTGAATATTTATTTTGTCATCATACTGGGGGACGACATGAAGACAGCCTTCTTGGTTATGCTGTTGCCGCTAACTCATTGTTGTCAAATTATGTTTTCATTGTTGTGTATCGAGTTATAACCAAATATTCATATAGTCATAGTCATAGTCATAGTCATAGTCATAGTCATAGTCATAGTATGCATGGATACAAGTTTGTCTGACATATTTATCTGTTGAATGCTTACAACACAATACTTATATCAGACCAACGTTCATCCTTACCACACAATACTTATATCAGACCAACGTTCATCCTTATACTTCACAGAGTTTCTTAAATGTAGACCAATGCACTGTGGCTTTACTATGGTCATCCTTGACCAATGAGACTAAATGGAAAGAACGAAAAATATGCCATCTAGCTCAATTTTAAACATTAATCTCGATGCGGCCTCTATGGAAGCACCGAAATCAACAGCCAATTACTAAATATAGACCAAGGCAAAAAAGTCTTCCTCCTTAACATGGACGATCTTGACCGATGTGACAGGATGGCAAATCAGAAGATAATTTTATCTAGAACAGGAAATCTCGATGCAGTCAACCTCTATATTACAAATTAGTGCACATTGTTAAGAACATCGTAAATTAATGGTGTGAATATAACACAATTTGATTAGTGTGTGCATGTTTGAGCTATCAGCTGAGAGGTGCATGTGTTATCCCACGAGTTAAGGAACAACACAATATATACATGTATTACATGAACCTACGATTACCTACCCTTGTTCCACCATTAAACCCATTTTACAATAATGATATATATGCAACGGTCATTACATAACAGGGAATTTGGTGTTCCCAAATCTATTATTGTGCGCAAATTAACGTGATTCGGAATCGGGGGACGAGGAATGAAGAAGAAATCTGTGTCTACATGTGACTAATATTGATATAGTTTGAAAACTTATTTCATTAAATTTACGACATTAAATACGCCAAAGAGTCATATTTAAATGAGGACTATTTCTTTTATACGTGAAATGTCATCACACGCCTTGTAGAAGCCGCTGTTAGTTTCACGTCCCATTTTTTGATTTAAGTATGTTTTATTGAGGTTTTGGATAAAGTATATCGACCCCAGTTTATAGCGAAATTTACAAAACTCTCCAGTAAATCAGGTCTGGACTCGTACTGAAAATTTCGCTATAAACTTGGGACTCGTCGTGTTATATCCTCTATTTTTTACACTCATCTATATTTCCAGTTTTGACAGTTCCAACGTCGACAAATTAAGTCAAGCGGAATCATTACGTCACAAATATTCAAATGACTGATTTATTCACGAACTGACAGTTGTGGCTCAGCACGGTGTAGTCAGCTGATCAGGAACTATTTTGCCACATATTATTTATAAAACTAACGCATTTTACTGGTTAAATTTCCGTTGAAAGTGTGTAATAAACAGAATAATCACTTGGTTTCGACGATTAATAATAATAATAATTCACTTGGGGATTCGGACCAATTCGGTACAATCAGGCCCTCCTCCCCTAATGAATTATATCACGAGACCGTCGAAACCAATTGGTTACTCTCTATGTATATATGTATTGGACTGAGCTTGATATTGTTGAGATTTAGTGCGGGTCTGGTCTGTCACCTAACTCTCACTCTAACTGAGTTGTCTATGGTTTCCTTTTGATGCTCTCAGTTGGAGATGGAATGAATATCGAGATCAACTCTTGATGATGGTGACCACTTCGCCATATTCAAAGGAGATTAAAAATTTATATAGAAAAGAAACAACCCGTGTTGGAAGTGTGTTGAAGGCGTAACAATCGCCGGTATTCAAACGATCAAATTAGGAATCATTCGACCCCAGTGCATCATTATAGAAGTAATTACATTGGGGTCGACTAATGAATATTCTTTGTTGGAGGTGCTACAATAACTCACGATGGGATTACGCAAGGATCACAGAGGAACACAGAGGAACACAGGCATCCCCATACAGCAACCGATATGTCTTTTGGGGATCAGGCGCCCATTTATTTCGGGTTTTCGTAAACTATGAGAACGATTGCACAACTCTCCATATGGGCCGGGTTCGAAAGGGCATCGGAGCTATAGTCTATACAATGGATGATGTTGTTGTTGCGAAAATTGAATTTCTTGTTCTGAATATTCGTGACAATCGAGGTTAAACCCATATATATATTCAACACTTGTGTGTATATTTTGCAAGTCTGAACTTATTGTGCCTGTCATTTTCAGAATGAGGTGAATTTAGCGGGCTAGTATCACTAAGTTCACCCTCTGGAGGACATCATTCTGCTTGGGTCTCATCTTCCCTGGAAAGTTTATTATCAAATTTCTATACACACTTCTTCACACAGATCCTATTTCTCTTTTAGTTTAGTTTCTCTATATCCCCAAATTGGCAGACGACACATTGCAAAATCGATGTTCGGTTTTTCATAAACTATGAGAACGATTGCACAACTCTCCACATGGGTCGGGTTCGAAAGGGCATCGGAGCTAGTCTATACAATGGATGATGTTGTTGTTGCGAAAATTGAATTTGTTGATCTAAATATTCGGGACAATATATATGTCAACACTTGTGTGTATATTTTGCAAGCCTGAGCTTAAGTGTGTCTGTCGTTTGCAGAATGAGGACCCCAGACGGGCCTAGATGGTGAATTTAAGTTCACCCTCTGGAGGACATCATTCTGCTTAGGCCTCCATATGGGAACTTCAATCTGAGTCTATGTCTCCCAGAGCAAATGAGGCCATACAGAACGAGGTCAGCAGAGTGTGAATTTGGTGATGCTAGCTCGCTATGCGGGATAGCGTCACTAATTTCACCCTATGAAAATGACAGGCCCACTAAACTCAGTCTTGATGTATTGCCGCCAGTTCACTCCATTTATAGCTTGCTGAATCTTAGAATATTAGGTATAGGGGAGTTGAAATTACAGACAAGACTTTTTTAATGTCTGGATTTTTTCTTATTTAACTATCGTGTTCTTTCATGAAGAAAATCAACCCCAATCAATCCGCGAATATAAAGACAATGGTCAATATTGTTTTTATCCCTCAACACGAAGTGACATAGGGGAGTTGCATGTATTGGACGAGTTCAGACGCGTTGTCCATACCCGATATGATATGAAGACGATTTGGGCATTTTCCTGACGGACAACAACAGCGAAATTCATGAAAATGTGTATTTAAAAATCAGAACGTAATAAATTATTTATATCTCACAAACTTAACAAATCATAACAATGATATGAACGGTATATTATGACTAGAGTATTTCTCTCGAATTATAGATAATTATCAGTAATAATTATCTCCCTTGTGCACACGTGCAATATTGTAGTGATTTTCCGATTCAGAATCCGCCATTTAGTTGCACCATCGGAGCCCGGAAATGATTCTGGTATGAGGCGTGGAGTAGATCTGGTGAGCTCTGTGACGTCGACACCCAGGCAGGTTGCGTCCACATCGGTGAGTTCCAAGACATGTCGAATTGTCTGTTTGGTTGTGAGTAGGACATCACGTGATTGAAACTTCCATACCCAGAGTCGTCTGCCTCTTGTTTGTTGCTTGGCGACAGTCGTGTTGACGAGTTCTGTGTTTCATGTTTCAACTCTCCTTGGAATTGGTTGATCTCACCCGTTTTCTCTTTATCTGTGAGAGAAAATATAGCACGTTCACAACTAGTTGATTGAACATATATAGGCAACACATACCGAATATATCGATAATTTTTATCTGATGGAGTTTAGAAATACCATTTTAGGAATCTATTTCAACTGCCAAATAAGAGGCTATAGTTCGTGTTTCGTGAATCATGGATGTGTTAGCGGGGAGTACGCTCACATGTATAATATGCATCATGTTAAGAATTAATCAAAGATTATCAATAGTATGATATTGACTTAATTTTACTGTCATGGGTGGGACAACAGCAATACAAATTGGGAAATATAACTTATCTATAAATGAGTGTACCTTTAATTCAGGTAAGTTATGTATGGTAAACTCGGTACCCAATATACCGGAGGACGTGGGGCTTTCTTGCATGTTTCAACATTCTGACTGATTGATTCTATAACTGCCTTCACACTGAGTTTACAGCAGGGTGATCTGTCTGTAATTAGCTTATGACAGCTTCCGGCGAGCAAGACATTGCACCTCTTGTTGTGGACTCATTGGGCACCCCCTTACTCACATATGTGGGTCAAACAAAGCTAACGTTCTTTCAAAGAAGCTTTCGGCCGCTGGCTAAAGCCAGGCCAGTATATGGATCCCAGATGGAGTGGACAATTTGCGTCATAATTATGGATAGTTTTCGGATTATTTGATTAAACATATTACCCAAATATAAGATATTGAAGATCGAATATCAAGATAAGCGAGTGGCTTCTATATTGGTATATACTTTTTCACGCCATTTAAAATACTATTTCGAGATGATCTATATTTTTTTTGGTTACTGGATTAAAAAAGGTGGGCAACGTTGTCCAACGTTATGTTGTGTGTATAAACAATATGGACTCACCATTGTGTAACAGCATGTGGTTTTTAAGGTTCGTCTGCTTGCTGAATCCACGATGACATACGTCACACGTAAACGGCCACGTCCCACTGTGCACATACATGTGGCTTCTCAGATCTCCGGGCGTCGGGAATGACTTGGCACATTCCGTGCATTTGTGTGGCTTATCCTTAAATGGGAAAAGAACACACGTTTAGGATGGTCACTAAAACGTGTACTCCGGCTCCGACTCAGGACATGGAGTACTTGGAAGATATATGATTTAATTGCAATACTATTCTTTGTTTGCTCTTCCTTTTATGATAAATTTTGCATCCAAAATACACTAAAATTAACATAGAGTGGATATCGGAGGACAATATAACAAAAACAATAGCTTCAAATACACATATCCATATGACTGGTGCTACTGTAAATGAGACATATAAGGGTTTTTTTCTAAATCGAAGCAGTTCCTTGTTACTAGGAACAAGACTGAAAAGCGAACATTGAAGCCCCATTAATGAACCGAAGCAGCCGGAAAAATACTCTGAACTACAAACGACATCAGTGAGTTTTTAAGGCGCTAATCCGTTCAGTTGAACATGCGATCGAATTGTAGTCAACATGATTTCTGAAAGTGTAGCATTTATATAATGCAGGTTCTAATTTGGCGTTATATGTTTACCTTCGAGTGAGTCATCCTGTGGTAGTAGAGATTGGAGCTGGCCGTGAATCGCTTGCCGCAGATTGGACACTGATGGGGCTTCTCTCCGCTGTGGATGCGTCGATGTGTGTTCAGCGAACTGGTCGTTGAGAAGGCTTTATCACAGACATCACATGCGTGTGGCTTCTCTCCTGAAAGATAGTATGTCATTCGTGGTTAGTGATAAATGTGGGTCAATTAAATAACTGTATGTGTGTTCACTATGGGAGCACATCTTATTTTTTGGACTATACAGTTAAGTGTATATCTCATCCAAGCCGGAGTTGTATGTGCCTGGCAAATTTGGTGATGCTAGCCCGCTATGCGGGATAGCGTCATTAAATTCACCCTCTTTGTGACCTCATTCTGATTAAGCCTCGTTTGCTATGGGAGTCATAGACTCAGATTGAAGTTACCAAATGCTGAATATTGTGATGTACACCCATTGGGAACCTCGGTTATGCAATGTGTCGTCTGCCAATTTGGGGATATATATAGTGAAACTAAACTAAAAAAGAAATAGAATATGACAATTGACTGGCCAGAAGTGTATTCCTCTAAAATTTCAGCGTAAATCTTCAACGTTGCTTATTGTGATCAATATGAATTGTGAATGAGCATGGGAGTGGTAGATTCGAAATAACCCGATGTTCCGTTATCAAAGTTATTTCTTACCTGTGTGTATTCTCTCGTGTCGTTTGAGAAGAGATGGACGGTCGAATTTCTTCCCACAGAACTGACATGACAGCCACGATTTTACTCGGATCCTTCTGAAGGAGGACATTGCACCCGGGACAGGCGTGCTGTGTCTGACTGCGCTGTAAGTTGTTTGGCGTGGTGATAGTTCCTGAAAATCGAGGGAAATATTTTTGATTTTGCTGTTGTAATTTAGCGCAGGCGAAATTAATTTTTTAACACGAGTTTGCTTGAATTATTTGCTTCGTATTTTTTAATGCATTTCTTTTCATTGTAGTTTTAAATTTGTTTCTTGTTGGCTTTTGTGCTTGTTTATTAAAAGTAGGTACTTATGCATGCATATCGGAAAATTTCATGATATCCGTTATAAACCAAGCATGTGTTTGGTTTGTATTAGAGGTACTCAATCCAATTCGATGATCCCAATCTAATCAGATTCCAACAACAACAACAACAACATTTTTAGAAATGCCGCTTCAGTTAGCAGAATCGATTAATTGCCCAAACATATTGCTAACCGCAGTCAACTATAGTATAAAATTACCCGAAACGTGTTATTTATCAACATGCTGTTCGACGGAATTTGGCTTTATTATCAACAGAAAGCCTCTTGATTTTAGAGTTATCCATCTTCATCGGCAATTTGATCCGAGACCGTCGGCTTGTTGACTGTTTACTGGGCCACCAATATTTCTCGATGGTGAAAAATAATAGATTTCAAAAACCGATATCTAATAACTCTGAGCTTTAATAGGTGGATTCCCCGACTGGAATCAAATACTTTACCCCCGAATCAAAATTATGTAACTGTCGTTTCGAAAAGAGTTTCCTACCTTCGTAGCGTCTGGTGTACTCAGAGTTGCAGATTCGTCTGATGTTGTGACGTCACTTGTTCCAGAGCGGTAATCGCCGTCGCGCAAGAGCGATAACTCGGATTCTGATGTCAAAAGTGTGTGTCCAGCATGTGAGATGTGTGGTAATCCGGGTGACGTCAGTAGGTATATCTGCGAGTCTGTTGGTGTTGGTGATGAGTTGGTTGATTGGATCTCGGACGATTCTAAAGATATGTCACAAACATCGATCTCATCCACTGAAATGTGATAAAAAGATATGTTATAGTTTCTTGCTCAGTAGATCATGCCATGAATCTCTACTAACGCCCGTAGAGATCAGATTGCACCAGTTCAAAGCCTGTGAACTTTTTGAAGGTTTGACAGGGAACATTATACAGTGAAAAAATAAATACGGGGAATATATTTCTTAGTTATTATCTGTTCCTTGATAATGTACTTCACTGTAGATGAAGTTCCCAACTCGAAATTGCATGCTTTTCTGTGACTTCTGTGTGCCGATATCGCAATGAACATTGAATTAATTCCCCATGAGAAATTCCATAATTGTAAGTGACGCAAAGCAAAATCGCTCACAAAGTAACTTAAATCGTGCAATTTCGAGTTGGGACCTTCACCTATAGTGTAGTACATTATCAAGGAACAGATAATATCTAAGAAATATATTCCCCGTGTTATGTTTTCAACTTTATAATGTTCCCTGTCAAAAAGTTCCAAGGGTTTGTACAAGTGGAATATGATCTCTACGGGTGTTAGCCATAGTAGAGATTCATGGCATGATCTACTTGCTCCGTGGATATTATCCCCTAAACAAATAACGACCGTCACTAACAGTTTCTTGTGTCTCTAATTATCATTAAATGGCGTGATAAATAACTTTGAACATTCAAAACAGATGGTTTCTGAACATGTCCGGATCAGTTGAACAACATTTGCAAATGTGGTTTAATTTTACTGTAATATGTAACTTGAGCAGACTGACTTGAGCTTCATTTTTTTCGTCGGCGACATGCGAAAATATATGGCGATATATATATAGCCGGATTTTCATGGACATAATTTATAGGCCTACGGCAATGAATTTTCTCGGGCTGATGAACACTAGTTCAGATCCAATCAACCTTGTCATTTCCATGGATATTGGTATGGGAGCCACAACATTCTAAATGCTAGAGGTAGTATTCCACTTGACGATATACATGTTGGACTGACATACGATAACGTATCTCTTAACGAATGACAACACTTTATTATGGCACACTAAGATCGGATCACCAAATTGAAGACCCCACCAGCTTCGACAGAAAATCCCCATTCCAAACACACATCCCATTTGTTGAGACCGGGTACCTCACTGCTGTTCCCATGCATTATTCGATGTGGGTGGCAAACTGGGAATGGGCTTGTCTTCACCCAGAGGGATTGATATATATAAATATTAGATACTATAGTAGTGACATGATTATATATTGGTTCCCGCGATTTGCCTGCTATTGTATACACTTGTATTATGCATGTTTAATTTTAAAGGGGGACTGTACACTAAATCCGGACATGTATGGGACCTTCTCCTTTTATACTCAACATAATATATCCAACAAATGATTTATTTTGAGCCACGGATTAGTGCAAAAATACCATCGTGCGCTATATAAACGATGTAGCTTTTTATTATAAATGGAGATGGTCACATAAATTTAGTGTACAGTACCCTTTAAAGACACGGTTGGCCTTGGCGGTGGGTACCCTGTGAAAATATCTCCACCCGTCAAAAACCGCCACGAACAGAAAGAACATCAAAATGTAGATAGACTTTGTCCGTATACAAATAAGAAATATCGCATAAACAGTATGTTATGGTCATATATTTGACCTTTGTTATGTAAACAAAAGCATAAAAAGTTACTTTTCTGATGTTTGTTTATATTATGATGGTAAACATAAAGAGCGTTCTTTGTTGGTGAATACCTGATATGGAACTAATAAAGAGCGTTTATGGCATTTGTGTGTGATTAGTCAGAAGCACTGTGCTGTCTTCTGTAATACAAGGAGGCTCTTGCTTACGTAAGATATAGTATGTCTGTATGATAACATGCTGTTTATGTGATGGTCATGGTATATATCAACGGAACTGTATGCGTTTTAATGTTTTTCTGTTTACGGTGTTTGGAACAAATATGAATATTAAATAATAGCTTTTGCAATAAACTGATTTTGTTTGTGAAGTTCCAGGGATGGAAACCAAACTCACCATCGTTTTCAGACTCGGCACATTCTATTGGCTGATCCATGGTGTCTGACTGCTGATCTGATGATTCAAGATCACCCGCATCAAAGTACGCAATAAGTTCGTCGTTAGGTAGAATATCCTTGACGACCTGGTACATCAATTGACCCTTTGAGTGTAGAGCGACGATGTTGACGTTTGTATGGTCATTAGAAGACTGCAGGAATCTGATCCAGTTACAATGTCGAACCTTTTCTCCGCTGATGTCTAAAACCAGTTCGTAGCATCCAAACTTGTGACGAACCTGTGGGAAAATAGTCCATATAATATAATATGACCCAAAACAATCTGCTTATTTAGTTATCACCACATTTCTTCTCACTCCGACCTTACATCGTTAGCACAAATGGCAGTAGTTATACTTGTTTAGGCTGAAATGGTCATTGTCGCATGGTATCGTGTGCACAATGTCACCCAGCATCTCCGCTGAAATTTCACTCAAAAATCACAAATGACTATTATACTAATGATTAACACGCGAATAATTTAAACTCGATTATTTTGTTGAGATGCTGGTGTCTTTTTGCACATTTTTGGGAGATCCTGTGTGTTTAGGCTGAAATGGTCATTGTCGCATGGTATCGTGTGCACAATGTCACCCAGCATCTCCGTTGAAATTTCACTCAAAAATCACAAATGACTATTATACTAATGATTAACACGCGAATAATTTAAACTCGATTATTTTGTTGAGATGCTGGTGTCTTTTTGCACATTTTTGGGAGATCCTGTGTGTCTTTTTTCACGTCCTGGAGATCATGTATATATTTCTACACGAAACCACGTGAAGATGACTAACTCGGCACTACTTACCAATTAACGCGGATCGGTATTCATGTATATTTCGGTTAATCAGACTTGCTGGCTTAGTTTCTGTATGAAGTGAGATGGCTTCATAGTGAAATGAACCATCTTTCTTTCGATATTAAAATTGAAAATGTTTCGGTGTGGCTTGGCGGCTGAAAAGAGTCTAAACATCAACGGACTGGCAAAGAATGGATAGTCATCATACGTTTATAATGATATATAGGCTTCAGATATATAGCATGAGCTCGCTGACACACATATTACATCTGGAATCTAGCGATAAATTCCCTGTGTTGTAACTTCACTTACGTGTTTCATCACAAGATACACATTAATCACCACACTCAGCTAGCCGTGAAGATAAACAGTAGCATCTAATTTACAGCTCTGTGAGGTTCTCCCTATCTAATAATGGCCAGAACAAAACCGCCGCTGACCAAACTGTTTGTGATGCGCGAGATTGGTACTCAGCGGGGTATTCCCAGAGCCCAGTATGACAGAGGAGAGTTATGGCTGCCGACAAATTGCCGACCTGTTGACATCAGAGCAGATAAATTACGGATCACCTTACGTCAAACCAGGTTAATCTGTTTAAACAAGAAAACCGTTGAAAATCGGCGGGAACGTAAATTAAGAATTATATAAAGATAGATATTAAGGGATATGTGTACATCACATCCGAATGGTTACCAAAATGTAATACGTTAAAACCATATAATGGAGCATTTTTTTTATAGTCATCTATTATATATTCTGTATGTATGTGTGTATGTGTGTTATAGACTCGAAAACTGCCAGACCGATCCGACTCGAATTTGGTATGTAAGCCTACTTTGATCCCGGGAACAATATGGGCGGTTACAAATTCATGTGCGACCGTGTACTTGACCTTGCTCATATACGCTCACATAGGCATGTTTCTGGACCTCGACCGATCCGACTCAAATTTGGTATGTAGGCCTACTTTGATCCCGGGAACAATATGGACGGGTCCAATTTCATGTGCGACCTTGACCTAGCTCATATACGCTATATATAGGCATGTTTCTGGGCCGACCGAACAATATTCTGCCCAGACGGAGGCGATCACAAAGAAATCCCTAAATAGCCCGGACGAAGTCGGTCACATCAGCCAGTGTTCTAATATTTTCCGGAAATAGTCATTATACTTCAGTGTTCGATGCTACTTTAACCACGTCTGTTTTCCTCCGTATATTTTACCGAAATAAAATGCATGGAACGAGAAATACGACTTAAAAGACACTAGATTCTTTGTATGGAATTAATATCTGAAAGTAATATTTGTGCGTTTTTTAGACCAGAAACTAAGAACGTCGAACACATTCGTGTGAGGAAATTCAAACTAATTCGGAGTTTACTGTTTAAGGGGTACTATGCACTGAATCCGGCCATTTATGGGACCATCTCATTTTATACTCAACATGATAAGGATAATACGCAAAAAAAATTTGATTTTGTGCCATGGATAATTACATGTTGTTTGCATCGTTCATAGAGCACATGAGTGTATTTGGCACTAATCCATGGCTCAAATTATTTCATTTGTTGCATATATTCTATTGAGTATAAAATTAGGAGATGGTCCCACATTGACCGGATTTAGGGTACGCTACCCATGTAATAGGATTAAGCAACCAACTAAATGTGAGTACAAATATTCAACAAATATCATTATTGATGAGAAAGAATATATTAAAAATACATTGATATTATCATGAACTAACATGACCCTGGAATACGATCACAAGATAAACAATAAAAAATTAAAGATTAACTTACATCGTCTTTTGGCAGAGATGAGAATATATCGATGTTATCATGAACTATATGCCCGTCGTCCGGGTAAAACACGAATCCAGAAGGAATGGTTTCATTGCTCCATATGGTAGCGTCCATCTCAAATATATTCCTGGGATCACGATTTAAAGTCAACACAAAAGTCAGTTGCTTTGGGATAAGCACACAAGTCTCCATGTTTAACGAATAAATCACAGTTGTATAGTAATAACATGTACTGAATAATTGTAAGTGTGATTCCTATCAGAATATGTCAGGTATTTATAAGATTCCACGTGAATAGCAGAAATAAAGTCTATTGGCTCGTTAGGACAACAGCATTTATGTGGAAACAGTTTCATTTTGATGATGGTTAACTAAAGTGATCAGCGCTCTTTCGGAATATAATGGCGTTATCTTTTTCTTTTTTTCTTCTATTAATACATTTACAGTTAGTTGGTAAATTATCTCAGTCACAGCTTTGGTCAATTCAGTACCATGCACCGTTCCGCCAAACATGTATAGTTATATATACTTCAAATTACCCATATCTTCCTGCATGTGTAGGCTGTTTAACAGTTTACGTACGATACATTTTACATAACCTGACTTCAACGGACATCCATGAATCTTAGTATTCTTCCGGATACATGATGGCACAAGCCATACCCATATCTACACGTATGTGTGTGTGCATGTATATATATATATATATATATATATATATATATATATATATATATATATATATATATATATATGTGTGTGTATGTTTATGTGTATGTATGTATATGTATGTATGTGTATGTATATATACATGTGTATGTGTATGTATATGTATGTGTGTATGTATGCATGCGTATAGTCCGTATATGTATATGTATACATGCATGCGTATGTGTGTATGCATATGTATGTGTATATAAATACCATACAACTTTTGCAATTATTCAAACCTTGGAGATATCTCGCTTGCACTTAAGATAACCCTTTTAATTAACATATTGTATAACCGTTTTAAACACAATTTAAAGTCCCGCTTCAGCTCGACGTGAATTATTTCATACTCCTTATTTCCTCATAATGTCCCACATAATATGCTTTGGTGTAGTTAATTCCATGTACATGCACATATACACTGCATATAAAGGTGCATGACGTTACATAATGTATTCATATATATGCGTGGATGTGTGTGTGAGGGTGGGTGTGTGTGTGTGAGGGTGTGTGTGTGTGTGAGGGTGTGCACGTGCGTGTGAGAGGGTGGAGAGGGTGCGTTCGTGTGTGTTTGTGTGAGGGTGTGTGAGGGTGTGTATGTGTTTGTGTGTGTGTGAAAGTGTCTATATATGTATAAGTGGATGTATGTGTATATGCATGAAGTGCATATGCAAGTGCGTGATCGAGCGTGTACTCGTGTACTCGTATGTTCGTATCTGTCTCTTTTGGCAGTCAAATTATATAACCATGTATATTGTATAGCCAAATTTTGATGTATTTTTGTTCTCAACTTATTTGTAATGATTTTTTTTTTCTTTTCTTCTTTGTTTTGTTTATATATATGCTCTTCATTGTATGGAGGAATAAAGATATATATATATATACATTGACCGGATTTAGGGTACGCTACCCATGTAATAGGATTAAGCAACCAACTAAATGTGAGTACAAATATTCAACAAATATCATTATTGATGAGAAAGAATATATTAAAAATACATTGATATTATCATGAACTAACATGACCCTGGAATACGATCACAAGATAAACAATAAAAAATTAAAGATTAACTTACATCGTCTTTTGGCAGAGATGAGAATATATCGATGTTATCATGAACTATATGCCCGTCGTCCGGGTAAAACACGAATCCAGAAGGAATGGTTTCATTGCTCCATATGGTAGCGTCCATCTCAAATATATTCCTGGGATCACGATTTAAAGTCAACACAAAAGTCAGTTGCTTTGGGATAAGCACACAAGTCTCCATGTTTAACGAATAAATCACAGTTGTATAGTAATAACATGTACTGAATAATTGTAAGTGTGATTCCTATCAGAATATGTCAGGTATTTATAAGATTCCACGTGAATAGCAGAAATAAAGTCTATTGAGTAACAAAAGCATCCACGGAAAGAATGACCAATCAGAAAATTCGAGCAACGAGCACTATATTTTCATTGGTCGACTGGAAACACCCACCTATTTGTTAACGACTTATGTTACAAAGAAAAGTGATTGTAAGTTGTCAATGGGGGCACGTGGGAGCTGGAAATCATGTGTGGATACCAGCCGTATGACGTAACTGGCCACCTTCCGCCGCGCGGGAATATTAAACCCAATTCAATAAACCATATAATGAAGCACCAAGGACGTTTTATCTCACCTGTTCTATTGTACTGGATTGCGGTTGGATTAGTATTTTCTATTACATCGGTCATAATTGTCCTTGTCGTAAATTATATTGCTCGCGATTCTCTCAGTTCTGACCACGAGATGGCTAGGACTTGGTAAAGTAATTGGGAACCGAACAAAACGCCACATTGATTCATAGAAATTAGCATGTCGTCATGAATTGTATCGACTTTATGGAACTATGACTTTTAAGGTTCCGATTGAAGTATTTTTCCTTATTGGAATATCAGTGTGACATTTGTATCATTCGATGAATTATGTTCCCACCTAAAGCCGTTTTGCTATTACATCAACTAGTCATCGTGTTCTGGGAAATATTTTTTTGCTAAATTATGTTAGAAATTTCGAAATGCGATCAGTTTCTGCAGCATTGAGTCTTATATTGCGACAATCGCTGTTTGAACGACTTTCGATAGATATCGATATGAATTAATAACAGAACAATAACATTTTATAAGGGTTGTTTCATCAGAAGGGCACATCAACACAAAGGGGATTAACTATGTAAACACTACTACAAGATATACTAGTAATTACTACACCCATCGATACTAAAGCTATCAGATTAATTGCATCTTAATAGCGGTGTTAACTTTTCCTGAACCTTAACAAAAAAACACCACTAAGACAATTACATTGTAAGAGTTTCTTCACCTTAATGGTATTCGTTGACCTGTATTTTTCAACTTTCTTGGGTAATTAAAAAAGTGACTTACCAAAACATTTGCCAAATGAAAATATTTGATATCAAATATGAATTTTTTTGCCAATATCACATTTAGCAAGAGGCGGCGCCAAAAGTTATAAGATTCCACGTGATACAACCCCTCCGCCATAAATTCTCATTTTGAACACTGATCGTGACAATGGCCCAAGAAAGTGTATAGCTAGAAAGTTATACCGAAACACATGCAGGGGTCCTGCATGGGATCATCATATGTTAAGCTGCTGAACCGGGTAGAATCTCTAGTCACGGGTCAAGGATGCCGAACTGAACAAAACGGTGTGAAAGCAGAAGTTGGCAATCACTATAGTTGACTTTCGGAATATCATATAGCGATTCATTTTAACCATTTCTATACTAAATGGATTCTTCCAGTCAGTTAAAAAGTTTACATCGGAATGGTCTATTATTGAAGTGGAGGGATGTTAAGGTGATAAAAACAAACGGCAGATAAATAAAACTACAGAAGTCCTATTTATTGAGGGAACTGATTAGATAATTAGTTCACCAAACGACTTTCTATAGGATAACTACTCCTCTGAATGAATGATTGATTTTTATTTTGATACATTCAATCAGCATTTTACAATATGTGACCCGCCATATAAAATCCATTCGTAAGTCGGGATTTTTTTTACCCTGTGCCAATGCATTCTCTTATATATGCGAGTCGACCATAGGTCGCCTCGCATATAAAAGAGAAAGCATTGGCCTAACAAATTTTTATCATTTTTTTAAATAAATGTTTCTTACAATTTTTAGGACATAAAATAAAAAAACATCCATTACCCTGCAGGGAGCCCCACACATATATAGAAGCATATAGAAGAGTGTCGTCTGCTCATGTTTGTCTGGGGCTCTGTATGGGTAAAATTATAAAATTGTTAAAGAATATAAGAAAAAATTATTAAAATTGGAAAAAATTGTTAGGCCAATGCATTCTCTTATATATGCGAGGCGACCTATGGTCGACTCGCATATATAAGAGAATGCATTGGCACAGGGTAAAAAATCCCGACTTACGACTGGATTTGATATGGCGGGTCACATATATAATTACAGATACATAATTTGATAAAAGTGATAAAGTTGACAGATCTGACAATTTGGATGAGAAGTTATTTGTGTTGGCTTAAAAAAGGGTGTAAAGTCATAGGGACTTATTTCCATTGTGTAAAGTCATAGGGACTTATTTCCATTGTGGTCATTAATTTCCATTGCGGTCCTTAGTCTCCATTGTGGTCCTTACTCAATGATGCTTTAGTATAGAAAGGGTTAACTGATATTTATAATTTAATGTTTCTTCTTGAAATTCTGTGAAGCCAACGTGGGCATTTTCAACCCCACCTCTGGAGAATAGTGATAGAGGCAGCTCGTCCATGTACTGATAGTTATGTATACATACAATGTGGAAATACACCAAATGACAAATAGTATAGTAATAGAAGTCTTTAAGAATTCTCTGATTCAAGCAGTATAGTTGCGGGTATAGGCGGTTGGAGTGCAGTGTGCAGTTCCCTTTACCATTTCTTGATGTGACCACCACACCCACCGTTTGACTTCGACCACGACAAAAAGCCAATCCGTTCAGTCGTTATATAGGTGCACAGTCAGTGGGGTGCACGTTTGAACATGATATATAACTACACATCACGGTATAGGCAAATTCCCTGGGCTCATCCCCCAAAACCCCCAATAATAAAAAAAAAATTAGGCCAAGTCTTCTCGGCCCATAACAGCATCACTCCAACCGATATCCCAAGCGGTTGTGGACCGAGAAGACTGGCCTAACTTCGCGGGTACTGCGCGATAAGGATTATATATTTTATTTCAATATACGTTGGCGGTGGATATGCTTTTAAAATATTCACCTCCGTCAAAAACCGCCATAAACAGAAAGAATAGTAAAATATAGACACACTTTGTTCTTATACCAATCAGAAATATGGCATAAACAGTATGTTATTGTCAATTTTGTTTCCTTTATTATGTAAACAAACGCAAAAAAACAACGTTACGTAATGAACAAAAGTATATATATTTTAATATTCCTTCTGTTGATGGCGATTTGAACAGGTATGAATATTTCAGCAACGAACGCCGCTCGTGCCTTTAATACATAATACATTTTACAAATATTGTATTGTATATTCGAGGGGTGGGGTAGTCAGGCTAGACTGTCTTACGGCAACCCTCGGGGTTTTACCTTGGACTTGCACGACCATACAACCGATCTCACATCGAGGCGAGCGTATCACGTGACAGGGTGATAATCCACCCTTCGGGGGTTTACATTAGGATAGTAAGGCTCGGACGCACGATCTCACATCGAGGTGCGCATATCACGTGACATAGGGTGATAATCAACCCTTCGAGGGTTTACATGAGAATTGTAAGGATCGCGCGGACATACGACAACACATCGAGTCGATAATATCACGTGACATAAGGTGATAATCCACCCTTCGAGGGTTTACCTGGGAATTATAAGGATCGGACGCACGATAACACATTGAGGCGCGCATATCACGTGACATAGGGTGATAATCCAATCTTCGATGGTTTACACGAGAATTGTAAGGCTCGGACACACAATAGTACACAAGATGAGCTTATCTTCTCTGCGGCGTTGTCCGGTCACCCTTCGTGTGAGGGGGAATCTGCTCGGTGTTCATCTTTAGATTATACCCATCGCATGCAGTTACTAAAATCAACACCATCCGCATACAAGCATGTGTACAGATTAGCTCGTGACATATATCCGAAAAAATGATCGGCTGTGGTCAATGAAATATATACGTGTCATCGACCAAAGGTGATTTAAGCATTATATATGTCAATCATCAACATATACATTAAAAAAGATAACAAGAGAAAAACAAAAAAATAGAGAAATAGATTACCCCCTTCTGAAAATTCTATATTAGATATGCTTACCCTGTTTATCTATACCTCACCAGCCAACGCCAACACAGCCCCCAGCCACCCCAGCACTTCGCCAGCCACAATACCAACCAAGCATCCAAGACGCATCAGCCTTAAAGCCAGCCAACCAACAGCCACACCAACCAGACATCCAGCCTAAACCCAAGCCTCACATCCCAACAGCATCGACTCCTCCACCACGCTTTCACAGCTTTGCCTCCAAATACAACAGCCTCAACAATCGATTTTCATCGAAGAATTAAAGAAAGGGTGAAGGGAACTGCACAATGCGTTCCGACCATCCTACCCGGCCTGCGGCCGGAAACTACACAACAACAAATTATCTATATTTACATTTGATATATAGGCTTACCATGTATATGTAGGCTGACCCTGTTTATGTACCATTTTACTTACTTTACATTCAGTTTTTCTTATGGATTTTTGTTATTGTCTACTGATAGTATTACAATGAATGAATGGTTAGTGATTTTATTAGCAGGAAAAAAATTGCCCATAAGTCCTACAATTATTGAATCTTATTTAAACCGAAAACTTGAACGACGAATATGTTCATATCAACTAACATGCACATAATGCGATATGTATATAGTCCAAAATCGCATGAAAAATATTATTATTAAATAAATATTCATACAAATCCAAATGATTGTAGCGTGGGCTCTGATTCAAAAATGCTAGATCGGAACACAAAATCAGTGTATAATCTAAAGCAAAAGCAGATCACATTTACACTTACTTTAAACATATTTTAATGTATCTAGAAAAATATACATAGGGATCAGGGCACAAGTTACAAAACTTACAAACTTGCCCCTCTCCTGATACAATCATGGAACATACGTAAAAATACATAGCAGATATAGCACAAAGTGTGTATAAAGAATAGTGCAGAGTGTGTGTGCTGCGGATATTGGATTTTCATCTGTAAACCAATCTCGGTTGTGAAGAAAAGCCTAGAATTCAGTGAGTTTGAAAGATAAAAGGCGAGATTACCATGTTATCATACATGGGTTTGTTCATAACGCTTTGTTTTAGCTATAAAAGATTGAGTAATGCGAAAGCGAGTAGTGTTCTTGTGGTTGGATATAACTTTAACCCCAAATCAGGGGGGGGGGGTCGGAAAAAAATTACAGGCACGTATGGCATTTTTTCCCTTTCGATCATTTTTTTTACCCACCCACCCCCACCAATTTTTTTTTTTTCCGTTTTCGGCAGTTTTTTCCGACCATTTTTTGACACCCACCCCCCCCTTTTAACACTAAAACAGAGATTTGCGGGGGGAAATTCACTGTAAACAGCTGTATATGAATTTCTGTGCATACTATTTATCATGGATGTTAATATGGACATGTAAATTGGAATGAGTCATTTTGAGGTCATTCGGCCAAAAAAACATGGCTGCCAGCGGCCATCTTGGATTTCAAAATTTGCAACAAAATACAACACGATAACTGCCTGCAGTCAGTTTACAGTTAGAATTACATTATTTCTCTCATTCAAAGTGGGTTTGAAGCCCAACTCATTGCCAAAACACTAAAAAACAAGCAGGAAATTATATTTTTAGTTGCGGAAAAAATTGCTTGTTGGTGGCTTTGACCACCCACCCACCCCGTTTTTTTTTCCACCCACCCAATTTTTTTGTTCACCCCCCCCCCCTGCCCAAATAAGAAATTATTTGCTTCTAATGATTGATATATTTACACTGCCCACCTCTCTGTCTTGTATACTGTATATCAGACTCGTCCAAACTTTTGATAACAATGCCACCTCACACTCTATACTATAACCCTGTATGTTTAATCTACTTTCAATTCATTCTTTCTATTGTACCCCATATGAAAACATCTTATTTTGATATGTATCTATCAGATCATAAATAATGTCTAGATCAAACACAGGGACGTAGCTGGTGGGTCTCCGTTGGGAAGGGGGCATCTTGAAATCTACAATTGTACCCCATCCCTTGAACCAGACCAAACTTCCGTGTTCGCCAAATTCCATTTGCACTCTCACATGCACCTGCGATGGAACTTTGTTACTGGTAACTGTTGGATATTTTAAACCTGACACCCCCAAAAGGTTGGTAAACTTCCAATTTCAGACCAATATTTTACCAAAAGTAAAAAAATATGTTGCTGTCGGTCTAAAAACAACATATTCCCCACTATAATTCACTGATTACTCGTTGGAAATGAGAACAATTTCAACCTATATGTGGAGTAAAATTTCCAAGTAATGTTTTGTCAGCCATGACATTTCCATTTTTACCAAAGTTTGGGGATTAACACCCTGTCGCCACATCCCTGATCAACCGGAAACTATGGATACAACTTTCAACATCGCACCATGTAGAATTACAGCAGTTCACAATAACCTCCCACAGAGACATACCCGGATTTCTGAGGCCACCAGTATCACGTGACACCTCCCACAGAGATCTACCCGGATTGCTGAGGATACCAGTATCACGTGACACCTCTTAATCTTTATAAAGACCCCGAAATCAATGCGACTACACGATACATATGGTAAGGTAATTTCATGAACATTTCACAGATATCCTTCAAATCAAGAACCACAAGAAGAATTCACCACAGGTGGGCGGTAATACAAACGATGATGGGTGCGATAATTTGGCGGTTCCAGAGCAAAATAGTTAATTGGCCACCAAGGAGCACATGCATAAGGAGATGTTACACGTTAATCCTTTATATACTAAATACTCATTGATGAGTAGTTATCCCATAGGAAAATGTTCAGATAATAAGTTCAACAACTACCAAACATTATCTGAACATTTCCTACCAATGAATGTGAATTTTTCTGCTGTGAATTATCTGTTTTTATTTTGTCTGTCGTCTGCTTTTATTACCGGAACACCCCCGCCCCTAATCAATAATAGACTATTCCCATGTAGACTTGTATATAACTGAATGGGAGAATCCATTCAGTATAGAAAGGCCTATAATACAAGTTTCCAGTTCTGGGTAATTTATGAAGAGGTCAACAATTGTTTTATATTCGAACGAGAAACACAGGAACGTTTCCGCCGCCTTGCCTCCAACCACAGTAATAGCCCAATTCAAACACATAATGACATGCTCACAACCAAAAGTATTAAAAGCAATTGCCCATTTTGTCTACCACGGACTTGCCAAAAAGGGAAAATGGCAACCTAGTGACCAACTGCTAGACAGAATACGCGACCAGACGAATGCAAATTCCCAATAAGACAAATAAAACAAAAATCAATACAAATATATATAACTACAATATTATGTGCGACATATTGTGTCTTATGAATACATGTTCATTCACTACACTGTTATAAATTATGTTTCTATATTATGTATGTATACACTTGACCATATTTGGTGTAAAAGTATAATAAATTGATTGATTGATTGAGTAACTACGACAGCCACAAGATCGATTTCCATCGATAAACAAAGAAAGGGTGAAGGGACTTGCAAACTGCAGTCCGACCATCCTACCCGGCCTTCCTACCCGACCATCCTACCCGGCCTTCGACCGGAAACAACCCAACAACAGGAACGCCACCACGTGATTGTGAAACAGTTCGGAAGTACACATATTATCACCCATTATCGTTCTGATACTTGCCAATTTGGCTGACATTGTCAAAGCGCCCAGCCATTTGTCACATGTGGCTATGGTGTGCTATGTAATATATATGAACAAAATCATGATTATACCTGCATGTTCGATGTTGACGTTTGAACTGCTATATAGTTGAAACCAGGTCATACATGTCTTAACATTGCTACCAGGTGGTCATTATTAGCGATATAATAAAATTGTACAATCAACCAAGTAACGCTTGTTTGTGAAGTGTGCGGAGAGGCTTGTGGTCACACCATCGGGCATGTGAAGATAACAACTCAATTGAAGTTGTTGATTTTTATTGATCCATGTGTATAATAACATAAAATATATAACATGCCTATACATTATGCGCAAATCTTCCGGCAAAGAATCATAAAATTGATTGGTGACTGCATGGACATCAATATTCGATTTTAGTAAGGATGTCTTAAATGTGCAAGTATTATGACAAACCCGAGT
The DNA here is from genome assembly GCA_032622095.1 of Siphonodentalium dalli. NCBI lineage: Eukaryota > Metazoa > Mollusca > Scaphopoda > Gadilida > Siphonodentaliidae > Siphonodentalium > Siphonodentalium dalli. The sequence goes on along the minus strand of CP136068.1, from coordinate 153,318,162 downwards.
ATACATAGACATAACACAACGCGCATCTTAATAGAAAAATCTGTTATCGAATGAGATGTTGACGGCGCAAGGATATATTTCAAAGCGGAGCTGGAGTGAAATGTGAATATGTGCAACCCACCACGAGTTCGATAACATATTATATATATATATTGTGATGTAAGTTGTGTTCTGTATTTATTCCAAACCCTTGTGTCGGATAAGTTTAATCCATGACTGTGACCACCATTGACACTAAACAGCTACATGTAATGTGATTGAAGTCTGATAGAAAACCTGATAGTTATATATATAGATGTGTATAACCGAAGCGGATCTTGACGTTAGTCACGTTATGTACCTACGCCATCGCTCTTTGAAAACAACGGCGACTCAAAGCAGTTCCGACTTGCATTCCACTTACATGGTGTGTATATACAACACTGTGTGTTCAATGACTGCTATTCCGTTGAATGCATGTGTCTCAAGCCAACGATTACTTCAACTCCCGCAGACAGAAGCATCCCGAGACATTCATCCTCTATAACATTCTCCATTTATATCCATTAACTTTCCATGACTGGAGCTTCTTGACGTTTTACGAAAACCCTTTGTCAATGCATTTTCTGTTATATGCGAGTCTCCCATATAGGAGCCTTGCGTATATAAGAGAATATTTCATTGGCATGACAATATTTACCTTGAACTTGTAATCCAGTCCATTCTCTTGTATATGCGAGGCTCATATATATGGGAACAGTCTGCTTGTTGAGTTTCAACGCATGACCCGTTTCCCGAACTCGCAAAATAGAAAAAGTGGAAATGGAAAGTCTGGCTATAGTATATCTGTCAGAAATAATTGAAAACCGCGCGTGTGTATTTTATATTGTTACACCTACATGTAGCTTGGAAGTTAACTTGTCGAGTTTTTAAATAAAATCAATCGTAATGCACAGATAGATTAGATTTATTATTAGCATAAAGACGCTCGTGAGAGCCGTATGCATGCATGCATACATAATGATGACAAAATATAATGTAAACACATTTTAACACAATACTTATATACATCTATACAATACATATTTGAACGATATTAAGTCAGTAGTGCCAGTTGGTGTTTGACATATTGAGTATTATCTAACTGCAGCTGTTAGTAGTCTGGCGAGCTATGAAAAAGTTGCTCATAGCTGATCACATCACTGGACTGCTCCTCGTCATTTCGGATGATATATATAAATTTCTCCAAATCACTGGCTTCTGTGAACATAATGTTTTTCGCTGCTAGTTTCTCGAAAAGGTCTTTTCTCAATTCGACATACTTTTGACAATAAAGACAATGCACATGTCCTATAGCAGCTATACCCCAACTGAAGTTTAAATAAAATGAGATTAAGAAAATTGTTGAATTAATAAATTTACATCATTGTCATATATCTCGTCAAAGACGCGTGGATATTTCTCGTATACGATTACCATCATGATATAACTTAGACATATCGTAACATTTCTGGTACATATCGTTTTACAACCTTCCGAGCGATATATTCGTAGACAGAACCGCTGAAAAGGATCGATGAAATCATATCCGTTCTCTTCGGCCAGAAATTCAGATCATCATATACTGGGAAAGATTCACACCACTTAAATCCTATATATACTTATTTTATGGGATAAGAGAAAGTATGAATACTTAAACTACGCCACAGTCTGCCCCCGGTGAGATATACAGATTCATACTAACTTACTAATCCATCCCCATTCACTGTCGGGCGACATGAACCAGATTATGAACAGAATAATGATGTCGAGTTCAGACGGGATGGGGGGGGGGGGGGGTAAATGGAGGGTTGCTGATTTGGTGTTCTCTTCAATTCCCCTGTATTTTATAATTCAAACTTTGCCCCCCCCCCCCCGACATAAATACATAAATTTGAATACTAAAGTAATGACCCTCGTCCGTCCGTCCGTCCGTCCGTCCAGAACTTTGTCCAAGCCTGTATTCTGTCGTTTTCTGATCATTTTTTCTTAAACTTGGCACATATATCAGCCAGAATTGAATCTGCGCACCTGTGTTTTTTAGTTCTGTCGGCGACTCATTTTGACGGAGTAATTGCCATTTTTCGACATAGAATAGTATATCCTGGGACGCATCATTTGTCCGAGCCTGTGTTCCGTCATTTTTTTAAAACTTGGCACAGATGTCAACCAGGATGGGAACATGCGCACCTGAATTTTGTGTTGAGTCGGGGTTATTTTGACGAAGTTATTATTTTTCGATATAGAATCGTACATCATGGGACGCATCTTTTGACCGAGTTTGTTTTCCGGCACTTTCCAGTCAATTTGTTTAAAACTTGGCACAATTGTGGACCAGCATGGTGGAAACCTGCGCAACCGCTATATTGAGTTCAGTCGGAGTCATTTTAGCGGAGATATTGCCATTAAAAATTGTGTCGAATTTGTGAATATGCACTTTGTACCATATTGGTGTAATCAATTCCTCCTATACAGTTTGTATGGTATAGGAATCTGAAACCCTAACTCCTTCAAAGCTCACACCTTTTGGTCAGCGACCTTTTTTCCAACTTAAGTCTCGAACTCGAAAATGACTAGTTTACTAAAAAATAAATCCATGTTGTGGCTGTTCTTTAAAACATGTAACATGTTTGCTTTCGGGACCGAAAAATGTTGTTCGCCCTCTATAAAAATGTCGCCAAACAAGGATATTCTTGTCTGGAATCTGTCAGTCAGGTCTGTTAGTCATAACAACCGTCTGGTCGGCTGGTTTCGGTGGGTGGTAATTAATTACATCACCGCGTACAAACACTTACAGCTTTCTAACTGTTAGCATTTATGACCATGAAAATCATCTCCACATGGGTCCATTTGTCCAAATAATTGTCACGTATAGTGATCTGTAGAAATGTGAGTTGAGTAACGGATAACTGAGGTGTATATATGAAGTAATTTCACGGTGTTTGGCTAATCCAAACGAATCGAATAATAGACATTATCTGAATGAAACATTCAAGAACCGATATAGTTTAAAAATATTTCAACAATATCTGCACCGGTGCTTTCATAACAACAGGAACAGCCATTATATATTATGATCGGTTTGCAACAAGCAACTAACCCATTATTTAAATTATTTTATAAAATAAATAGTTTTGAGCACTGCAAGCCCAGACCTATGTTAATTTTCGAAACAAATCGATTCGATCAGATTAACCAAACACCACGAAAATTACATCTTTGGAAAATGTAACGGCAATTTTTCTTAACAACATAAATTTTGCCTATAAGCACCATGGCAAATTGGCAGGACCCACCAGAATCATAGCAAATCAGCTGGACCACTGGACTTGGAGTGAGTTGGGTAACCAATAACTATGGTGTATACATACAGTCTGACTGGAAGGAGAGATGTATTGTTGGTGGTTTCGGAATTTACCTACTGGGATACTATTAACACAGGTTTGGACCTGCATTATATTGCTCGATGCACAGTGATCAATGGTGGTCATTTATCTCAAACGACTAGCAAATTGGCTCTATAGACAAAGTTATATACCAATCGCCTCTCGTCCTGATTGATAATATGACCGATGATATATATGATATAGTATAGGCACATTATAATTAATAATAATATTAACTTTATTGAGCTATATAAATCCATATACATCGCATTGTACATTCTATTTTTGGCTGTATGAAACGGTTTACCATTCAATATTGTATATGTGTAGGAGATTTCTTAAGATAAAGCACTATGCTTACTGCCAAATACTGTTACAATCATCAATATGTTGCATCAATATACTGTGAACTTCGTGCATTATTTTGGTTAAAATAAAATATGTTTAAACTAAACCATTCGCATATTTGCTATGATGCAATATTATATCTCACGTGACTTTCTCGCAATCTGATTGGCTGCACACTACTATACTATTTTATGATAGTACCCCAGTATGATTCTTTCATGCCTACTATTCTTTTTCTATTTATAGTAACGAACTCATTTCGCGAAATCGGGTTGCCGCCTGAAGATACGGCTAATCTGAATCTATACATTTTACGACACTTGTTTGTTACAATATTGGTATATCATAAGATTTATTGGTGAATTGTAATAATATTACAAATGTCCGATCAAAGCTATCCAATGTATTTAGTAGTTTGTCCTTTTAGTTGGCAAGCGGTCAGTCCTAATTTTGTAATGCCGGTGGACGTTATTTTTAACTTTCTTTTCCGTTTTAATCGAAGTTAAGCAAGTTATCTTCTAATATTTCGCCAAAATGTCTTTGCTAATGATGTATTTATCGAAATAAATGCATGAATCATGAAGAGATGCTGTTAGATGTAACTAATAGCATATGTATGCTCCCCTGCCATCGTCAAAAAATTGCCGTAAATTGTAAAATCTGTGACCGATTTCCAAAATTCACGATAAATAAAAATGTGACAAAATCAGACACAGAAATTGTATGAGAATTGGCACCAATGTTCGATATAATATAATAAATAATGAATGACCTGTTGTTGACTATGCCAAAATAGTGGTCCTCGATGAGGAATAGTACACTCGCCTGCGGCTCTTGGAATATTCCTCCTCTCGGACCACTATTTTGGCATAGTCAACTTCAAGCCATTCATTATCTATATTATAGGAATCAGGGAGCTAAATGTGTTCTAGAGTCGGGGAGCGAGTACACCGTGGAACCCTAAAGGTGAAGGTAACTGAAGAATGACCTTCACCTGATACATGCGACAGGTTGTTAAAGGATGACATCGCGTTTATTTGATTTGTACATAATATCTAAATAATTTAAACTGGTGAATGAATGGGGGAATGGATTTTTGTGAGCGGGAAATTTATTTAACTAGCTGCTGTAGTTCTGGATTTTTCCAGATCAAATTTGGCTGTGGGATAGCCCCGTCGTACACTTGGGGATTTATTTTTAAAAGTAAACACATGACCTATGATTTTTCTTGCATTTTCGTGATCAACTGGTGTCAATCTAGCTGGGTGAACATCACTGGTATGGCCTGCAGGCTTCAATTCAGTGAATTTAGCGGAAACGTTAACACTGTCGCCTATGGGAAACCATTTAGTTCAGTGATTCCAATAGGGAATATGCACTCGAACGCCCATGCAGTGGAAAATCGTTCTCGAAGTGACACCTACCGATGTTTGACATTTGTTTTGGCTGGGGATGGTCTTGGTCCCCATTGATACTTCTTAAAACAACATCGATATTGCATGCAGATTATTTGCCGGGCGGAAGAACAGCCTTTAATTAGAAAGAGTAATTTATATTGTTTCTATTTGGTTGACAACAATCCCACAGACGAGAAGTCTATTGTGTAATATTTCACAATCAAATCAAAATCAAATCAAATCAAGTTTATTGTCTATGTAAATCAATTAATGACATTTAGACATCAGTTAACATATATACATATAATTTACATGTTACACGCGTGCGTTGTGATATGTTTCCCCACAGCAACAGGCAGCCTTGAGCATATTAAAGCCGCACACATTTCTTGGAAGTCCAAAAAAATGCATGCAGCTCCAATCTACCCACGACTACCAACCACTGTGGTAACACCCTCGTTCCACCACCCCGCCATACCACTTCACCGGGCGCCATGGTGGAGCACACCCCGCTCCACACGAGACAAATGCACCGTGTGGAGCGGGGCCCGATCGACCCAGGCATCCCTCCGCGGCACCGCGGAGCTGGTGCACTTTTACTGACCATTTCTTATTTTCCATATATCTGGCGAAATATTCTGATTTTAATTAAAATAAACTTTAGATGAGCCTAAATAGTTCATTGATAATATAAAACAAGGTATTAAAATTAGTTAATATCACTAGCATTGTCGCTGTTGGCATTGATTTCGATAGCTCACGATATATATAATGTATCGGCACAGAACTACACGCATTTAAGCTACCTCTTCACGCCCCTGTTTTCATTTCTGCTATTTTTGGCACATTGTCAAATTAGGTCAGGGACCATATAAGCGCACGTGCAGATCTTGCTGAGCGGGTAACCTTGACACGATGACACAGTTAGCCAAAAGGCAGTGACCGACTGGTGTGTTCGTGAATTTGTGATTTATTTCTGGAGTTGTTCGGTAGATTTAAGGAGTGAATTGTGAATGTATATATGGAGTCTTGACGCGTAATTCTAGGTCTGAGCTTACTGGAAACAATGACATACTTTAATCTGTCATTTATCGTTTGAGTCAAATACACTTCAATTCTTAAAAGTAACTACAGAATTTGACCCCGTCTGACTCAGTGACTGCGTGTCGTAGAGTGCCGATTCATTACAATATCTGTGTTAGAGATATGGTGTTTGAAATTACAGTCTCATTAATATTTTCACCATTGCGGCATGGCCAGAAGACCGAGAAAGTGAGGGGTTGTAATATATACATGGTGAGTATCATATAGATTAAATTAAATATCATTTCATGCATATTAGTATTACTACTATTCATGAAATTTCAGGGGGGTGGGGGGGGGGGGGGGGGTCAGGTGACCAAACCTGTATGGGGACCTCCAAGCAAATCTCCACAGCATAAGTTGTATATAAGCAGTTATCTGTGACGTAAATCAGAAGTATCTTTAAACATACTTTACATTTAACTGACGGATTGGGATTGGTAAAATATCTTTTTGCTATAAATTTATGGCGATTTTTCCCTGGATTTGCAACATTTGACAAAAATTCAGAATAATTACACCAGCTTTCTAATGCTTATAATGGTACATCGACCCGACTTACTGATAAATTATGTATTATTTCCAATAGCACACAACATCACAATCAGAACATTTTGAAACTCTGTAAACCTTGCTGCAGAGGCTCGCATAAAGGTGCCCACCCCACAATGGCCACATAACCGTCTCCCCAAATACCTACAATAATATTAAATACATTCATATCTGAGAGTGACATTAGATGAATGAACTCCCATAATTTATTAACCTCATACTAGTATATTTATCATCGGCATCACTAATTATTATTACATATTTTTTATAATAATATATCAAAGACAGAATTTATTTAGTTTAATTTTGTTATATGAGTTCAATTTTACATTTAGATTTAAATTTGGGATTGGTTGGTCGACTGCACCTCATATGAGTTCTCTTTAAAGGATCTGACGGATTAGTATTATCCATGACCATTGAACATAAGATGAAATTGTTCATGTTTTCTAAGATAGTAATTAAAATCAAATAATACTGATTAGAAATGGACAATTCATTCAATTGCTTGTCTTAAATTAAAATTCATTTTATTTGTTTTTTCAGTTAATGTCACATCGAGTATAGTCACTTAGAATAGATTATTTCATAAGTTTTCATAAGAGGACCAGTCAGTTCACCAATCTCCCCAGTTCCCCAGAATTGAGGCTGTTGGACTTTAGATCCATTTTTAATGTTTACAGATTAATTACTATGACAATGCACAAAATGGATTCGTGTGATGTGTTAAAGCGACACACACACAATATCTGAGAGGCATGTGCATGCACCATTGCTGACTTAGTTAACCGGGTCTAACTAAAATTGTGGAACACCAGTATACATTACATATCCCATATTCTCAGTTGGTTGCACTTTTAGTCTGACACATTAATACTTAGTAGTAGCATATTTGGTTAATTATCTTATTTGACAATGAGTCATTTGAGATTTGGGTAAACAATATACGGTATACTTATAATCATAATATTTTTAATTTAAAGTTACCCTTTAACCCTAATATTCAATATATATCATTTATATGACCTACATAGTACTCATACATTTATAAAATTTTGTATTCTGTCTCTTATACATGTAACTCAATTTTTACAAGTATTTCACTCATACATAAGAATTTAATTGGTCAAATTTCTTATTCCATCTTATATAATTAGACAAATTTCAGTATTTCCGCCACGCACCACCAGTTTTTATACACATTTTTGCAGTGGACTTACACTGCATGGGAATGGTTGTGACATTCCCAGTTTGTCATCTAGTTTGACCTCTCTGGATTGAGGCCGAAACGCCAGAAGCAAAAGACAATATGTTAAATTGTTAACTTCTGACGATTATTCATTTGGACATGGCTACCCAGAGGTAGTTGAGAGGGCTATCCTGTGACCAAGTTATAGGTGGTGAATCATCCTCGGCTCGATTCATAATTTCCATTTACCAGATATTTCATTTATCAATCGCCCTTTCCCCAATATTAAAATTCATTTTCCCCCACCTCTCTCATAATTGGTCGCAGGACATCCCTCTTTAGATTTTTGGACATCTCAACTACATCTGGGCTTAGATGCTCTGATAGTCTGATTGGTTTCGACTTTATATGGATAGATTAACCCAGCAGAATATGCAATAAAATATGAATCAGAAATTGGACATGATTGTACATAGGACTTTGTGTAGTAATACTTGCACATACATATCATGTCGTACAATCAGGGTAATACATAGTATACAATATGTAGTATATAAAATATGAAATAGTCATTGGACGTACTAGTATTTGTACATAGGTATGTTTGAAGTAATACTTACACAATGCATATAAATGTCATGTTGTCCACCGGAGTAAATACATAATATAGTATAAATATAACACATGCATGTATATTTTGTATGCATGCACTGTCTACTGGGAAGATGTATTATCCATGGATTGGTTTGAGAGAACTTGTACAGATTAGCTGTAGCTCAGCCTGTTTACTTCTTTTATGAGTTTTACCAATAATCTTAATTTGCTTATATCTTGATTGAAAAGTTCAGTTAGCTTATACATACTAGGCTTCTTGTAAAAGTAATCATCAATATACTTAATTCGTAGCTGTTTCAGCTTGTCACATTCTAGTAGCACATGATACTCATCCCCGATACCATTATTGCAAAATTTACACACTCTTTTACTAATCTCAATGTCATCATTACACCAATCCCCTGTCTCTATTGGTAATCTATGGTTACGCATCCTAAATCGTGCCATACAAATGGCTTCGGATTCTGAGAAGTGTTTTAGGTAAGGTTCCATTGATATTTCATTCTTAACTGCCCTATAGAAATAGTATTTATTTGACGAATCCATAGTACCCCTCCATTCTTGTAATCTCATGTCATGTAGTCTAAGCTTTACAGTGTTGGTGAACCATTCACCCCCACAAGTACTTTGTGAGTGCCATAGGAAGGATAGGCCAAGCTGACCAAGTAGTTTTTCAACATATCCCGCCCATTTAAATGAACGCTTCCCTCTACAGTTATGCAGAACAGCTCTGTATAGGATTCCAGATAATTTCCACGATTCCCCATCGATTAAGAGGGCCCAATAGGATAATACTCGTTGCTTAATTAAAATTGACACTGGTGTGATACCCAATTCAGCATATATCATGGCAGTTGGAGTAGATTTCTTCAGACCCAGGACAAATTTCAGAAACCATAGTTCCGTCGTTTCAATAATCTTATTTGGTCCATATCCCCATATCTCACACCCATAAATCAAAATTGGCAATATAGCTTTATTATAGATATCTATGACTGTGTCATAAGATAGTTTATACTTCCTACATTTACCTATCAGTGAGAACATTGCTTTTTTTGCCTGTGAGCTCCTTCTTTTCTTCTCTTCTAGGAATAAATTATCATTACTGAAAACCACACCAAGATATTTGTAGCTGTTAACAATTTCAATATGACTTCTCCCAATGTGAAAAGTATTCTGTTCCTTTTTGCCCTCTCCAAAAATTACAATTTTAGTTTTAGAATGGTTTATATAGAGTTTCCACTCAGCACAATAGCTGTTATATGCATCTAAAATTTCATCTAGCCCTTCAGCTGTATCTGATATCAAAATTGTGTCATCTGCATAGAGTAGTGAGAATAGCTTGATATATCTATACATGGCTCTACCGGTGAGAGCTGATAAAGTTAGAGGGTTCATGCAGCGGTTTCCCAGGTAGGATTCCAAATCATTCAGGTAGATAGAAAATAAAATCGGTGATAAATTCGCGCCCTGCCTCACTCCAATCGGGCAGCTGAAAAAATCTGAATATTCATTATTTAGAAAAACGCAGGACTTTACATCTTTATACATATTTCTAATTACTGTAATGATATTTCCTTTCAATCCTGCTTGTAACAGTTTAAACCAAAGTCCATTTCTCCACACACTGTCAAATGCCTTTGACAAGTCAATGAAAGCACAATATAGGCTACCACTTATTGATCGGTTGAATTCAATCATTGTATTCAATGTAGATATATGGTCCAGAGTTGAGAATTGTTTTCGGAATCCTGCCTGGTTAACCGACAGAACACCATTCATATCTAGGAAACCTTGAATTCTCGAACTTAAAATACTTGAAAACAACTTACCTAGGCAGCTAACTAGAGTTATCTGCCTATAATTGCTAGGTGATTGTCGGTTACCTGACTTATACACTGGTTTAATTAGGCCAACACTCCAACTATGTGGGATAAAGCCTGTTTTCAATACAATGTTGAATAGTCTCAGATACAGATGTTGTAATTTAGAAAATGAGGCTTTAATATATTCATTAGTTATTTTGTCCACACCTGGGGCCTTCCCATTATTTAATGATTTCACTGCTTTCTGAAGCTCACCCATATCTAATGGTTTGTTTAACATAGAATCATCAAAGCATGGTAATAGGGGTTCAGGTAGTGGGCTGTCATTAATTTGCAGTGATGAGTTAGAAAATTCTAAGTGGAATTGCTCAATGGAGGGCATTGATTGATTTTCATTTTTTTCCATTTCTCTGATAACTTTCCAGTATTGCTTTGGGCTATTGTTTTTCAAATGACGGACCGTAGTTCTGAATTTTACATTATATAGCAATTTACTTCTCCTCAGGGATTTTTTGTACATTCTTCTGCATTCTAACATAGATTTATGATTTTCATTAGATTTGTGTCGTATATATGCTTTTCTTGCTTTTCTGTATGCCCTACGCGAGTTTGAACAGTCACCATCAAACCATGGCATTCGTGCCTTATTTTTCGGATAGCCACCATTTCTTTTCTTTTTTGTTCCCAATGCATTTCCGGCCGCACCTAAAATGGTTTCGGCCAATTTATCAGATAACTCAGAAATACATTCACTGTTCAGCTCACAGCTGTTTTCCAAATTAGTTAACTCATTCGTTAGCTGTTCTATGGATATATTTGATAATGATTCATTAAATTCAAGTTTCTTGTCATTAGACCATTGGTTAATGATGACTGTTTCACTCATCTCTGGGACATATTCTTTTAACGGAATCTGGTTAGGACACTGACTAGGACATACTACATTAATATAAACACAACCATGTGTATCTGAAAGTATGCAATCATGTTCATCAATATTTAAATCAAGTACTAGCTCACATGTATTAGGTGAGCATATCACATAGTCAATGACACTTATGTCTTGATTGGTTGTCTTACCTATGCCCATGTCAGCACCTATTCGACCATTACATATCAGCATAATTGCAGATTTACATAAATCAATCAGTTTAAACCCATGATTATTGGTTTTACAATCCTGCGATGATCGGGCACAGTTAAACCCACCCAACTCACCATTTTCAAACATTTGTACTATTTCTGAATCATCATCAAATTCACAAAGGTGCCCTGTTCTGGCGTTGAAATCGCCCAGCAAGATAACGTTATAGCTGATATTCATTTTATCAATCACCATATCTGCAAGTTTATCGAAGCTTCTTGGGGAGGAGTACCTGCTACTCTCAGGAGGGATATACACATTCCCAATGATTAAAGGATTATTCTCATTTTTGGCATCAATTTTGAACCAGATAACCAAATCATGCAAATTTTTGTCTTCAAAATTTTCCAATTCATCTGTACTAATATCTCCCATAACCTCTACCACATCAGCTAATTCATTTTTCACAAATAGCCCTATGCCGCCAGATCTATAGCGCGCAATGTCCGTACGGTTCTTTAACATCATAGTTTGGTACCCTGGTATCATGACTTTGTCAGCATTATCAGTTTTAGTCTCCTGAAAGCAAAGTATATCAAATTTATTGACAAAGTCATGAAACTCGGGGTCACAGACTCGTGAGTTAATACCACATACATTGAGAGATAAGATACTCAGGTTACTCCTCCCCATGCACCCTCATGGCTTACTCCCCACTGGGCCCTTACTTTTCACTATTGTAGGCTTGTATGGTGGTGGTTGGGAAGGGTTTACAAGTTTACTGTTAACATACACCTTATCATTAACAATTACTGCCCTTTCACCTCTGGATTTGGCACTTTTCACCATTGGAAACAGAACCTCCTTTCGATACTTTTGAACTTCCTTTGGGTATTGTTCATTTATATAAATTTTACAGTCTTTGCCAAGCATTCCAGAGCTTTTTTTCACCAGTTCTTTCTGTTTATAGAAAGTGAACTTGACCACTATGGGCCTAGGTGTACCACTGTTGTTATCTTCACCAATTCTGTGAGCCCGGTCGATGAGTATCTTCTCCTTTATCTTCAACTTGTTCTTTATTATGTCCTGTAAGATACTTTCTGTAGTTATTTTTTCATCATCATTTTTCTTTGTTCCCTCTGTTTCTTTGATACCGGTGAATATAAGATTTTCTCGCATACTTCGTCCCCTCAGGTCAATCACATCTGCTGAGAGTTGATCCATTCGCTTCACACAGTCACCAACTATGGACTTCAATTCAACATTAGTTGATTCTAAACAAGAAACTTTCTTTTTTAATTCTTTATTTTCTGATTCCATTCTGTCCAAGCTCACATTACTAGATAGTCCTGCTGATGCACCAGTGGGACCAGATTGTTCAATAATATTCACTCTTGTGCCCAGGTTAGAGATGTCTTTTTCAGTTGATGTTACCCTTATTTTCAAATCATCGACATCTGCTTTAATAAGTCCCATGTTTCCCAAGTAGCTAGTGAGTTCTTTCAGCTGACTCTGTATCCCCATTAGGTCACTTTTCCTACATATTGGGTCGTCAAACGATATCTGGGGGTTTTCTTGGAAGACTCCAGGAGTGCCAAACTTCAAGTTTGAGTTATCATCAGAATCATCATTTTGCGATGTTTGAGGTGTGTTAATTCTATCAGTAGAAAATGTTGTTGGAAATCCACTGTGATCATTAATAATGGAGAGACTATCACCGATTACTGTTGATATGGCAGTTAATGAAGATTCGTTCTTACCGATCATGTTCTCCAAGTAATGCGATGGCGGCAATGGCGGATCCGGCGGTGTCAATTCCTGAGATGCCTTTCTTTTCTCTGTCTCTTCGCCCCCCGATTTGTTCATCGTGTTGAATAATTTTTAGAAAATGGCTATTATGAACGTTTTTATGCTTCCCGTCGCTATTCTAGACAATACAGTATAAATTTAAAGAATTTTCGAAGAAAATTCGACGGAGCTCTTTCACAATTCGACTAGCCTCGCTCTCGTAACGCGTAACACTTCAAATAGTCCGGAATTTTGCTGTTGGTTTTGTCAGGTAAATAATGAGTGTGGTGATGTGTTCCATGAAGTCATAAAGTCTTTAGAACGCGTGTTTGGTTACGTCTGTCATCTGAACCGAGAAATTAACCATCGGGATATACCAACCGTAGAGATAAAGATTAACATCTAAATTAGAATTGATTGGAAACTTACGACTGTGTGAACTTCTTCCTATCTGATAATGACCATAACAATCGGTGAGGTAAAGCACTACAGAACAAACTGTTTACGATGCGCGAGATTGGTACTCAGCGGGGAATTCCCAGATCCCCGGATGACATACGGAGAGTTATGGCCACAGACAAATTGTAACTATTGGAGATCGGTATAATTCTTTCAGAGAGGAGAATAAATTACAAGAAGATAAGTTACAGATCGCCTTACGTAAAACCAGACGCCACCAGTTAGATAATGATCTCAGATCGAAAACATCAGGTTTTGGAAATAGTTTGTCGGGAAGTCAAAAGCCTGTCGATTGTACCGCCATTAAGATACACGCTTTGTTTTTATTGTATATCAAAATCTAGAAAATAAAGAAAAGCAACGGGGTGCTATAGCTACCCGTTTACCTGTTCGAATTATATATCATAAAGTTTTATATCTGACTGATGACCGTATATAGTTCAAATTTCTTGTTCTGATGTGCGTGTATATTCGAAGTAATATTGGAGAGGCTATACATGTACCACATTATCTTGTTATTCGAGGACTATTTTTTAATAATTAAAACGAGAAATACATTTTAATTCCAACGAAAAAGTCCGCAGTAAAAGTTTTATATTAAGTTGCACTGACTTGACATTTGTCCTATTCTAATGCTACTTAACTACTTTTACTCCGGGAGCAAATAAACTATATCTCCGTTTGCAACCATGACCCGTAGTTTCTCAACACATATTGTAACGATTTTCGGCAGGAAATTAATTGCGGCTGAAACGACGATAAACTACAAATAACGGAAGTGAATTGTCAACCAGGACCCAGGTATTTGCTTATAACTCTATTGACTGACATGTCATGAAATCGCGGTGTCCCCACTTCGGATAATGTTCACTAAGTCATAACATCCGACCAGCGAAGTGCATTCATTGTTGATCACATGGCAGATATCCGCAAATAATAATCGGCTCTGATAAATGAAAGTCAGATGTCAACATTTGGTGCGAGTTGTAAATCGGTATTTTGTTCCGATTATGGACGTTATAACCGATTACTTCTGTAATAATATCTATCCTATTGGCCACGTTCACGAAAAGGCAATTCCTTTCAGAGGGCTACAAGTTTCTTCCCAACACTGCATGTTGGTCATATAAGGAGTACTTTTCTATTATTTACACTCATATTATGCATGCACGCATGCACGTTTGAATAGAACTGCGGTTGTTGAATAACGGGCTTAACTCGTCCTCAGTTTATAGCGAAATTTACAAAACTCGTCAAGTAAATCAGGTCTGGACCTCGTCAAGGGGTCGGCCCCGACCAAATTTACAGGACTCGCATTGTAAATGTCGCTCTAAACTTGGAGCTCGTTGTGTTATATCCTCTATTTGTTACACGCACATACAGGTGATTTATAAGGATTTCTCGGTTAATTAATAGTCGTAATGTCACACCTGTGAATCACGTTCCTGGTGACAGCGAGCCGCGCGCGAATTGGAGTATAATAAAGATAGATATACATGTATATGTTTCTAGTTCTGACAGTTCCAATTGTGTCAACCGGAATCATAAGTTCACAAATATGCAAATGACGTATTCATCCACGCTACTAAAAGTTGGGCACAGTGCGGTGCATTCAGCTGATCAGGAACTATTTTGTCACATATTATTTATAAAACTAACGCATTTTAATGGTGGAATTTCCGTTGTGTAAATAAACAGAATAAAATCAATTTCGACGATTGCGAGAAATAATTCACTTGGGGAATCTGACCAATTGCTACAATCAGGCCCTACTCCCTTAATGAATTATGTCACGAAACCGTTGAAACCAATTGGTTACTCTCTATGTATTGGAGTGAGCTTGATATTGTTGAGATTTTAGTGCGGGTCTGATCGTCACCTGACTCTCACGCTGACATATAAAGTTATCTATGGTTCACTTTTGATGCTCTCAGTTGGAGATGGAATGAATATCGAGATCAACTCGTGATGATGGTGACCACTTCACGACATTCAAAGGAGATTAAAAATTTAGATAGAAACGAAACAACGCGTGTTGGAAGTGTGTTGAAGGTGTAACAATCGCCGGTATTCAAACGATCAAATTAGGAATCATTCGACCACAGTGGATCATTATAGAAGTAATTACATTCAGGATCGACTAATGAATAACCTTTGTTGGAGGTGCGACAATAACTCACGGTGGGATTACGCAAGTATCACAGATGAACACAGGTTTCTCCATAAAGGTACCGATGTCTTTTGATGATCAGGCGTCCATTTATTTCAGTTTATTCGTAAACTATGAGAAAGATTGCACAACTCTCCATATGCGTCGGGTTCGAAAGGCCATCGGAACTAGCCTATACAATGTGTGATGTTGTGATTGCAAAATCTGTGATCGACAGGAAAAATAAATGATAAATTAAATTTCTGGTTCTGAATATTCGGAACAATCAAAGTTAATACAATATGTATCAACAAATGGGTTTATGTTTATTCCGCCAGTTCGCTGGAATATTGCTTTTAAAATTTTAGAAGAATAGATAGGGGAGTCGATATTGCAGACAGGTGTCTGGATTTTTATTCCGTAACGTTTGTGTTATATCAAAATTATTCAGACCCGTTGTTCATATCCGATAGCATGAAGACAATTTTGGGCATTTTCCTCGCGGATTAGAACAGAGAACAACAGCGAAATGTATGGAAATGTATTTAATAATCAAAACGTATTCTTTAAATCTAAACAAACTTAACAAATTGTCAACATAACAGTAATATAGATAAATATGGCATATATGACTAGAGTGTCTATCCTGCATTATAGATAATTATAGATATACATGTGCTATATTGCAGTGACTTTCCGATTCAGAATCCGCCATTTAGTGGCACCATCGGAGCCTGGAAATGATTCTGGTATGATGCGTGGAGTAGATCTGGTGAGCTGTGCGACGTCGACATCCAGACAGGTTGCGTCCACATCGGTGAGTTCCAGGACATGTCGACTTGTCTGCTTGGTTGTGAGTAGGGTACCATGTGGTTGAAACTGGTTCCATACCCCGAGTCGTCTGCTTCTTGGTTGTTGCTAGGCGACAGTCGTGTTGACGAGCTCTGTGTTTCATGTTTAAGATTGGTCCTACCAGCTTCCGCTTTATCTGCGAGAGAAAATGTAATAACTATAATACACCAATTGATTGAAAATGTGGTAAATGCCAATTAGAATTAATTAGTTGCATGAATTTGTTTTCTGGTGGGGTTTTAACAGCATATATATTCAAAATTATGTTGATTTGATTTTGTTCAATTATATTAATTCTCGTTCAAGTTTATTATAATGTCCAGTAGGGAATACACAGCATTCATATTTCCTGCTGCGGTACTAGTCACATCTATATTTAAGATATATTATATATCACTGTATGCAAAGTATTTATTAGGATGTGACCCACCCCCCAATACCAGTTAACAGAGAGGGATGTTTCCTGCGTGCCAGTTAAGAACATATGGAGTATATTACTTTGTGATTTTACAATACTATCATAGTTTTCACACATTTGCTGATGTATTATCTATAGTTTTCAACATAAAAAGATGTTTTAGACTGAATTACATCGAAATATGTCATTTGGTCTGGAAAATAATAAAACAAAAATCGAAAGTTTGTGCTATAAAAGCTGCGTACCAGCCGTGTTGTTGAATCGCGAATAGCGGTTGAGTTGGGCATATGCAAACCGAGTAGCAAAAGAGGGAGTGACATACTCATTTACTGGTATTTTGCGTTATTCGGCTAAACTGACTGTATATGTGACTCGCCATATCAAATCCAGTCGTAAGTCGGGATGTTTTTACCCTGTGCCAATGCATTCTCTTATATATGCGAGTCGACCATAGGTCGCCTCGCATATATAAGAGAATGCATTGGCCTAACTATTTTTTATCATTTTTTTTAAATAAATGTTTCTTACAATTTTTAGGACATAAAATTAAAAAAACATCCATTACCCTGTAGGGAGCCCCACACATATATAGAAGCATATAGAAGAGTGTCGTCTGCTCATGTTTGTCTGGGGCTCTGTATGGGTGAAATTATAAATTTGTTAAAGAATACAAGAAAAAATTATTAAAATTGTAAAAAATTGTTAGGCAAATGCATTCTCTTATATATGCGAGGCGACCTATGGTTGACTCGCATATATAAGAGAATGCATTGGCACAGGGTAAAAAAATCCCGACTTACGACTGGATTTGATATGGCGGGTGACATATATGGTCGGTGTTTATATAGTAAACATACACACCTCCACATGTTTGCAAAGGATAGTGGGCTTTTCAACACGAGCTCTGCATTAGTATTTCGAGAGTGGTGGTTGCCACTAGCGAAGAGTGTTCTCTCACTTTTTCGCGCCATTTAAAATATACTATTTCGAGATGATCTATAGTTTTCTGGTTACTGGATTAAAAAAGGTGGGCAACGTTGTCCAACGTTATGTTGTGTGTATAAACCATATGGACTCACCGTTGTGTAACAGCATGTGGTTTTTAAGGTTCGTCTGCTTGGTGAATCCGCGACGACAGACGTCACACGTAAACGGCCACGTCCCGCTGTGCACATACATGTGGCTTCTCAGATCTCCGGGGGTCGGGAATGACTTGGCGCATTTCGTGCATTTGTGTGGCTTATCCTGCAGTCGAAAGATAAACATGTTTAGTGCAATATAGACGTTACACAGACCTACTGAAATATATGAAATCTCTGCTAAACATGATGTTCATCCACATGCTAGTTAGTTCTTATTATATAAGTGTGTAAACAGCAGTACCAGAAGTCTAAAAATGAGTCCGTGATAAGACATTACACTACAAAATAATTATAACCTGTATCAAATGGTGCTATGCGAATATATCGACGAACATAATGGCAAATAACTAGTAAACCATGGCGAACAAAACAAAACAGATATACCCTGGCGAATTTAAAAGAAAGCCACATAGTATCTCAATAAGTTTCTTGGAAACTGAAGTTATATAATGCGTTCCACTGAGGATGCGATCCAGTTGAACAAATAAGATTAACAACCCTTTCATAACGGGAGCTGAGCTGGTGAAGCATTAAATAAAAGATCCCAGTGCATTCTCTTATATATTCGAGTCTCCCATAGGGAGCCTCGCATATATTATGAGAGACTCGCATATATAAGGGAATGTACTGGCTTACAAGGTCCAGGTAAATATTGCTAGGCCGGTTTATTCTCTTATATAATCGAAGCTCCCTGTGGGAGACTCGCATATATAAGAGAATGCATTGGCATATGAATTTTATACATTTCATGAAGCTCCAGTCATGGAATGGTTAATGTATGTGTACCGACCTTTGTGTGTGTCATTCTGTGATAGTAGAGGTTGGAACTGGCCGTGAATCGCTTGCCGCAGATTGGACACTGATGAGGCTTCTCTCCGCTGTGGATGCGTCGATGTGTGTTCAGCGAACTGGACGTCGAGAAGGCTTTATCGCAAAGATCGCATGCGTGCGGCTTCTCTCCTACAATGAAGTAAAATGTGTGGTTTAATATGATAATTCGGTTAAAAATCGAAATGAATCAATGGCTGTTAACTAAACGAGGTAGCACATTTGGGCCTATCTTCAACAAGGAACGCGAGTTAAGCACACATTGTTCTGTATCAAGTCCAAATAATATTCCACACCAACTGTCTGTATCTCCGTACAAAACTTTAATCCATTAACAGGACCGGTTAGCAATTTAGTTGCTTTTATCTTACTATTGAGTGGCTTACAAAAGTCTTTTTCGCCCCTTTCTATGTACATGTATAACCATGCACTTTATATTTATCTGCGAAAACGTTGAGCGGTGTACATCATTCAATTGGATTTTTCCACGAAAACATGTTAGATTTAAAAGACGTTCCAACTTTCAAAAGAACAGCATGCCATATGTATCTCCAAGGAAACGTCTATAAATAAACTGCCATTATAGAGTTCTTACCCGTATGTGTTCTTTCGTGTCGTTTTAGTAGAGATGGTCGGTCGAATTTCTTTCCACAGAACCCACATGACAGCCAGGATTTCACCCGTTTCCGTCCGAAAGAGGACATCGAACCAGGGACAGGCGTGCTGTGTCTGATGGTGCTGTACGTGTTTGGTAGTGGTGATAGTGCCTGAAATACGAGGGAAATGTGTCATGTTTTGCTTCAGACATGATTCTACTTGGATATATCGAAGCGAGTGTTTCCTTTCATACAATATTAGTTATTTCTCATTTTATGTTTACAACATTTATATATCAGTTCTTAATTTCCATTGTTGTTGTTGTTTAATCGTTTGATGTTCTTCCTTTGCTTAGGTAGTTGTTAGTCTTTTCCTAACTATTCAACACATAATTACTGAAAAGTGTTTAGTGTATGAAATCGTAATTTAGTTTAGAAAAGCTGTTCCTACCTTTGTTGTGTCTGGCGTACTGAGAGTAGCAGACTCGTCTGATGTCGTGACGTTACTGGTTCCAGATCGGTAATCACCGTCACGCAAGAGAGATAACTCTGATGTTGGTGTTAGACGACTGATCCCAGCTGGTGAGATGTGTGGTAACCCTGGTGACGTCAGTATGTATTTCTCCGATTCTGTTGGTGATGGAGATGAGTTGGTTGATCTGATCTCGGATGACTCCATCGATATGTCACACACATCGATCTCCTCAACTAAAATGTGATAAAAAGATATGTTATAGTTCTTCCACAGTGGTGAGTAAAATGAAAAACTGATCGGCCTTAACCCTTTACCCAACAGAAGGGCCCTGTGCCAATGCATTCTCTTATATATGCGAGTCGACCATAGGTCGCCTCGCATATATAAGAGAATGCATTGGCTTAATACATTAAAAATTATAAAATTGTTAAAGAATGTAAGAAAAAATGGTAAAAAAGTGTTAAAAAAAGATTTTTTTTAGGCCAATGCATTCTCTTATATATGCGAGGCGACCTATGGTCGACTCGCATATATAAGAGAATGCATTGGCACAGGGCATAACTATAACTATCACAATGTGGTCAAGGAGCCGGTTCCAATGATATCCATATTTGTATGGTTCTATTGAGACAGACCGAAGATATTTTAGGATGTTGAAGCTTTATTTGGCCGGTTTTGGCCGGTTTGTTGGGTAAAGGGTTAAGTCAATGATAATTTGGTTGCTCCAAGTGAAGAAATAGTGTTTTCAGAATGAGGTCCCCAGAGGGTGAATTTAGGGACGTTATCCCACACAGCAGGGTATCGTAACCAAATTCAGCACATATGACCTCATTCAACTGCTATATGGGAGACCTATTGGGTCAGACTGAAGTTGAAGTTGCTGATGTTCACACATTAATCACCTCGATTATGCATTTTATAAACTGAAATTAGGGGATATAGGAACAGATCGGAAAAAGTAACCGAAACCAATGTTAATTTGAGACTATAGATACTTCCCAGACAATGATGCTTGCAAAAGTCAGACACACTATGTATCGATTGTGATCCACTAAGTTCGGATCATCATAGGACCTGAGAAAATGCTGGTTTAGCAAGGAGTATAGTTACTTTGACGGAAAGCAAACTCACCGTCGTGTTCAGACTCCGCTGTTTCGATTGGCTCGTGAATGCCGTCTGACGTCCGATCTGATGATTCAATGTCACCCTCGTCGAAGTACACGATGAGCTCGTCGTTAGGCAGAATCTCATTGACGACCTGGTACATCACGTGACCATTCAATCTCAGAGCGACGATGTTGACGCAGCTATGGTCGCTAGATGACTGCAGGAATCTGATCCAGTTACAATGTCGAACCTTTTCTCCGCAGATGTCCATAACCAGCTCGTAGCATCCAAACTTGTGACGAACCTGTGCGAAGAGCCAAGCAAAATTTAAAGAATTACCCAGATACGTCCGGCTTTGAATTATTTTTCGACGTTTGTGTACGAGATTGAGACCTCATGCGATTTAGCACATTTACAAGTAGTCATATTATATCGCAACAACACTGGATTCCAAACAACCATGTGCTCGGATTTGTCTTAAATATTTCCATACGGGAAATACTCATAATTCCCTTAGGAAATGTTCAGATAATAAGCTCAACCTGAACAACATTTCCCACCAATGAATGTGAATAATTCTGCTCTTGTATCATCTGTTATTCTGCCTGTCGCCTGCTTTTGTCACATGAAAACCCCTCCAGATGACCAATAGACAATTCCAATGTATAATGTATATTAAGATTCCTTGATTAATTTCGTAACAAGCTTCTTCTCTGTGATGCATGGGTTTCTATGTGAAGTTGGTGGCATCATAGTGGCATTAACCATTTGCAATGTATTTACTTCACAATTAAATTTCAATTGCGATATGGCCTTTGCGGCAAAAACGACCATAAACACCAACTAATTGACCAAGAATGGTAAACTATTCTGTATGAATAACAAGAACAGGAACAGAGATATAAACTAAATTTAATATAAGTTTCACATTTGAGAATTAAGCGTATAAATTGCACGGAATATTCAATGACTTATAATGACAGACTTGTAACATCAGATAGATAGCATGAGATCGCTGACACACATATTACATCTGGAATCTAGCGATAAATTCCGTGTGTTGTAACTTCACTTACGTGTTTCATCACAAGATGCACATTAATCACTAGACTCAGCAAGCCGTGAAGATAAACAGTAGCATCTAATTTAGATATGTTGGGGTTTTACGGCTCTGTGAGGTTAATCTTATCTATAATAATGGCCAGAACCAAACACCACTGTCCAAACTGTTTGTGATGCGCGAGATTGGTACTCAGCGGGGTATTCCCAGAGCCCCGGATGACAGAGGAGAGTTATGACTACCGACAAATTGCCGACCTGTGATACCAGAACCAAGAATAATCAACGAGGAGATAATTTACAGATCTTCTTACGTCGGTTAACGGCCACGCTTCTGTTTGAATGAAAAAACCGTTTAATTTTGGCGGGAACCATCAGCCAGTAATTCACAGGAATTGGACGCTATTGTTTTATAATTACTATATTTATTATTTTGGAACCATTATTACACGGTGGCGCAGTGTCACATATTTTGTTGTTTGAAATTTATATTCTCCATCTCGAATATTTGACAGCCTAGAAAAAACTTCTATAGAGATAAATATACGAATATGCGCGGATGCCGTAACACGGGATCGGGAGATCACGGTCCGTAGTGGCTTTGGCAGATCGGATAAAAGACAAAGGCTATTATTAACAAAATTGACAGTATATACCTCAACATACAGTATATACCTCAATATACAGTAGATACCTCAATATACAGGTGGTTGTTTACGTTTTTGACGACACGTGCTGGGGAATTTCAGTTACAACCAGGCATAACCATATATTGAATTCGAGATGGAGAAAATAAACATATTTAAGATCGAAATATAATATTGCAGGATGGGTTCCAGGACTCATATCAAATATGTTTCACCCCGAAGCCGAAGAAATAGTAATATAGGGACCATCGAATCGGATTGTGTACCTTTAATATGAACATCATGGCTTCGTGCAATATTGGTTCCCTGACTGTTGTCAGTTGTTGTGCAATAGTTTTGAAAGCATGACACTTGTACTATGCAACTAATTGCGAGTATGGGATGAACTTTTAGTTGAAATAACACTCATGGGCTACTCCCCCAACCGGTCGCCGGGTCTCTGTCTGGAACGAATAGAACAATGAGACTTCGGTAATTTCGATTGTGCCTGCAACATGTATGGCGATGTGGGCTTAATACACATCTGAACTTGGAATATAAACTTTCAGTGACACGAATCGATAACATAATTCAACTTACATCGTCTGTTGGCAGAGTTGAGAATATATCTATGTGATCATGAACTATATCCCCGTCACCCGGATAAAACAAGAATCCAGAAGGAATGATTTCCTTGCTCCATATTGTAGCGCCCATCTCCAATATATTCCTGGGATCACGATTTAAAGTCAACACAAAAGTCAGTTGTTTTGGAATAAGAACACACGTCTCCATGATTGAAGAATATATCACAATGTTTCACAATTGTATAATGGCATAAGACTGTTAGCTGAATAATTGAGGGTTTGATTTCCACCCCATTGCATCGCATATTTATAAGATTCCATGTGAATAGTGAAAAGAAATACCATATAGTGTAACAAAACCCATCGCATAAGCTCTGGCCCAATCAGAAAATACCAACACTAAGCACTCGAATTTCATTGGTCGGTTGTAAGCACCCACAAATTTGATAATGGCATATGTTACAAAGAAACGTGATTGTAAGTTGTCAATGGGGGCACGTGCGAGCTGGGAATCATGTCTGGTCACTTGACCTATGACGTAACTGACCATCTCCAACTGGGCGCGAACATTAAACCCCATTCAATAAACCATGGTGATGCTACAAGGCATATAATCTCACCTGTGCTTTTGTTAGGCCTTCCGGGGGATTAGTATTTCATATTATATCAGTCATAATTATCCTTGTTGTAAATGATATTACTCTTGATTCTCTCAACTCTGCCGATGCGATGAGAAGTGACTTGTTAAATTAATTGAGTGATAGGAATTATCATGTCCCCCAGAAAATCGTCGAATTTATGGAACTACAATTTTATAGCCCAGATTTCAGGATGATTTATGTGAAATTATATTATGATATAATATCGTTTTGTCTTAGTCGTAAATAGCAAACATGAACAGAACATTTATTGAAGTTGCTGAGAAAATAAAGTGTCCAGGATATACTCAAAACATGTCACGAAACAAATTACGAAATTGGAGTGAAATGTGATACGTGTTTCAGTAGATTCTAACAAATTCTATCTCAGTTTCAAGATGCCCTGTCAGATCTGGCACCATAAAACCAACATTTGTACGTTTTATTTTTGTACCATTAAATTATTAGATCTGACACATGAGCTATTACTATGAGGTTGTTGTCGTCAGATGTCGACTTTCAATAGGAGTTTTCACACTTTTTTTAATTTTTATCTGCGTAGAAAAAAATTCCCCTGATCACCTCTTATAAAGAGCGTCAATGCTTGCGTCACCTCTTATAAAGAGCGTCTA
This sequence comes from Siphonodentalium dalli, assembly GCA_032622095.1. Lineage (NCBI taxonomy): Eukaryota > Metazoa > Mollusca > Scaphopoda > Gadilida > Siphonodentaliidae > Siphonodentalium > Siphonodentalium dalli. The sequence goes on along the minus strand of CP136068.1, from coordinate 153,293,308 downwards.
TGCTTCCGCCGCCTCTTATTTATAGCTTCCGTCGCCTCTTATAAAGAGCGTCCATGCTTCCGTTAAGAAGCACTAGAAAATAAAGAGCGTTCTCAGTTATGATATTTTGTGATACTATTCTAGATATGTTTAATCTTCCAACCAAGATATACATGGTACGAAGAAAAGAAAAAACAAACAAACCTGAATGACAATAAACAATACCTATCCTTAGCCACGCGCGGAGAAGTGGAGTCTCGATTCTTATTGTTGCTTTGGGGGGGGGGGGGGTAGTGGAGTAGACCAAATTATTGGCACTGGCTAAATTTGACAATTTGATTAGTCTTTTCCCGCTTATATAGGGACCCACTTGTCGGCGCATGGCACAGGATTTAACAAACTAGTATATAGAACTGTATGATATGGCAGATTGACAGGTTGCCAGCCTGGTCCGTCCGTTGGCTAACCAGGAGAGGTTCCAACGGTCTGTTGAATGTATTTAAGGAAACGACAAGTTCTTTTCATGACTGATGGTCTAGAATTTTTTTTAATTGTTCTCAGTTTCAATAAAGAATATAGTGATTTATTAAAAATTGGAAATAGAGCCTCGCGTTCTGTGTCAAATGTAATTCGACGTATAACTTACTGATGGTTTTGGTGATGCCCATATGATACGAATGGTGGTGATTGCTTTTTTTTTGTCATTTTTCTTTTGCTTGGGTGGGAGGGGGGGGGGTAAAAAATCCGAGCACATATGAGGAGGTGAGAGTGTGGTCTTATGACTACATTTAGACAGCCAGTATAGATTGTTTCTCATCGTAACATTACTAAATATCCGGCATTTGTCAGTTTAGGTCAATCCGTACATAAAACTCATGGACACATTGCAATTTATTTCGTGATTCTAGGGGGTGGGTGTCGAAAAATGGTCGGCAAAAACGTGTTAAAATGGAAACTAAATCAGTCATATGTCCCAAAAATGGCCAAAGGTAAAACATATCATACGTGTCTGTAATATGTCCCCACCTACCAAAGACAAACCGTATACTATATCTATATCGCGAACATCTTTACGGAATAGAGGGAAGCAAAAACAAATTATGAATTTTTCGAATGAGTTCTGCAATCGATGGACTAATTCGTGATGTTTTATTTTATATATATTTTGGCATTACGATGTATATTATTATTTATGTATAAGGGCCACCACATTCATCTCTATTATGTCATCTTGTTAGAAATAGAATAATAAATCTTGAAGCTTGGTTCCAGAGGCTCAAGAGACGACTTGAAATTACACCATTGCACTCTTCTCGGCGAATACAAATGCACCACAAAAGGTAGACAAGCCTTCGAAGTTGACATCACGCGTGCTGACGCACACACGTTCACACCGATCTGTGATGACCCCATGTCAAGGCGATGTTGGGCCACTCTTGGTGTGTCGAACCATGGGCGTCGTGTTAATTTAAGGATGTAAAAATCTTATTAGAAGTGTTCCTATACATGTGGTAATTTCTTATGACATTTATCCGTAAAAATAATCGAATCTCTCAATCCGGTAAAAGGTCAATGCTGATGCCAACGCCTAAAGTCGCCATTTTGCATGCATAACCGGACAACATAGGAATAATGGGAATGTTTTTTATTATTAAATAAAGTACTTGAAACAGACCACAGTTACACCGAGTTTTTGATAAAAACAAAAATAACAGCATAATTAAATTAAAAAAAAACCCTGAATTATACACACCCAGATAGTTAAAGATATATACCCATCCGATTTAAAACCCCTATTTTAATTTAAGGAGATGAATCCACCTTTCGAAGTTCAGAGCTGTTAGATTCGATTTTTGAATTCTGTATTTTCTACACTTCGATTTCCATATATGGTTATGCCTGGTTCAAACTGGAATTCTCCAACACGTGGCATCACAAATATAAAACATCATCTTCCACGTGTGATCGGTCTACTATATCTGAGCTTTGAAATTGGGTTCCTGATAACCTCTTATAAAGAGCGTCAGTGCTTGCGTCACCTCTTATAAAGAGCGTCGATGCTTCCGCCGCCTCTTATTTATAGCTTCCGTCGCCTCTTATAAAGAGCGTCTATGCTTCCGCCGCCTCTTATTTATAGCGTCCGTCGCCTCTTATAAAGAGCGTCTATGCTTCCACCGCCTCTTATTTATAGCTTCCGTCGCCTCTTATAAAGAGCGTCCATGCTTCCGTTAAGAAGCACTAGAAAATAAAGAGCGTTCTCAATTATGAGATTTTGTGATACTATTCGCCGTATAACTTACTGATGGTTTTTGTGATGCCCATATGATACGAATGGTGGTGATTGCTTTTTTTGCTCATTTTTCTTTTGCTTGGGTGGGGGGGGGGGGGTAAAAAATCCGAGCACATATGAGGAGGTGAGAGTGTGGTCAAGAGGACCCAAACATTTTTTTCCGCAGCTCCAGATTGTTCAACTACTTTTGGACTTATGACTACATTTAGACAGCCAGTATAGATTGTTTCTCATCGTAACATTACTAAATATCCGGCATTTGTCAGTTTAGGTCAATCCGTACATAAAACTCATGGACACATTGCAATTTATTTCGTGATTCTAGGGGGTGGGTGTCGAAAAATGGTCGGCAAAAACGTGTTAAAATGAAAACAAAATCAGTCATATATGTCCCAAAAATGGCCAAGGTAAAAAATATCATATGTGTCTGTAATATGTCCCCACCTACCAAAGACAAACCGTATACTATATCTATATCGCGAACATCTTTACGGAATAGAGGGAAGCCAACAAAATTTGGAATGAGTTCTGCAATCGATGGACTAATTCGTGATGTTTTATTTTATATATTTTTTGGCATTACGATGTATATTATTATTTATGTATAAGGACCACCACATTCATCTCTATTATGTCATCTTGTTAGAATAGAATAATAAATCTTGAAGCTTTGTTCCAGAGGCTCAAGAGACGACTTGAAATTACACCATTGCACTCTTCTCGGCGAATACAAATGCACCACAAAAGGTAGACAAACCTTCGAAGTTGACATCACGCGTGCTGACGCACACGTTCACACCGATCTGTGATGACCCCATGTCAAGGCGATGTTGGGCCACTCTTGGTTTGCCGAACCATGGGCGTCGTGTTAATTTAAGGATGTAAAAATCTTATTAGAAGTGTTCCTATACAAGTGGTAATTTCTTATGACATTTATCCGTAAAAATAATCGAATCTCTCAATCCGGTAAAAGGTAAATGCTGATACCTACGCCTTAAGTCGCCATTTTGCATGCATAACTGGACAACATAGGAATAATGGGAATGTTTTTTATTATTAAATAAAGTACTTGAAACAGACCACGGTTACACCGAGTTTTTGATAAAAACAAAAATAACAGCATAATTAAATTTAAAAAAAACCCTGAATTATACACACCCAGATAGTTAAAGATATATACCCATCCGATTTAAAACCCCTATTTTAATTTAAGGAGATGAATCCACCTTTCGAAGGTCAGAGCTGTTAGATTCTATTTTTGAATTCTGTATTTTCTACACTTCGATTTCCATATATGGTTATGCCTGGTTCACACTGGAATTCTCCAACACGTGGCATCACAAATATAAAACATCATCTTCCACGTGTGATCGGTCTACTATATCTGAGCTTTGGAATTGGGTTCCTTGACTCAATTCAGATATTTTCACCTCCGTATACGTAGAAATAACAATATGGTGTGTTTAATCGGACCAGGCATCTTTAAAAATATTGTTTTATTTACAAATTGTTTGTTAAAAGTACATTAAACTTTGTGGCTTTTTAGTTTTCTGACTCTCATTTTTCAATTCCAACCACAAATCATTGTCAATGGGATTCAAGTTGAAGAATATCGCCACATATTACTTATTATTTAATAAACTCGAAAAACAAGTGTCTATTTGTTACACACATTATGATGGGGCAATGGGAGCAAAGAAATGGTGCTACCAAAACAACCTCGAATTAGGCTAGAGTAAACAGGCACCCACCCGATTTGATTCCAAATTAAAAACAAATCGGGAGAAATATTTCCGCTCATCGGGTAGATGAACAATATCATTCATATCACACAGGCAAAAAATCTACCAAGATACCCTGAGACATCCTAGATATATTTGACGAGAACTAGTAAAAACAAAAGCTCATAATTAAAAACGCTCTTTAAAATGTTCCGGTTTGTTCAACGAAATAATGAACGCTGTTAATCAGAGCTGACATTTAAACATTGCGCATCCGAAAAAAATCGAAACGTTGTAAAATTGTCTCTGTCGAAAGTTAATATCTGAGAATCAAAATTTGCCACAAATGGCCCCATGGGATGGATGTGATTATTTTCGCGTATACATTTTATTTGATTGTGTCAAATCGGATGGGGTATATTTATTTATTAACGGAAACGAAAAAACTTAAGAATTTCTTCATTTTTATTGTCGGGGAAAGACTCGACTTGTCTCGAAATTAAACAGAAAGTAACCATTAAAACATCTTACCAAAAAGTGTCACTTTCCCGTCTTTCGTCGTATTGTTTTTACTTTCCTTCTCCATTTTTAATTGGTTGTTTTTGTTTTGCTTGTTGTGAATTTTAAATTTACTATTTTATTGTGATTTCGGCCATTATCACGTGACAAAGGGTGATAATACGCCCTTCGGGGGTTTACATGAGAATTGTAAGGAACGGACACACGACACCACATCGAGACGCAAATATCACGTGATATGGGGTGATAATACGCCCTTCGATTGTTTACATACGAATTGTAAGGATCGGACACACGACACCATATCGAGGGGCAACTATCATGTATGATGGTGTCCTAATCCACCCTTCGAGGGTTTACGTGAGAATTGAAAGTTTCCGACACGTGATCTCACATGGAGGCGCGCATATCACCTGACATATAGGGTGATAATCCACCCTCCGAGAGTTGACATGGGAATTGTTGCTAAAATCCACAACATCCGTCTACAAATATGTGATCGACTCACCGCCCGAAGTGGTAATGGACTCCCCATCGCCACGGATAGACGCGGACATCTCCTATTTCAACCCGAAGACGCCGGATTACACCGAACCGGAGTCTTCACCTGCCTCTCCTACAGCAAACGAAGCACCAACATCCGACCCCGAAGATACATCCGACTCCGACGACACTTCCGACTCCGACTCCGAAGACACATCTGACTCCAACCCCGAAGACACTTCTGACTCCAACCCCGACGACACATCTGATTCCGACTCTGACTACGACCCCGAATCCGACGACACATCCGACTCCGAAAAAGAAGAAAGACAAAAGAACTTAATGGAAATTGTAGCGAGAGCACAAGAAGCAGTAAGAAAATCCGAATTAGTACAAGCCGAAACCGAAAAGATCATGAATCGCCCGACTCCAAGTTTGCAAACATCACCATCCGAACCACCGCCAAAAAAGAGAAAGAGAAATAGAAAGAAACAAAACAACCGCCGCTAAGACTCCTCCACCACGCTTTCGCCGCCTTGCCTCCAACCACAACACCTACGACAGCCAACATGTTCGATTTTCATCGGGAAAAAACAAGGAAGGGTGAAGGGACTTGCACACTGCAGTCCGACCACCCTACCCGGCCTTCGGTCGGAAACGACTCAACAACAAATATGTGTAAAGATTACTTCGTGACATATATCCGCAAAAATGGTCAACTATATATGGGATGACTACACATATTCATGTCAGATCTACATGTAAATCGAACTACATGCGTCAGTCACTCTTACTGCAAATTTACTTCCCGTCCATTTTTATTATAAATTCATAGTATCAACATCACTCGAATACGCGCAGATTTAATCATAGCATATATCCGCAAAAATAGTCAACTATATTTTTTGAAAATGCTTGAATTAAAAAATTCGCGTTTTGCAAATTAGATTTGAACTTACTATATATAACAATGCATAAGTGTTTTGTGCAGGAGCGCGATACTATCAACAAATACACAAAATGACAATATTCAGTGGCACAGGAATTATATACCCTTAAAAAAACTTCAACTTCAAAAATTCAACACATGGCGAAGGACATTGACATCGGTGGTATCCGTGCGTCCCTTCGTTCGTAAAAAAATTATTCAGCACATATACAACTTGTATAAGTTTGAATCCAAATACTATCTCCACTCACAGGTCAGCAGATACAAAATTGGGGTAAATTTTGTTCAGGGGACCTGTGTCTCACACAAGGAGAATAAAACAATGAACTATAGGATTGTCGAATACATCGGAGTGTTTCACATCACTTTAAGGCTCTGTACCTCAGTCACCACAGGTCGGATTTCAAAGATCTTAGGTATGCCTAGGAACCACCACGAGGAAGGGTTTTCACACAACATATAGACTTTGCCATTTCAGAGAACACACCGTCTGAACTATATGCACAAATGTAAATATTTACCCTTCTTTTTTCGTGACGAATTATTGGGTGATAAACATAAGGCAATGTTTCCGCCAACAATATTCACAGCATCTACATCGATTATAACAATTAATGGGGCTGTGTTCTACCTGTTTGGATATCAAGTTTATGAAAATAACTATTTTGGGCAAAAGTATTTGCTACTTAAATTTCTCTGGACACCCCAGCGGAGTGTTTCACATCACTTTAAGGCTCTGTATCTCAGTCAGGTCGGATTTCAATGATCTTAGGTATATGCCCAAGAACCATTCCGGGGAAGGGTTTTCACACAACAATTTTCACCCGGTATATGTATCGAACAAGATAACGGTAGCAGTGTGTGAACTGTATAGCAGTTCAAGCTCCAGAACTGTTTGCTCATAAATTTCATTTAATAAATTCAGCCGATTGTTCATTGTTTTTTGGTCCCAGTCGGAACGTGAAAAAAACAAACAATTATACTGTTGGGGATGCCCCATCCGAATTGACATAAAAAGCTACCACTGGTATATTATCTCTCCAGGGTATAATAAGATGAGCCTATATATAGCATACTATGAGGTTTCGATGGTTAGATATATCGAATTTCAAAGTTGTGTCACGCTAACATAAATTCATCGTGTGTTTTTAAAAATTAATTGTCATTTTTCTAGGATTCTAGACATACATTGATTCGATAACATAAATAATGTTTCCGCCACATATATATGAGGATTCGTTTGACAGTTTTATTGAACATGTCTAACTACCATTCGAATGGAAAGGACAATTGACGTAATTTGTGGATAAGATCATGCATACATGTATAGCTCCGGTAGCTCTTGTAACCAGGTAATTTTTTGCTTTGGAAAACGTATTCAATTTGGTGAAAATAATTCCAAGATATTTGTATTGAGTGACATATTATATAGTGTACGCCCTTTTCGGAATACCATAATTTTTTCATCAGTAATTTCCGTTTGTAATCGGAACAGGCCTAAGACATTGATAGTCTCTACGAAATTCTCTAAATCATTTAGGTAGATCGAAAATAAGAAAGATGACAAGTGTTTGCATGGTAACAAGCGTCCATGCTTTCGTTTCCCAAAGGTTGTATACATACTATTACATAACACATAATTTCGCAATGCCTGTGCCATATTAATGGTTGTCATTGCTATTATTTGTAATTCTTCTATTTGTGAAACATGCATGTTGTTTTTGTCAATATACCGACGTGTGTTATGTGCTTAATTTCGATCCTGTCTGTATTGCCATTTATTCTTCTAAATGTATTTTATTTGGAATAATTCTATCTCTTATAGTTGTGATTTATGATCCACTCTGGAGTAAATAACGGGAGGACAATCGGTGTGAATTTGATAATCTCTGCCGCTTGGTGGACACTCCTATATATAGGACACAGCTCTTCCGTATTCATCTAATATATATATTATTTGGTTGATCTTCGAAATGTTATATACTATGTAATATTTTGTATATAATGTGATTTGTGTATTCTAAAATAAAGTGGGCCTTTAACCGTTTGTGCCCCGAATGAGGAGCATGGTGTAAAATACCACACTGTAAAGGATACGTAATAGTCGCACGTGCAAACAATGGCAACGGTGATTACATAAGAAGGATTCCATAATTCCACAGTGAGATATCAAATATTTCCGAAAGGAAGATTAAACAACAAAACCCCAAGTAAGATGAACGGATGTGGAGAAATGATGGAAAACGATATTAAACATTTTAGCCCGTAGGGAACCCGACCACATACAGAGGGCGATAACCACCCACAGAGCTAATAGTGGAGATGATAACACCATGGATTATACCCCGATTCCTTACACCTATTAATCCCCACAAAGATTCCGAAAACAATACAGAATTGAAAAAAAATAATCAAATTACCAATGTTAATCTTTAGCTTATATATATAGAGTATACTATATAGGCAAAAGAAAACCGAAAAATATTCATTCGGGTGGCAGAAACATAGCTAAAATGCACACTATAGAAATATAATCCAGCACAAAAAGCCACACGGTGGTTTGCGCTCCTTAATACATAAAATAATATTCGCTTTTGAATTTTCCTCGAATTGTTCTATCGAAATAGGTCGATAAATACCATTCTATTATCAATATATGTCCCAAACAGACGCATTCAATTCATACAAATACAAGCTTGAACATTTTGTTTGGGTCCCAAACAAATAACAGCAATGCGCACGACATGGAACAGAAAAGAGCGTCCCAACACCACTCCTTATATGGTAGAAATAAATTTATTTACAGCTGGAAAATTGCTGTTGCCGTGGCAAGTATTTTTTCAGAGCATATATGAAGCCGGTATATCAATATTTCGTGTATTTATCAACCTATCATATAATATACCTACTTTTAAATTACGTAGACACAATTTGGAAGCCCGAATACGCCATGTCCAATCAGATCATCGTCGAGAACGCTCTCTATGATCTTCCGCTTTTACACGACGGAGTCATGGACGCTCTTTATAAGAGACGACCATTGGAATTTTCGCCGGGTTGTCAAAAATTCAAAATGTCTTAAGGATCAGGAACATTACTTGACCTGACCAGAATCACATGTTTACCATCACAATAGGAAACTTGAAATTATTTGCTGCAAAATATCTATTTTTTTTAGAAGCAGAAATATTTTTGGGATATACTCTTATTTGCTGAATGGGTTATAAATTTAGTGGAAGAATATAAAATTTGATAATTATTTGAAAATTTAGTCCGAGCACATATTTACAGTGAATCAGGAACAAGACATTTTGCAGTGAAATGTTCAAGGTAAATTTCTGGTTTTCCTATTCTACAATGCTTTTTCTGCATCTTCTACAAATAGGTAAACTTTTGTGCAATTAATTGTAAATATTATATGGACGCATTTTGTTTTCCAGTTTGATACCAGTTGAGGTCTCCTGACCCTTAAAACTTCCTCTTTTGAAAGTAGATATCTGTTTGTCAAAACCTTCTATTGGTGGAGTGATGGGTCGATCTAATTATTGTCTGACTATATTTTATGTCTGTTTTATTAAAGACCATTTAATTTTCGAGTTTCCGATTATTTTTGTCACAGTGCCTTTATATACGATTTTAATAACAATCTATGCCATACAAATATGATTAAAATACTATAATTCATCACCGTTTGAAACGTCTGTGTCACAGAATATGCCCATAGAGAAATAGAAAACAGCTGAAATCATAGAAAGATTCCCCCGTTATGGCTCCCAGTATGCAACAAAATTCAAACTAAAAATGTATTTTCAATTGAAGGGGAATAACTATATTTTATAAGATATAAAGTTATTCAACATTCACTGAAAATAATGAAACTTGACTCGGATCACAAGTCAATATCTCAACAAAAACAACATGTTCACAATTTGTTACACCGAATAAGTTGATAATACAACGATTTGGAGCTTCCTCTTTCAAATGGTATATAATATGCCATATATTTTATATAAAATTATCTGGGGTTCGAAAATTAAGTGGGCCTTTAAACACAATATCACATACTAAAATATGAGTGTCATCGTTAATTCTTCTCAAAGTAATCAGATGTAATCAACAAGTATTTGACTACTTTCAGTAAGGTATTCTACTTGTATTTGTAATCGAAGTGAATAAAGTATTGGAGTTGTACTGGAATTTAACAAATTAAAAAAGTATTTATATATTTTAGTCTAATACTTTTGGACTTCACTCGCCCGTCCCTGTTTAAGTTAGCTTAATATGTTGGGGCACAGTGCAATCAGGATCCAATAATATCAAGCCGTATTACTTCAGAAGACCAAATGTTCTTAAACTACAGCAGCTCTTTACTTCCCGCAATAATCACACGATGTTGTTGAGTCGTTTCCGACCGAAGGCCGGGTAGGATGGTCCGACTGCAGTTTGCATGTCCCTTCACCCTTTCTTTGTTTATCGATGAAGATCGGTAATTTTGGCTGTTGTAGGTGCTGTTGGGGGCAAGGCGGCGAAAGCGTGGTGGGGGAGTCCTAGCGGCGGTTGTTTTGTGTCTTTCTATTTCTATTTCTCTTTTTTGGCGGTGGTTCGGATGGTGATGTTTGGTAACTTGAAGTCGGACGATTGAAGAGCTTTTCGGTTTCGGTTTGTTGTAACTCGGCTTTTCTTAATGATTCTTGTACTTTCGCTAAAAGTACCATTGTGTGCTTTTGTCTTTCTTTTTCTTCGGAATCGGAGTCGGAATCAGATGTGTCGTCGGAATCAGATGTGTCGTCTGGGTTGGAGTCAGATGTGTCGTTGGTGTCGGAGTCAGATGTGTCTTCGGAGTCGGATGTTGGTGCTTCGTTTGCTGTAGGAGAGCCAGGTGAAGACTCCGGTTCGGTGTATTCCGGCATCTTCGGATTGAAAAGGGATGTGTCCGCGTCTATCCGTGGCGATGGAGAGTCCATTACCACTTCGGGCGGTGCATCGATCTCGGCTATGCGGGAGGTGTCGCCCTGTGTGGTATCAGTCAATTTCCTCTTTTTCCACGCAGCCAATCTCTCTGTGTCTCTCTTTTTCCTGGATGGAGTCTTTTTCTTTCGCATCTTCCTGGCTGGTTTGGTAGTTTCCAGTCCTCTCCCGGTAGTGAGACCTGATAAGGGCTTTGCCGGGCAGGACTGGAAGTCCAAAACCAACTGGTATCCGCCTTTGTGTGCATGGAGTGACCAGCTCACACAAGGCGCGACATGCATAGAGTCCAGCATTGTTGTGATAGCATTCGGGATTATCGGTGGTCATCCTGAGAGTTGGCGATCCTAACTCTATGGTGGTCCGACCGAGAATCATAATCACACGATCAGAAACCTTTCACTATTTATAAAGAAAGCCCTATAAATTGTTTTGCACTCCTGAGGCTATTATTAATGCACCACGATATATAAATATATTATATGAAAAATCTAAAATCGTCGTGTTAAAAGACAGTTGACTCCCACAACACCCCGACCCACTTACTTTAAACACCACATCTGATAGTTATACCCTCAATCAATATACCAAGTACATGTAGTACACTAATAACTCCAACCTATATTGTGTGTATTGTGTTTAATTTGTGTATGTATATTATGTCACCTCACATTTATCTTATGTATATATTATGTACACAGTTTGAAATTGAATCGCCTGTTATGTCAAATGCGACGAAAGGCGTAATAAACATCTGAATCTGAATCTGAATCTGCGTTTGATCCTTATTACCGAAAGTATGTCAGGATTCTTGTACATTCTATAAGCTTTTAAGTTGCCAAAGGTAAGTTGTGAATATCAATCATAAATGACTGCGAGTTGCAGCATTGTTATTATTGTGACAAAACATCGTGAAAAGTGTGTGATTTATAAGTGAAAATACTACAAATTCAGACTTCTAATTTCAAAAGTAAGAATATTTTTGTCTGGATTCTTCCAAAAATTTTACAATGATCAAGTTACAGTTGGAAAATTACAAATAAACGGGCATTGTAGATAGATTTTTAATATATAATTTAAACAATCAGCCGGCTAACAAGTCTATAGAGTAGCTGGAGTAAAGTGAAAACTTTGGAGTTGCACGTTGTTGGGTCGTTTCCGGCCGAAGGCCGGGTAGGATGGTCGGACTGCAGTTTGCAGTTGCACGTTGTTGTGTAGTTTCCGGCCGCATGCCGGGTAGGATGGTCGGAACGCATTGTGCAATTCCCTTCACCCTTTCTTGATATATTCGATGAAGATCAATTTTTGAGGCTTGTTGATGCTGTTCAGATGCGGAGGCTGACCGGAGGCAAGCAGTTGCACGTTGTTGAGTCGTTTCCGGCCGAAGGCCGGGTAGGGTGGTCGGACTGCAGTGTGCAAGTCCCTTCACCCTTCCTTGTTTTTTTCCGATGAAAATCGAACATGTTGGCTGTCGTAGGTGTTGTGGTTGGAGGCAAGGCGGCGAAAGCGTGGTGGAGGAGTCTTAGCGGCGGTTGTTTTGTTTCTTTTTATTTCTCTTTCTCTTTTTTGGCGGTGGTTCGGATGGTGATGTTTGCAAACTTGGAGTCGGACGATTCATGATCTTTTCGGTTTCGGCTTGCATTAAATCGGCTTTTCTTACTGCTTCTTGTGCGCTCGCTACAATTTCCATTAAGTTCTTTTGTCTTTCTTCTCTTTCGGAGTCGGATGTGTCGTCGGATTCGGGGTCGCAGTCAGAGTCGGAATCAGATGTGTCGTCGGGGTTGGAGTCAGATGTGTCTTCGGGGTTGGAGTCAGATGTGTCTTCGGAGTCGGAGTCGGAAATGTCTTCGGAGTCGGATGTATCTTCGGTGTCGGATGTTGGTGCTTCGTTTGCTGTAGGAGAGGCAGGTGAAGACTCCGGTTCGGTGTAATCCGGCGTCTTCGGGTTGAAGAAGGAGATGTCCGCGTCTATCCGTGGCGATGGGGAGTCCATTACCACTTCGGGCGGTGAATCGATCTCGGCTGCGCGGGAGGTGTCGCCTGGTGTGGCACCAGTCGATTTCCTCTTTTTCCACGCAGCCAATCTCTCTGTGTCTCTCTTTTTCCTGGATGGAGTCTTTTTCTTTCGCTTCTTCCTAGCTGGTTTGGTAGTTTCCAGACCTCTCCCGGTAGAGAGCCCTGATAAGGGATTTACCGGGCAGGACTGGAAGTCCAAAACCAACTGGTATCCGCCTTTGTGTGCATGGAGTGACCAGCTCACACAAGGCGCGACATGCATGGAGTCCAGCATTGTTGTGATAGCATTCGGGATTTTCGGTGGCGTAGTCATCCTGAGAGGTGGCGATCCTAACTCTCTGATGCACTTTGCAGTTGCAGTTGCACGACCAAGCAAGAGTCTCTATTATACAACACTCTCCCTAATGACGAAGACGACATTCTTTTCCTTTGCACACTCCTCCACGTGACTATTATGTTCTCAATCTGGTTCATGTCCCCCGACAGTGAATGGAGGAAGGATTAGTAACTTAGTATGGATAAGTATATCTCACCGGGGGGCAGCTCGTGGCATATATTTAGAATATTCACACTCTCCTACATCCAATAAAATGAACATGGGAAGGATTTAGATGGTGTGAATCTTCACCAGTGTGGTCAGCATTACTGGCCGATGGGAGTTGAGGGGATTACACTGATACATCTAGAACCCCGCTGGGTACGAATCTATCGCTGCGGGAGTTTCGCACCGTAACGTAACCATGCTGCACCGGATAACGTTACGAACATGTCCTTCCTGACTATTCAACCAGAGTATGTACACTTTGTACCAAAGAACTAGGCGATGAGTATCACGTTATCATGAAGTGTACACAATTAAATGAACTCAGATCGACCTATTTGAAACCATATTTCTATAGAAGACCGAATGCACACAAACTCTCAGAACTCTTCAAGACTAGAAATAGAAAGACAATTAGGAATCTGTCAACTTGCATAAGGAAAGTCCATGATATTTTCGGCAAGTCCACTTGAGGCTATAACACTCATATTCCATGAACCCACCCCTATTGTCAAAAGACCTATATACATCCCTGACTACAAAGTCCCCGCACACAGTACCTGAAATCATCACCCGAACGGACGCTTATCAAAAATATAATAATACACTGATGTATTCCTCGTGTGAAATTTATTGTTATTATATGTCATATTTGAATATCTTGATGTCATAAATAATGTTTCTGTAATATCCACATATCGATTAACAGAATAAATTGAATCTGAATCTTCCTCCTCCAGGAGTTAAAGATGGCCGGAACACATCACCATCATATATATACGACGAATCAACAGGAACACGACATGGGAGTGATAGTTTGACGGCAGGATGGCATCGCAGATAACTGAATAATGTAATAGTGTATAAATGTTCCATGAGATGAGTGACCATGTATATATAAGTTGATAAATACCCCCCTCCCTTACGGTCGAAAGTCTTAGAAGAGCTACTTCTGTTATTTGAATAAGTTAAGTTTGCACCAATTGCAAGTACATAATATAAAGAGATCAATCAGGGACTTGGATAGAGGATCTCCGATGGGGAGGAGGGAGTGTTCAATTGGAATATCCAACTGCACGTTCCCCTTGAATCGGACCAAAGTTTCCATTTCCAGCACGCCCCCTTTGGGTTTTGATTTTGGATGGTAATATATCCTGAATGAATCAGTATTTTTGTGATCACTATACAACCAGAGTGGGGAACATAATCCACTGGGTCGACCATGGTTCTGCATGAGGAAATTTTCATATAAAGTATTGCGCAGCTTTCAAAACTAAGTTGTATTTCAAAATTCGACAAGTTAACTTTAAAACTCTCGGCGTTACAAAATCATTTGTTTAGGTTAGGAACTTATGTTATCATGAATATACTATATATATATATATAAACATATTAAGTCCGTTGTATCAAGCTTTCCAAAAATATTGTTTTTTTCTTCACCTTTAGTAAGGTTGGGACATTGGTCATACGCTAGCTGTGCTTGTAAAGGAGAATAGCAGAGTTCAAGGCCGATAATGTGAGTGACTATATATACCTCTGCCTGGGGAAGTGGAATTAATTAATGATGCAAATTGTCAAATCATTTCAGAGATATACTTCCGGGGTAGTGCATGGGTACCTCATCTGGAACTGGGACCGGATATTGAGCTGAAGTCGTGCTAACCAGGAAGGAAACAGTGCATGTATATACTGGGGTCTGTCATATTTATTCTTTATCGCGGCAATGAAATTATTATGTTTATGTCGGTTTTAGGCTATTTTGGGTTTTTGGCGGACCAACATATCCTCCCGAAAATAGGTTCATAGATTCGTATTGGAATATTTTGAATTTGAAACAAGCCGATAGTGGACTTATATCCGTTATTCCATTTTATGGTGCGGGCCTCAATGAAAACACATTTTAAAGAGCGTTCATCTGGTAAGTCATTATTTGGTTTATTCTTGTTATTTTCCGCCCATATTGAGCTTATAATAAGTTATTATGAGTCAATAATGGCACTAAAACATTCACATTTTTCAGTTCGTTATGCACGGACTCAAAATGAGGTGATTTTACGCCGATTATGCACCTAAACAAATCTATTATAAGCCGATAACGTGCTGCTTTTCGGAGCGAACAGGCTACGACACACATTTGAAGATATTTTACAATACGAATAACCCCATTCACATCATCTTGCAAAAATGAATAACGAAGTCCAGTTGCCAATACATTTTATTATCCTTGGCTAAAAGAAAGATGCTATATATCAAGAACACATATAGGTATCTTATCGCAATACCTATGTTATTATATGGATCAATAAAGTCTATAAATTCAATTGAACTGGTAACCTCTCATCCTCGATGGTGTGACCACAATCCTCTCCGCACACTTCACAAACAATCGCTACTTTTGCCGATTGGGCCATTTTATTATATCGATAAATATTTCCACCTGGTAGCACCTTGAACTCACGTATTGACGGGTTTCAACTATCGCAGTTCAAACGCCACCAGCAAACAGGTATAATCAGTTCACACTTCAACAACAAGTGGGTAGAATATTAACGAGCTTCTGGAAGAATTGCCTGAAAATGTGTTAGGCAAATTTACCAATGTCTGAACGCAGCCTTATGTGTTACATTTTGTCGCGGTGGAGTAGTATTTCGGGGGGGGGGGGGGTAACCCCTGGATGGTCGAATAGACCGATAAATCTATTCATTCATCCCGCGTTTGATTTAGAATCAAAATGAAGAAAAACATAAATTAAGGAATAAGCAATAATTTTTACGTAAATTTTTCATGTCTTCCTTTTCTTCTATTGTTTGGGAGATTTCTCTGAAGAAGAAGTTCGCGTGATGTTATCTGCTGATGACATATATTCTCGGAGCATGACATTGATGACTTTGCTCCTTCTGTGAGTCTCTATTGCGTGTAACTTGTAACGTGTATTCAATTATTAACGTGGTATTTCTAGTGTTAAGCACAAGACAGAATACTAATGATATCTATGCCGCTAAACCTACACGTTTATAGATATCTGCCAACGTCTATCGAAATGTGTAAATAATAGAGCATGCGGCCACAATGCGACCAGCGGTACGCTTAATTGACTTCAATCAAATTACGATTTTTTTCTCTGATTCGGTTATCAGAATATTGGATTATTCCTCTTCGCTAAAACTGTCGTCTGCTACACGTTGCGTGGAAACAAAACTTCTAAACTGTTTGACCGTGTACGTATATAGAGGAAATTATCACGTGAGACAGTTGACCTCTGTTGGCAATGCCAGCACACGTTACAAGTCAATCGTACATTTGGCTGTACCTGGCTACTACTGCCCACCTGGGTGAATTCTCAAGGGATTTGGTTTGTTTAATTTCTTTGAAATAGTCATCAAATTACCGCATGCACGTTGTCGCTGATTTCGGGTTCTTTGTGAAGATTAAGAGTTGTCATGTGATCTTGGATTTCTCAGCCTCATGGGTATGACTCTGTTGTAGGTTTACAGTGAAATATGGGGGTTCTACGTGGAGCGATGTTCAAAGATGTAATTATGTGGCAACAGTATCTGGTTACCTTTCCTGTGCGTGTATTACAAATGATCCATAACCGTACGGGCGCCCGAATATTTGGGGGGGGGGGGGGTGCTGAGACATTTTGCTGGAGATTTTTTTTACATGATATATTCATGGGTGTAACATATAGTTTTTGTAGAAAATACCTTGTATAGAAACATAAATATTTCAACATAGATTTAATGAACTGTAACTTGCAATACTTACCCCTTGAAGTACCATTCAATTTGCTCGAAAATTGTCAAAATGTGACCGAAAATATCTCTATTTTGCTAGAAAATTGCTCGATTTGAGAGCTTTCAAAACGTTCCGGTGCCTGCAGCCCCCCTCCCCGGTCCGTACGGCTATGTATAAATCCGCGATTATCTTGATTAGAACCAGGTTCGTCATCGCGGGCTGTTGACATTGGCCTATTGCATCATGATATTTGCAAACTGAACCACTGGGGGCCCGATACTACAGGAGAACTAACAATTAACCGTACAAGATGGCAACATTTTCTAAATATGCTCCGAGATATTCTGAATTCCAGAATAAATCGACTATTCACAATCACTTCGCGATATCTCCCATGTAAATTCGAGCTGTACATATCGTGTACATAAAATTACCTCCCTTCTATCATTCTTTTGTATATACACTATTTTCTCAATATCCTGTAATGTGTTTTTTATGGATAAGAGAATAAAGCATATATATGATTTCAAAGATCTGATTTGGTACCAAACTATTAAGAATGACCTGAGCCCCAATGTTCCGCTCATGAGGCAAGGGAAATTACAAACTGGCTTACAAACTGGGCCAAAATAGAGCATTATCAAAAGAGAAGGTTGCTCCCAGTTTCAATATTCACCCAATATTTGTTCTTTTGTAGCATAATATCATGGGGTTGGTCCGGCTTTTACATTCTGAGAGAAAAACAGACGCTCTTTATTTTTACCATATATATACCGGGAATAAAATCAGATAGGACAGTGGCAGTAAGACAGTCTAGCCTGACTATGCCACCCCCTCGAATATACAATACAATATATGTAAAATCTATTATGCATTAATATGTGTATATAGAAATAAAATATCCTATCCTATCAGAAGGAATTCTCTTTATTGTTCCATCATGTCAACTTTAGCCAAAATGTCAACATTTGAACATGTTATGCCCAGCACAATATTAGTTAAACATTTTACACGACATATAAATATATACGAGAGTCATTCTGATTAAACAAATGAGGCAGTAAGTGTCAGGCGACGAAGTAGTTTATGTGACACAATCAAGCCACACAATTTACTGTTCATAATATCAGGGTTTTTATTTTTTTTAAGATGTTTTTTTTAGTTTCTCCTCTAATTATATCTATACTAGCCGATGAGCCCGACGTTGTTCGGGCTATTCAAAAACCAAATTTCAAGTCGACAGCTCCACCCGTTTCCGAGATCTGGTCTGCGCATGCGCGATGCTGGCGTCGCACGGGCTCGGCGACCCGATAAAATTCGTATCCGGGGCAAGATACATTCACATACCAAATTTCAAGTCGATAGCTCCACCCGTTTCCGAGATGTCGTCTGCGCATGCGCGAAGCTGGCGTCGCACGGGCTCGGCGACCCGATAAAATTCGTATCCGGGGCAAGATACATTCACATAGCAAATTTCAAGTCGATAGCTCCACCCGTTTCCGAGATCTCGTCTGCGCATGCGCGAAGCGGGCGCCACACGGGCTCGCCAATACGACAACGTCCACCGCCTGGTCAAACTACACACACGTACCAAGTTTCGTCCCGATCGGTCGAGAATCGTAGATTTGTATAAATGACAAACAAACAAACAGACAAACAGACAGACAAACAGACAGAGGTCTTCAAAATATATATGAGACTAGCCGATGAGCCCGACGTTGTCCGGGCTATTCAAAAACCAAATTTCAAGTCGATAGCTCCACCCGTTTCCGAGATCTGGTCTGCGCATGCGCGAAGCTGGCGTCACACGGGCTGGGCGACCCGATAACATTCGTATCCGGGGCAAGATACATTCACATACCAAATTTCAAGTCGATAGCTCCACCCGTTTCCGAGATCTCGTCTGCGCATGCGCGAAGCTGGCGTCGCACGAGCTCGGCGACCCGATAAAATTCGCATCCGGGGCAAGATACATTCACATACCAAATTTCAAGTCGATAGCTCCACCCGTTTCCGAGATCTCGTCTGCGCATGCGCGAAGCGGGCGCCACACGGGCTCGCCAATACGACAACGTCCACCGCCTGGTCAAACTACACACACGTACCAAGTTTGGTCCCGATCGGTCGAGAATCGTAGATTTGTATAAATGACAAACATACAGACAAACATACAGACAGACAGACAAACAAACAGACAGAGGTCTTCAAAATATATATGAGATGTAATAATGTCCGAATTGGTGTGGAGATTAAACCACATTCGCTCGATGACACGCATGGTTTTCATTGACCATATATAGCCGATCATTTTTTCGGATATATGTCACGAGCTAATCGGTACACATGTTTGCGTGCGGATGCTGTTGATTTTAGTGATCGTGAATTTTTAATCCAAATAACGGACACTAAATAGAATGTTCCCTCACACGAATTGTGCCCTGACAACGCCTCAAATGAGATAAGTTCGGCTCAATGTGCTATCGTGTATCTGATTCATACATGTACAATTCACATGTAAACTCTATTAAATAGTGGATTATCACCACATGTCACGTGATATTCTCATTCCGGTGTGCTATTGTGTGTCCGATCCTCAGAATTCTCATGTAAACTATATTGAAGCGTGGATTTTCACCCCGTGGATAATCAACCATATGTCACGTGATATTATTGCTTCTGTGTGCTATCGTGTGTCCGATGCATCATCGAATATCGATCATGTACATCATCGAAGGGTGAATTTTCACTCTATATGTCACGTGATATGCGCGCCTCTGTGTGAAGTCGCGTGTCTGGTTGTTATAATTCTAAGGTAAACTTTGCAACCTATTTTTTTCGAGCTTTAATATTCAGCTACAGTTAATTCAGGCATGAGATATCAAAAACTATAATAATGTAATTCTTGTTTCGATATATAGGTGAATGAGACATCTCAACCTCTTTTACTCTTTAAGTAATAAAACATTTTGCCTGTGAAGCAATATTTTGTAGTATCCTTATAATAGTGGGAACACCAAGATCCAATGATTCAGGGATCATGCCACGGCATGGGATGGGTGGCTGGGAGGGGGGATCTGGTCAAATTTTTCAAAATTTGGAAATGTCATGTCTTAAACAACATTTGTTGGAAATGGTGCATAACATATATGTTGAAATTATTCTCATTGTTCCATTTTCAATCCAGTAAATAATTGGGAATTTGTTGTGTTTAGACCAATAGCAGCATCTCCTTCCACTTTCGGTCAAAAATGATAAGTTGGAAATTTAGGAACTTCACGGTAGGGTATCCGATTGGAAATGTCCAGCTGGAGGTACCATTTGGAAATTTCAAACTCCCAAAGGATTTACATGGAAATTTGCCAACCTGGGAGTTTTCTCTGTTGATCTTTTTCAATTGGGGGGGGGGGGGGGTACAGTTGGGAAACTAGCCACGTCTCTGCGACCATGGTATATTGATATGGTCTTTGATTAGAAAGAGATCAATGTATAGTGTTTCCATTTTGTTGACAACAATCCCACCGACGAGAAGTATATTGTGTAATATTTCACAATCAAATAGTCTGGAATTTTGTTGTTGGTGTTGTCAAGTAAATAATGAGTTTGGTGATATGTTCCATGAAGTGATAAAGTTTTTAGAGTGCGTGTTTGGTTACGCCTGTCATCTGCACCGAGAAATTAACCATCGGGATATACCAACCGTATAGAGATAAAGATTAACATCTAAATTAGAATTGATTGGAAACTTACGAGTCTGTGAACTTCTTTCTATCTGATAATGACCATAACAATCGGTGACGTAAAGCACTACAGAACAAACTGTTTACGATGCGCGGGATTGGTACTCAGCGGGGAATTCCCAGATCACCAGATGACATAAGGAGAGTTATGGCTGCTGACAAATTGTAACTATTCAGAGAGTGGGATAAATTACAAAAAGATAAGTTACAGATCGCCTTATTTCAAATCAGACGCCATCAATCAGATAATGATCTCAGATCTAATAAATCAGGTTTTGGAAACAATTTCGCATTTGGCGGGAAGTCAAAAGACTCTCGATTTCAGTAGATAGATGTGCATTCGCGGCGAATGGAAAATATACCGCATGTTAAGAAACAAAAGATATTCGCTTTGTTTTTATTGTATATCAAACGATAGAATTTACAGAAAAGCAACGGGGTGCTAGTTGGTTGCCACGAAAGCTAGGTATACATATTTACCGGTTCAAACTATCATACAGTTTAAATTCTAACTGATAACCGTATATAGTTTAGATGATTGGTGTTTACGATGAATTTATTTTTCTGATGTATATTCCGAGACATATTGGAGAGGCTACATGTATATATCACATTACCTTTTTACGATATTTGACGATTATTTTTTTCATAATTAAAACGGGAAAGACATTTTAATTCCAACGAAAAAGTCGCCTTCACATTGTGAAATTACACCCTCCGTATCGGTTGTGCTAAGATATTTTTTTTTAGGATATTCACGTATGACAACCATTTGTCAGTCCCCAGCACAAGTTTGATATTAAATTGCGCTGACTTGATATTTGTCCAAATCTAATGGTGCTTAATTGGCTTGACTACTTTTACTCCGGGGGCAAATAAACGATATGTCCGTTTGCAAACATGCCCCGTATATATAGTCTCTGCATGTATCTTTTAAAGATTTTGGGCAGGAAATTAATTGCGGCTGAACCGTCGATAAACCACAAATAACGGAAGTGAATTGTCAACCAGGACCCAGGTATTAGCTTATAACTCAATTGACTGACATATCATGAAGTAGCTGTGTCCCCACTTCGGATAATGTTCACTAGGTCATCACATCCGTCCAGCGAAGTGCATTCATTGTTGATAACATGGCAGATATCCGCCAATAATAATCGGCTCTGATCAATGAAAGTCAGACGTCAAAATTGGTGTGGGTTGTAAGTTGGTATTTTGTTCCGATTATTGACGTTTTAAACCGATTACTTTTGTAACAATATCCATTCTATTGGCAATGTTCACAAAAAGGCAATTAATTCCAAGTTCCTTCCCAACACTGATGGTCATATAAGGAGTACTTTTCTATTATTTACACTCATAAGATGCGTGCACACACATTGAATAAAACCCCAACTCGGGTGTTGAATAACTGACTTAACAGCATTTGACGTCACACCCAGATTTCAACTTGTTTCCAATCTTGAAACGGACATAATATCGTGAACAATAAGCGCTCATTAAATTTGCTAATTGAGTGCTCATATATATAAGAAATGTATATTAACTATTTTTGCGTTCCACAACACAACATTGTCTCTCTTAATACATTTGACATGATTTATATTACAAACTGAATCATTCTATTCCTCTTGAGACAAATGTTCAATTCATTGTATTTAGGATAATAATACTTTATTTGCCCGAAGTTGGGTGAATATTTACTTTGTTATTATACTAGGGGACGGCAGGAAGGCAGCCTTCTTGGTTATGCTGTTCCCGATAACTCATTGTTGTCAAATTATGTTTTCATTGTTGTGTACATGTATCGAGTTATAACTTATAAACATATATTCATAGTCATAGCCATAGCTAGTATTCATGGATACAAGTTTGTCTGACATTTATCTGTTGAATGCTTGCCACACAATACTTATATCAGACCAACGTTCATCCTTACTTCACAGAGTTGATCTAAATCAACATTTATTTCTTAAATGTAGACCAATGCACTGTGGCTTTACTATGGTCATGCTTGACCAATGTGACTAAATGGAAAGAACGAAAAATATGGCATCTAGCTCAAACATTAATCTCGATGCAGCCTACTTCCATGAGAAATGCATATATGCTCAATGGAAGCACCGAAATCACCAGCCAATTCCTAAATATAGACCAAGGCACTAAAGTTTCCTTCCTTGACAAGGACGATCTTTACCGATGTGACAGGATGGAAAATCAGAAGATAACTTTATCTAGAACAGGAAATCTCTACATTACAAATTAGCATATATTGTTAAGAACATCGTAAATTAATTGGTTGAATATAACTAAATTTGATTAGTGTATGTGCGTTTGTGTGTGTTTGAGCTATGAGCGGAGAGGTGTGTAATCCCACAAGGTAAGGAACAACACACAATACACATGTATTACACGAACCGACCCTTATTATTCCACCATTAAACCCATTCTATAATAATGGGTTATACGCAACGGTCATTACATGACAGGAAAATTTGGTGTTCCCAAATCTATTATTGTTGCACAAATTGACGTTATTCGGAATCGGGGTACGAGGAATGAAGAAGAAATCGGTGTCTGTGACTGAGGTGTAAGCAGAATGATGTCCACAGAGGGTGAATTTGGTGGTGCTAGCCCGCTATGCGGGGTAGCATATCTAAATTCACCCTCTGGTGACCTCATTCTGCAAGTCTGTGACTGATATTGATAAACAGCACGGTGTAGTTATTTCATCAGGAAATATTTTGTCATATATTATTTATAAAACTAACGCATTTTATGGTTGAATTTGCGTTGAAAGTGTGTAATAAACAGAATAATCATTTGGTTTCGACCATTACGTGAAATGATTTACTTGGGGAGTCGGAACAATCGGTACAATCAGGCTCTACTCCCCTCGTGAATTATGTCACGTAATCGTCGAAACCAATTGGTTACTCTCTATGTAGAGGACTGAGCTTGATATTGTTGAGATTTTAGTGCGGCTCTGGTCGTCACCTGACTCTCACTCTGACAGAGTTGTCTATGGTTTCATTTTGATGCTCTCAGTTGGAGATGGAATGAATATCGAGATCAACTCGTGATGATGGTGACCACTTCAGGACATTCAAAAGAGATTAAAAATTTAGATAGAAAAGAAACAACGCGTGTTGGAAGTGTGTTGAAGGCGTAACAATCACCGGTATTCAAACGTTCAAATTAGGAATCATTCGACCCCAGTGCATCATTATAGAAGTAATTACATTGGGGTCGACTAATGAATACTCTTTGTTGGAGGTGCTACAATAACTCACGGTGGGATTACGCAAGGATCACAGAGGAACACAGGTTTCTCCATAAAGGTACCGATGTCTTTTGATGACCAGGCGTCCTTTTATTTCAGTTTATTCGTAAACTATGAGAAATATTGCACAACTCTCCATATGGGCCGGGTTCGAAAGGGCAACGGAACTAGTCTAAACAATAGGCGACGTTGTGGTTGCAAAACCTGTGATCGACAGGACAAATAAATGATAAATTGAATTTCTTGTTCTGAATTTTCTAAACAATCGAAGTTAATTCAATGTGTATCAACAAATGGATATATGTTTATTCCGCCAGTTCGCTCCGTATTGCTTTCTGAATATTAGAAGAATAGATAGGGGAGTCGATATTGCAGACAGATGTCTGGATTTTTATTATGTAACGTTTGTGTTATATCAAAAGTGTGCAGACCCGTTGTTCATATCCGATAGCATGAAGACAATTTGACCATTAACCTCGCGGACCAGAACAGAAAACAACAGCGAAATGCATGAAAATGTATTTAATAATCAAAACGTATTCTTTAAATCTAAACAAACTTAACAAATTGTCAACATAACAGTAATATGGACGGTATATATGACTAGAGTATTTCTCATGCATTATAGATAATTATAGATATACATGTGCTATATTGCAGTGACTTTCCTATTCAGAATCCGCCATTTAGTGGCATCATCGGAGCCCGGAAATGGTTCTGGTGTGATGTGTGGAGTAGATCTGGTGAGCTCTGTGACGTCGATATCCAGGCAGGTTGCGTCCACATCGGTGAGTTCCAAGACATGTCGACTTGTCTGCTTGGTTGTGAGTATGACATCACGTGGTTGAAACTGGTTCCATACCCTGAGTCGTCTGCTTCTTGTTTGTTGCTAGGCGACAGTCGTGTTGACGAGCTCTGTGTTTCGTGTTTAAGATTGGTCCTATCAGCTTCCGCTTTATCTGCGAGAGGAAATGTAATAACTATCATACACCAATTGATTGAAAATGTGGTAAATGCCAATCAGAACTAATTAGATGTATGAATTTGTTTTCTGGTGGGGTTTCAACATAGCATATATGTTCAAAGTTATGTTGATTTGATTCTGTTCAATTATATTAATTCTCGTTCAAGTTTATTATAATGTCCAGTAGGGAATACACATTATTCATATTTCCTGCTGCGGTACTAGTCACATCTACATTTCAGATAGATTATATATCATTGTGTACAAAGTATTTACGAGGGTGTTACCCCCTCCAAATACCAATTGACTGAGAGGGGTGTATCCTGCGTGCCAGTTAAGAACATTTGGAATATATCACTGAATTATTTTATAATAATATCATAGTTTTCACACCACATTGCTGAAGTATTATCCATAGCTTCAAAATACAAAGAAGTTTTTAGACTGAACTACATCGAAATATATCATTAGGGCTGGAAAATAATAAAAAAGCTGCGTACCAGTCGTGTTGTTTTTGAATCTCGAATAGCGGTTGAGTTGGGCATATGAAAACCGAGTAGCAAAAGAGGGAGTGACATACTCATTTACTGGTATTTTACGTTATTCAGCTAAACTCACTGTATATATGGTCGGTGTTATCTATAGTAAACATACACACCTCCTGAAGGATAATGGGCTTTTCAACACGAGCTCTGCATTCGTATTTCGTGAGTGGCGGATGCCACTAGTTAAGAGTGTTCTCTCACCTTTTCACGCCATTAAAACATATTTCGAGATGATGTATAGTATTTTGGTTACTGGACTAAAAGGGGTCCAACGTTATGTTATGTGTGCATACAATATAGACTCACCGTTGTGTAACAGCATGTGGTTTTTTAGGTTCGTCTGCTTGGTGAATCCACGATGACATACGTCACACGTAAACGGCCATGTCCCGCTGTGCGCATACATGTGGCTTCTCAGATCTCCGGGCGTCGGGAATGACTTGGCGCATTCCGTGCATTTGTGTGGCTTATCCTACAATCGAAACAAAAACGGTTTAGCGAAATAATAAAAATATAGACGTTACACAAACGGACTGAAATATATGAAATCGCTGCTAAACATGAATTTTTCATCCTATTTAGTTCTTATTACAAGTGTGCAAACAGCAGTAACAGCAGTCTATATATGAGTCCGTGATAAGACATTACAGTACAACAAAATTATAATGCATCAAATGGTGCTATGCGAATATATCGACGAACATAATGGCGAATAACTAGTAAACCCTGGCGAACAAAAACATATATACTCTGGCGAATTTAAAAGAAAGCTACATAGTATCTCAATACGTTTCTTGGAAACTGAAGTTAATGCGTTCCACTGAGGATGCGATCCAGTTGTATCAAATAAGATTAACCATTTCATAACATGAGCTGCGCTGGTGCAGCATTAAAGATCATATTCCAGTGAATTATTTTCTATATGGGAGTCTATATGGGAGGCGCGCATACATAAGAGAATGTGCTGGCTTACAAGGTCCAGGCAATTATTGCTAGGCCAACGTATTCTCTTATATATGCGAAGGTCCCCGCGGGAGACTAGCATATACAAGAGAGTGCATCGGCATAGGAATTTTATACATTTCAGGAAGCTCAGGTCATCGAAGGGTTAATGTATGTGTACCTACCTTTGTGTGTGTCATCCTGTGATAGTAGAGATTGGAGCTGGCCGTGAATCGCTTGCCGCAGATTGGACACTGATGAGGCTTCTCTCCGCTGTGGATGCGTCGATGTGTGTTCAGCGAACTCGACGTCGAGAAAGCTTTATCGCAGAGATCGCATGCGTGTGGCTTCTCTCCTACAATGAAGTTAAATGTGTGGTTTAATATGATAATTCGGTTGACAATCTAAATGAATCAATGGCTGTTAACTAAACTAGGTAGCATATTTGGGCCTATCTTCAACAAGGAACACGAGTTAAGCACACATTGTTCTGTATCAAGTCCAAATAATATTCCACACCAACTGTCTGTATTTCCGTACAGAACTTTAATCCATTAACAGGACCAGTTAGCAATTTAGTTGCTTTTATCTTACTATTGAGTGGCTTACAAAAGTCTTTTTCGCCCCTTTCTATGTATTACCATGCACTTTATATTTATCTGCGAAAACTTGGAGCGGTGTACATCATTCAATTGGATTTGTCCACGAAAACATATTAGATTTAAAAGACGTTCCAACTTCCAAAAGAACAGCAAGCCATATTTATCTCTCAGGAAACGTGTATAGATAAACTGGCATTATAGAGTTCTTACCAGTGTGTGTTCTTTCGTGTCGTTTTAGTAGAGATGGTCGGTCGAATTTCTTTCCACAGAACCCACATGATAGCCAGGATTTCACCCGTTTCCGTCCGAAAGAGGACATCGAACCCGGGACAGGCGTGCTGTGTCTGATGGTGCTGTACGTGTTTGGTAGTGGTGATAGTGCCTGAAATACGAGGGAAATGTGTCATATTTTGCTTCAGACATCGATGCTACTTGGATATATCGAAGCGAGTGTTTCCTTTCATACAATATTAGTTATTTCTCATTTTATGTTTACAACATTTATATATCAGTTCTTAATTTTCATTGTTGTTGTTGTTGTTTAATCGTTTGATGTTCTTCCTTTGCTTAGGTAGTTGTTAGTCTTTTCCTAACTATTCAACACATAATTACTGTTTAGTGTATGAAATCGTAATTTAGTTTAGAAAAGCTGTTCCTACCTTTGTTGTGTCTGGCGTACTGAGAGTATCAGACTCGTCTGATGTCGTGACGTTACTGGTTCCAGATCGGTAATCACCGTCGCGCAAGAGAGATAACTCTGATGTTGGTGTTAGACGACTGATCCCAGCTGGTGAGATGTGTGGTAATCCTGGTGACGTCAGTATGTATTTCTCCGATTCTGTTGGTGATGGGGATGAGTTGGTTGATCTGATCTCGGACGACTCCATCGATACGTCACACACATCGATCTCCTCGACTATAATGTGATAAAACAGATGGAGTTATAGTTCGTCCACAACGCAGAGGTAAAATGAATAACAGTGGTGAGTAAAAATGAAAAACTGATCGGCCTATATGTCAATGGTCATTCGGTTGCTCCAAGTTGTGAAATAGTGTTTTCAGAATGAGGTCACCAGAGGGTGAATTTGGGGACGTTATCCCACACAGCGGGGTAGCGTCACCAAATTCAGCACAGCACTTCATTCAACTGCTATGGGAAACCTAGGATCAGATTGAAGTTCACAAAAAAATCACCCCGATTATGCATTTTATCTTCTGCAAATTAGGGGATATAGAAACTGAACAGAAGGGAATAAGTAACTAAAACAATGTTAATTTGAGACGATATATACTTCCCAGATGATGGGGTCGGCAAATGTCAGACACACTATTTATATGCAATCTCAATTAAATATACGGATAAGAATGACCGTTGTGTGGTTTATGTTGAATATGTGGTGTGACCACCATTAGCCATTCATGTGGGTTGTTTTGGATGCGGTTCGTTTTTCGTCATCAATATGCAAAACACCGATGATGATACAATTAGCAAGAAGTTGGATATTTCCTTTTAGGTGGTGAATGTTTTTTTTATATAATGTTTCTATTACTGGACTGTCTTGTAATTAAATGCAATCACTCTTGTCATCAAGACATTTTTTATATTTGATATTACTAAATTAAATCACATCATTTAACTGCACATTCTCAATGTTTCCAATGACCAATTTATGAAATGTTGGCAAGTCAGACCTTCCTCTACCACATCAACGAGTGTTGGAAATCTATTGTGACCCACAAAGTTCGGATCGGCATAGGGCCTGAGTAAAGGCTGGTTTATCAAGGTGTATACATTTTCTTTGACGGAAAGCAAACTCACCGTCGTTTTCAGACTCCGCTGTTTCTATTGGCTCGTGAATGCCATCTGACGTCCGATCTGATGATTCAATGTCACCCTCGTCGAAGTACACGATGAGCTCGCCGTTAGGTAGAATATCCTTGACGACCTGATATATCACGTGACCATTCAATCTCAGAGCGACGATGTTGACGCAGCTATGGTCGCTGGATGACTGCAGGAATCTGATCCAGTTACAATGTCGAACCGTTTCTCCGCAGATGTCCATAACCAGCTCGTAGCATCCGAACTTGTGACGAACCTGTGCGAAGAGCCAAACAAAATTTAAAGAATTACCCAGATACGTCCGGCTTTGAATTATTTTTCGACGTTTGTGTACGAGATGGGGACCTCACGCGATTTAGCACATTTACAAGTAGTCATATTATATAGCACCAACGCTGGATTCCAAATAACCACGGATTTGTCTTAAATATTTCCATACGAAATACTCATGATTCCCTTAGGAAATGTGCAGATAATAAGCTCAAACTGAACATTTCCCACCATTGAATGTGAATCATTCTGCTCTTGTATTATCTGTTTTTCTGCCTGCCGTCTGATTTTGTCACATGAACCCCCCCCCCCCCCCCCCCCCCCCAGATGAAATATATAGACCATGCCAATGTATATTAGATTCCTTTCGCAGCAAGCTGCTTCTCTGTGGTGAGATTCTATGTGAAGTTGGTGGTATCACAGTGAAATTAACCATTTGCAATGTATTCCCATCACCAATTAAATTTACAATGCGATATGGCCTATGCAGCAGAAACGACCCTAAACACCAACTAACTGACCAAGAATGGAAAGCCAGTTAGGTAATAATGATGGGGACCGACTGTTCCGGGTAATAGGAATGGAAACAGGTACAGGATCATGTTCCGGGTAACTAACTATTCTGCATGGACAACATGAACGGGAACAGGGATATAAACTAAATTTTTATATAAGTTTCATATTTGAGAATTAAGCGTATAAATTACACGGAATAGTCAATGGCTTACAATGACCGACTTGATACATCAGATAGATAGCATGAGCTCGCTGACACACATCCTCCATCTGGAATCTAGCGATAAATTCCTTGTGTTGTAACTTCACTTACGTGTTTCATCACAAGATACACATTAATCACTAGACTCAGCAAGCCGTGAAGATAAACAGTAGCATCTAATTTAGATATGTTGGGGTTTTACGGCTCTGTGAGGTTAATCTTATCTATAATAATGGCCAGAACCAAACACCACTGTCCAAACTGTTTGTGATGCGCGAGATTTGCACTCAGCGGGGTATTCCCAGAGCCCCGAATGACAGAGGAGAGTTAAGACTGCCGACAAATTGCCGACCTGTGATACCAGAATCAAGAATAATCAACGAGGAGATAATTTACAGATCTTCTTACGTCAGTTAGCGGCCACGCGTCTGTTTGAATGAGAAAACCGTTTAATTTTGGCGGGAACCATCAGCCAGTAATTCACAGGAATTGGACGCTATTGTTTTATAATTACTATATTTATTATTTTGGAACCATTTTTACACGGTGGCGCAGTGACACATTTTTTTCTTTGAAATCTATTTTCTCCATCTCGAATATTTGACAGCCCAGCAAAACTTCTATGGAGATAAATATACGGACATGCGCGGATGCCGTAACACGAGATCGGGAGATCACGGTCCGTAGTGGCTTTGGCAGATCGGAAATGATTTTTTTAATAAAAGACAAAGGCAATTATTAACAAAATTAACAGTATATACCTCAATATACAGTATATACCTCAATATACAGTATATACCTCAATATTCAGTATATACCTCAATATACAGTATATACCTCAATATACAGTATATACCTCAATATACAGGTGGTTGTTTACGTTTTTGACGACACGTGCTGGGGTATTTCAGTTACAACCAGG
Source organism: Siphonodentalium dalli (assembly GCA_032622095.1). Lineage (NCBI taxonomy): Eukaryota > Metazoa > Mollusca > Scaphopoda > Gadilida > Siphonodentaliidae > Siphonodentalium > Siphonodentalium dalli. Next base: position 153,262,281 of record CP136068.1, on the reverse strand, counting down.
CATAACCGTATAATGAATTCGAGATGGAGAAAATAAACAGATTTAAAGATCGAAATATAATATTGCTGGATGGGTTCCAGGACTCAGATCAAATATGTTTCTCCCCGAAGCCGAAGAAATAGTAATATAGGGACCATCGAATCGGATTGTATACCTTTAATATGAACATCATGGCATCGTGCAATATTGATTCCCTGACTTTTGTCAGTTGTTGTGCAATAATTTTGAAAGCATGACACTTGTACTATGCAACTAATTGCGAGTATGTGATGAACTTTTAGTTGGAATAACACTCATGAGATACTCCCCCAACCGGTCGCCAAGCCTCGGTGATTCGATTGTGTCTGCAATATGTATGACGATGTGGGCTTAATAAACATCTGAACTTAGAATATAAACTTTCAGGGACATGAATCGATAACATAATTCAACTTACATCGTCTTTTGGTAGAGATGAGAATATATCGATGTTGTCATGAACTATATCCCCGTCGTCCGGATAAAACAAGAATCCAGAAGGAATGGTTTCGTTGCTCCATATTGTAGCGTCCATCTCTAATATATTCCTGGGATCACGATTTAAAGTCAACACATAAGTCAGTTGTTTTGGAATAAGAACACATGTCTCCATGATTGAAGAATATATCACAATGTTTCACAATTGTATAATGGCATAAACCAGTTAGCTGGCTAATTGAGGGTTCGATTTCCACCCCATTGCATCGCATATTTATAAGATTCCATGTGAATAGTGAAAAGAAATACCATAGTGTAACAAAACCCATCGCAAGAGTTCTGGTCCAATCAGAAAATACCAATACTAAGCACTCGAATTTCATTGGTCGGTTGTAAGCACCCACAAATTTGATAATGGCATATGTTACAAAGAAAAGTGATTGTAAGTTGTCAATGGGGGCACGTGCGAGCTGGGAATCCTCTCTGGTCACTTGACCTATGACGTAACTGACCATCTCCAACTGGGCGCGAACATTAAACCCTATTCAATATACCATGGTGATGCGACAAGGGCATATAATCTCACCTGTGCTTTTGTTAGGCCTTCCGAGGGATTAGTATTTCATATTATATCAGTCATAATTATCCTTGTTGTAAATGATATTACTCGCGATTCTCTCAACTCTGCCGATGAGATGAGAAGTGACTTGTTAAATTAATTGAGTGATAGAATTATCATGTCCCATAGAAAATCGTCGAATTTATATAACTATAATTTAATAGGCCAAATTTCAGGGAGTTTTATGTGAAATTATAATGTGATACAATGTCGTTTTGTCTTAATCGTAAATAGCAAAAAAATAAATTGCCCTGAATAAACTCCAAACATGTCTTCGAAGAAAATGACGAAATTGGAGTAAAATGTTATACCTATGTTTTTCTCAGTAGACTGCCTATCTATCAAATGTTACGATGAGGACATTTTGACTTTTTGAGATCCGGCCTAATCACATGCCAATGTACATATAATCTTTCAGTTTAAAGATGCCATAAAACTAACATCTGTATGATTTTTCTATATACATCAGAAATTAATTAGATCTGGTCCAGTTGTCCGTTATTTGGAGGTTGTGGGTGATCAGATATTGATCTTCAAAATAGAGTGTCATCCTTTCAAAATTGCCAATGATGGCCTCTTATAAAGAGCGTTTATTCTTCTGTTGCATAGAAGCGGTAGATAATAAAGAGCGTTCTCAATAATGAGATTTTGTGATATAAATCGTCGTATAATTTAGATTGCGATTATAAGTATTATTCATTTTTATTCTGTCTAGTCGGGGTGGTAAATTTTTATCCGAGAACGCATGAGAGGGTGGGGTGTGGCCAAGAAGACGCAAACGCATTTTTTATGCACCTCCAAATTGTTCAACTATTTTCCTTAAAACATAGAGATAATGCAATTTTAACAGTACAACTGCATTTAAACAGTCAGTATAGATTGTTTCTTGTTGTCAAATTACTAAATACCCGGTATATGTCAATATAGGTCAATGAGACCATAAAATTCATGGACACATTGCAATTAATTTCGTGATTCTAGAGGGTGGCTATCGAAAAATAGTCTGCAAAAAACTTGCTAAAATGGGGGGAAAAGTGGTCGAGGGTGGGTGGGTCCCCAAAAATGGGTAAAGGAAAAAAACACTATAATACGTGTCTGCAACATGTTTTTCCCACCCCCGCTCTGGTAGCAAAACATTGGCATAGGTAACTGTGAACTATTTGGCATCAAATTGGACAGGGATCTTTAAACTTGTTCAAACACATTTACCAGATATCTCATATTATAACTGTTCTCGGTGAATTTCTTAATGAATTGATCATAAAGGACTCGTGTGACTGCAGTTGCTCTTTTGTGGGGAGGGAACCGCCGATGAATACATCGTGTTATTAGCATGTGTGATGAATTTGTCAGATTTAAGAGAATTTAATTTTGAAAATCTAAGCCATAATAAACTTCAAATACTTTTTAGCGCATATATTCAACGATGTCAAATTTAGCGCGCTGTTCCAGATCGTTTGTAAACGCCTCTTGAACACAAAGGCAAATCGTGTGTTACTCTATATATCGCGAGGAAGAGAAGGAAGCCTATTACAAAATATGATTTTTTTCGAATGAATTCTGCAATCGATGAACTAATTCGTGATGTTTTATTTTAGATTTGTATTGACATTATGATGTTGATGTATATTATTACTTATGTATAAGGGCCATCACCTTCATCTCTCTTATGTGTTGAATAAATCTTGAAGCTTGGTTCCCGATTTGAAATCGCCATTATACACTTTCCTCGATCGGCAAATGCATCACAAAAGGCAGACTGACATTAGAAGTGGACATCACGCGTGCCGAAGCACACGTTCACACCGAGGTGTGACGGATGACCTCATTTCGAGGCGATGTTGCTTGGGTCACCCTTGGTGTATCGAACATGTACGTCATGTTATTTTAAGGATGTTAAAATCCCATTAGAAGTGTGCCTATAGTAATTTCTTATGACATTTATCCTTAAAAATAATCGAATCTCTCAATCCGGTAAAAGGTAAATGCTGATGCCAACAACGCCTTAAGACGCCATTTTGCATGCATAACTGGGCAAAAGGAATGATGGGAATGTTTCTTTGTTATTAAATTGTACTTGAAATAGACCCCGGTTACACGAAGTTTTTGATAAAAACAAAAATAACAGCATTATAAAAAAAAACGAATAGTATAATTACACACCCAGACTGTTACAGATATATATACCCACCGATTTAACACCCCTATTTTTTATTTAAGTCGATGAACCCATCTTTCAAAGCCCAGAGAGAAATCTGTATTTTCTACACTTCGATTTTCATATATGGTTATGCCTGGTTTAAAACTGGAATTCTCCAGCACGTGGCATCACAAATATGATCGTTCAATATATCTGAGCTTTGAAGGTGGGTTCCTCGACAAATCAATTATTTTTCACCCCGAATACCTAGGAATAGTAATTTGTGGGTGATTAATCGGACCGGGCATCTTTAAAAATATTGTTTTATTTACAAATTGTTTGTTAGAAGTACATTATAATTTGTGGCTTTTTTGTTTTCTGACTCTCATTTTTATCGATTGGAGAAATGTGCATTAAGTGAAAGTGCTGCATTCTATGGACATCGATTTGTTTTCTATTTCATCCGAATCACAAAGCACTGTCAATGGGATTCAAGTTGAAAATATCGCCTCATCTTACTTATTATTTAATAAACTCGAACAACACGTGTCTATTGGTTACACACATTGTGATGGGGCAATGGTAACATAGAAAATGGTGCTACAAAACATATGTTTCAAATGAGGCTAGAGTAAACAGGCACTCTACCCGATTTGACTCCAAATTAAAAAAACAAATCATGAGATATATTTCCGCTCATCGCCGCGGGACAGATGAACAATACCATTCATATCAAACAGGCATAACATCTACCAAGACACCCCGAAACATCAAGATCAATCAGACGAGAACTAGTACAAAAGCCCATAACTAAAAACGCTCTTTAAAAATTACCGGTTTGTTCAACGAAATAACGAACGCTCTTCGTCAGACAACAAATTCGAAACGTTGTAAAATTGTCCTGTTGAAAGTGAATATCTGACAATAAAAAGTTGTCACAAATGGCCTCATATAGGATGGAAGTGATTATTTTCGCGCATACATTATGCACAAATAGTTATTTGATGGTGTCAAATCGGATGGGGTATACATTTATTTTTAACGGACACGAAACAATATAGAAGAATTTCTTCCTTTTTCTTGTCGGGGAAAGGCTCGACTTGTCTAAAAATTAAACAGAAAATAACCATTAAAATATCTGACAAAATAGTGTCACTTTTCCGTCTATCGTCGTCATTTTGTTCTTTCCTCCTCCTTTTTTTTTGGATTGTTTGTTGTATTTGTTGTTGCTTGTTTGTTAATTTTAAATTTACTATTTTATTGTGATTTCGACCATTACCACGTGGCAGAGGGTGATATTCCGCCCTTCCAGGGTTTACATGATAATTATAAGGATAGGACGCACGACACCACATCGAGGCGCAAATATCACGTGAGATGGGGTGATAATCCACACTTCGAGGGTTTACATGAGAATTGTAAGGATCGGACACACGACACCAAATCGAGGCGCATCTATCACGTGTGATGGGGTTTCTAATCCACCCTTCGAGGGTTTACATGAGAATTGAAAGTTTCCGACACGCGATCTCACATGAAGGCGCGCATATCACGTGACATATAGGGTGATAATCCAATCTCTGGGGGTTGACGTGTGAATTGTTGCTAAAATCTACAACATCCATTTACAAATTGTGTAAAGATTACTTCGTGGCATATATCCGCAAAAATTGTCACCTATATATATATATAGGACGACTGTACATATTCATGTCAAATCTACATGTAAATCAAACTACATGCGTCAGTCACTCTTACTGCAAATTTACTTCCCGTCCATTTTTATTATAAATTCATAGTATCAACGTCACTCGAATTTGCGCAGATTTAATCATAACATATATCCGCAAAAATAGTCAACTATATATCTTGAAATTACTTGAATTAAAAAATTATCGTCTAGGAAATTAGATTTTAATATCCTGTATATATAACTATATGTATAAGGATTTTGTGTAGGAGCGCGATACTATCGACAAATACATGAAATGACAATATGCAGGGTCACAGGTATTATATACCCCTAAAAAAAACTTGTGAACATGTGCGCTCTTTATTATCCCACACATACGAAGGATGTGTATAGGAATGGTCAACAATTTAAGTATTATAGGTGGTGGTGTCAATTTTTGTTCTGGGGACCTGTGTCTCCGCTGGGGGAATAAAGCAATGAACACAAGGATTGTATTTTCGACGAAATTTGATACCTCGCTATAGGGGAGAATTTTTGACTGGTCAAATCGTGACTCCGACCTGACCTTGACCTTCAAATGGTCAATTCAAGGTTTAATCGTGCCTTTAGATGTTAGATCATGCATGCCGGTCCCAAGCCCGGATGAAAGCATAGGGGAAACAGCCCGGACGAAGTCGGGTCACTCTGCTAATATATCTATTATATATTTGGGGAAATATGTGTGTGTGCGTGTGTGTGTCTGTCTGTCTGTCTGTCTGTTCGCGATGGACTCGAAAACGGCCGAGCCGATTTCGATGAAACTTGGTATGTGGGTGTACTTTCGGCCGGGGAGTGGTATAGGCCTGTTAATTTGCCCGTGCGACGTGACCTTGACCTTGACATCGGTAATGTCAAGGTCAAACTCCCGAGTATCACAGGATTTCGATGAAAATTAGTGTCTAGGGATACTTTCGTATGGGGAGTGTCATAAGCCTATTCATTTGCCCGTGCGACGTGACATTGACCTTGAAATATGGTCAATTCAAGGTCAACTCGCGATTTTTGATGGGATTTCGACGAAACATGATACATATGGTTACTGTTGTCCACTGAGTGTTTTGAACGGGTCAAATTGTGACCCCCCCCCGACCTGACCTTGACCTTGACCTTCAAAATGATAAATTCAAGGTCAAATCGGGTAAAACCGGATGGATTTCGACGGGTACTTTTGTCCGGGCAGTGTTTTGGACGGGTCAAATCGTGACCCCACCTGACCTTGACCTTCAAAATTAACAATTCAAGGTCAAAATCGCGCAATTCGCCGAAAAGCAGAGGGGAAACAGCCCGGACGAAGTCGGGTCCACCAGCTAGTCTATTATATATTTTGGGAAATCTGTGTGTGTCTGTTCGCGATGGACTCGAAAACGGTCGAGCCGATTTCGATGAAACTTTCGGCCGGGGAGTGGCATGGGCCAATTAATTTGCCCGTGCGACGTGACCTTGCATTTGTGTCATTTCAAGGTCGAACGCCCGAGTATCACGGGATTTCGATGAAAATTAGTGTCTATGGATACTTTCGTATGGGGAGTGTCGTAAGCCTATTCATTTGCCCGTGCGACGTGACCTTGACCTTGAAATCGGGTGAATTCAAGGTCGAATCGCGAATTTTGATGGGATTTCGACGAAATCTGATACGTAGGGTTACTTGTGTCCACTGAGTGTTTTGGACGGGTCAAATCGTGACCCCGACCTGACGATGACCTTCAAAATGATCAATTCGAGGTCAAATCGGGTAAAACCGGATGGATTTCGACGGGTACTTTTGTCGGGTACTTTTGTATGAACCACTCCGGGAAAGGGTTTTAATCACACAACAATTTTCACTCGGTATATGTATCATACAAGATAAAGGTAGCAGTTTGTGAACTATATAGAAGTTCAAGCTCTAGAACTGGTTTTTTTTTTCATTTAATAAATTCAGCCGATTGTTCATGTATTAGATGCAAGTGTAATCTATTTGTGTCCCATGCAGTCGGAACGTGAAAAATAGAACACTTCTATACTGTTAGAGATTCCCCCTTCCGAATTGACAACAACAATCTACCACTGCATGCTACGTTATCTATATAATCCAGGGTATAATAAGATGAGCCTATATAATAATATGGGGTTTTGATAGTTAGATATATCGAATTTCAAAGGATGAAGTTAAACTCGTTTTCAATTTGTGTCAGGCGAACACAAATTCATACGATCATGTTTTTTTTTTAATTTAATTGTTATTTTTCTAGGGATTCTAGTCGTCCATAACATAATCCAATGTTTCCTCCCCATTTATGAGTATTGGTTTGACAGTTTTATTGAATATGTCTAACTGGCATTCGAATGGCTAGGACAATTAACGTATTTTGTGGATAAGACCATATATAGCTCGGGTAGTTCTTGTAATCAGGTAATGTTTTGCTTTGGAAAACGTGTTTAATTTGGTAAAAATAATTCCAAGATATTTGTATCGAGTGACATGTTCACAATGTATAGCTTACGTCTTATAGAGTACGCACTTTTCCGAATACCATATTCTTCGTAATTTGGAGCGACGGATACGATAGGTTGATAACTAAACGAAATATTGATATACCGACTTAATATGCCCTGAAAATGACTTGCCAAATTCACAGCCATTTTTCAGCAGTTTTCAACTTTTCGAAGTCAGACAAACGCTCTTTATTTCTACCATATCAGGAATAGACTGCCACGGAGCGCCCTTTTATGTTCCATTTCACGCAAATGGCTGTTTTGTGTTTGGGATCCAAACACCGTATTCACAGTTGTATTTTTCATTACTTCAATGCGTCTTTTTGGGCTACATAATGCTCGTAGAAAGGTAGTTCAGATATTTATGGACCTATTTCGATACCGGGAAAAATTCAAAAGCGAATAATATTATGTGTATTTTGGAGCGCAATCCGTCATGTGGCTTTAAATAAAGTTTTACATACGCCTGAAGTTCATCAGTAATTTCCGTTTATAATCTGGGCAGGCCTGATGCATTATTAGTCTCTAAGAAACTCTCTAAATCATTCATGCAAAATTAGAAATATGACAAGTTTTTGCATGGTAACAAAAGTCCATGCTTTCGTTTCCCAAAGGTTGTATACATACATAACACATATTTTCGCAATGCCTGTGCCATATTAATGGTTAGCATTGCTATTATATGTCAATCTTCTATTTGTGAAACATGCGTGTTGTTTTGTCAAGGTACCGACGTGTGTAATGTGTTTAGTTTCGACCCGGTCTGTAGTGCAAGTTTAATACTCTAAATGGAAGTGGAATAACTCTATCTCTTAGTTGAAAATCGGTAAGAAAATCTGTGCGAATTTGATAATATCTGCCACGTGGTGGACACTCCTAGGCCACAGCTGTTATATATAGGTATTCCGGTTGTGTATATATATTTTTGTTTCATCTTCCAAATGGTAAATAATATGGAATATATTGTATGTAATGTGGTTTGTGTATTCGAAAATAAAGTGGGCCTTTAACCATTTGTGCCCCGAATGAGGAGCATGGTGTAAAATACCACACTGTAAAGGATACGTAATAGTCGCACGTGCACACAATGGCAACGGTGATTACATAAGAAGGATTCCATAATTCCACAGTGAGATATCAAATATTTCCGAAAGGAAGATTAAGCAACATAACCCCAAGTAAGATGAACGGATGTGGAGAAATGTTGGAAAACGATATTAAACATTTTAGCCCGTAGGGAACCCGACCACATACAGAGGGCGATAACCACCCACAGAGTTAATAGTGAAGATGATAACACCATGGATTATACCCAGATTCCTCACACCTATTAATCCCCACAAAGATTCCGAAAACAATGTAGAATTTAAAAAAATTAATCAAATTACAATGTTAATCTTTAGCTTACTGGGCAAAAGAAAAACGAAAACTACTCATTCGGATGGCACAGAAATAGCTAAAATGGACACTATAGACATAGAATCCATCATTTAAAGCCACATGGCGGGTTCCGATCCAAAATACACCTAATATAATATTCGCTTTTGAATTTTTCCAGGTATACGAATAGGTCGATAAACTACCTTTTTATTATAAAAAAATGTCCCAAAAAGACGCATTCAAGTCATAAAAATACAACATTGAACAGGGTGTTTGTGTCCCAAACAAACAACAGCAATGCGCACGGCATGGAATAGAAAAGAGCGCGTCGTGTTAGTCTATTCCTGCATGATACGGTATACGAAACAAATAGCGTTTGTTTCACGATAATTTAATTACAGCTGAAAAATGGCTGCGGCCGTGGCAAGTATATTTCAGAGCAAATGAAGCCGGTATATCACTATTTGATATATTTATCAACCTATCTTATACGTGCTTCCTACATCGACACACGTTGGAAGCATGAATGAACCATTTCCGTTCAACGTTGAAAACGAGTAGAAAAATCATTATTCGTTGTTATCTTCCGCTTTAGTGCGACGGAGTCATGGACGCTCTTTATAAGAGACGGTCAATGGAATATTTGCTGGGTTGATAAAAATTCAAACGTTTTAAGGATCAGAGACATCACTTGACCTGACCACAGAATCACATGTTTACCATCACAATAGGAAACTTTAAATTATTTGCTGCAAAATATCTATTTTTTTAGAAGCAGAAATATTTTTGGGATACACTTACCTATTATCACTCTTATTTGCTGAATAGGTAATAATTTTAGTGGAAGAATATAAAATTTGATAAATATTAGAAAATTTAGTCCGATCATATGTTTAGAGTGAATAAGGAACATTTTGCAGTCAAATTTTGTATGTAAATTTCTGGTTTTCGTATTCTACAATGTTTTTTCTGCATCTTCCACAAATAGGTTAACGTTTGTGCAATTAATTGTAAATATTATATGGACAGAAACCTTTTTCCAATTTGATACCAGTTGAGGTCTCCTGACCCTTAAAACTCCCTCTTTGGAAGTAGATATCTGTTTATCAAAACCTCATATTAATGGGGTGATGGGTCTATCTAATTATTTTCTGGTATTAAAGACGTACATTTTGTTGTTTTGTCTGTTTTATTAAAGACCCATTTAATTTTCAAGTCACCGATTATTTTTATCATAGTGCCTTGATGTATGGGTTTAATAATAATCTATGATTAATAAAATTTGATTAAAATACTATAATTCATCACCGTCTGTGTCTCAGAAGATACCCATAGAGAAATTGAAAACAGCTGAAATCATAGAAAGATTTCCCCCGTTATGGCTCCCAGTATGCAACAAAATTCAAACTAAAAATGTATTTCAATGGAAGGGGAATAACTCTATATCTCAAGATATAAAGTTATTCCACTTCCATTGAAAATAATGAAGCTTGAGCAACATGTTCACAATTTATTACACCGAATAAGTTGATAATACAATGTTTTGGAGTTTCCTCTTTCACATGGTATATAATATGCCTCATATTTTATGAAAAATTATCTGGAGGTTCGAAAATTAAGTGGGCCTATAAACACAATATCAGATACTAAAATATGAGTGTCATCATTAATTCTTCTCAAAGTAATCAAATGTAATCAAAGCGTATCTGACAACTTTCAATAAGGTATTCTACGTGTATTTGTAATCGAAGTGAATAAAGTATTGGAGTTGTACTGGAATTTAACAAATTGACAAAGTATTTATATATTTTAGTGGAATACTTTTGGACTTCACTCGCCCCGTCCCTGTTTAAGTTAGCTTAATATGTTGGGACACAGTGCAATCAGGATGCAATAACGGCGTGCGATCCTTATTACCGAAAGTATGTCATGATACGTGTACATTCTAATTTCAAAAGTAAGAATATTCTTGTCTAGATTCTTCTAAAAACTTGACAGTTTGTCAAGTTACAGCTGGAAAATTCCAAATAAACGGGCATTGTAGATAGATTTAAAAAATATAATTTAAGCAATCAGTCGGCTAACAAGTCTAAGAGTAGTTGGTGTAAAGTGAAAACTTTGGAGTTGCATAAAAGTCTTAAAGTAGCTGGTGTAAAGTGAAACTTTGGAGTTGCAACCCTTTGGTTGTTGAGTCGTTTCCGGCCGAAGGCCGGGTAGGGTGGTCGGACTGCAGTGTGCAAGTCCCTTCACCCTTCCTTGGTTTTTTCCGATGAAAATCGAACATGTTGGCTGTCGTAGGTGTTGTGGTTGGAGGCAAGGCGGCGAAAGCGTGGTGGGGGAGTCTTAGCGGCGGTTGTTTTGTTTCTTTTTATTTCTCTTTCTCTTTTTTGGCGGTGGTTCGGATGGTGATGTTTGCAAACTTGGAGTCGGACGATTCATGATCTTTTCGGTTTCGGCTTGCATTATTTCGGCTTTTCTTACTGCTTCTTGTGCTCTCGCTACAATTTCCATTAAGTTCTTTTGTCTTTCTTCTTTTTCGGAGTCGGATGTGTCGTCGCAGTCAGAGTCGGAATCAGATGTGTCGTCGGGGTTGGAGTCAGATGTGTCTTCGGGGTTGGAGTCAGATGTGTCTTCGGAGTCGGAAGTGTCTTCGGAGTCGGATGTATCTTCGGTGTCGGATGTTGGTGCTTCGTTTGATGTAGGAGAGGCAGGTGAAGACTCCGGTTCGGTGTAATCCGGCGTCTTCGGGTTGAAAAGGGAGATGTCCGCGTCTATCCGTGGCGATGGGGAGTCCATTACCATTTCGGGCGGTGAATCGATCTCGGCTGCGCGGGAGGTGTCGCCTGGTGTGGCATCAGTCGATTTCCTCTTTTTCCACGCAGCCAATCTCTCTGTGTCTCTCTTTTTCCTGGATGGAGTCTTTTTCTTTCGCTTCTTCCTAGCTGGTTTGGTAGTTTCCAGACCTCTCCCGGCAGAGAGCCCTGATGAGGGATTTGCCGGGCAGGACTGGAAGTCCAAAACCAACTGGTATCCGCCTTTGTGTGCATGGAGTGACCAGCTCACACAAGGCGCGACATGCATGGAGTCCAGCATTGTTGTGATAGCATTCGGGATTTTCGGTGGCGTAGTCATCCTGAGAGGTGGCGATCCTAACTCTCTGGTGGTCCGACCGTGGTGCTAAATGCTGATCAACCAACCCATTGCAAGCTCTCCCTAATGACGAAGACGATATTCTTTTCCTTTGCACACTCCTCCACGTGACTATTATGTTCTCAATCTGGTTCTTGTCGCCCGACGGTGAACGGAGGAAGGATTAGTAACTTAGTACGAATCAGTATATCTCACCGGGGGCAGCCCTTGGCATATATTAAACATATTCACACTCTCCTACGTCCAATAAAATAAACGTGAGACGGATTTAGATCGTGTGAATCTTCACCAGTGTGGTCAGCATTACTGGCCGATGGTAGTTGAGGGGATTACATTGATACATCTAGAACCCCACTGGCTACGAATCTATATCGCTACGGGAGTTTCGCACCGTAACGTAACCATTCTGCACCGGGTTACGTAACGAACATGTCCTTTCTCCTCCAGGAATTAAAGATGGCCGCCGGAGTTTGAAAATTATTTATTTTTCATCAGTTATAGGTGGATTTATCCTCTGTATTAAAAAAAAAATTTAATTATGACAATATACCAATCCTGTTCAGTAACGTATTATCTTCGCGAACGACCAACACTTTCCCCAACAAATATTCGAATGTAATCTGAGAGGATTACACCGATCCTTTTCGACCCCCGCGGGCTATACAAATCTATCGCAACTGGGGGGAGTACGTTATAAGTATCGGAGACGATACCATATATGCATTATATCACAAACATTTTTGTCACGGATTTCCTACAAACGTGATATACCCAGCAGTGTAGTTGAAATGCTCCGAAATGCACCAGCAGCAAAACGTATCTATATGCGTCACCACCATATACGACGAATCAACCGGAACACGACATGGGAATGATAGTTTGACGACACGACGGCATCGCAGATAACTGAATAATTTAATAGTGAATAAATGTTCCAGGAGATGAGTGACCCTGTTTTACAATAAGAATAACCCCATTCACATCATCTTTGCTAAAATGAATAACCAAGTCCAGTTGCCAATACATTTGTTCATCCTTGGCTGAAAGATGCTATATATCTAGAACACATATAGGTATCTTGTCGCAATACCTATGTTATTATATGGATCAATAAAGTCTTTGAAGAGCGACTTGTGTTATTTGAATAAGTTAAGTTTGCACCAATTGCAAGTACATAATATAAAGAGATCAAGCAGGGACTTGGATAGTCTCCGATGGGAATATTCAACTGCACCTCCCCCTTGAACCGGACCAAAGTTTCCATTTGCAGCCCCCCCCCCTGGGTCTTGATTTTGGATGGTAGCATATCCTGAATGAATCAGTATTTTTGTGGTCGCTACAACCAGAGTGAGGAACATAATCCACTGGACCGACCATGGTTCTGAGGAAATTTCAGATAAAGTATAGTGTGCAGCTTTCAAAACTATGTAGTATTTCAAAATTCGACAAGTTAACTTTAAAACTATCGGCGTTACAAAATCATTTGTTTAGGTTTGGAACTTATGTTACCATGTATACTATATATACACATATTAAGTCGGTTGTATCAAGCTTTCCAAAGATATTGTTTTTTCTTCACCTTTAGTAAGGTTGCATGGGACATTGGTCATTACGCGCGCCGCGTGTATACTGTCCTAGAGATTCTAGATAGCTATGGTTCGCTGGGCGTTTTATTTATAGATTTTTTTTGGGAGGATTAAAAGTCGAACTGCGTACCGGAGGCCGATTCCGGTAAAAGGTGTTGTTGGGAATTTCAATTTCGTTTATTGATTTTTTGTTTGTGACAAACTATGTCAATTAAAATAAAAGAAATGAAAAAGAGAATTTGTAAGTCTTATATTTCAACTGTTACAGAATTGTTTCGTTCTGCAGCCCACTGGGGGTTGTGGTTGGAGACGGCCGAGTCGGCTGCCGGTTCGTTAATTATGTGCTGGTTGTTATTGTTATTTTAACGGAATTCTGAGTTGGTCATTCGCAAAACCAATATATTTTATATTCTATAATTACAATCATGGGTATATAATATATGATCTTGAGCGCGTTACCATTTCTGACATTGGTTTTCTTGTACGCAGCTGTGCGGGTAAAGGCCTGCCGAAGTGGAATTGATTACTGATGTAAATTGTCAGATAAATTCAGAGATATACTTCCGGGGTAGTGGGTACCTCATTTGAAACTGGGACCGGATATTGAGGCGAAGTCGTGCCAACCAGGAAGGAAACAGTGCATGTATACTGGGGCCTGTCACAATTCTTCTTTATCGCCGACCATGCAAGGGGGGGGGGGGTGAACAAAAAAATTCCGGCACGTATGCCGGGGTGGGTGGGTGGTCAAAGCCACCAACAAGCAATTTTTTCCGCAATTAAAAAAAAAAAATCCTGCTTGTTTTTTAGTGTTTTGGCAATGAGTTGGGCTTCAAACCCACTTTGAATGAGAGAAATAATGTAATTCTAACTGTAAACTGACTGCAGGCAGTTATTGTGTTGTATTTTGTTGCAAATTTTGAAATCCAAGATGGCCGCTGGCAGCCATGTTTTTTTGGCCGAATGACCTCAAAATGACTCATTCCTATTTACATGTCCATGTTAACATCCATGATAAATAGTATGCACAGAAATTCATATACAGCTGTTTACAGTGAATTTTCCCCCGCAAATCTCTGTTTTAGTGTTAAAAGGGGGGGTGGGTGTAAAAAAATGGTCGGAAAAAACTGCCGAAAACGGAAAAAAAAATTGGCGGTGGGGGTGGGTGGGTACAAAAAATGATCGAAAGGGAAAAAAATGCCATACGTGCGTGAAATTTTTTTCCGACCTCCCCCCCCCCCCCCCTGGACCATGCAATTATTATGTTTATGTCGGTTTTAGGCTATTTAGGTTTCTGGTGGACCAACAAATCCTCGAGAAAATAGGTTCATTTGTTCCTATATATTGGAATATTTTGAATATAAAATAAGCCGATAGTGGACTTATATCCGTTATTCCATTTTATGGCGCGGGCCTCAGTGAAAACAAATGTTAAAGAGCGTACATCTGGTAAGTCACGAGTTGGTTGATTTTGGTTGTTTGGTTATTTTCCGCCCATATTGAACTTATATAAGTTATTATGAGTCGATAGTGGCAGTAAAACAATCACATTTTTCAGTTCGTTATGCACGGACTCAAAATGAGGTGATTTTACGCCGATTATGCACCTAAACAAATCTATTATAAGCCGATAACGTGCTGATTTTCGCAGCGAACAGGCTACGACACACATTTGAAGATATTTTACAATACGAAAAACTCCATTTATATCACCTTTGCTAAAATTAATAACGAAGTCCAGTCGCCAATACATTTTATTATACTTGGCTGAAAGATGCTATATATATCAAGAACACATATAAGTATCTTATCGCAATACCTATGTTATTATATGGATCAATAAATTATATAAATTCAATTGAACTGGTAACCTCTCATCCTCGATGGTGTGACCACAATCCTCTCCGCACACTTCACAAACAATCGCTACTTTTGCCGATTGGGCCATTTTAGTATATCGATAAATATTTCCACCTGGTAGCACCTTGAACTCACGTATTGACGGGTTTCAACTATCGCAGTTCAAACATCACCAGCAAACAGGTATAATCAGTTCACACGCCAACTACAAGTGGGTAGAATATTAACGAGTTTCTGGAAGAATTGCCTGAAAATGTGTTAGGCAAATTTACCAATGTCTGAACGTAGCCTTATGTGTTAGATTTTGTCGCGGCGGAGTAGTATTTCGGGGGGGGGGGGGGCTAACACCTGGATGGTCGAATAGATCGATAAATCTATTCCTTCATCCCGCGTGTACAACTTTGAATTAGAACCAAACAAATGAAGAAAAACATAAACTAAGAAATAAGCAATAATTTTTACATAAATTATTCATGTCTTCCTTTTCTTCTTTTGTTTGGGGGTTTCTCTGAAGAAGAAGCTTGCGTGATGTTATCTTCTGATGACATATATTCTCGGAGCATGGGATTGATGACTTCGCTCGTGTAACTTGTAACGTGTATTAATATGGTATTGCTATGGATATGCACAAGACAGATGCTTTTTACGCCGCTAAACCTACACGTTTATAGATATCTGCCAACGTCTATCGAAACGTGTAAATAATAGAGCATGCGGCCACAATGCGACCAGCGGTACGCTTTAAAATTGACTTCAATCAAATTAAGATTTTTTCGCTCATTCGGTTATCAGAAGATTGGATTATTCGTCTTCGCTACAACAGTTACGGTCGTCTGCTACACGTTACATGGAAACAAAACTTCTAAACGGTTTGAACGTGTACGTATAGACGAAATGATCACCTGAGACAGGTGACCTCTGTTGGCACTGCCAACACACGTTACAGGTCACTCGTACATTTGGCTGTACTGGCTACTACTGCCCACCTGGGTGAATTCTCAAGGGATTTGGTTTGTTTAATTTCTTTGAAACAGTCATCAAATTACCCCACCACATGCACGTTGTCGCTGATTTCGGGTTCTTTGTGAAGATTAAGAGTTGTCATGTGATCTTGGATTTCTCAGCCTCATGGGTATGACACTGTTGTATGTTAACAGTGAACTATGGGGGTTCTACGTGGAGCGATATTCAAAGATGTAATTATGTGGCAACAGTATCAGGTTACCTTTCCTTTGCGTGTATTACAAATGATCCATAGCCGTACTGGCGCCCGAATTTTCAAGGGGGGGGGGGGGCTGAGACTCTGCCCGAATTCGTTTGCATGATATATTCATGGTTATGAACTTATAGCATATAGTTTTTGTAGAAAATACCTTGTATATACATAGAAATATTACAATACAGATTCAATGAACTGTAACTTGCCACAATTCCCCCTTTAAATACCATTCAATTTGCCAGAAAATTGTCCAAATTTGAACGAAAATATCTCCAATTTGCCAGAAAATTGCCCGAATTTTACCGGAGATATCTCCATGCAATTTGACCAAAAATTAAAATTCATGTTCAAAGACATATTATGACTACTATTGTCTAAATGTTCAGGCTTACAAACTGGACCAAAATAGAGCATGATCGAAAGAGAAGGTAGCTCCCAGTTTAAATATTCACCCAATATCTGTTCTTTTTTAACACAATATCATGTAATATTCTGAAGGAAAAAAACAGACGCTCTTTATTTTACCATACCGGGAATAAAACCAGAAGGAACGCTCTTTATTGCTCAATGATGTCAACTTTGGTCAAAATGTCTACAGTTGAACATGCTATGTCCGGCACTTCCCGACATATGAGAGTCATTCTGAATGAATAAACAAATGAGGCAGTAAGTGTCAGGCGACGATGTAGTTTATGTGGTAAATCAATTTACTGTTCATGATATGAGGATTTTAGATTTATCTTTTATTTTTAGATGTTATTTAGTTTCTCCTCCTTTAGTTCTTCTATATATAATAATGTCAGAATTGGTGTGGAGATTAAACCACATTCGCTCGATGACACGCATGGTTTTCATTAAAGGCACGTGAGGCCTTAGTTGTCGAAAATATTCATATTTGTTCCAATCACCGTAAACAGAAAAACATTGAAACGCATACAGTTTCGTTCATATATACCATGACCATCGCGTAAACAGCATGTTATCATAAAGATTTACTATATTTTACCTAAGCAAGAGCCTGATGGTGTTACAGAAGACAGCACAATGCTGCTGGCTAATCACACATAAATGGCATAAACGCTCTTTATTCGTTCCATATCAGGAATTCACCAACAAAGAACGCTCTTTATGTTTACCATCATAATATAAACAAACACCAGAAAAGTAACTTTTTATGCTTTTGTTTACATAACAATGGTCAAAGATATGACAATAACATACTGTTTATGCGATATTTCTTATTTGTATACGGACAAAGTCTGTCTACATTTTGTTGTTCTTTCTGTTTGTGGCGGTTTTTGACGGGTGGAAATATTTTCACAGGATACCCACCGCCAAGGCCAACCGTACCTTTAACCATATATAGCCGATAATTTTTACGGATATATGTCACGAGCTAATCTGTACACATTTTTGCGTGCGGATGCTGTTGATTTTAGTGATCGTCAATTTATAATCCAAATAATGGACACCGCATAGAATGTTCCCTCACACGAATTGTGCCCTGACAACGCCTCAAATGAAATAAGTTCGGCTCAATGTGTTATCGTGTATCTGATTCATACATGTACAATTCACATGTAAACTCTATTAAAGAGTGGATTATCACCCCATGCCACGTGATATTCTCACTTCGGTGTGCTATCGTGTGTCCAATCCTTAGAATGGTCATGCATAGCATCGACGGGTGATTGTTCACCCCATATGTCACGTGATATGCGCGCCTCGGTGTGATATCGCGTGTCTGGTTGTTATAATTCTAATGTAAACTGTGCAACATATTTTGTCGGGCTTAAATATACAGCTGTAGTTAGTTAAGTCCGACATGATATATCAAACTATAATATTGTAATTTTTGTTTCAGTATATCGGGGAATGAGACATCGCAACCCCTTTTCCTCATTCAGTAATAACAAAATTTGCCTGTGAATGAATATTTTTATTAAATTGTTTGTATCTTAACAATGGGAACACCAATATCATGCAAGGATCATGCCACGACATGGGGGTGTGACTGGGAGGGGGGGGGGGGTCTCACATACAACTAATTAACAACATTTGTTTGGTACATAACATATATATTGAAATTGCTGTCTGTGTTCAATTTTCCAACCAGTAATTAGTTGGGAATTTGTTGATTTTAGACCAATAGCATATTGTTCCACTTTCGGTCAAAATTGATAAGGCCGTAAGTTGGAAATTTTAGAACTTGAGGGTATCCGGTTGGAAATTTCCACCAGCAGCAGTTACCATTTTGAAAGTTCCTTTACCCAAGGGGTGCACATGGAATTTTGTCAAAATTGGAGTTTTCTCTGTTGCTCTTGTTCAATTGGGGGGGTGTCCATTTGGAGAATCTAGTCACGTCCCTGCGACCATGGTATATTGATATGGTTCACACTAAAGGTAATGGCAATGCATTAGTTTTTAAATTAATGGTAATGCACTACGTTGCAAAGTAATGGACCCATCTCTGTCCACTGTCGTCACTTCTTGTATCGATATGAACCATAATGTCGCAAAAAGGCGTTGGTAGCTTTTACCAAATTCAAATATTTTTACAGATGAATGTCAAAGGTAAAAATTAGGCATACTTCGATTATGTTAGTGTGTATATATACAACCACAGCGTGAAAGAGAAATGTGACGTCGATGGTTCCACGGCTAAGTGTGGTCTGATAACGCCTCGAAGTGGGACCAGGTCGTACTTAGATATTAACCAACAAACGAGCACGTCACAAGCGCGATGTTAACGTTGCTATCTTGCTGATATTCAGGAGCGCCGGAAGCATCCAAGGGCAGGGGGGGGGGGCAGAGCCTACAAAAAGGGCACTTTTCCGCAAAAAAGGGCATTTTGTCAGCAAACTCTGGAAAATAACCATAAATTCATTGTGGCAAAAATCACTATTTTAATGGTATTTGTCAGTTTTTATGGCCGTTTTGTGATAAAATTGACAAAAAATTAATATTCCTTGTGAAATTGGTGGTATTTGGACCAAAAAAGTCACATTTTGCTATAAAAACACGAGATTAAACACACAAAAAGCATTTTCTGTCTCCAGAAAAAGGGCAAGTCCTGCCCCCGCTCGCCCCCTTGGTCAAGGGCAGGGGGGTCAGCTGCCCCCTCTGCCCCCCTCTTCCGGCGCCCCTGCTGATATTGCCTTGAATTTACGGGACCAACATATGTCTATATATGTCTGATATAATATCAATTGGAAATTTTACACCCCATATAGGTTGAAATTGTCTTCATTGTTAGATTTTCCAACCAGTAATTAGTGGGGAATTTGTTATTTTTACAATACAAATAGCATATTCAATAGCATATTTTTCTACTTTTGGACAAAATTTATTTGGCCATAAGTTGGAAACTGGAGGTACCAGTTTGGAAGTTCCGATCCAAGGGGGTGCACATCGAATTTTACGAACTTTGGAGTTTGCTATGCATAGTTAAAGGGGGTGTGGGTGGACACCCCTGAACGGATGTTTATTTTTATTCGAACGGAATCAACACCATTGTATACAACTTCAAATGTTTAAATTCTTTTTGGTCTATTTAATCAGAACATGCATGTTTTTATTTATTTTTCACTCTTTATAGAACCAAGTCAATTGCATTATATATTGTTGACTATTGAACTAATTTTTATCTCATGCACCAAATATGACAGAAACATATGTCGTATCGGCTTCTGATAAGTACTAATAAATAGTTTGGATTATGTCAATAATACAACGAAGCTTTGAATTTGGTAGCAATACCTCGGCTGATACAATTCCCACATTGTGGTTGAAATAAAAATCTGGGATGCGGGCCTTAAACGTTATAGTTCCATAAATTCGATACATTTCAGGACGACATGATAATTTCTATAAATCAATTAATTTAGCATGTACTTCTCATCTCGTCGGCAGAGCTGAGAGAATCGCGAGTAATATAATTTACAACAAGGACAATTATTACTGATATAATAGGAAAATGCTAATCCCAGTACAACCCAGTACAATAGAACAGGTGAGATAATATGCCCTTGACGTTTCACTATGGTTTATTGAATTGGGTTTGATATTTGCACGCGGCGGAAGATGGTCAGTTACGTCATAGGTATAGTAACCAGACATGATTCCCAGCTCGCACGTGCCCCATTGACAACTTACAATCACTTTTCTTTGAAACATATGTCATTAACAAATAGGTGGGTGTTTCCAGTGGACCAATAGAAATCGAGTGTTCGTTACTCGTATTTTCTGATTGGGCACTATTTCCGCGATGGGTTTTTGTGGACAATAAGGTTTATTTTCCCTATTCACTTGGATTCTTATAAATAAGCGACATGCCCTGATAGGAATCAAACTTGCAATTATTTAGTACATGCCATTACTGGAATCGTGAACAATCGTGATTTATTTTCGTAAATATGGAGACTTGTGTGCTTATTCCAAAGCAACTGACTTTTGTGTTGACTTTAAATCGTGATCCCAGGAATATATTAGAGATGGATGCAACAATATGGAGCAACGAAACCATTCCTTCTGGATTCTTGTTTTATCCGGATGACGGGGATATAGTTCATGATAACATAGATATATTCTCATCTCTGCCGAAGAACGATGTAAGTAATCTATTTCTTGATAACAGCTTTATAGTTAGATAATATGGACACAATTGATCTATCCAAAAATGGTGCCAGTTTCTGCAAGTACATTGGACTAATTAACAATTTGTTCGGCTTTAATAATTTTATATCTTTGTTTTGTCTTTCCTATAGTCAGTGACGTTACCTTCAGTTTCAAACTTTTTATCTGGAAAAATAATCAAGTCACGAATAGCATTTCTGAGATGGCTTTTTAATTATTTTTTATAAATAATACAACTGCCCAACATTTCTGAAGAAAACTGCCCAAACTAGCAGCCTAAAATGTTGCGCTGTCTTTCTATGAGGTAAACTGCATGTCATTAAAATAATTTTTTGACAATTGATGTTCTTCTACAAGTGAATGAATTTTCATTAGTCCCAGAAAATATTGTATTATTATGAGCTGATTGTTATAAAACATTTAATTATCTAACACCCCATGTCAGTTTTAAAGATACTGTGTCCGATTTGGTAAAGAATGTTATCGTGTATAATGGTATATTATAACATGTTACATGAGGATGATTTTGTGGATTTTCGCGATGCCTGCGAGATACTAATAGTGATTATTGCAAGTATTTTTTGTCTGGTAAGCTAAAATTTAGCTTAAAGAATTTATATAATTTGATGTCAAATTCTATTAATTTTCATCCTGTGATTAACAATATGAAGATACATATATCGCCATTATGGTGGAGGTCATGTGACCAATTTTCGGAATGGGGATTTCCATTTTAATCTCCCGAGCAAAATAGTTACACAATCATGTTCCTCTGTGTGTCTTTGTGAAAATGGAACTAGTATATACATATCTGTCGGCTTGGTTTGGGAAACTTGTTCTATTTGAATGTTGGCGTATTTATTTTGAGTTTTATAATAATATATTCAAAAGTAGGTCAAGTGTAGTCATTTCAGAAAAAAATCATCAAAGATAAATGTATTTAAAAAATGACCAGTTAAATGTTATGATAGTTTGATGTGATATGCCTGTTTTAGTTCCCGGACAACTGCTCCATATATAACTGTCGCTCAGGAGATTTTCATGCAAATCCCCAATCAAAATTGTCACCTGATCTCCACCTTATGGTAAAGAAGGGATTGAAACTTTATGGGAAAGAGGGGATTGAATGAAGACATATACACGACGGAGCGAATCTCATAACACAAAATCAGTCAAATCTAAAAGAGGGCGACAATAAATTATGGTTCATTTCAGAGGGTACATAAACAAAGTCTGACCACACTGGCGTATACTTCAATCCGAGGCGCAATTGTATTAATATCCATTTTGGTAACTCTAAACATTCTTATGCTTAACATGCACTTTTACTACATTAATTATTAATTATTTTTTTTTGGTAAACCATATTGATACCCGTTTCCAGTAACAATAATATTTAAATATATATTGGAATAAATTGAACATCAATTTCCCATTTTAACTACGTTCCGGCCGAATTTTAACGGTTTTCTATTTCAAACAGACTAGACATGGTTTGACGTAAGGTGATCTGTATCTTATCTTCTCGTAGATTATTCATGGTTCTGATAGCACAGGTCTGCAATTTGTCGGCAGCCATAACTCTCCTCTGCCACCCAGGGCTCTGGGAATACCCCACCGAGTACCAATCTCGCGCATCACAAACAGTTTGGTTACCGGCGGTTTTGTTCTGGCCATTATTCGATAGGGAGAACCTCACAGAGCTGTAAAACTCCTATTATTTCTAAATTAGATGCTACTGTTTATCTTCACGGTTTACTGAGTGTCGTGATTAATGTGTATCTTGTTATCAAACACGTAAGCGAAGTCACAACACACGGAATTTATCGCTAGCTTCCATATGCAATCCCTGTGTCAATGCGTCTGTGTTATCTCTCCAGTGTCACAACCACTGCTGGTCTGCAATTAAATGTTAAAAGCAACAAATAATATTTTCCATTGGCGACTGTGTTAACAATAAGTCCCACTCGCGATGGGTTAAGCCTAGGTGAACTTCAAATTATCCATTAGAACGTCATCCGATGCACCCACAATTTGGTGAAAATAAAAGCACCTGTTTCGGATTTCTTTTCTCCAAGATAAATCTTTCATTTCCACAACTACCCAACTTTCTGCATACAAATAGCCAGACCCCTCCAGACTGACCGTTTATACAAAATGATCGCAATATTTTCGTATGGTAATATCCCCCCTCCCCGGAACTTTTCCCTCAGCCAGTCCATGCACCAATCGGCAACTATATTTTGGTTTAATTTTATCATATGCGGATTCTAGTTTCTATACAAATACAAGAAGACTAGTTCTATTTAATTAGTTATATCACCATATCTGGTGGTACATAGGTAGAATTTTAAATTATGGAATGTCCCATCTATTTCGGCTTATAATCTCCCCCTTGTTCAAGGTGCAACACAACATCGGAAAGTCGGTAAACTTAGTGGGGAAAAAATCTGAAGACTAAATTCGTAAAACATTAGACAAATTAGTGTCAAATATGCGAGTTGGATCCTTCTCAAACAACATTTTTAATATATCGCAGGTTCGTCACAATTTCGGATGCTACGAGCTGGTTATGGACATCTGCGGAGAAACGGTTCGACATTGTAACTGGGTCAGATTCCTGCAGTCATCCAGCGACCATAGCTGCGTCAACATCGTCGCTCTGCGATTGAAGGGTCGCGTGATGTACCAGGTCGTCAAGGAGATCCTACCTAACGACGAGCTCATCGCGTACTTCGACGAGGGTGACCTCAACTCACCAGATCTAACATCTGACATCATTCACCAGCCAATAGAAAGCGCCGAGTCTGAGGATGACGGTGAGTTTATTTTCGTCTCGTAAACTGCACGTGACCTGACGACAGGTCCATCTTTGGTAAAAAAATTCAACAGTTGAAAATTCCATGACCGAAACAACATCAGTTGGAAATTTCAGACGAAAATAGTTTCAAATTGTTAGGATAATTTGATTTTCCAACAACTTTGTAGTGAAATTAATTTTAAAGTGTTTTTAGACCGAAATTCGCATATTTTCTTATTTTGCGTCAAATTTATTACTGATAAATGGCTATAAGAACTTTTCAATGATGTGCATATGGAGGGGTGTTCATTATAAATTAGCAGACGACAGTCAGACAAAAAGACATAAAAACCAAATTATTTATTTATGTTGTCCTATCTTATATGTGGCATTATAACTGGTGCTATGTCCATACACTGGACAGGAACAGCACGGACACGAGTATGGAATTAGAGGAAAACATGAGTTGTAAACGATTAATAAATGTAGTTATGTATATGTTACTGCATCGAATGTTCTGTTTGATTCTTTTCTAAATTCATTGCATATGAAAGGAACACATCGTTCACCCATATTTTAATTCGGATCAACTTTACATTTTCAGGAGAGGAAATCGATGTTTGTGATATATCCTTAGATTCGTCCGATATCAGATCTTCCAACTCATCACCAACACCAACCGAAGCACAGACATATTTACTTACGTCGCCAGGGTTACCACCCATCTCACCAGCTGAACACCATCGCCTGACACCAACATCAGAGTTATCCCTCTTGCGCAACGGGGATTATCGGTCCGGAGCCAGTGATGTCACGACATCAGATGAATCTGCTGCTCTGAGTACGCCAGACGCGACAAAGGTAAGGCCCTCTTGCAAAGTGAAATACAATTTCAGTTAACCCTTTCTTGACTAAATACTCATTGACGAGTAGTTCCTTTAGGGAATGTTCATATAATAAGTTCAACAACGACCATAGTTCGTTTGTTGAACTTATTATCTGAACATTTCCATCAATGATTCCTGCTTCACTTATGCTATACGTAAATATGTCTGTCGTCTGTTTTTATATTTCCTGAACGTTCCTCCAGATGAAAATATAAGCAATCCAAGGTATAATTTCATGACTGATGGGAAAATTCATTTGGTATATAAAGGGTTAAATTGTCCAAAAATGTTAAGCGAAGAAATGACTTCTCAGGCAACAGTGTCCACTCGTGGAAACACAAAGGCGCGCGGATACATATAAATATATGGAAACTTTTTTAGCAATGATGTCAGATTTTCTGACTTGCACTCATCACTGGTGTGTGAAAAGCTATGAAAAGCCACAGTCGGTAGTCGTATATACTTATTAATAAATATCTGCGTGCACAGTTTAAAATCGTTAACTTACAATACAATTCCCCAAGAAGCAGGGTTGGCTGATTTAAATCAAGCGATTTAAATCATTGATTTAAATCAAGATTTAAATCAATGATTTTTTTCAAAAAAATCATTGATTTAAATCAAAAAATTGGAAATGATTGCATATGTCAAGAATTTACATTATCTAACAAGGTTTTTTGTAAACTATAACATGATTATGATTAAACAATATACAAAATTGGATAATAGATATGAAATTGTGCAGTAATTGTCAACCCTATACAAAACAGGCATACTGCATGGTACCGTGATTACTGCTCCAACGGCTTGTTCCGCTTATTTGTAACTACAATCAGATTCAGCACTCCTCATTACACTATTAAATTTCCTTTTCTGATTGCCATATATGTATATGCCAACCAAGTAATTCTACCATATACTCTGCCATCTAAACTACTCTAGTTGTCTAATGTCCATACTTGATATATGGTGTGATTACATGTATGTCTTCAAGTCACGGAGGAGCAAAGGTGATTGATAATATATTCAGTTCTCAGCCAAAATTTACTAAATTTATTAGTAAATCTTTAAGTACAGGTCTACTTACCCAGATATCACAACATTGGAACTCACATGGACCTAGTGTATGCACAATTGAAGTCCATGGTTGCTATATCTGTTTTGCCATGATATTTGTGCTCGATACATGTAGTTTTACAAAAAATAATAAATAATAACAGAATTTTGATTAATCCAGCCTTGGATATAATAAGCAACACCTTTTAGAACCTTCATTTATCAAAGACATTGCACAATTGCATATTTTCATAACAATTAGAAGAAAAAAATCCAAAAAATCGATTTAAATCAAATAAATCTGATTTAAATCAATTAAATCGATTTTTTTGATTTATTTAAAAAAAATCAAAAAAATCACCAACCCTGCCAAGAAGTGGACTCCACCAATTAATTCACACATAAAAATGATGAGCAATTAATTTACTGAAACTTGTAAATTTACTCTTTTAGAGAAATTATTTTTGAGATCTCGATCTCCTTTCTTTTAAAGTGCATCGACTTAGATAAAAAACGACATAAATTACGCTCCTATTTCAGGATTTATCACCAAGACAAATAATGTTCAGCGATGTGAGACATAGCACGCCTGTTCCAGGTTCGATGCCCCCGTGCAGACGGAATCGTGTGAAATCCTGGCTATCATGTGGGTTCTGTGGAAAGAAATTCGATAGACCATCTCTACTAAAACGACACGAAAGAATACATACAGGTAATAGCTTTAATGCCATTCAAATTATCACAAATAAATGTTTCTATGAAATAAAAAAGATGTGAAAAGGGACGGCAGGTTGGGGGCGGATTGGGTGCACCACCCTCCTGTCCTCCATCAAGGGCAAAATATACCTCAGATATCGGTTAAAACCACACTTGCTGTGTCATAAGTGAAAATATCAATCCTATAGTAGCTTAATATGAGTTTGGTCCTGGAGAGTGCTTCAAAATATGGTATGATTACCAAAATGTTGGCATTTATGCCAAAACCTATGGCTGAAAAAAGTGTCATTTTAAGGAAGTGTTACCCCTTGCCATCGGATGCTTCCGGTGCTTGAAGTTTTATTGGAAGTTGGGTACTCTGTTGACTCCCAAAACTTCTCTACAATAAAAGAAATTCGTTGATATATCCCGCTCAACATTAGAGAAAGCGACCCGGTTTCCAGAACAGATATATAAGGGCGACAGTGGCATATATATTATAATTCTTCGTATTATAGCTCTATCTACTATATTTGGTATATTTTCTCTCAAATTATGGCCACACAAATGCGAGATAAAGATCACGTGAATTTCTAATCGTATCCCGGTTCTGGAAATATAGACATTTATAGTTTATAATATTATTTGGACTTGGATTGAGTTCCTTGGTGTAGATAGCCAAAGCCTGGCGTAATTCGCCAAACAAAATTGTTCACTCGTTCTACATTCATTGATGTATCTCAGTTGATAATACAAAAACCAACTAATTTCCTTGTCCTTTAGGAGAGAAACCACACGCATGTGACGTCTGCGATAAAGCCTTCTCGACGTCCAGTTCGCTGAATACACATCGACGCATCCACAGCGGAGAGAAGCCTCATCAGTGTCCCATCTGCGGCAAACGATTCACGGCCAGCTCCAATCTCTACTACCACAGAATGACACATTCAAAGGTTGGTACAAATTCCCCAGTCCCATTATATTATATTTAATATGATAATCCAGACATTGACTCACAACTTCCTTTCTCAAATGTCAAAATTAAGTTATTGGCCGTGCCATTTTTTGCAGCGTCTAGTTATATAGTATTTTATTTTATATTCGGTGAAAGGTAAAAACTTTCAAAAGTAATATACATGTATTGCCATTATACGTGCCAAGTGTAGCATTACCGTTATTCATTAATTTCAAAATTTGACTTTCAAGAATAATGCATTGTCATTTCTTACGATGTGTCATGGTGTGCTTATATCCGAAGAATTAACTGGTGGACTAAACGTTTCGATTTCACTATTTCATCACCTGATTACCTATTGGCAGTCTAATAACCCCATGGTTAAGGTTATCTACATGGGAATATACAATTAATGCACATTATAGAACGTCAGAAAAAAGGAACCCTCTTTACAATGCTTGCTGCATGATCTAGATAACAGTATTGCTGAGTAACGATTATTTCTATATTGAACTTTCCTATTCCAGGATAAGCCACACAAATGTACGAAATGTGCCAAGTCATTTCCAACGCCCGGAGATCTGAGAAGCCACATGTATGTGCACAGTGGGACGTGGCCGTTTACGTGTGACATCTGCCATCGTGGATTCAGCAAGCAGACGAACCTCAAAAACCACATGCTGCTGCATAACGGTGAGTTTAAAAGCCAATACAGTATCTGGGGCAACGTTTAGTGTGATAGGATATAAGGGGATTGTTTTTGTGCCCAAAATGGCAACAGAAGTCAACCCGTTGCTTTGTCAATGGACGAGGTGCTTCTGGTATTTCTATATTCAAAAGTAACGACCCAACGCAATTCCACTGTCCACGTCACATAGTTCAACTCCTGCCATGTTGATTATATGGACCACGTTTCTGGATATAATGAATCAAGACATGGCACCCTAAACGCGTGTAGGATCTTATAAATTTAATGTGATATATCTTTTATAGTAAGGTGATGTTAACTAATACATGTGTAGTGCAATATATGTGATACATGTATAACAATATAACTAATAACATACGCCCTGAGTGAATATATGCAATGTATAATATTCATCTCATTTTCTCTCGCAGATAAAGGGAAGACGGACGACCAAACACAGGTTACACCGACAGCATCAACACGACTGTCGCCTAGCAACGCACAAGAGTCAGACGACTCCGGGTATGGGAAGAGTTTCAACCACGTGATGCCCTACTCACAACCACGCAGGCAAATCGAAGAGATGGCATGGAACTCGTCGCTGTGGACACATTCTGCCTGGATGTCATCTGCACAAAGTTCACCAGATCTGCTGCACGCGTCATACCAACGTCATTTCCAGTCTCCGATGGTTCAAATTAATGGTGGTTTCTGATCCGGAAGCTTGTGTAATTTAACTCTTCCAGGACTGGAGCATCCTGAAATTTTGCGAAAACCCTGTGCCAATACATTCTCTTATATATGCGAGTCTCTCCATATGGGGCCTTGCATATATAAGAGAATACATTGGCCTAACAATATTTACCTTGCCGTGTAAGCCAATGCATTCTCTTATATATTCGAGGCTCCCTATGGAAGACTCGCATATATAACATAATGCACTGGGACAGGATCGTTAACACAGAACCAGCGCAGCTCCCGTCATGAAAGGGTTATATATAGCCACTGAATGAGGATTAATTCTGAAGCCAAATGAAATGTCCTAGTCATATTAACCGTCCTTTCAATTGTTCTTGTTGATATATTGTTAAGTTTGTTAGAGATATACGAGTTGGATATTAAATAATTATCATCTTGATTTTTGCCTTCCGTGTGCGCCCCGCCCCCTTTGTGGTTAAATAGCACAGCGACTGACCCAATTACATTATACGTTACTAGAAACAGGCAATCCTTAGCCTGCATTCAAACACAGGCATGCAAATTTGTCAGTGTTTCCTGAAATACATCGACTATGTTCCTTCGGTTATGTTATATGTGGTTTGATATGTAAATATGATATGCGACTATTCTTTGCACGGTTGAATATCGCCGAATATAGATCGCTGAAGTCTTACAAATTAATGTCAGTTGTGTGAAATTAGAATACTGGTTATTTAGTAATCAGTTTTGCACAATCATGTATTTTATACACAGTCTCCCGACATGAGCGAAAATCGTGCCCGATCTTCAAACTTGATTTGAGTTGGTGGCCATCTCAATGTGCCATTCCGATCGATACATATGGTCATTTTGATCAACACATGGCCATTCTGATCGATACAGGACCATTTCGAACGATAATTGGTTAACCCTTTACCCAACAAACCGGCCAAAACCGGCCAAATAAAGCTTCAACAGCCTAAAATATCTTCGGTCTGTCTCAATAGAACCATACAAATATGGATATCATTGGAACCGGCTCATTGACCACATTGTGATAGTTACAGTTATGCCCTGTGCCAATGCATTCTCTTATATATGCGAGTCGACCATAGGTCGCCTCGCATATATAAGAGAATGCATTGGCCTAAATAAAATCTTTTTTTAACACTTTTTACCATTTTTTCTTACATTCTTTAACAATTTTATAATTTTTAATGTGTTAAGCCAATGCATTCTCTTATATATGCGAGGCGACCTATGGTCGACTCGCATATATAAGAGAATGCATTGGCACAGTGCCGTTCTGTTGGGTAAAGGATTAAAGCAAGCACATTTGAAGCAATGATCACTCATACTGAATCCGGGCCTGCATACATATTATATATACTATAATATTGTAGTAATCCATAGACGTGTGTGGTGAATTACCTGACACGTTTATATGGGTAAGGCTTTCAGGCATATTCATGGTCCCATATATGATGGTCCTACATGGATGCGTACGTTTCGGTTTATAGCATTCATGTCAGTCAATCATAATAAGCGGTTGATGTTTCGGATATTCCACTCCGGTGGATTAATTAATGGGATTATTTTAGGGGTCAGTTCTCTCTGGGGTTTAACAACGCCCAATTTGGTCAATCAATTGAGGTGCACAATATTCAGTATTGTTTGTCCATTGTTATTTCGTTGCGACGTGCCAACAGAAGAGAATATACGTTTCCGCTATATGTCAGATCAACGTCTATCTTAAATAACATCCTTCCAATGGGCTACACTCGGTTGATGTTAATATAATGTGTGTTGTTACGTCGTGTTGATTCTCCAACACAAACAGTAAAGTGTTTCTAATGTAACAAAGCAATTCAAAAGGGATAAGCCCCTAACCTGAACTTATGAAGCATACTGTTGAGAAGACCTCAGTTTCTTGGCTCCAGGCGGTCTTATTCGAGCCCCATACAAACTCGGGTTGCAGCAATTGCAATATTATTATCCAGACATCGTCGTAACGGTACACAATCCGATTCGATGGTCCCGGTATCATCATATTCCAACTACAACAGTTCTTAAAAAGACACTTTAGTTATCAGAATAGATTAATTACCAACAAATAATGCTAACCATTGTCAGCTCTAGTATAAATTTTTTTTAAACGTACTATTTATCAACAGTTTGTTCAATGCAATTTGGTATCGAGAGTATGTCGGTCGGCTCGTCGAATATAAGCTAGGCCGCAAAACATTCCAGGTGGTGAAAAATAACTGATGTCAAACATCGATAACATCATGAGCTTTGATGAGTGGGTTCCTCGACTCGAGTCAAATAGTTTTTACCCCCAAAGCCAAACAAATAGTAATTTAGGAAAGTTAATTCGGAATATGTATCTTTAATTGACTGAGTAAGTAAACTGTCCGATAAGGGTACGTTCATACACTGGCAAGTTTGCACGGTATGTTTTGCAGGTAAGTCGTCGTAGAACACCATATATGGTGCCAGAATATGAACGGAGACATGCATATATATAAAATGAACCTTTACCAAAGCTAACTATATGAGAAGTAAAAACACCATGTAGTTCCACATGTAGCAATGATGCCAAAATTTGCCTGTAAATATCGTGCAATAATCCATTATACAGGAGGGTATCACCCCCCCCCTTCGGTACGCTGGATTTCAGGGTGTTTTGAAGCCGTACGCGGGATTCATATATACCCCGGAATTAACTGGTATTCTGGACCAAGCAAAACATCTTGGACGCAGGTTTTGGCGGAGCAAACTAATATTTTGTGCTAGTTATCTGTATGAATGAGTGGGTAGAATAGCTTCTTGGGCATATTCGACCACCATGCCATCATAAAGTATCATTAATCGTATCATAACGGCCTCATAACGCCCATAATACTCTATACTCCAATATCTTGTCAGGTATAATGGATCATAATGTGTCTATGTAACTTCTGATTGTATCTGTCTGATATTAAAACAGTCAATTTGTATGTCATTTCTTAACATGTATTCAGGATTCACCCCCAAAATTAACTGGTATTATGGATTCAGGGGGGGTTGATACCCTCATACAGGTATTTGAAGGCAAATATGTGACCCGCCATATCAAATCCAGTCGTAAGTCGGGATTTTTTTTACCCTGTGCCAATGCATTCTCTCATATATGCGAGTCGACCATAGGTCGCCTCGCATATATAAGAGAATGCATTGGCCTAACAATTTTTTATCATTTTTTTTAAATAAATGTTTCTTACAATTTTTAGGACATAAAATAAAAAACATCCATTACCCTGCAGGGAGCCCCACACATATATAGAAGCATATAGAAGAGTGTCGTCTGCTCATGTTTGTCTGGGGCTCTGTATGGGTGAAATTATAAAATTGTTAAAGAATACAAGAAAAAATTATTAAAATTGTAAACAATTGTTAGGCCAATGCATTCTCTTATATATGCGAGGCGACCTATGGTCGACTCGCATATATAAGAGAATGCATTGGCACAGTGTAAAAAAAATCCCGACTTACGACTGGATTTGATATGGCGGGTCACATATGTCAGTAGCAGCGTTACATGACTGCAAAACATACCGGGCATCTTTCGAGTGTACGAACACGTACCCTTATTATAATAATTTCTAATGACATTAGCTTTGGTAAAGATGCATTGTATTCGTATGTTGTCCTTAATAATTATTCAGACACTTTATGGTTATCTATGATGAAAAGCCTGCAAATAATACCGTGCAAGTTATTCGGCGTTGAACGTGCCATGAAATGTATATAATATAACTACAAGAAAAACAGCGGCATGCTTGGGTATTAACCCTTTATATACTAAATGGATTCTCCCAGCCAGTTAAAAAGTGTACATCGGAATGGTCTATTATTGATTTGGAGTGATGATAGGTGACGGCGGATAAATAAAAGTGCATACTGAGCCCCATTTATTGAAGGAAATGCTTAGATAATAAGTTCAACAAAAGTTTGTTGAACTTATTATCTGAACATTTCCTATGGGATAACTACTCATCAATGAGTGTTTAGTATAGAAAGGGTTAATTTATCTGGATCTCACGAGTCTTATATACATATATATATATATCTGCTAGCGTGCCTTTAGATCATGACATGAATCTCTACTCCGTATGGCTATGCTCGTAGAGTTCATATTCCACTAATATACAAAACCTGGGAACTTGTTTATGTTGTGACCTGCTGTGACAGGGAAATTTATAACATTGAAAAAACGGCTCACGTGCAATATTTCTTAGTTAAATCATCTTAATAATGTAGTTCACTGTATGTGAAGGTCTAAACTCGAAGTTGCACTATTTAAGTGACTTTGTGAACGATTTTGCTTTACATTTTACAATCATGGAATTTATCACGGATAATTAATTCAAATATTTTTTTCCGATATCGGCTCAAAAAAGTCACCAAAAAGCATGCAATCTCGAGCTGCGACCACACCTATACTGTGAAGTAGATTATTAAGGAACAAATATTGACAAAGAAAAATATTCTCTGCCTTGTTTGTTCAATGTTATAAAATTCCCTGTCAGAACTGGTCAACACACAAACAAGCTTAAGTACCTAGATTTTTTACTGTTGGTATATGATCGCTACTGGCGTATCTGGAGAAGATTCATGGCGTGATCCAGCGTTGATCTGTATGTTGGTAACTATCAAAACAATTCTTCACATTTCGAAATTGTGTTTTGTGTGAAGTCCATATATTTTCTCGTCGATGTCGTCCCGTCGATCACATGTGTCCTTTTGACCTCTGACATGCTGAGAATTGTATAATAAATCTGAATCCGACTGTGCGGGGAAGAGAATCGAATAGAATTGTAGGAGAAAGTCGGCGATCACATCTCATAGTATTGTGCAATGGAATCGACGGCTGTTCTCACAAACTACGATTGATTCTATTAAACCCAGCATGAAAATAATTAATTCGCGGGAATTTGATTGGACTGTAAAATTCGTATTTACGACTGAAACAGTTTTGAGCAATGTTCGCTCATCTTTAGACTCAACTTGATTGACGTTCATTTCATTCGATTAAAGATGAATTGGGTTCCGATTACATATTGAAATTTAATTTCTCTCTCGGAAACTACAGGAGACGACAACTGACGACAGGGATGTATCTGCTATGTCTTTAGTAGTCGGAGTCCACCCTGGCGAGAATTGATCGTCTATAGATTGACAAATACCGATTGAAATATCGCTATCTGACCGCGCTATTATCACTGTAAAAATAAGTGTTCAAATATGAACGCGTCCATACAACCTATATAAGTGTTAAATTCGTAACGCTATGTGTTAACGCTACACGCCAATGTTAGAGTACTAGCCGTATAAAGACATATATCTAAAACGATGGTGTTCAACGTTGAACGGTAGTATTCAGTGTTTGAATACAGATGTTCATACGTGTCAGATTACAACAATGTAGAGACTGGTACGAAGTTAGACTCTTGTTGGAAAATCTTTCGTTAACCCTTTACCCAACAGAAGTGCCTTGTGCCAATGCATTCTCTTATATATGCGAGTCGACCATAGGTCGCCTCGCATATATAAGAGAATGCATTGGCTTAACGCATTAAAAATTATAAAATTGTTAAAGAATGTAAGAAAAAATGGTAAAAAGTGTTAAAAAAATATTTTTTTTTAGGCCAATGCATTCTCTTATATATGCGAGGCGACCTATGGTCGACTCGCATATATAAGAGAATGCATTGGCACAGGGCATAACTGTAACTATCACAATGTGGTCAAGGAGCCGATTCCAATGATATCCATATTTGTATGGTTCTATTGAGACAGACCGAAGATATTTTAGGCTGTTGAAGCTTTATTTGGCCGGTTTTGGCCGGTTTGTTGGGTAAAGGGTTAAATAAAGATGTCACAGACTACAGTTGCCACGCAGGGTGATTTGGTCATTGGTAACACCATCACATTCTAGGCTAAATGAGGAGGGCGTGGTTCTAACCCCGAGATGGGCGAAAGTTGGGAACAATTTCAATCTTAGAATTGGTCGGAGTTGCGGGCATTTTAAAATTCAATTGCGATTGTGGCATGGATACTTCCATAAGAACTGGTAATTTGTGTTCACCCACGTAAGAGTGTAACGCAGGAATCAGTCTAGAGAATTCAAATTGGGAGAACTCACTTCTCCATATTAGATTATTATGGAGAAATGGACTGTTATCAAGGAGAAGTTATAAAGGCTGATGTTCAATGTACTCTATAAACTCACCGTTCTGTGACCCAAAAAGTGTATTATGCCCATTTCTTAAACCATTCCAATACCCTTCAAATAAGCTGTTTTGAAATATGCATATACACTGGTATATGAGAGAGAAGTCACTTCTCCCTAGGACAAAAGGCACATTTTAGGGAGATGTCTCCCAGTCGCATTCTGGGCTGGCCCCAAAGGCAATGAACACATTATGTATCGCCGTTGTGGTAGGCATTCAGATGCATCTATTAAATATATTTCGTTGTGTTATATGATCACGAAGAAATTATAGTAATTCAGAGCCAATGGTTCAGCAAACAAGTTTTATTCCATGCAATACCAACGTATACCATCATATATAGTGGTATTCCCGTTTGTTGTAACCGAATGTCTGGAACCAAGAACAACTGATGTTGAAAAAACCTTTCCCGGTCGCTCAGTATGAGAGACGCAATTTCACGACTAATTCTTTTCTTAAGGTAAGGATATCTGTCCATAATTTGAAAACAAAGTTGAACATTTGAATAGAAAAGAATGACGGCGCTTGCTGGACGTGTGTTGATGCTGTAACAATGAGAGAAATTCACGGATCAAATTTGGAATTATTCCACCCGAGTGAGTCATCAAAGAAGTAATTACACTGAACCTCGACTGATGAATTATCTTTGTTGGAGGTGTTACAATACTTCACAGTGGGATTATGTAAAGATGGAGGCGGAACACACAAGACCGCGACGACCTCATACAGAAGCTATGGCGTCCACAGGGACTGAATCCCATTTATTTATAATTCATCTATAAACTGTGCTTCATTCTTACACAACGTTCCATATGGGCAGGGTCGAAAGGGCACCGGTCTCAGAAACGGCATATATTTCAAATTGGAAGTTATCCACGGTTAATATATCACATTGGAATGAAAGTGATTTTTCAACTATGCGTTTTTTTTATATAGTAGCAACTTCATGTATGCGTTTATAGATTAATATGCTACTTTATTTATTGTTCTAGTCAAAGCAATATGAACGATTGGAATTGACCAGCACACGCAAAATTAGGAAGAACGAACTTATCATTTTTGTTTTGGTTCTTTTATCGACGACTCTAAAAGGGCGTTATAATAAAACAAAGGTTTATAATGAAAGTCAATCCGCACTCTATGTCTGACTCCATCCCATTTATTTCTAATTCGTCTATAATTTGTGGTTCTTTCTTATACAACGTTCCATATGGACAGGGTCGAATGGGCACGAGCCCCATAACCGGCATATATTTCAAATACGAAGTTAGCGACGGTTAATATATCACATTGGAATGAAAGTGATTTTTCAACTATGTGTTCTAAATATAGTAGCACCTTCGTGTATGCGGGTACAGATTAATGTGATAGTGCAATTATTGTTCTATCAATGCCAATAGAATCGATTGACAGGCACAACATGTAAATTAGGAAGAACGAACTCATAATTTGTAAATTACAATATTATGCTCCACTTATCGACGGCCCTAACAGGGCGTTATACTAAAACAAAGGTTTATAATAAAAGTCAATCAGCTCTCTACATCGGACTGAATCCCGTTTATTTCTTTATTTAAACCTTGGTTCATTTTTACACAACGTTCCATATCGGCAGGTTCCCTTTAATAAAACTTATCAAATCTCAGTTGTCGCTATTATTTAGTAAATCATATATATGTTTGTTCGAGCGAAGCGAGTTAGAACAAAACAGTACCTTGGTCAGAAAGTTATTTATAAAATTAATAGTTGCATATCTAAGTTCGTGATTCTCTTGCGAATGCAGTTGCGGCCTATATCGCCCCACCGCCTGGTACGATTCAGTTTTTTTTTACACTCGATAGAGGGTTACAAAAGTATAATAATACACAGTAGAGATAGTTGTTGACGGAGATAGTAGTAACGGTATACTCGTATACCTCATAAATTATATGTGTTTCCGGTCACTTAACCTCTTTGTAAATTCTATAAAACTGCCACAAAACAGTTGAAGCATTGTGCTGGACGTGTCAACTCGTGAAGCGCCTGTAATTATAGTCTACTCGTTGGCTGGTCTCGATGGGCGGCAATAATGTATGCCATGTTATGTCATTGTGAACAAACAAGCTTTTCTGTAACGGTACGTGTTTATGATCACGATAATCAACTCCACATGACTACGTTCATAACGTGCATAATATGCCCACTCCTCTGTCAGATTACGATGTAGCTGCAGTGTAGCATTTAGAATTCCATGCATTATCGTTCTCGAACTAAGGGAAGAATGAATTCGTTTTCACACATTGCTAGATAAGTAACATGCTCGCCAGAGTTTACAATAGATTTTCCATAATGCCCCCGACGGAACCACATGGAACAAGATATGATCGTGAATTACCACATAATTATGTCATGGTGGTCAATCCACTTGTTGTGTTCAATAAACTGTTATAAACCGTACCTTTTTTTTTCATTGTTATCAAGACTTAAAGACATATTATGGACTTGTGCGGGTGTGTGAAACTGATAAGTTAGTATTCAGGCACTATGTCGAAAATCTCAAAGAAATCCACCATACCACTTCATAGAAAACATCGTCTGAACTATGCTCAATTGTAAATATTTACATCTCGATTCGGGACGCAACTATCGGCGATAAACCAACCCAAACGATTTCGTCATCGAAAGTCACTGCATTTAATTAATATATAAGTACGTGTTGTAATTTGGATTAATTAATATTCGCAAAAATAACTACTTTGAGCAAGATTATTCTCCATTTCTATTTGATCACCCCACCGGAGTGTTTCACATAACTTTAAATTACCAAGAATCAACCGTTTTCCTTAATAAGTTTCTAAGGTAAAAATTGGTAAACAAAATACACCCACTTTAATTCCGAAGTTTATGGATACTTAATAGTTACAAATTTTCAACAACAAAGAACATTTGTATTATAATTATACATCACCAGTCAATTTACGGGGGAGTTCCATAACATATGGAGTACACATTGTTGAAAAAAAGTACTTTACCGAACCGCGTGACAAAGTTACATACACATGGATTGGCCATACAAGCATTTGTTGTCCACGCTATATATATCTTAACACTTTTCCGATAAGAGTTCTTAGTCCCACTGTTCTACTGTTTTAACCGAACTATATACTTACGATCCGGAAAGCATGCTTCTGAAGGCGGCAATTTTCGCGGTATGTTTATATAGTTAGTTACGTGTACATATATTATAATCTGCTTAGCGTAATTATAGGCCTAATATGGGTATGTACTATCTAAAGGTTTCCATCCGCAACGTCGACGTCTGTACACATATTCACGTCTGTTTCCATGCTTAAATATACACAAATTTCATCCTGTCATATTCTTTAAAGACATATGACATGTGCATGTACTTGTTCGGGTATGTGAAACTGATAAGTTGATATTCAGGCGCTATGACAACTGGAGGAATGTAACATTCTATTAACATCGCTGAACATTTGAAGCAAATCGACCGTATACCGCTCCGTAGAAAACGTCGCCAGAACTACGCTCAATTGTAAATATTTACTACTCGATTCGGGACGCATCTATCGGCGATAAACTAACGAAAAAGATTTCGCCACGGAGAGTCACTGCATTTAATTCATATATAAGAATGACGGTGTGTGTTGTCAATTTGGAAATACTACTAGTAAAAAATACTACTTTGAACAAGATTATTCTCCATTTCTATTTGATCACCACACCGGAGTGTTTCACATCACTTTAAATGTTATGTTACATCTTTTGTGGGGGGGGGGGGACATCACTAAGTTAACAAAACTTGGGTCCCAATCCCCATCTATATAATTGATATACAATAACATATGTTTAAATCAAAGAAAGATGGTATAAAAATGAAATTTCGCGTTTCACTATATGTATTATGTGGCATTTGTTTGTCGGTATATAGGCATAACACGGTCTTTATATATATTCATGTATAATATCAGAATTGGTGGGGCACTACACTGGTCCAGGTTGAGTGTTCATACACCCTGTCACTAACTCGCGGCCATATTGGATGCACCAGGTTCAGTTCCGTGGTTTTAGTGCTACATGTCAACGTTTTGGAGTAGCATTCCATATATGGAAGTCACGAATATATATGGAAATGCTCCACCAAAATTTTGACCAGTAGCACTGAAACCACGGAACCGGTGCTGGATGAATCGAATACGGCCGTGAACCAGTGATCTCACATTGTTTCAATTCTCATTTCTTATCGAAATGGCCATGTGTCAATCGGAATTGCATATTGAGATGTTCATCAACCCAGATCAAGCTTGCAGATCGGTTTGGGTTTCACCCACGTCGAATCAACACCCGCCTCGTGTATAGCACATACTGCGATGATGGTATGGATTATTCATTGAAAATAGAGACTACCTGCCACGCAGATGAAGGAGTTGGTGCCCGTATTACATATACTGCATGCGGGAAAGTGTCACTCCGCGGAGGTTGTGTCCCCTTGTCATTCATTGCGTCCGTCACACTGCTTCCCAGATAACCTTAAAACGATACCACAATCTTCCATAAAGCACAACAGTGTACTATACTTATACGTCAATTGAGATATATTTTCATTATACAAGATACCACTGCACGAATGGTTTAAATATATTTATTTAACGAATGATCTAAAAAAAAACTCGGCCTGTTTATCTACAAATACGAAATGGATAATCTTTGACTTCGCCATTAAGGTGTTTCAATACGGCTTCGTAATTATAATTGATAGGTATGGTATTTACTGATTCATAGTAATCTAATTTATGAAACTAAAAGTAAAGTATAGTACATGTATAGGCCTACCCGCGAACATTCAAGTTGATATACATGGATGTTATTTTTATTAATTTACCTTTCAGGTGCTGTGTGGAGTTTCTTTGGTGAGTTTATATTTCTTGCGCAAAGTGCATATGTATATAATTACATAGCCCGTGTGTGTTGCACTCAATTCTGTTCCGTGATTGGTCAGCTGTCAATTGGGTAATGCGTTTCATATAAGGATTAACTGTAATGTGGACTGTTTTTATGGAGATGTAACCGTGAGGTAAGTGGTCATAACTTGTGTAAAACCCGAAGGGTTTTACATACAAGTTATGACCACTTACCTCACGGCTACATCTCCATAAAAACAGTTCACATTTCAGTTAATCCTTATATTTTTATACATTTAGCGAAAAAGCCACATTTGTAAATGAATTTAAATCGAAAAGTGTATCGTGACAAAACCAGCCCAAAATATCCCATAGTACCCTTGGCAAAAGTTAACAGGAACAATTTCTCTATATATTGAAACCCGATGATTTATTAAGTCAATCCTGCGCGAGTCCAAATGCGCCCAAAACATTACGCGTTCGTCTTTCCAAAACCTATGACGCGTCGATGTAATTATGAGGCTACAGTTATGAGCTGTTGCGCATTCACCGAGAAATAATTGCAACTAGCCACGTAGGCGCCGACCAATCAGAATGCTGGATTTAGTGATAAACACACTTAGTATGTAAATATATCCCAATGCAACACATCTTAAAGGTACTCAATCCGATCAGACGCTCCTAAATTGCTATTTCTTTGGCTTCGGGGGTAAACAAATATTTGATTCGTGTCGAGGAACCCATCCATCAAAGCTCAGCATGATCAGATATTGATTTTTGAAGTTTGTTATTTCTCGAGATGTGTAATAATTGTTGCCCAGAAACACCTGGTCAAACGTAGGGTCTCGGGAAAAAAAGATTGGGTCCCAAACAAACAACAGCCATAAGCACGGCATGGAACATAAAGGAGCGTTCCGTGTTAGTCTATTCCTGATATGGTAGAAATAAAGAGTGTCTGTTTCACTTCTGTTCGAACAGCTGGAAAATAGCTGTGACATTGAAAATATTGTTCATAGCATATGAAGCCGGTATATCAACATTTCGTAAATTTGTCAACCTATCTTATACCTCCTTCCATATTGCGTAGATCAACTTTGGAAGCTCGGTTGAGCTATGATTGTCCGTTCAAATACGAGCCAGTTAGGTAGATAACCATTGTTTCTCATACAGGGTATAGCATGCAGCAACTCATTTGATTGTAATTTCTCTGAATGCTGTAGAGATGATACTGGGAAGATGCTAAGCGGACAGATTCCTCCTGTTCTCAGAGGTGAGTTTTATTTCTGTTTTAACCCTTTACCCAAACAGAAGGGCCCTGTGCCAATGCATTCTCTTATATATGCGAGTTGCCTCGCATATATAAGAGAATGCATTGGCTTAACACATTAAAAATTATAAAATTGTTAAAGAATGTAAGAAAAAATGGTAAAAAGTGTTAAAAAAAGAATTTTTTAGGCCAATGCATTATCATATATATGCGAGGCGACCTATGGTCGACTCGCATATATAAGAGAATGCATTGGCACAGGGCATAACTGTAACCATCACAATGTGGTCAAGGAGCCGGTTCCCATGATATCCATATTTGTATGGTTATATTGAGACAGACCGAAGATATTTTAGGCTGTTGAAGCTTTATTTGGCTGGTTTTGGCCGGTTTGTTGGGTAAAGGGTTAATGATCAAACTGTTACCGCATATGCATGTGACACAGAAGTGAAAGATGCCCGGTCCTATTTATATGACACGAAATTAGTTTTTCTTCGAGAAACTTCACTTTATGGAATAACATGCATGTCGAAAGACAGATTACTGGATAAATATTGAAAATAGACATTTCTGGTAAATACATGTATATCCGATTTCCGGAGGCACTGAATAAGTATGAGTGTTCATTGTCCCAAATGTTCTTACTTCAACTAGATTTATTGTTAGCGCTAGTGGATGCTATATAGCGGATGATTTTGTTATCGATACGTTCGAGGCCGCTTGTTAGCCTGACATGTTTACGCTTGGAGCCTATACTAAATTTAATATTTGTGGATTGGGTTGTGAGCCTGAACAACGGAAGCTGAATATTCAATATAAGCTTGTGGCTAACCTTTCAACAAATGGCTGCGGACACACGTATCGCAGTAGCGATGGAATAGTAGACACATACTATGCCATCGATACTGTGGTACGTGTCCGCAGCCAAACTGAACTATACAATTTCACTATATATATACGATATTGGTCGAGGATGGATTGAAATGCGCGATTTACTGATATGGTTTATTTTTTCTAGGTCACGGTACTGGTCCGGGTGTGTGTTCAATTAATATGGGTGCGGAGGGGGAACTCTGCGATGGCCGCTGCACATGCACAGATGGTCAGTATATTAGCTGTATTGAACCCAGCAAATTATAATATTGCTACCAGTCTACCAACATACGTTAACCCTTTACCCAACAGAACGGCCCTGTGCCAATGCATTCTCTTATATAAGAGAATGCATTGGCTTAACACATTAAAAATTATAAAATTGTTAAAGAATGTAAGAAAAAATGGTAAAAAGTGTTAAAAAAAGATTTTTTTTAGGCCAATGCATTCTCTTATATATGCGAGGCGACCTATGGTCGTCTCGCATATATAAGAGAATGCATTGGCACAGGGTATAACTGTAACTATCACAATGTGGTCAATGAGCCGGTTCCAATGATATCCATATTTGTATGGTTTTATTGAGACAGACCCAAGATAATTTAGGCTGTTGCAGTTTTATTTGGCCGTTTTTGGCCGGTTTGTTGGGTAAAGGGTTAAAAAAATACCCCAATTTTTAATCATACACTTTCAATGATAATTTTGACGGACAAAAAATTCATCTTATCATAGTTTCTTGTTGCTGAGTACGGTTTTGACATGTCTATATAGAACCATGCAGACCATCATTTAATGCGATAGGAAAGATGATATCTGAGAAAAACAGACGTTTCACCACTGACTCGTGATGTAAGTAGTGCATGACTAAATATCCCAACGCCAGCTTCAAACTACAAGACAGAGTTATGTCCACTCGGTACGCTGATCATACCACTGCCATCACGTATATAACGCAATGAAACCTGACACTTTTTATTAAATAGTTTTGACAGTTACAATTCATTCTACATTATTCTGAGAAACTTAAAG
Organism: Siphonodentalium dalli; assembly: GCA_032622095.1. Classification (NCBI taxonomy): domain Eukaryota; kingdom Metazoa; phylum Mollusca; class Scaphopoda; order Gadilida; family Siphonodentaliidae; genus Siphonodentalium; species Siphonodentalium dalli. Next base: position 153,218,906 of record CP136068.1, on the reverse strand, counting down.
GCACGTGAGGCCTTAATTGTCGAAAATATTCATATTTGTTCGAAACACTGTAAACAGAAAAAACATTAAAACGCATACAGTTTCGTTCATATTTACCATGACCATCGCGTAAACAGCATGTTATCATAAATACCTACTATATTTTACCTAAGCAAGAGCCTGATTGGGTTACAGAGGACAGCACAATGCTACTGGCTAATCACACACAAATGGCATAAACGCTCTTTATTAGTTCCATATCAGGAATTCACCAACAAAGAACGCTCTTTATGTTTACCATCATAATATAAACAAACACCAGAAAAGTAACTTTTTATGCTTTTGTTTACATAACAATGGTTAAACATATGAGAATAACATACTGTTTATGCGATATTTCTTATTTATATACGGACAAAGTCTGTCTACATTTTGATGTTTTTTCCTGTTTGTGGCGGTTTTTGACGGGTGGAAATATTTTCACAGGATACCCACCGCCAAGGCCAACCGTACCTTTAACTCTCAATATTCAATTGGAAATTGGCCAGATTATATAAATTTAGTCGGAACTCGGCAGACATCTCAACATCCGAATTTTTCGCCGAAAAAAATCCTGTACGTCGATTATAGCTAAAATAAAAAATACAAACATGCTTCCGAAACGAGCTTGTTGTGCCTTCTGCTGAATCACTAAAACATATCGAACTTGTTGGGAATGTTCCCTTTGATTTACTTATATTGAGTAAGCTTGCAGAAACTATAATTTTATGACAATTTACACAAGAAAACGCGCACAAATACCAAAATTATATCTCTGTCACTGATCGCTGTGTTTGTGGCCAAATAGAAGATAGCTACCACTACATATTCCAATGTCGGCGTTACCGTTCACATAGGCAAATTCTTCTTGGAAAGATCCCAGACGCAATAGTTCCCTCAGTTTATACTTTCCTCAATGGCGACGATACAATGAGTCTACAAACGAATCTAACTATTTTTGAAGAATTCCAAAAATTTATTATCCACACACAACGAATTTAGTTGCTTAATTATAAATCGGTCAGCAGCATCTTAAGCATCATACCTAACATGTAATAAAATGAAAAATCCGTTCCATTCCATTCCACGATCTTTTCGACCATCCCGGGCCGCGCCCAACTACTTCTATTTCCCTACCTTTGAGATTGAGTGAGATACGACCAAAGATCGATGTTAAATACACTAAAACGTGGTCTACAAAATAGTGGATAAATATGCAAATAACCCTTAAGCTCCACTTTGACATAACTTCAACCCTTTCAGGACTGACATGTAACAAGTGGATGACACCAGAAAGAATGCTGTGGACCTGCCAGAAAATGTGATTTGCTGTCAACTTAGAAAGATTCAACTCGATTGTATAGTTTATATGTAGTGTAGTGAAATAAATCTCGATTTAACAGAATCTACATGTTTACCATTCAATGTTTCGTTACTTTATGAAACAATCATTTTGATAAGATTCGGACACTTATGAGTGTGAGTTGAAGTATGTGTAAACATACACTCAGTCATATATATAGCCATATATACGGTTATTATATATTCCTGGTTGTAACACATTTAAAAAAAAGAATATACATTGTATATACACATAAATATAACAAAATAGATTCAAATTAACCTTAACTATGTATAAGTCTGGCAAAAATGTAAAAAAATTACTGAAATATCATTGATGATTGTTTATTTGCAAAGCCAACATTTAAGTTGGAACATAGCTAAAACATATATATACATATATACAAAGAAACAGTTTATACAAACAATTTATACGTTAACAATTATCATTATCATATTTTCGTAACAAATCCACCATAATACAATAACTGTACACAGCACTTATACATAAGATTCATTAACAATTACCTTGCATATGTATGCAATTCCCAATTTATGGATGTGTCGCATTACACACACACACATATATATATATATACACATACAAACATACATGTATATATATTTCATCTGTGTATATAATATTATATTTAAGAAATCTTTTTCAATGCCAATTTAATAAATATGCTCAGTCTTTTCAGAACGCTCATGTTTTCAAGAGAAAGTAGTCCATGGAATTTATTTCGGTTTGGTTTATCCCAATAATATTTTGGAATATATAATTCACGTAAGTTTTTTAGCTCTTGGCATATGATCATTCAATTACCCGAAAATTGCCCGAATTTTACCGACAATATCTCCAATTTGTCCGAATTGTGAGCTTTAAAAACGTCTGGGGGCTACAGCCCTCCCAGCTCTCTATGCTCGTAGGATATAATCTATCGCAGTCTCGTTGATTGTTCTTACATTTGCTCAGAAGGTCTGTGCAGTAAGCTTTCCCAAAATTACATAGTTTATTTATCCACCAAATATATAATAATCAGTGATGTTTACCCTGCTAGATTGACACCAGGTAATCATGAAAATGCAAGAAAACCCATATCTCATGTGTTTAGTTTTGAAAATAAATCCCCAAGTGTACGACAGTGCTATCCGGCAGAAAAATGTTACATGGAAAAACCCAGAACTACAGCAGCTAGTTAAATAAATTTTCCACTCACAAAATCCATTCCCCCATTAATTCACCTGTCTAAATTATTTAGATATGATATACAAATCAAATAAACTAGATTTCATCCTTTAATAACATGTCACAGTTATCAGGTGAAGGTCATTCTTCAGTTACCTTCACCTCTATAGCATTCCACAGTGCACTCCCTCTCTGACTTTGGAACACATTTAGCTCCCTGATTCCTATAGTGCCCCTGGACTTTAAAATCAGTAGGAAACTGCAGTTGAAAAAGGTAGGTTGAAACTGTTCTGATAGTTTGAAATACCAATTATTATGGATATTTATTGGGTAATAATCCCAACCCAAGATGACGCCAATGGGATTTTCCGGAGTTAGCAATTTATGTCTGGATCAAGGGTTGCATATGCAGTTGAAAATTACTACTTTGGGACCATCCCAGCGCGGAGACCCTCTAGCCGGGGGCGTGACGACCGGGGTTGGGTTGTATCAAAAATAGGTATAATTGTTCTCATTGTTTGAATTTCCAACCAGTAATTAGTGGCGTATATGTTGTTTTTAGACCAACAAAATCATATTTTTCTACTTTTGGTCAATTTTTTTGTCTAAATTGGCAATCAGTTGGAAATTTTCCAACCCTAGGGGGTGTAAGGGTTGACATTTCCAAACGTTTGAAACTTAGAGGTACCAAGCATTTGAAAAGTTTCAACACAAGGGGTATGCAAATGGAATGTCGCGAACATGGGAGTTTGGTCTGGTTCATAGAAGGGGGTCGGGTGCAGTTGGAAATTTCAAGGTGTACACCCCAACTGATACCCTATATCCACGTCCCTGCTTCTAGCCACATCCTGTTGACTGCTGGGCAAACATGCACATTTTTGTTCCATTGATTCATTTTATGCAATGATATTGCCACAACCACTACATCCACATCCGGTGCAGGGATGCTGCTTGGTTATGACGTTCAGGCGATGAAAAGATGGCGCCAGAAGCATTTTGGCGCAACGCTGACGTTGCGTTTCACTTAATTATGTTCCGACATATGGTTCAAACAAATCCAATAATATGATCGATTGCTAGAGAGCATGGACAAACCACTCGTGGCCTTTGGTCTGTAGTGGTCGCCGGAATCATTCAATCGGGATTGACCTCTGATTGTATTAGTCCGTTGTAGCACGTGTCCCCTCACATAAATGGCACAATGCAGGGGCCATCGTGTTCTGTGTGTGACGTAACATTCTGGAGTGGACCAGCCTCTCCGGGGAACAAGGACAGCGTGGAGGGTTATTGTCACCATAATAACCAGAGGCTATAAATATTCTCTCCCATCCCCGCCAACACAATCGGATGAAAAGCCTTAAGTCCGTTTGATATGTTTCGGAAAATAGTTCTTTGGTTAATTATCAAACGAGAGATGGACTGTAAAATCAGATTATTGGCTCTCATGGATGGAATGAAAGTTGTTGATGTATGATTGAAAACATTGTTACGGTCGGATGCTAATTTAAATTCCGGGCCCAAACTTTGAGTGTTGGGGTATTGAGAATGATAACAAATTATCTTCTTGTCCTTCACCGATATAATTGCGGTGGCATCCTTTTGATTTTTATTGTGACAGTCATTCACGGTACAGGGTAGTTTATCGTGTTTGGTGTAATCGAAATGTCTGGCACAAGAACGAGTATACAATTGCAATGAATAATACATGACGCATTATGTGTCAGAAACCTTTCTGAAACGAACCGAACTGTAAAGAAAATCCGAACATTACCCGGTACCAACAGTAACTGACGCCTGATTTCACCCATTACATCTCACACCATCACATATAGATAATGTAAATGTTATATCTGTGTAAATGGGTTAATTCTTCCTAAAAAACCTTTTAATGGCTATATATATTGTTTCTAGTTTTTGTTCTGAAAGGAGAGTGTGCACATTAACATGGCAAATTACGTTTTTGCGAGAATTAATGACTTGTCTGATTCCCACGTCGTGATTTGTGAGATAATTAACCAAAGAACTATTTTCCGAAACATATCAAACGGACTTAATGTTTTTCATCTGATTGTGTCGCCGGTGATCGAAGAGAATGCCCACTTTTGTTTTGAGTTCTATGCCAAATTGGACCGATGAGAATGTGGTATTTGGTAGTTTGGTATCAGTACAGACAATATGATTGTTGTTCTGCATGGAGCGGTATATTTCCGGTTCCAATTGCTATTGTTCGTTGTTAAATGGTTCAGCAATCACACTAAAAGCGTTCAGATCAGAAAAGAATGCCCATAAATCTCCGTAATACGGTCAAAATCGCAAGTTTGTATTGTTTTCGCGTGGTTAAGGACCCCGGAACCTGGAATGTTTCCATGAAATATATTATGTAACTCGCTTGGACCACATGTATGGTCGTTGCTTTTACATAATTTTGAGGACAATTTATTTTATAATTGGGCACAGTGCACTCATATCCATGTTTATAGGCAACCGAAACGCCAATTATGTTCATATAATCCATTGAAGATCTAATGGCCCATACATATACGGACCTCGGGTATCTTTGATGAACATCTCATCACTGGTAAATTATTCGTTAAAACGCCTCGATGTTCCCAGTTCAAATGACACGAACGTGCTTTGTGGACTGCAAAAAAATCATTGAAAATATCCACGAGATGTCACCAAACAAGATTATTCATGTCTTGAATATGTCAGTTCAGCGATTGTTGATAATGACAACCTTCTGGTCGGATGGTTTCCGTGGGTAGTAATAACGCCATATTATTACGTCACAGCTAGCAAACACTTACGGTTTTCTAACTGTTTGCATTTATGACCATGAAAATCATCCCCGCATGGATTCCTTTGTCCAAATAATTGTCACGTACAGTCAGTCCTCTGTGGAAAAATGGCAGTTGGGTAACTGACAACTGAGGTGTACATAACGTATGGTTGGAAGGAGAGCTACATGTACATATTGGTGGTTTCGGATATTATCTACAACAGTAATAACATAGATCTAGACCACAGCATGCAGCTAGTGTATCGTGACAATAATTATTATTGTCACCACGTGTATCAATTTGCATTAAAGGGACGCAAGGCACTCCGATGCAGTGGGTAAATGTGTAAAAATATACAAGTCTATAGACAAGTCAATCAAAAACACCCCCTAGAAGATCATGAAGAAATAGATAAACTCTGATCTTATATTCGTTATTGAATATTGATAGATCTCCAATAACAAAATATTGCGTTTTGAAACGATTGTTATGTAAACAAAACTGTTCTTGTGATTTTGTATACAAACATCACCGATCGCGTGGTAATCTCAAGTATTTTAGTCTAAACTGATATAAATGAGACTTTTAGAATATTATTCAATTCTTTGACCTTCTCCCATATTTATAGTCAAATTATTAAACTTAGCTACATGTACATGTATCTAATTTGATTAGATTATCAATGTCACTGTAATAGTAATATTAACCTGACAATGGTTTCAAACTGCGACATTTCGTTAATAAAGCGTCATTAATAATGAAAACAAGAACGAAATCGATATGTTTTACATGTACATGTTGATGATAGTTGTTTTACAGACGTTTATATAAAATTTATGTCGTTTTGCGTGATCCCACTTTGAAGGCATTGAGCCCCTTTAAGAACTGCCTTGTATTTCCCCAGTTTCTTTAAAAAATACGATACAATATTATCAGAATTACGTATCTGTGCGGAATTCCGATTCATATTTTATTGCTAGGACGACGGTGCTTTGCTTAGATGACGTAATAAATGACTGGCGTATTAAATGTTTGTGAGAATCGTAGTATGTAGAAGTATTTATAAAAACAACAGGGTACCAATGAATAATCAATAATAATAAAATATCGTTGACTGACAAAATCAATCCTAGATTGCGATGGAAATAATGAATTATGAATATGTCTGCATTATATATAACACTACACTGCAAATAAGAGTGTTCAGATTTGAACGCGTTCAGTCCCGGATGTGTTCAGTTACTGAACAGTAAGTGTTAAATTTTGAACGTATATGTTCAGAAAACTCATATATTAACGGTAGTGTTCAAATCTGCATGGACGTCGATCCGCTTGTGTTAGTATACTTAGTTACTTCATATATATATCGCATATTCTTACGGGATTAATGAATACTCGTTTGTGAAAATGATGTCTTGTGACTTCTATTTTGAATAATTGTGAAACTAAATGCGGATGCGCTGGTCTATTTTGCTTCACGATGAGTTTTGTTTTGTTTTGAGCATTTCCCAGATCGGTAGAAAACATATCAGGGACGTGGTGGCGACACGGGAGAAGGGGCGGGGTAGTTGTAAATTGCAAATCCCAGATATAAAATTATACCCCTCCCCAAATGGAAATTGTCCCATTCAGTCAAATCCGTATCACATATCCGTGAATATATATAGTGTTCATATATTGATCGATACCGATATTTTTATGTTGCCGGTTCATCACTTGTGTAGAAAATCACGATATAATACGATCCCACGCTATTTTGTTTTACACTAATTTCAGTATTGAACACTGGCGTTCAGTCCGTGTTCGCTTCTCTTGAACATATGTGTTCAAAGTGAGACCACGGGCATGGTCATTAATCATTCACGCTTAACTAATGGCATGCGATCCCACTGGACTGTCTGCATTGAGTTCTCTTAACAAAATAGCATGTAGCGTCGTCTTTTGAAACATGATATCGTTCCACGCAACTGGCATTAATTAATTTCGGTTTGAATATCTGTGTAGTTTAATGTATATGGATGGATAAAGCCTTCACATTAATGGAACCAAGTCAGTTGCGCCATTCTTTGGCGTTAGATTAAAGGTTCGAAACATAGTTGGTATTTATAGGGTCTTTGCTGACAAGAGACAAGGTCAAGTTTATCAATACAGCCTGCACTACGTATGGTAAGTACCGGTATATGTAATCCACTGTATCATCATTCATAATTATCAGCATATGTGTTTATGTATATATTTATCTAAAAACATGCAAAGTTAAAATTTTGACAATTCAGTTGAGGACATTAGTTGGACATTTCGCACCCAATTGTGGTTGAAATTGTTCTAATTGTTTTGTTTGATATTCCGTCCAGATATTAGTGGGGAATATGCTGATATCGGTTGATTTTTTTTATAATAAGTGAGTGTCTCATTCATGCAGGTACTGTTTAAAACTTCTGTGAACTTTGTCATAAGCATTCTCACGGTTAATTTTCTCGCAAAAACAAAACAAAAACACTTGAGGTCATTGGGGAATATTTGGTGTCACATATATATTAAATTTGATTATATTAGTAGATCTCCAATAAAAATATATTGATGTGCCGGTTATTCGTACATGGATCATTGCTAAATAGCCCAATAATTTGTTTTAACTAGTTAACGTGTGCTGTTCCACCGTTTTAATTGATGTTAGCGTGTGGCCAAACACTGAAAGAAATAATGTTTTATAATTTCGGAAGCGGTGTTGACTGGTGTCTTTGAATTGGTACGGTATTAATATCAGGATATCATAATATGATTGTAAAGCCGGGAAACTCTGAAAAAAAGTGCTGGGTGGTAAGATCGCATCCTAGTAGCATCCAGAATTGTAAAACTAATATTCTAATATATTAAATTATTCTTTCTTTCAGGAGCTGCATACAGAGCATCGATCGAATATCTGCGGAAACTTTGGCACAACATATACGGATGCTACAAACTACTCACGTTGGGTGTAGCTGAACTACCTACCATAAATTATGTGACCGTAGAAATGTATATTGCTATATTACCTAGCACCGTCAACAAATTATAGTGACTGTTAAGCCATTACTGCGTGGTGTCAGCTGGTGCCAAAAATCGAGAAAGTTCAACAGGAACCGGCGCAGAAATACATCGCACATTCAATGTTAAAAGATTTGTGGACTAATGTGTGTGACTAATTCCGATAGTTCAAAGAATTGGACATAAGATGATAAACCTCACGTCTAGCCTTACCTAAAACATGGTAACTGTGATGCACTGTCCGAGATGTAAGGTTGACAGTTTGTTATTAATTCAGTGGTTGAAGGATATTCCAGATGTTCAGGATTGTCATTCGGCCAACTGGATTTCGTGCGAAATTAATACTGTTGCCAATGCTGACCAACACGGCATGAATGTTTTTGAATACGGATTATTCAAGTAAACGTATAGACTGTTGTGCCATTGATTCATCAGCTTATCAGTCTTATTAAATGTTATTTACCTATATAATACTCACATTTTAATTAGGTTGAATGACCCTATTCCCCAACAATTACATCAGCATTTCATAAAATATACATGCTTCTGTATGGAACAGTTGCATTATATTTAAATTATTAGCGATAGCTTCAGCTTGTTCTCAATAATCATACATTAATAACCATTCACAAAAGTATTGGGCCAGTTAATTTGTATTAGATGTACACAGGAGAAGAATGGCACTAAGACTGTTAAAGTGTGACTGCAGACTGTTCACAATTTCTCACCCATTTTATATTGAATTTGATCTCGCGTTTGCGAAGCCTTGTGTTCGTGTATATGAAGAATGCTATTATTTAAATTTAGTTCTTTTGTGAACACGTGTGTTCAGATTTTGTTGTTTGAACACATATAAGTGTTCAAAAGCTGTTGCAGTGTTCGGAACACATCAAGCGTTCACATATTTCGAACACTCATGTTCAAAATCTGAACATGATGTATTCAAAACTGAACGCTTATATGCATTCATAAATTGAACACATCCATTCAATTCATTGAACACATGCGTTCAAATCTGAACACCGGGGACCGTTCAGAGTAATTGAACACATCTGTTCTAAATTGAACACTGAACAGTGTTCATTATCTGTTGCATTTTTGGCGTTCAAATTTGAACACTTTTATTTACAGTGTAGCTGATGTGCCCGAATTCGTCCGGGCTATTTATGGATTTATTTGTGATCGCCTCTGTCTGGGCAGAATATGCAGCGTCTGGACAAACTATTGTTCGTATGAGTGTATATGAGCGAGGTCAAGGTCAAGGCCAAGGACACGAACGTGAATTGGACCCGTCCAAATTGTTCCCGGCATCAACGTAGACCTACATACCAAATTTGAGTCGGATCGGTCGAGGTCCAGAAACATGCCTATATGAGCGTATATGCGCGAGGTCAAGGACACGGTCGCACGTGAAATTGGACCCGCCCACATTGTTCCCGGGATCACAGTATAGGGTTACATACCAAATTTGAGTCGGACGGTCGAGCAGTTTTCGAGTCTATAACTCACACAGACAGACATAAGTTCCAAACTATATAGTAGACTAGCTGATGTGTCTGACTTCGTCCGGGCGGACCGAAACGTGCCTATATGAGCGTATTTGATCGAGGTCAAGGTCAAGGACACGGTCGCACATGAAGTAGGCATACATACCAAATTTGAGTCGGATCGGTCAAGGTCCGGGAAGCAGCGCCAAATTTGTAGGTGAGTACACTTGAAAATGTGCCCACTGGTAGCCCCCCCCCCCCCATGCAGTGTAATATACAGTTCTTGGTACAGGGACCGGTTGATGTGTAATGCAGTATAATGGTATGTAATATGTAATATATATTACTATCAGTCAAAGGGTCTGTATTGTGGCGACTCGCTTATCACCGATTCGTCGATAGTAATAAAAATAACTATAACATGTATAGCTTCCGCATGTGTAGTTCAAGTGAATGGGCACGATTTGACAAGTTGTATTTACACGCGCCCACAAAGAGGTGACCAATAACGACGTGTAAATAATTTCGGCAGTGACAACTTGCGCGGAGTGTTTGACATGATAAACTAGTACGGTATTTTAAAGGGGGACTGTTCACTAAATCAGATCAATATTATGGGATCATCTCCTTTTATAGTCAACAGAATACAAGCAACAAATGAATGAGTTTGAGCCATGGATGAATGCAAACTACACTTGTGTGCTTTATATGAACGATGCAAAACAGTGGACATGATTACGTGCGCTCGCGCAACAGTATGGCGATCAGACAGATTCGTAGCTTGGTAGCTTGGTAGCTTGGTGTCACACTCCATGACGTCACCAAAAACGACGTAAAACCTCGTGGCGTTCTGACATTTTTACTGTGCCGCGTTTTTGCTATGTTTATTTTATGTGTTGTTTTCGATTATTTGTTTGTCGCCGATATCGCCATTTGTCAGGATTCCCTGTTTCTATATTTAAAACTGGCATGCTCGTAGTTGGCCTCGATTTCGATTTTTTCTCACAGGTCAAAATTCGTCAGAGTTATGACAAAAATAGATCGACCTACATTTTCTCCATCGATCTACATCAAAGAGTCTATAGACTCCTTCGGGACCTACATAGACTCCTTCATTTGGGTATTTTCACTTATAATTGGAAAGTTTTATCATTTTTGGTTCGTGCGAAGACCTCTTTTTATCGTGCGAGAAAAGAGAGACATTCAAAACGCGATTTCGTAATTCGACGCAATAGGCTGAATAGCCTAACCTTCAGCAGAGTTCCGGGTCAAATACGACGAATGACGTAACACAAAACAAAACGCATTTGTTAACACAAACACCGTTTGAAGAGTTTATTATTACATAAAATGATCGTTATTGATTAATTATTGATTAATTATTGATATTTATTGTTGCATATTGGCTGCTATCAATATTTACAAAAATAGTACTAATTATTTCTTATAATTGCAGGGGGGGGGGGTGAAAAAAAAAATCCGGCACGTATGCCGGGGTGGGTGGGTGGTCAAAGCCACCAACAAGCAATTTTTTCCGGAACTAACAAAAAACATTCCTGCTTGTTTTTTAGTGTTTTGGCAATGAGTTGGGCTTCAAAACCACTTTGAATGAGAGAAATAATGTAATTCTAACTGGTAAACTGCAGGCAGTTATCGTGTTGTATTTTGTTGCAAATTTTGAAATTCAAGATGGCCGCTGGCGGCCATGTTTTTTTGGCCGAATGACTTCAAAATGACTCATTCCTATTTACATGTCCATGTTAACATCCATGATAAATAGTATGCACAGAAGTTCATATACAGCTGTTTACAGTGAATTTTCCCCCGCAAATCTCTGTTTTAGTGTTAAAAGGGGGGGGGGGTGTCAAAAAATGGTCGGAAAAAACTGCCGAAAACGGAAAAAAATTTGGCGGTGGGGGTGGGTGGGTACAAAAAATGATCGAAAGGGGAAAAATGCCATACGACCCCCCCCCCCCCCCTCCCCCCCCCCCCTGATAATTGCTCCTTTGGTCAACTTTGACTATCGGAAAATGAAAATGAAAATATGCCGCTGAAAAAAATGTAATCGATATTAAAGTCTCATCCTTTCGGCAACATGGAATTGGTTTTAATTACTTAAATGATTAATATAGTAAATTGCCTTTTATCTGTGATGAAATGAGAAATGGTAATTGTCTTTTTTTTGCTAACATTAAATTAAATTAAATAAATTAAGTAAAATACAGTGAAACTATTTTTGTAATTATTGTTTATTACATTTTTGCGCACGTTGGCATCTCTCTGAGTGCATTCTAGTTACGTGCGCTCGCGCAACAGTATGGCGATCAGACAGATTCGTAGCTTGGTAGCTTGGTAGCTTGGTGTCACACTCCATGACGTCACCAAAAACGACGTAAAACCTCGTGGCGTTCTGACATTTTTACTGTGCCGCGTTTTTGCTATGTTTATTTTATGTGTTGTTTTCGTTTATTTGTTTGTCTCCGATATCGCCATTTGTCAGGATTCCCTGTTTCTATATTTAAAACTGGCATGCTCGTAGTTGGCCTCGATTTCGATTTTTTCTCCCAGGTCAAAATTCGTCAGAGTTATGACAAAAATAGATCGACCTACATTTTCTCCATCAGAAATCTACATCAAAGAGTCTATAGTCTCCTTCGGGACCTACATAGACTCCTTCATTTGGGTATTTTTACTTATAATTGGGAAGTTTTATCATTTTTGGTTCGTGCGAAGACCTCTTTTTATCGTGCGGGAAAAGAGAGACATTCAAAACGCGATTTCGTAATTCGACGCAATAGGCTGAATAGCATAACCTTCAGCCGAGTTCCGGGTCAAATACGACGAATGACGTAACACAAAACAAAACGCATTTGTTGACACAAACACCGTTTTAAGAGTTTATTATTACATAAAATGATCGTTATTGATTAATTATTGATTAATTATTGATATGTATTGTTGCATATTGGCTGCTATCAATATTTACACAAATGGTATTAATTATTTCTTATAATTTCTCCTTTGGTAAACTTTGACTATTGGAAAATGAAAATGAAAATATGCCGCTGAAAAAAATGTAATCGATATTAAAGATACGGTTGGTCTTGGCGGTGGGTGTGTCTTTTTACCGGATCCCGGATCCCGGATTTCGGTGTCTTTTTACCGGATTTCGACCCGGATTCGGGTATGAATTTCATGCTTGTTTTATCACACATTTAACCCATTAAAAGCCGTTTCTGACACGCGGAAACTGGTTAGGAGGTGGGATTAAACCAATATAGGGCTGTCGTGCTCATTCAACCCGATTAATCGTATTTAAAGGTACATATCGTGCCCGGATCAGCATACTTCTTATTTTTTCATATAGACACGGCGGTTGGATTGATTTTACGTGATCATGATGGCATTTAAGGGAACACACAATGTCCGGATCCGAATTAATTATCTCGTAATTATTGATCATATTTAAAGGTAGATATCATGTCCGGATCCGTTTTTTTTCTCTCTTTTTTCCATATAAATTATCGTCTTTTTGATATATTAAATGTCACGTGGAACAAAGTTATAAGTTGATTTTGAGACGTTATACTAGGCTGTGAAATAAATCCAACAGCCGGGTCTAACCTCTCAAAATCAACTTTCAACTTCCTCTTAACTCAGCTGACATTTAATATATTAAATAGGCGTTAATTTATATGGAGATTTTTTCTTTTAAACCGGATCCGGGAATGGTCTGTACCTTTAAACTAGATACTCACTGTATAAACAGTAGCTGGCTGCAACGGGATGGATATGCTAGCAGTGTTTTTATAACGATTCGGGCGGCCAGACTATATAATCACTGTATAAACAGTAGCGGATTGCAACGGGATGAATATGCTATCCGTGTTTTTATAACGATTCGGGCGTCGTGACATAAAACGCTTAATACAAGTCGTACATCTATCTCACTTAAACCGGCTTAAATATCGAATTTACAATAGTAATACTACTAGTATCACAAATATAATCGTTTATATTCGAACTAAAACAATAAACCATTTAAACTGCACCAGGTTTTTTTTTGTGGGCTGGAGAACAACAAATCTTCACAAAAGCAAGTCAATTTATTTCAATCCCAATGATATTACTGTTAAACGCAACATGTGCCATGTTTTCGCGGGTCTGAAATGTCTTTTAATGTGTTAAACATGGGTTATAATAAACATAAAATTGAGATCAGGGTTCGAGTCGAAATTATAAAAAGACACATAAAATCCGGATCCAGATCCGGGCATAAAGTTTGTCTGTAAACGGGCTCATTCTCGCGTGAAATCAATCCAAGCGCCATGTTCACCGTTTCCAAATAAACTGAGTTCCGCGTGGCTCAGCTGCCATTTAATGTATTAAATACTTGACTATTTATACGAAATAGAAAAGAACTATTCGTATCCGAATCCGGGAATGATCTGATCTAAACATCAACATCTATAACCTAGTTCCACGCGACTCAGTTTACATTTATTGTATTAAATAAGCATTACTTTATAAGAAGAAAAATCCGGATCCGGGCATAATCTGTACCTTTAAATATTATCAGTAAATACGTGGAAATTAATTCGGTTCCGCACATGGTGTGTACCTTTAAATGCGATAATCATTCCGTGAAATCAATCCAACAGCCTAGTATAACGTCTCAAAATCAACTTATAACTTTGTTCCACGTGACATTTAATATATGAAAAAGACGATAATTTATATCGAAAAAAAGAGAGAGAAAAAAAACGGATCCGGACATGATATCTATCTTTAAATATGATCAATAATTACGAGATAATTAATTCGGATCCGGACATTGTGTGTTCCCTTAAATGCCATCATGATCACGTAAAATCAATCCAACCGCCGTGTCTATATGAAAAAATAAGAAGTATGCTGATCCGGGCACGATATGTACCTTTAAATACGATTAATCGGGTTGAATGAGCACGACAGCCCTATATTGGTTTAATCTCACCTCCTAACCAGTTTCCGCGTGTCAGAAACGGCTTTTAATGGGTTAGATGTGTGATAAAACAAGCATGAAATTCATACCCGAATCCGGGTCGAAATCCGGTAAAAAGACACCTAAATCCGGGTCGAAATCCGGGATCCGGTAAAAAGACACACCCCTTGGCGGTGGGTATCCTGTGAAAATATTTCCAACCGTCAAAAACCGCCACAAACAGAAAGAACATCAAAATGTAGACAGACTTTGTCCGTATACAAAATAAGAAATATAACATAAATAGTACGTTAATGTCATATATGGTTGATCATTGTTATGTAAACAAAAGCATAAAAAGTTACTTTTCTGGTGTTTGTTTATATTATGATGGTAAACATAACGAGCGTTCTTTGCGGGTGATTAGCCAGTAGCATTGTGCTGTCTTCTGTAACACAATCAGGCCCTTGCCTAATAGGTAAAATATAGTAGGTCTTTATGATAGCATGCTGTTTACGCGATGGTCATGGTATATATGAACGAAACTGTATGCGTTTTACTGGGTTTTTTTCTGTTTACGGTGATTGGAACAAATATGACTATTTTCTATGACTATGCATCTTTAAAGTCTCATCCTTTCGGCAACATGGAATTGGTTTTAATTACTTAAATGATTAATATAGTAATTTGCCTTTTATCTGTGATGAAATGAGAAATGGTAATTGTCTTTTTTTGCTAACATTAAATTAAATTAAATAAATTAAGTAAAATGCAGTGAAATTATTTTTTAAATTATTTGTTATTACATTTTTGCTCACGTTGGCATCTCTCTGAGTGCATTCTAGTTATAATGAAAATGAGTTTATGGCTCGAGTCATTAACTCATTTTCATTATAATTACCATGTTTTTACATCGTTAATATAGAGTTGCACTCATCCAGGGCTCAAATTCATTCATTTGTTGCATATATGTGACCCGCCATATCAAATCCAGTCGTAAGTCGGGATTTTTTTTACCCTGTGCCAATGCATTCTCTTATATCTGCGAGTCCACCATAGAGAATGCATTGGCCTAACAATATTTTATCTTTTTTTTTAAATAAATGTTTCTTACAATTTTTAGGACATAAAATAAAAAACATCTATTACCCTGCAGGGAGCCCCACTCTGTATGGGTGAAATTATAAAATTGTTAATGAATACAAGAAAAAATTATTAAAATTGTAAGAAAATTGTTAGGCCAATGCATTCTCTTATATACGCGAGCCGACCTATGGTCGAATCGCATATATAAGAGAATGCATTGGCACAGGGTACAAAAATCCCGACTTACGACAGGATTTGATATGGCGGGTCACATATATTCTGTTGAATCTAATAGGAGATGGTCCCATAAATGGTCTGATTTAGTGTATAGTCCCCTTTAAAGAAAAACGTACAATGTATGTATGATTTTATATTTTAATAAACTCTGACAACCATCATAACAAAGAAAACAAACTTAACAACACAATTTTATAAAATTAAATATATGGAATGGGCGGCATGTCGAGCAGTTTATGACTAGAAATGCCTTGTAAAGAGTCTCGATATTCCATACATTATCTGGGATTAGCTGCTTTTAATTCCCTCCAATAAGACCGGCACTCCTTTATATGTAAACTTCCGAAAAAGATCTGATGAGTTGTGTGAGGTCGAATACCAAGGCGGTTGAACCCAGCCGGATGTATTCCATGACCCTTTGATGTGGCCGAATGGTCCCGAATGGTCCCGAATGGTCCCGAATGGTCCCGAATATGGCTTCCGGTCGTCGCAGCTGTTTTTTCCATACACAGAATCTTCAATCTGACTTTGAGATGACGTAATTTGATGCTTCGCAGATGTCATTGTGGACTTTATGGAGTTTGTTTTCCCACTTATCCAAGACGGGACATCACCAGCGTCTTTACTTTTTTCTGAAAAAAAGGCAAATATTTAGGTTAATATCTCAGGTTACTACATTTTGATACAGTACCAATCAGAAAAAAAGTGGTATATTGAGGCGCGCCTTTATCGCAATACCGAGCTCGCTTATACGCAGAGTATGTCGCGATCGATATTGCGATATTATAAGGTAAGAATATCGCGATATATTTTGTTCAAGCTTGATAGATGACCAGTTTGACCGTAATTTTTAGAATTTCATCGTCAAATGATATGAACACATGTCTACATGCATTTGGTCGTTTGTTTAACTTATTATCTGAACATTTCCTATGGGATAACTACTCATCAATGATGCTTTAGTATAGAAAGGGTTACACTTATTATCTGAACATTTCCTATGGGATAACTACTCATCAATGATGCTTTAGTATAGAAAGGGTTGAACTTATTATCTGAACATTTCCTATGGGATAACAACTCATCAATGAGTGTTTAGTATAGAAAGGGTTACACTTATTATCTAACATTTCCTATGGGAGAACTACTCATCAATGATGCTTTAGTATAGAAAGGGTTACACTTATTATCTGAACATTTCCTATGGGATAACTACTCATCAATGATGCTTTAGTATAGAAAGGGTTGAACTTATTATCTGAACATTTCCTATGGGATAACAACTCATCAATGAGTGTTTAGTATAGAAAGGGTTACACTTATTATCTAACATTTCCTATGGGATAACTACTCATCAATGATGCTTTTGTATATAAATGGTTACACTTATTATCTGAACATTTCCTATGGGATAACTACTCATCAATGATGCTTTAGTATAGAAAGGGTTGAACTTATTATCTGAACATTTCCTATGGGATAACAACTCATCAATGATGCTTTAGTATAGAAAGGGGTACACATATTATCTAACATTTCCTATGGGATAACTACTCATCAATGATGCTTTAGTATAGAAAGGGTTACACTTATTATCTAACATTTCCTATGGGATAACTACTCATCAATGATGCTTTTGTATATAAATGGTTACTATGGTAACCTTAACCGACACAGTGAGTCAGCAACAGGCGCGAGGGGTCCAATCTCGAGAACTGTGTCCACACGGAATCAATATAGAGGGTTAGATCGAGAACCTCAAACTTCAAACGTCGGTCACTGTTACACAGCTACATACAGTCACGTGATTTACTTGATTGTCTATGCATAAACGATCACTAAACAATGTTTTGACTTAGAAATCAACCCATTCTGAGACATTGAAAGGAGACTTTTATGAAATATTTCCCAAAAATAAAAAATAAAAAATTCCCTTGTAAGGGTATGCAATAGGGTCGATAATGACACCCCAACCACATATATGTTTTCTTTAGCCTCAATGAAAGAGTTTGGTAATACTCACCATGATGTAGCATTGTGATGTGGTTTTTGAGGCTCGTCTGCTTGCTGAATCCACGATGGCATATGTCACACGTAAACGGCCACGTCCCGCTGTGCACATACATGTGGCTTCTCAGATCTCCGGGCGTCGGGAATGATTTGGAACATTCCGTGCATTTGTGTGGTTTGTCCTGAAAACAAATAATGAAACTTTAGGATTCGTTACCTCGTTGATTCATTAAATCCAACACACGTGTTCTGTTACTTACGATCAAATGTTTGGCACATTGCCTACCTTTCTCTAGCTCTATATTTAGCGGGGAGCAGATATCACGACCGAATATAGGAATTACCTTTGGATCAACAAACAAATATTCATATACCCAAATATAGCACAAGCGATGATTGGAATCTACAGTCGAGACTGATCTTTCCCTTGACCTATATTTCTGGTTACAATAATTTATTTTCTCTCTTGACAATACAGATTTATAACGCCTCTTACTGGAAAGTAAGCTAACTGCTTATATGAAACTCAAATTTGTGATGTTTTTACAGACCTTTATATTTGTTGCACATTTACCCACCGCGATGGTGTTGGTCCCTTTAAATTGGTCCTTTTACATAATGTAGTTTCTACTTCGGAGTTATAGGCCTACCTTTGTGTGTGTCATCCTGTGATAGTAGAGATTGGAGCTGGCTGTGAATCGCTTGCCGCAGATTGGACACTGATGAGGCTTCTCTCCGCTGTGGATGCGTCGATGTGTGTTCAGCGAACTTGACGTCGAGAAGGCTTTATCACAGACATCACATGCGTGTGGCTTTTCTCCTAAAATATATTAAGATCCTTGTTTGTGTTAATTGTTGATCATATAGAGATGGTTCTAAAAAGTATCCCACTTATTTCAGAATAGTATGGGTGACTGTCCTGAATTATTCAAGTTTAATCCAGCGTTATCGCTGATATCACATGCGTTTGGCTTCTCTCCTATATAAAAGAGAAACTTACTGTGACGTTTAGAGAGCCTTTGTATTTTATACATATAAACAAAAACTAGACAAAGGTCATCGTTAAGAACGATTCAATAACCCCCCAAACAAATCACACCATCCCCATTATCTATCACCAATCACAAATTTTAATTTGTTTTTAAATTATCATCTTTACTGAATTGAATTGTGTATTAGCATATTCAAAATCGAAGATGCAACATGCTACAACGTATATGCATACATACAAATAACATAAATATATTTGCTCATGTTACTTTTTGTTGGGAATAAATAAATATTTGTGTATACTAAAGTCAAAATTACCCATTTCTTTCAGTAATCATTTAGTTATGTTGATAGTTATTCTCTGAAAACTCAATAGAAAGGGACATATATTATCGAACAAACGAAACTATTTACTAGTGTTTATTTAAGGAAAACTTACCAGTGTGCGTTCGTTCGTGACGTTTCAACAAAGACGGTCGGTCGAATTTCTTTCCGCAGAACAGACACTCGAGCCAGGTTTTCACACGATTTCTTTTGAATCCGGGGGCGAATCCAGACACCGGAGTACTATGTCTAGTCGGAGCCCCGTATCGTGTGACATGCTGCGGAGAGGCTTCCTATAAAGAAATTGACAAATATGAATAACATATGGAATGGTATGTCAGTAAGGTACGAAACACGGGGCTTTCAAATGGGCAGTGACCCATGTGAACAAGTCTAAGAATTTTGATGGGGGGGGGGGTATCCCCGGGATTGTCAGAATAATAACCACGCATTCGATTTTAAAGTCTTTTTGTGCGGTCAGGCTATAAACATAATACAGGGTGAATGCATTAAGTATAGTATCCCCCTGTAATTCTCGTTTTTTTAAAAAGAACTTTTATTTAGCCACATGTATTGGCATGGACGAAACAGCAACGAGGAACATATACAGGTCAGAGAGAAATATGTTCAAGTGGTATAGTCTAGTGCGTGTATATTACTGAATGATAAATCTATATATAGAAATTCAAAGGAAATAGAATATATTCAATGGTCTAAATATAGGCGTCGTCTCCAAAATATGGCACAATGAGCGTCTCTCCTATATATATATAGGCTAAAATACACATGCAGGCAGGGGCCGCGGGCAGCTGAAATGGTATACGTACTTTCAAGAAGTCTGGTGTGTTTATGGTCGCAGATTCATCTGACGTTGTGACGTCACTGGCTCGAGATCGACACTCCTCCTCTCGTAAGATAGATAACTCCGTCAATGATGATGCGTGGTCGGTTTCGGAAGCTGAGATCTGCGTAAGTCTGGGAGACACCAGAAGGCGTGTCGGCGAGTTGCTGTGAGAAGGTGAAGGACATGATGACACATCGCTCCATGGTTCTGATGAGATGTCACACACGTCTACGTCTATATCTTCCTCTGAAAAGAAGAGATAACCGTTACCAGAAACAGTTGGTGTGGCCTTTGTGATCATCACGTGGTTGTGGTATAGTCACGAATGGTGCGCTATATAGCGATATTTGGACAGGGAAAAGGTTTTTATGTCTTGCTTTGCGGAAACAAACTTAATGCTATCTTCACGTCCCGTCAAATGTTCAAGGGCTTATTATATACATGTAGCAATTCACCTTGAAGGCTAAGAATAACATACCTCTTCAGATAAATATATTTAGCCTATCAATTGTGGGAACACGCCGTAAACGGCGATGTCGTCAAACTCTATCAAACCATTGCATAGCCCTCTGTGGAGGACATCTTTAATGTTTTATTAATGACATGTTTGTTTGTCGTCATTGTTTCAGGATTATGTCGGACCAGACAATATTCTGTGTTCGGGAAACAAAACGACTTTGCGACAATTGCGAGATATGCAGTTTCCCTACAGCAGGGAGGAACACACGAACTAATGATGGAACATGTGGCGAAGGTGTTGAAAATTTTGTTGAACAGTATTTGTTTTTTTCTTAGAATAAAACTTGTATAATCACATCAGGTGTTTATTTGCAACATAATCATGTCATTGTGTGTATTAAGTATGTCTGGAAAATACACACATTGTGTGTTTAAAAAAAAATACTGTTACTTGTTTTTAAAAAACTATTGTTTTTCTATACTGGCATATTATAAAACACGATGACATGTTATTATATAAACACTAGTTTTTATTCATAAATGGATGGAGTGTTTATTATAAACCACTGAACATAATTTTATTATAAACATATGTGTTTTACTAAAACATATCACATGTCATATAAGTGCGTCTCTCATGCGTTTTCATATACACATATTTATATGCCCTGATTTTACAGTGTACATGTATGCAAATTTATATCAACTTACCACTATCTCCAGATTCGCTAAATTCCAATGGATTTTCGACTTTTGCGAGCATATCATCGGTCACCGCGTCACCTTCGTCAAAGAACACGATGAGTTCGTCGTCAGGTAGAATCTCCTTGACCACCTGGTACATCACGTGGCCATTCGACCGCAGAGCGACAATGTTGACGTTGCTATGGTCTCTTGTTGATTGCAGGAATCTGATCCAATTGCAGTGACGAACTTTATGACCGCAAATATCCATCACGAGTTCGTAGCATCCGAATTTATGCCGAATCTAAAGAGAAACACAATTTAATATGGTGTGTGTGTCGCTGTCTCTTTCGTTAACTTTCTGTGTTGATTCAGATATATACTTTTTTTTGTAAATGAGACTGTTCACCATCGATTAAGCCAAGGCGATATGATCTAATTTTAATATCTCTTGTGTGTTCAGTCACTAGTAACTAATTTTGTATCATATCAAGTAGGATGGATATCGTTATGTCCATACTAGTTTTGAACAAGACCACATTTAATTGAAAATTTATCTTTTAAAACAATTTTTAAATCATATATGTCTAACAACGATTTCCTCATGTGTTTTCGTTGGAAAAATAATGCAACCGTTCCTTCTCAATAGTTTCATATAAATCTTGTTGCCATGAAGAGCTAGGGCATCTTTATATGACACCAATTGATATCTGATATATTCTGTGAATCAAATTGAGACTGAATTGAAAGTATTATAATTTGCACATTGAGCCGGGCTATTGAGTCCAATTTATTCAGTTGTTGTGATATTTATTTTTCTTATAATTTTTCACTTTGTTTGTTTTATAAATTTGATAAACCACGAACGCGATCTTTTATTGACACATACATGATGACACCTTTCATAATGCGATATAGCAGTTATCATATTTGCGTGGAATAAACTATGCCGGCGACGTCTTAATTTTTGAATTCAAAGGTTCAAAACAATGTTTACGTCGATTATCATTCTGTGCCAAAATGTCAACAAATCATAACCAGAACTTCTATGTACATGATATCTCACCAGCGGTAATGTAAAGGTGTTATATATTTTTTATGTATACTATTCACTAAAATAGAGAACAAAGTTTAATAAATATTTGTGAAAATAACCCAACAAATAAATCATTGGTTGCAACACAATCTCAATGAAGAAATATTAGGACGGCCTCGTGAGAATAACAAATGATAGTTCCGCGAAGTCATAAAGTCTTTAGAATGCGTGTTTGGTTACGTCTGTCATCTGCACCGAGCAATTAACCATCGGGATATACCAACCGTAGAGATCAAGATTAACATCTAAATTAGAATTGATTGGAAACTTACTTCCTACCTGATAATGACCATAACAATCGGTGAGGTAAAGTACAACAGAACAAACTGTTTACGATGCGCGAGATTGATACTCAGCGGGGAATTCCGACGCAAAACCATGGGTTACCCAGTCTGAGGAAGAACGAGAGGTATCTGACGGCAAGATAATGATAAGTTACAGGTCATCTTACGTCAGAGAACGAACCACATTCAAACATGTGGGGATGGGGCGGGGGTGGTGGTTTATATATGACGCGAACATGCATTACATGTTAACTTAATATGATACAGAATCTCAATTTTCATTTACAATGGATGTTGTTTCGTATTTCAGGTTGACAATTCAATCTCCAGCTGATGTTTCAGATATTTTCCCGAGAATTAATTGTATATCTGACAAAATGGATTTCTATTATCCGATTCAGTGGGCATGTATATACATGGGTTTTGTTGAGAAGGTCGGAGATACCATAACTCTCAGAACCTCAGAAAGCACCAGGGGTAAATTTTAGTACCTATTTTATCTTAGCTTGTTGCAAGCTGCGCATTATACGACATTATACGACAACTTTGTAGAGGAGAAAAACTGCGTATTTTTAGTATAATAGTGTCGTGGAACCTCAATTGGTATCAATCTGGAAAAAAGTTTGTGTCCATATAAAATTTACAATTAATTGTATATTACTAGAAAATACTGTAAACTGTAAAATATGCAGAGAAAATATTTCTTGTTTCCTGATTCACTTTAACCCTTTCAGTGCCAGGGACCGATCTCATCGGCCCTAATTTACGGTCTGTAAAATCAGCCGTAAAATTTTTTTAATAAAATTAAAAGAAAAAATTATTAAAATTGTAAAAAATTGTAAAAGATAATAACAAATGATGAAATGAAAAATTGTTAGGCCAATGCATTCTTTTATATATGCGAGGCGACCTATGGTCGACTCGCATATATAAGAGAATGCATTGGCACAGGGTATATGGGTTGATACAAAAATCGGGCTTGGCACTAAAAGGGTTAAACATGTGCTCGGACTAAATTTTCAAATAATTATCAAACTTGCTTCTAATAATAAAATACATATTTTGCAACTAATAATTTCAAGTTGCCTATTCTCACGGTAAACATGTGGTTCTGGTCATGTTGAGTGAGGCCCCCTGATCTTTAAGGTAAACCCCCTCATTTTTTAACGAGTTTTACCGTGAACGCCTGAATATCTCAATATTCATTATTATGCACGCATTTGCGATTTTATTATTTTTCGTTTGTTTTAAATTTATTATTATACACTCATCGTCTAATTTGACATTCATGAGTACTATTGTCCTCATTTATAAATGAAATAATAATATGGATACATATCAGTTATGGGGGAATACACAGAAGAATGTATTACATTAATATAAATGTGAATATCATCGAGGGGGTGTATGTGTACATGTGTATGTAGACGTTCATATGCATGGTTATACTATGTGTACTATAATACTATGGTATAAGTATTAGTGGAATATATTGTATGTGGGACGATTCCCTGTATATATGGTGCACGAGGGTGTGTATTTTTTGACGAGCCTCATGATGGTATAACACCTGGTAGTGCATAATATGCGTGTCAATTAGAGCATTTATTTAAAATTTTGAGCATCATATTTTTGAGTAGAAAATCACATCACAAATTGGATAGAATAAATAATTGGAGATTATGGCGGTTTGTCTTAATCTTATACTCTACCTAAATTAAATATTCTCTAAAGAGTAAATGAGCCATTTCCCTCACTAAATAGGGCTGGCTCCCTCTGCACTTTTACTTATCTGTCGTCTATTTTCACCACGTTAACCCGAACAAATCGATAATAGACCATTCCGATATACACTTTATAACTGACTGGGAGAATCCATTTAGTATAGAATTGGTTAATGGAATAATGATATTTATCACAATATGTACTTACATCATCCTTTGGCAGAGATGAGAATATATCGATGTTATCATGAATTATATCTCCGTCCGCGGGATAAAATAGGAATCCAGAAGGAATTATCTCCCGACTCCAGATTGTAGCGTCCATCTCCAATATATTTCTGGGATCACGATTTAAAGTCAACACAAAAGTCAGTTGCTTTGGAATAAGCACACACGTTTCCATTTCGTCTTTTTCACTATAAAATTATCCAAGGTGCAGCAAATTCTTCACTAATACTAGCTTGGTTTATGATTGAAGCATGTCTCGGTTGAAGTGATTTGAGATTTTTGGGGATAGAACTATCTTATTATCGCCGAACACGAGGAAAAGAAAACCTGTATTGTGCAATGGTGTCATCACCAACTGGTTATCCAATCAGATAAATGGACCAATTGCCATCAAAATCCTATTGGCCATGATGTGAGCCTCCCATAAATGTATACATTGACATCTGTTTCTCAAGTAGTGATCTTCTGTTGTGATTCGGGGCACGTGCTGGCCAAGATATCGTCTGGTCGGTCAGTCTAATGACGTAACGATAACCACCTCCCATCGCGCGTAGAAATTACTAGTAATAGAATAACTTTCTCGCCGTTCGCCTGGGCGGAAGAATTCTTCCTGTGCTATTGTGAAGTATCGGAAAGGATTAGTACATCACGGTGGCTTAATGTCGGTATTAGATGATTGTATTCATATTTCTCAAGTAATGTGAGCCTTTTACCCCGGGCACAGAGAGGATCTTGTTAACCATGAATCCATGGTGGGTTCTGCTTCAATTACCACATATTCCGGACATTTAGCGATGGTGTTATAACATATTTTAATTGACCTGAAACAAATTTTTATCTGGATTGAGAATGGCGAATAGCCATTTCATATATTCTCAAAATAATTTTATCACGGGAATTCGATTTTTATGTTACTTTATACAATATGGACCATATAGCGCCCATTCCCATGAAAGCGATCAAACTACACAACAATACAACATTATTCACACAATAGTTGGTCTTTCGCATATGTTCTTGTGCCGCAGTTTATGGACAGGATAAAATGCCCGCTTTATTTTTCGAATCACAAGATCACATTATATACTGTGACCACATGTTCCACATTATATACCATTTCAAAGATGTACCTCCCAAAAATTGTACTATCAACTTATTCGGTCGAATAAACTGTGAACATGTTGTATTTGTCAAGGTACCGCCGTGTGTTCTGTACCTAATTTCTATCTGGCCTGTACTGCCAATTTATTATTCTCAATGGAAGGGGAATAACTCTATCTCTTTATTGTGAATTATGATTCTGGGGCAAATAACGGAGGGGTCTTGGGGTGAATCTGAGAATCTCTATCACCTGGTGGAAACTTCTAGGCCACAGCTGTTCCGTGTTCTGGTTGAATATCTATATTTTTGGTTCCTCTTCGAAGTGTTATATATTATAAAGTTATTATACAATGTAGTGTACAGTATGTGTTTTTCTTGTACGAGTCCGGGTTGTGGCGAAAAGTCATATTGGACGAGACACGCAGTGTCGAGTACAATATGACTATTCACCACAACCTGGACGAGTGTTTATCCAAATTTTAGAAATAAAACTTTAGTGGTTGCTTTTGGTATTTGTCGGCACTTACTTCTCTATAAAAGCCTGTATTTGATCACCAGAAAGCATGATTTGGAACAGTAAACAAGGGAATGAAAACAAACTAAATGCGGAAGTGAAACGTCTGCTAAATCCACAAGTGTTGCTTCACAATTCCACCGATTCATTTCGCAATAGTTAATTCGTGACGTCACATGCAGAGTCCCGATAAAAAAAGTCATATTGCACATGTGGCGGCTTTTGCGCAATCGGAAATAGTGTTAGTTAAGGGATGGATAATAATATGGAATATGTTGTGTATAATGTGATCTGGGCATTAAGTGGGCCTTTAAATAAAACACTAGTGATTTCCTCTTATGTTGTGTACGTGATGGCAGTGTTCAGTGCCTTTCAGTTTGCAGTGTTCTACGGAGTTCTGCTTGCAGTTCGAAGTAGATTTTAACCCTTCCATGCAGGGGGGAGTCTGCAAAAAAAAATCCGTATATAGGGTCGGGGTGGGTGGGTGCTCCAGAGGCCGAAAAAATTGTATTTGTAATTTTTTTCCAAAATGGTTATATTTCAAACAATTTACAAGTACTGACCATGTAATGTTGTTTGTAAGCATGTTAGTATCATGCTTGTTGGTATAGGGCTATATATGCAGCTATAGTGACTCTTTAGCATCAGATTTAGCAACATTCTGGATTTCACAGGATCCCGGCCCACTTCACAGTGGACCACCATAATAGCGTTCAGGAAACTTAATTAACCCATGGTTGAGTTATAATAATGCAAAACGTGTTTACGGATGGAACAAGGCCGGTAACTCTGGTATGCATTGATAGGCGAAACCTGTGATATGCAGTAATATGTGCATACATCCTTCCCCTATCATTCTGGTCTATTTCCATACCAAACCACATCAAAATTCGACAACTGACACTTAACTTATATTGCAAAAACTGTGTACGGACTGAATTTCATAAAGTCGAACAGGGCCCATAAATCTGGTAGGCATTGATGGTCACAACCCGTGATATTATGCATATTCGTTCCCCATTTCTGGTCTGTCACCATGTCATAGGGCATCAAAATATGACAACCGACTCTTGAGTTATAATGCAAAATGTTTGTGCGGACTGACGCACGGACGGCTCGAGACGTCAACTATATACCCGCCGACTAATATCGGAAGCTATAATAACCATATATCTAGGTGTATACCTAACCAAAAACAATTCCCACCCCCACCCCACCCCGGTGGATAAGACTAAAGAGTTCTTTGGTCATGCACAAATAATTGTGGAACCCCTGACCTGTTTACCACTATTTACACTGGCCAGTGTTCTCTGTCAGACACAACACACTCGATATATTAAGGCTATAATGGGGTCTAGGGCGATTTGTGACATATAGTGTACCTACACAATGCTTTATTATTGTTGTTAGATACTGAAAACACCAGGAAACACCTGGAAATACAGTTTATTTTTCGTTTTTCTGATCTGTGTTTACCAATTAAGCATGTTAGTGCTTGAGTCTTAATGGTACACAGCAAGAGTTTGCACCAAAAAAAATGATAGTGGAATGGGATTGAAAGGCAGTTAACACAGTTATTGAAGAACGGCTAAAAAAAACTCTGAAATTTTGATAAAAACATGAGAAAGGGGGGTGGGTCCCCAAAATTTTGGAGGAAAAAAAATTCCTTTTTTGCACAAATGGGGTGGTGGGTCCCTCGGGGTCGGAAAAAAACGTTTTGGGCCCTATATTTGTGCAATTTTTTTCCAGACTCCCCCCTGTTCCATGACTAGATCTTCCTGAAATTTTGCGAAAACCCTGTTCCGGTGCATTCTCTTATATATACGAGTCTCCCATACATTTGCCTAACAACATTACATTGACCTTGTAAAACAGTGTATTTTCCTGTATATGCAATGCTCCTTGTGAATCTTTAATATAGGACCAGTGCATCTACAGCCATGAAAGGGATATGCACATACATGTATATACTGTCGATATATAGGTATTATGATGAGCGCGTATACACGCCCACACCACTCTCTCGTGTGCGCGCTCTCTCTCTCTCTCTCTCGCTCTCTCTCTCTCTCTCCCTCTCTCTCTCTCTATATCTGCTCTTTTTGCTCTCTCGTTCTCTCTTTCTCCACACATCTCCATAACATACATCACTCTCCTCTTATATTTTATTTCCTCTTATTCTTAATTAGTCACAATTATTGCCATAATCTCTCTAGCCATATCAATATATTGTGACATAAATCAACACTTGAGATCATCCGGTTTGTACATATTACCGACATCGCTTTAACGGAAGATAACTCTTTACTCATCGCATTTGCATTATTCGTTTTAAAAGCCTTCATCGAAGCATATTGACACAAACTCGTAGCTCCAGATGTTTTGTGCAGGGGTTCAATATATAGTTCAGTATGAAGTCTTTGCGGCTATGCTGGTTATGTAGTTTTTGCTCTTAGTCCGGATTTATATTCACAAAATCTAAGCTCATTGATTTGATTTGCATTTTTCTGATTGTGAAGCATTATCGTGGTTAATTTTCCCGCTATTTTGAAATCCAAGATGACCCCATGCACTCTCGTGTTTTTTGTTGGGGTGGAAATTCGTGTCTTAATAAATCGCCTGACGCGCGGCCCATTTGACATATCAGGGGTTTATACAGTTTATCGTGGTTTATATTAAATATATATATAAACGACGATGCCAATTCAGATGTAACGTAATCAATACGGACATATACTGTCCATTGTATATCTCGATCATTATCACATTTCGATATAATTCTCTTAAACTATACACCCGCACTATTTATCCCTTCTATATGCACCAGGCCTGTTAAGTTTTTAAAGTATTGTGCACCTAGTTTTCCTATATGTTTAGTTTAGATATTATAAATGGTAAAAGCAGATTTGGTTTTCATCTTGATGTGACGTTGAAATGGATTATATACATTAAAATAAACATAAACAAACACAACATCAGTAGAACAAATTAAGAGACTAGAATAAGAAAGCATGAAAGACAATCCTTCCTTTACTAAATGCTAATTGACGAGTAGTTCCCTTAGGAAGTGTGCAGATAATATGTCCAACAAACTAATTATCTGAACGTTCACACCACTGAATAGGACTCCTTCTGCATAATATTATTTTCCATCTGTTCGCATGTGACGCCTTGGTGGTCTATATGTTCGCGACGTGTTCGCATGTGACGCCTTGTTCGACTATATGTTCGCGACGTGTTCGCATGTGACGCCTTGGTGGTCTATATGTTCGCGAAACCTTAATATAAGGAGACCACAACAAACAGACGGTCACGTATAACATTTTGAATCGTAGAAACGACCCGTTCACAGGTATCGCGCATATCGTCCATCATGTCGAGACTTCATTCTCTGACACATCTAACTCTCATTGCTTTTGATGTTCACTGCTGGAGACGGAATGGACATCGGTAACAATTCTTACTGATGGTGACCACTTCAAGAAATTCAAAAGAGATTTAAATTTTAGATGGAAACGAAACAACGCATGATGGAAGTGTGTTGAGGGAGTAACAATCGCCAGTATTCAAACGATCAAATTAGGAATCATTCGACCCCAGTGGATCATTATAGAAGTAACTACATTGGGGTCGACTAATGAATACTCTTTGTTGGAGGTGCTACAATAACTCACGGTGGGATTACGCAAGGAACACAGAGGAGCACAGGAATCCATCATATATATACAGCCGCTGTTGGGGCCAGGTTTATTCGTAAACTTTGAGGAACATTGCACAACTCTCCATATGGGTCGGGTCGAAAGGGCATCTGCGTATAACATATATAAAGCAGTATATTGTCGGGGCTAGCCTAGCCCTATCGGGCTGTCTTCATGCTACCCCCTAAAACAGGTATCAGTATAAATAATAGAATAGATGCTTGTATCCATATCCACGCACACGTACAGACACGTTATGCCTCTTGTATCAAATTCATATTTACCTATAATAGTTAAATTCAGGTTGTGCTCGACCTGATTATCCACGTGTATGTTTCTATCTTTCGTTTGGTTAATTTTTTGTCATATACGGTATTTTTTGTTTGATTTTGTTTTAATTTGTACTCCTAGACATCTTCGGAAACTTCAAACGAACATTTCATAACATCTACAGTTTTTCAGTATTAAGAGCAGCCTTCTTCAAATGAACAATTCCACTGGATTTTGAGTTGATATTCTTACCAATAATTTGTCGTTAAACGAGTAGAACACAATTTTTAGCATCGGATTTATTTCCAAAACTTTAACCCTGTACCTGTTTGTCAAGGTGGTGGTGACTTGTTCGGCAGGGGACAATTTATTGAGTATATAACCAGTGAAAAAAGATGTAAGTACGTATTGAAATGGCACATGCATTTGACAATAACTATTATGTATAGTGTCTACATGCATACCAGGTTAATAAAACGAACACACTGTAGTGAAATTTATCTTATATCCGTTTTTGACTAAATTTGTGATAATTACATTCAATAACACAACATAAGGGGCGACTATTTTATTTTAACACACGTTTCTTTAATAGGTCTAGATATAGTAAAACCCGCTTTAGTGCCCGCTTAATAGAAATAGACATGGAAAATGGCCCATTTTTAGCCATTAAATACACAATTTGTCGCCACCAAAGTAGGTAACCAGCCTTATTTACTTGAATCCCGAATACATGAGTGTACCACTTAAAACAGGGGGTTTGGATCCTGAATACCGGTTAACAGTGCGTCCAATATGGGTGGAATATAGTGACATCGGTCCCTCCCAGTTATATCACGATCATCCATATTAATTTATTCAAATTCTCTAATCTCAGGTGAATGAAACAACTCTATCGATATAAGGGCAGTCACTCTATACACTAACTGCTCGCGTTATATGTCTGAGGAGAAGCAACACTATTTTGTTGTTCCATATTAAATCGATATTGGTCATATTATATTGACAGCCTACATATTTCAATTTCCTTCAGTTATTATTGATATAATTATATGTTAACCCTTTACCCAACAAAACGGCCAAAAACGCCCAAATAAAGCTTCAACAGCCTAAAATATCATCGTTCTGTCTCATTAACACCATACAAATATGGATATCATTGGAACCGGTTCATTGACCACATTGTGATGGTTACAGTTATACCCTGTGCCAATGCATTCTCTTATATATGCGAGTCGACCACGCATATATGCGGCCTCGCATATATAAGAGAATTTTTCTTACATTCTTTAACAATTTTATAATTTTTTCTTACATTTTTAAACAATTTTTATAATATTTTTCTACATTCTTTGACAATTTTATCATTTTTAATGTGTTAAGCCAACGCATTCTCTTATATATGCGAGGCGACCTATGGTCGACTCGCATATATAAGAGAATGCATTGGCACAGGGCCGTTCTGTTGGGCAAAGGTTTAACCCTTATGTGCATGTAGTGTAACGTTTATGGCTTACTAGCAGGGTTACCCGGCGTTGCCCAGGTTAATGCGATGAGAAACCCTCTGTATGCTGTGGATATTTGTTGGGGATAGAGAATGCTCTTGCTGAAAAGTGTTATACGTTTTCTCATAAATTGTATATTCAAATAGCATCATAAAACACGATTATTACAGTCATGGGATATAAGTAGTGGCTCACCTTGTCAATTGTCATTCTGTTTGTCGCGATTAATCCGTTCCAACAATAACGAAGTATGTATTTATTTACAACTGCGTATACATTAGACGTTATAATATGATACATGAACATCATACACACATTAGTTCGATAAAAGATGATAATTGGGTTTTAAATATTGAGATGTATCAATCAATTTAGTGGGTTGAACTAAGTTCTCGAGGACACCTGGCTATCTCCATGAAGATGCAGAAATTTCCAGGTGCTCCTCTGTTCATGGTGCTATATATTGGCTAAATATTCTCAGTTTAAACGAAATGTTGATGCGCATAAATATTAGCTACATGTGCCAGGCACAGAGCGAGATTTTGAGTTGTTTATGTCAGTCGAGGAGTCTGTTACAAAACACTTGTCAGATGTGCAGTATTGGGAGGATCCTGAATAGTCTTATGCGTTTTGTGCGTTTTGTTGTATATCAGAAGAAACCATATTTGACTGCACACTGTGACCACTATTTTTGAATAGGCCTTCCATATCTCTTGACAAATTGTAACTTTTTTGTGGAAGCTGTATTGAATGGAACAGATTCAATTTTGTTATAATATATATGCAATCCTCTGACGGTTCGGTGTCTCTCAGTTTGCACGAATATATGTATCTCTTCAATAGAATGATAAATGTACGTTTAATGCTTCTTCTATGTATCTCTTTTTGCTAGCTCATTTTGTGAATGCCCTGATTGCTATTCCCATATTCCCATATAAATATGACAGTTAAGAAGATATAATTGTTCAAGTGACTTAAGTGGGTAACCATATGTCGGGATTGAGAAATGTGAACGTCCAAAACTACTTAAAATGATATGGAGATGGCCTGGGTGACTGTATATAACTTATATTTGGATAGAGGCGAATAGCAATCTTATCAATGATAGTGCATATCCGCTCGCCATCCGCGACGCAAACGACACAAAATGTGATTTAATTCATGGTATATCAATAGAGAAAAACGTGTATGAATTCGGTGGAAATTGGTGCCAAATAAATGTGTACCAGTGTTTGCCTCTTTTGACACATTTAAACCATTCCCATTAGACTCATTGTCAGTCATGGATGCATGATATACTGGCGATGATTATATATATGTTTGGTGGTATTCAGCAACTAAACAAATTCTGAGAATAGTTATGACCCATATCTCTCACCCAACTGACAACAATATGACGTCTTTAAATCACACGATGATATTCCTCGTATCATAGAGAAGAATAATATATCAATTAGGTGGAAATCTGGGCTAGAAATAGTTTTTTAAATCAATTGTTGATGCAACGTTGACTCGAACAACGCCATATTGCGAAGGTGATTATGTATTCGTTTAGTGGAAATCGGCGACAAAACTATTTCACGATATATTTTTAATTTTGCCGACCTCCCCCTTTTCTTCCCCTGACACCAACAGCGTCATTTTAGAAAAATTTTACCCGCACCGTTATCTTCCTTGTAAACAGTTACCCCTCTTAGAACGCCTTGGTGCCATCTCGATTGTACCGCGTAAAGTTATATATAGAACGCACACAGACAGACAGAAAGACAGACAGACAGACAGCACGATTTTATTTCTTGTATCATTTGAGAAGAACGTGTCTGAATTTGATGGTAATTAGTACTAAAAATATTTTGTATCAGTCTTGGTGACCCCCGTCCCTATTTCAGTCCCAGGCTGCACACACTAAGACTCATTAGAGATTAGAGATGCATATATATGAAATTGGTGAAAATTGGCGAGTATACAAATTCGTATCACATTTAAGGTCCCCATATCTCTCACCCATAGGGCACAAATTTGGTGTATCTAAACGACACGATAAGATTCCTCGTATCACAGAGAAGAATATGTATCAATCTGGTGGAAATCGTCACTAAACATATAGATATAATTTGTTGTGTCCCTCTCATCTCTATACACCACTGACTCGAATGGCCCAAATTATGACATCCTTAAACCACACGATAATACTCCTGATATCATGGAGATCATTGTTTATAAGTTTGGTGATAATCGGCGACTAAACAATTGTTTTTATCAAATTTGGTGCCAATCCACACCCCCATCTCTCAAACAAACAGCACCACTATGGCGTCTTTAAATCACACGATTAGATTCCTCGTATCTTGGATAAGAACGTGTATCAATTTGGTGGAAATTGGCGCAAAAAAATTGTGCATCAATTTTGGTGCCCTGTCCCTTTCAATGCAACCCTGACTCGAATGAGGCCACATTTGGCAGATATATATAAGCAACACCATTAGACTCCTCATACCATGGGGATGAATTGTATAAGTGTGGTGGCAATCGGCGACTAAACTAATTATTATCAAATTTAGTGCCCACCCCCTCCCAATCTCTCAACAAAAAGACAACAATTTGGCGTTGTTAAAGCGCACAATTTGATTCCTTGTATAATGAAGAAGAATATATATCAATTTGGTGGAGATCGGCGCTAAAATTAGTTTTTCAATTTTGGTGCCCCTCTCCCCTTCCGTGCACCCCTGACTCGAACGACGCCACTTTTAAACCACACCGTGGGTTTTTTCATATCATGGGGATGATTATATATAAGTTTGGTGGAAATCGGCGACAGAAAAAAATCTGCCCCTCCCCCTTCCGGGCACCCCTGACGCGAACGGCGCGACTTTTGCCATATTTAAACCACACCATTAGATTCCTGATATCATGGGGATTATTATATATAAGTTTGGTGGCAATCGGCGACAATTTATTTTTCTGCCCCTCCCCCTTTTCTGCCCCTGACAACAACGACGTCACTTTAGAAAATTCTAACCCCGACCATTATCTTTCTCGTAAAAAGCTACTCCTAGTAGACCCCTTTGGCATCATCTAGATGGTCCCCTGTGAATTTCTATAGAACACAGACAGACAGACAGACAGACATTCGCAAATATAGATATAGATTATTTGCCTAACTTTATGAGCTTATCAAATTGACAGGTTCTATTCGGCCACATTGGGTGTCTCGTCAGTTCCTTATATTATAGAGATACATATTTGTTGTTCCTTTC
Organism: Siphonodentalium dalli; assembly: GCA_032622095.1. Lineage (NCBI taxonomy): Eukaryota > Metazoa > Mollusca > Scaphopoda > Gadilida > Siphonodentaliidae > Siphonodentalium > Siphonodentalium dalli. Next base: position 153,183,793 of record CP136068.1, on the reverse strand, counting down.
CATTTCATTTCGTTTATACACACCCACCTACCGTCACTCAGGTGATCTGGGTTCTACATGCATGCTCCGCGAAGATTATGGGAAAGATAATTTTCTTTATATTATTTACCCTTAGCACCAAGTGTTTCGCATGTCCACAATGTAATTGACTCCCATTATGGCGGGGAGTTAAAATCTACCAGTATCTAAAGTATCAAAAAATACACCTAATATTATTGCTTTTGAATTGTTCCCGGTATCTAATTAGGTCGATACATACTTAAATTACCTTTATACGAGCATTATATATCACAGAAAGACGCACTGAAGTCATCAAAAAATACAACTTTAAACACGGTGTCTAAACACGGTATCTTGGGTCCCAAACGAACAAGAGCCATGTACGTAGCATGGAACAGAAAAGAGCGTTCAGTATTAGACTATTCCTAAAATAGTATCAATAAAGAGCGTTTTCTCTCACTACTGTGCACAGAAAAAAAATGCAATATTAGATGGAACCTGGGGGGGGGGGGGGATTTAGTTCAATATATTATCTGACATTTCTTTGGATGTATAATTCAGCAAAAGCACGAAATAAATTTGCATCACATATTGTCCCAATACGAAAGCGAATGTGCCATATTTAATCTTCAAGCTAATTGAAATTATTATTCTCCTGTTGATTTCCAAAAACATTTCCCAGAAAACCTTACGAATAGTTCCGCATTCATGGTGAATTACAGTCTGTCTTAACATAGTATACACTCATATTCATGCCGATATTTATATGTTGGGGTTTGTAGTTAACTTAGACTGGTTGAATTATAAAAGCTTGAATGCCAATTTGGACAATTTTAAGCATCTTTTATGTCAATTTGGAGGAAATGGAACCCAATTTATAGTGATGTTATCGCCCTGCTATAATGTTTATAATTCGAGATACGGAGACTTATGAGATGCATGACTTGTCATATCTCCCCTTATACACAAAGGCATGCATACCTAACGAAGACTATATGTTGTTTGTGATCATTTGATTCTGAAATAAGCAGATAATGGACTCATATCCGTTATTCCGTTTTACAGTGAAAGCACAAAGTAAAGAGCGTATAAGTCGTCAGTTGGCTTATTTGTGTCATTGTCCGCACATAATGATAATGTGACTAAATCGCTATCATTTTTAGTTCAGTATCGACTCAAAATTAGGCGATTCTAAACAGATTATATTATAAGCAGGCAATGTGCTGGTTTTCGGGCGAACAGACTGTACGAGTCGATAATTTGACTAAAACACTCTCATTTTCAGTTCATTATCGACTCAAAAGGAGGATTCTAAGCAGATTATCGACCTAAATAAAATTGTAGTATAAGCAGATAATGTGCTGGTTTTTGGGAGAACAGACTGTGCTGACAGTAGTGGAGTCCACATCTCGGGTGTGCCGTTACGTGTACTTGAGCTTAATACCAACCGAAGCCATTTCCTTAACTAAAAGTATCTTTCAATAAAATAAGCACATACAAAATGAAAACTAAAACAATTGAAACATTGAGTTATTAAAACGTATTTACTATACCAATCCGGACATACATTTCAAATGTTATCCATATTCATTGAGAAACGAAGAAAAAACCCATTCGGTTGAGACAAACAGCAAGGTTTCGTTTGACACATACACGAGCTATTCTTCAAGAAATGATTTATTACACGCTATTCCAAATCCTGTTCGGTGTTTTGTCATTGATCGCGTTCCATCCTATTACGTGAAACCATGAAGTTGTTTGACTTTCTTGAATTTAATGTAAACAAAGCACTCGAAATTATCCTTCGTGCGGTTTCTGATAGAATATTTGTTTGCTGTGTGCATGGTAGTGGAATACAACCATATAGTGTGCATTCAACTTTGGTAGTATTTACTTGCTTGCGCGTCCACGACCGATGTTATTAATGTGTCTCAATATTTTAAGGTACATGCACTCAGTTAGTATTTCACTACCAAAGAATATCAAAACATACTGTCATATGTTCACGGAGATACCTGGGCTCATATATATACTATATTTCATAGAAGCTGATACCACATTTGTGTCCAAACTCACAGTTGTTTTGTTTAACATTCTGACAAAAGTTGTTATTCGAAGGATTCTCCTAGATGTATGGACTGGTGAGCCACGAATCTCCGACTGGCAACTTAGGTCAGAATGCTATAGACTACTATTGAGTATTTCCGAACAAATAAGGTATCACTTGTTTTTAAAATAAACTAGCACTTGTTCGTAAAAGTCAAAATGCTATATTTTGTGACAGTTCCTATAATATATTATGTTTTTGTGCGTTTGCACTCGCCTCGGCAATTTAAAATGCGTGGTACTCAACAACATCGTTCTCTTCAACAAGTACGGATGTCTCGGTTGAAGAACTTCAAGTGCTTCTGGTTAATCTCAGGACTAAACCTATAACATGCAGAAACACTCAATCCAGTGCTAAGGTCAGAGGAATTTCGACATTTCATAAGATATGCAAGCTGCATGTGACTGAGGTGACAGGAACTGAGGTCCAAATGGTCGCAGTATATTTGAGGGATATTTCCGTTAGTTATGCTGACGATGGTTAGTTCAGTATACAAGCACTGTATTGAGCACCGAAGAATACTCATCCCGTCTCCGTGTTATTACACAGAAGACACAACAGGACAAGAAAACCATAGTCAGAAATGGTAACGCCACCAAGATCGTATTATTAGCCATAAATATAAATCATAATATAAAATATATTGGTTACATGAATGGACCGCCTCAGAATTCCGTTAAGATAAGTAATTCTTCAAATTATTACAATGAACTACGGCTTATAAATTACTGCAGGTTTCTCATTCGCCACACCAGAATGCTTCTAAATGCGGATCAAAGCTAAGAGTGCGTGGCACAGCCATTGTTCATAGACATTTTACAGATAGCGAGAATGATGCATGCTGGGAACGAAAGCATCCACAGCAAAGCCATGTGCTTACGGAGGCATGCGTTTATTATAGGGGATTTATGGTGGGCCTATAAAACTAATTATAACTTTGTTATCTGTCATAGTTTATGCGTGAAATTTTAAACATATATACCTGGACATCTACCCCTTCCAGAATGTTGAAAAACATTTTCAGTTGCTCATCGTATTTTTATAGACGAAATAGTCCGAAATTCCAGAAAATTGCGCTAACTGCTCAATGTTTTAATGTGTTACAAAACGTCTGATAAAAATAGTTCTATCGGGAATATTCACACCATTTTTTTTCAGAGAACATAGTGTAAATATAGTCCTATCGGGATATCGTAAAGGAGATTAATTAAACCCCTCAGACTGCCGAAACTGACGACATTAAATTCGCTTTTTCGTGTCCCGCGGAAATGAAACGTGTCTGTCCATTGATGACGTTATTTATTTGACATAGTATTTTTTTCTTCTGTTGTATTTGAACACTTGTTGCACGCGCAGGCTGCACGATCATAATAACTTCAACCGATAAGCGCCGACTGATACCCGCGCAACAGTTTGTCTCAAATAAATTGTTATCAAAACGCAGGTTTATGGCCGCGGACATAAGCCGATTAAGTGTAATGTAATTTATCCATGAACTTGACTGAAAAATTGTGATTCTATCACCATTAGCCACGAAAATGGGACCTCTAAACAGGCAAGTTTGATTTTCGGCGGACACGAACAAGCGAATTTATTGTCGGCAGTTTCGGCAGTCTGAGGGTTAATTAATCCCGAATTAAACGGAACTACTTTACGATAGTCCGATAGGACTATGTTTACTCTATGCATGTTCTCTGAAAAAATAGTGTGAATATTCCCGATAGAACTCTTTTTATCAGACGTTGTGTAACACCTTAAAACATTGAGCAGTTATAGCGCAAACCGAAATGTGTTGTCTTGCAAGATATCCCACCGCTTTAGCTAAATTTACCTTCCTACAAAATCCATAAAGAGGATCATATATTATATACCCACGGTTTTAATTATAGAATATAAAATATATTGGTTTCGCGAATGACCAACTCAGAATTCCGTTAAAATAACAATAACAACCAGCACCTATAACGAACCGTTTTACTGGCTTGGCCTACTGGTCGCGTAGTTCCGACTTTTAAATAAACGGAATTTCCAACTCTATAAATAAAAGCCCCACAATGCATTCGCCCTGTCCACCACGCAATATCAAAATCTCAGCAGCTAGATACACCACAGGTGGCGTAATAAATGCTCTTTATTATTTCAATATCAGGAATACAGTAACAAACAAGACAGCAGTAAAATAAATGGGGACAAAAAGTTAGTGTAATCATGTATGAAATTTCCAACTGTTAAAATTCTTTATAACAGTTGTGACTCCCACCCCCTCAAAATACCTCCATCATTCGATCCCCGTCCCCATCATAATGGGGACAATAATTACTAGTTGGGATACCAGGCAATGGTAACCATGTATTTTAACCTTTATGTTGTAGTGTAATAATGTATGAAATTTCCAACTACATGTGCATTAACTTTTTTTTACAAAAGTTGTGAATCATACACACTCAAAATCTAACTTCCACCCCCACCCCACTACACTGTCCCTTCCACTTAAAAACATTCTGGAGATCAAGTTGGCCACAGGTGTTCAGTTATTATACCCCACGTGTCTTGGACTGTTGCCAAATTCACAGTGCTCCATTAGAGGGCCTGCTTGGACTGTTGCCAAATTCACAATGTTAACTGCAGAGAGGTTGTATGTTATTGGAGACGTTCTAATATGACAATAGGCTGGCCTAATTAACGAACCATGCACAGCTAAATACACACAAGCAACTTTTAATCTTCAAATAGATACAATTGTCGGCCTCCAAAATTCAATATACTTTCTTATATACAAACAAACATTGAACTCATACCATTGTTTCACTTAACCAAAATAGCGAATTTCCTCAAAAGAACGCATATAGACTGCGCATGCGCAATTATATTAAAATACCCACAATACACTTCACGAGGCTCACAATGGGTTATAATATTTGTTTTCCAAATTTGTTTTATCTTCAACTAAAAACAAATAGTCTATCGAAATAACTTTCAAATTAATATTACACGTTTCTATAAATAAGCAAATTAGTATATATAAACAAAGCGTATTTCATTAATATTTGACTACAAAAAATACTCGGAACACAACTGTAAATAAACTAACTTGAGACTCTCAGTCACTCACACCGTCACAGTCTCAGTCTCACTATCGAGCTGACACTCAGAACAGCATCCGAAGCCGGAAATTTGGAAATTCGCCATTTTTCTTCAAACAATTTTATTCTTTACAAAATACAAATTATCGGGTTAACATAAAACCATTCAAAAATTGAAACAAACTTAAATAATAAATAAATTAAACCATAAACTCTTACCATAATTACAGAAAATAAAAGATGGCCGTTACTACAAAAAAAACAGACATGCGCACTCCAATTAAAATTACCCATAATTCAGTTCACTACACCAGGGGCTCCCAACAGGTTATACAATATTTTCAGGCTATCAGATTATTTATATTTTCGACTTTAAGTTTACAATTTGAGCCTGTCCTCACTCTATCGATACGATTTATCATAAACATATTATACACCAGTGGCGTTAACTTTACAACTTCGGCATCTACGTGATTATATCGGTACGATTCAGTAAGGTACAAACAATCTCCATAAAATACCCACAATTCAGTTCACTACATGCAGGGGCTCCCAATAGGTTATTCCCATTTATTATGGGCTCCCAATAGGTTATACAATATTTTCAGGCTATCAGATTATTTATATTTTCAACAACATATTATTACACCGGTGACTTTAAGTTTACAATTTGAGCCTGTCCTGACTCTATCGATAGGATTTATCATATTTTCATAAACGTATTATACACCGCTGGCGTTAACTTTACAATTTCGGCATCTACGTGATTATATCGGTACGATTGAGTAAGGTACAAACAATCTCCAAGAATACATTCGCCCTGTACTCCATGCGATATAAAAAAACCAAATGCTAGAAACACCACACTAGGTGGCGTAATAACTGACACAGACACGAACAGGAGATGCTGGGCGACTAACACACACCGACAGTACTAAACAGCAGACGATAAGAGCTAAAGACTGGGCATGTTTCCTACACACCAGAGAAAACAAGGAAGACTCATACGCTTTATAAAACGGTTCATCGTGAGTGATGAAGTCAGATGCATGCTAACTGTACACTCATTTCTTCTTAGTATTACGACAGAAACTGTTGGCAGAAATTTGACCATCAGTAACTGTCGTAAAGCAAGACGCGAACATTGCGTTAAAAACCGGACCAGGTAGACCCCACTAGAGAGATAATTGATATTTAGCGCTGAACAGTCGTTCCGTGTGTAATTTATCGGCTGTCGTTGGCGCAAATGTTAATGGAGTGTTGCCGCCATGTATTTGGCTATATTGTTTGTCCACGGCCGGTTTTATTAACCCCTCTTTGTCGATACATTGTATTGTGATTTCCGTTAATACTGAAGTATAATGTTACCAAGACTGTTCAAATCGTTGTCGCGGACGTATCCGTGCATGGGCCAGAATTGTTGTCACCAAAAAATAAATGTTTTGGGGGTGCTATTAAAATAGCCGGTGTCCATCCGTACGTGGGCCCGTCCTAATGGTCGTGTGGTAATGATTTCCGGGTGGTAACTTAAGTTGTGATATGATCTTAACAAAATTTGGTATATGAGCTTAGCGGCTCAAAATACATCCGTCTAAAGTTCGAATATGGGTTCTGTCCGCTCATTTTTGCCCGAGTTATGTGGTTTCCGGATGATTTAGTCGGTTGGATCTAAACCCAATTTGGTGGTGAGTTTATCAGCTCCAAAATGTCTAATATGGCTTCGGTCCGCCCATTGTTTTAGTACTGTTCGACTTATTTTGTTTTAAATTTGGTATGCGTATTAACCACATGCCGTGAAGACACAGGCCGAGTTCAAATTTGATAACGATCCGATTATTTGTGACGGATTTAAAAATCCTCTCTTCAGGGACACGTGTTCTGATATTTATTTTAGATTTTTGTAGTTTATCAAGTGTCAACTATTCTAACTTACTCAGGTTTTTATTAACCCTTCAAACAAATGCAGATATTGATTACAGCTATTGGCACGATAGTTGAGAACACCGTTATTCTGAAGTTCTTACTATAGATCTCAGAATAAATAATACGTTTGGATATATGTCAGTCTTGAAGCGGATACAAAGACTTCAGTATATCCCAAATCATATCAAATAATAAACGGCGAACACACTCGGAAAAATAAAACTCCTGGGCACGTCTCGTGTATTAGATGCGATAATTGAGCTATTTTCACCCATAATACAGATACTAGTACAAGGAATAAATCGTGTCTAAGTTTTGTATTCCCCAAATGTATTTACAAAAATCATAGCTAGCAGCTTCAACTTTACCGTAAATACGGTGCATGTGTGATGTAAGATCAAAGTCGGCAATAATAATGTCGATTAATATCAGTTAATTATATTGGGCAGCATGAGAATAATATGTCGGAGTCATCATGCATAAAACTGTAATGCGGGATATCTATAATAGATCATAATTGTGGCGTTATAATCTTTTAATATTCGGTACAAAAAAAACAATATTAAATTCGTTACAAAAACAATTATGTGACATCTGTTTTTCATGTCATTTGCTATTCAAAACTCAGTTAACTTATAGTGTATAACATCATTGATCAATCCGCAGACTCAAGGCTGGGATCTGTTGACTGCCGGGGCGGTAAGAGTAGCCTTTGATCGCACAGGCTATTTTCTGATTGGTTGACAATGTCAGATGGCCTGCTTTCATTTTTCTAATTGGTCAAGCAAAATTTGACATAAAAGTACTCAGGCATTATTCCATGTCGTGCATTTAATTAAATTGTTACATATATATATATCACAATGAAATTAAATGCACGACATGAAATAATGCCTGAGTACTTTTATGTCAAATGTTATATCACAATTACATTAAATGCTTTATATCTCTTTGTTAATAAATGGAAAAAAACTCGCGTTGACGTGACTGTTATGCATGCTTTGAAGTGTTTTGTCTCGCAATTATGTAATCGTTTGTGTCTCATTCCTATTATGGATGGAGTACTGAAAATGTTCCTGTCTCACAACCCTATTCACAATATGCTATAAATTCGAAACCAGAATATTTTACTACTTTATTGGGCGGACAAACTCTTGGGCACAGTAACAATATGTTATTGCCGAAAATCTTGAAAATATAATATACAACATGGTCGATATATTCACAAATAAAACGAGCTATAATCTCATAAGTGTACAACAATGAGCTGGGAAGCAAAAGTATATATATTCTGCGATGGTCTCACTGCGACATAATGACAACCGGCCATCCACGTTGCCTCAGGAAAACTCTCGTCACGCATAGGAAATATTTTCTCGCTCCTGAGAATCCACGGTCGTCTGTTGTTGTGTCTGACAGGTGAACCTGGTCGTCGTTGAAATCTTGCGGAAACTTTATGTCTTTGAACTTGATGAAGTCGGCACCGAGAGATTTATTCAAACGCTGGTTTATGGTTTTCCTTGTTTAAGGAAAGTCCCCAAGTCACAACCACCTGTCTTTTTCGGATCTGGGACTCTGTAAAGTATTTCACACACAAAAACACGCGTTCCGATTTCTCTGAACTCATCAACTATCTTCAACAAACAGGATACGATATCTTTTGATTCTGATGTTGCATTTATGTCATTTCCTCCTATGTGAATGAACACAGAACTAGGCCCCCATTGCTTCAAGATGTCGACGTAACTGTGATACCCCTTTTTCATCTGTTTCTGGGCTGCTGTTGGAAACAACACCATGCCTGAAAATATAAATATTATTGATATTATTACAACCCATATGAATTATATTTTCTTTACATTTCATTAAAATTCTTAGTCATTTAAATGCTTCTATATATGTTTACTTCACATTGGAATATTCGTCGCTTCTAATCCAGAATTCCAAGAAAGTGTTATAAAGACGACTGGTAAACGGGACATTCTGTACTTGTTCGTGCGCGTAACACTGATGTCAATGACAATATCTACATAAATTTCGCACTCGGTACGAAAGGCCTTGGCGGTGGGTATGTTGTGAAAAAATATCCACGGTCAAAAACTGCCACAAACAGAACGAATATTAAAATGTAGACCGACGTTGTCCAAATACAAATAGTTACGACATCATAGCACTGTGGATTTACGGTTTAATTGGAAAATTACGAGGTCAACGTAATCTGACAATTACATATTTGATTGTATATTTACAAAATGATCGTAATATTACGACAGAAACTATTCGCAGCAATTGAACCACTGGTTACTATCGTAAAATTACGACATCATCGTAATGTGAATTTACGGTTTAATCGTAAAATTACATGGCCAATGTAATCTGACATTTACAGAAGCTGAGAACTTGGTGTGAATTGAACTGTGGTGGGGTCTCAAGCATATCTACCCCTCCACATTGGAAACAAATGCCAACAAATGACATAAATAGCTTGAGGATGAAAGTGATCCATCGTCCACAGACAATTCAACCACATGTGCTCATTGTCTGCAATACACGTCTACAATTATAGATCAAAATCAGTTTGAAGTTTTGTACACCTAGTAATGTCGTGAAATCGACCTTTAACGTACAATATAATTATAAAACAAGGTTACATGACTTGAGTAATCAGACTTATTAATGTGGGTAGCATTTCCACCAACCTGTGCTATCACCACGCCAAAGGATAACGAACTCCGATAATAAACCGAGTTACAAGTTACACGTAAAAACAGAGTCGGGTTGACATGACTGTTTAACTTTGCGTGTAGGTGTTTATTTTCTATACACCGCGTACAGATAGTAAATATATATTTAGGTTGTGTGTGTATATGTTTATTGTATTTTGTTTAGGTATACGGTGTTTAGTTTCCAATGTGTATGTAACTATATCAGGGCAGATCACATTTTTATAGTTTCATATATAAGTATGTCAGCCAGACTTAGTTTTGTAAACTATATATATAACTGTAACACATATATATAATCTCAATATTTCATGAGGCGCTATAACATTAAAACACCGACTGTTTGTGGTTGTTTCACAGTCAAAAATGTATATTCGATGACGTCACAGAACACGCGTTCATTTTGCTGGTGGGCAAACCAAAGCGAGTCTCTTTGTTTACATCGTATAAAGTTAGCATTTAACAACATCAAACATGCTTATATCTTGTATAGTCAGTGATTGTGCCAATCGATATGACACGGAAGTGAAAGTTTCATATCTTCGAATGCCAGAGACGGAACTGCGAGAAAACAATGTGGATTAATGCAATTCGAGGTGTTCGTAACAATAATCTATCGAAGACCTGGATTCCTGGAGATGAGGACATAGTCTGCGGTCTGCATTTCATAACATGTAAATGCTATATTTATTTTAAATTAGAAATCTATTCAACCGAGTCAAACTCGATCGACTCACTGCAAAAAAGTTTTTATTTTTTTTTATAAATTAAACAAAAAAACAATTAGAACATATCTCTCATGTTGTGAATTTGTAACGGTGAACAGGTGTTATAGTACTATAGTATATATTGTTTATAGAGGATAATGATTTTTCCCTTCAAATGTATATTTTGAAATTGAGATTTTTGTTTTAATTCATGAATGGGCGCCTCCTTAACATTCTTTCAGCTGTTACTTTACTTGTATATATATGCATGTGTGAATTACTAGTCCCTACATGGTACAATGTGTACTTCGTGTGTATAGAGGGGGACATTTCTTTGTCTCTGTCAGAATGGTGCACAGAAAATAAATAGTAATAATACAAAAATCCGCACTCGCCCGAATTTTCTCAGATAACCTGATAATCTAGGTATTTATTTTATGGTGTAATATCAATTTAAAGATACGGACATGCTGTTAAAATATTCAGCTCCGTCAAAAAGCGCCATAAACAGAAAGAATAGTAAAATATGGATATACCTTATTCTTATACCAATCAGAAATATGGCATAAACAGTATGTTATTGTCAAATGTTTTCCTTTGTTATGTAAACGGAAGCAAAAAACGTTACAGAACCTGGCTTTTGTTTAGATCCGGATATGGTAAACATAAAGAGCGTTATTTGTTACTGTTTTCCTGATATGGAAATAATAAAGAGCGTTATTATCATTTGTGTGTGATTAACCAATAGAATTACGCTGTGTTATGTAAACAGAAGCAAAACTTCTGTAACACGAGCAGGTTCTTGTTTATGTACACCATCGTACGTCTTGACGACAATATACTATATACGCGCTGATTATGTTTGGCATATGAACAAAACTATATATATTTTAATATTCCTTCTGTTGATGGCGATTTGAACAAATATGAATATTTCTGCAACGAACGCCGCCCGTATCTTTAATAACTGCATTTGGTGGTTCTTTTCTCCATTTTACACACAAATACATGCTGACATGTTAAATTCTGATGCTGAATTTCAGTACTTAAGTTCTATGTTATAGCCTTTGTATATTACCTGAGTTATAATCAATTGAAATCTGCATGAGCTCTATGTAGATTATGCTTCACAGTTTATGTGTGATCTCATATTCACTGATGATTACACATTAATAAACATAGGAACTAAACACCTGGTTGTGTTTATAAAGTGGGACAATACATTATACACATGTATACATTTATTTAATAAACATATGGAGGTGTTTACTTTCTAAACACCGTGTTTACTTTACCTAAACACCTCGTTTATTATCTAAACATGTGGCGTGTTTAATTACTTAAACAACTAGGTGTTTATTTATCTAAACACATGCATGTGTATAGTTTACCTAAGCACTTCGGTTAGGTTATATTATAAACACCATGTATAACATGCACACATGATAATGTGTTTATAAAGTGGGGACAAAAAAGTGTTTAGCGTTGTGTGTAGAAGTTATACACTTCGTTTAGTGTATTGACGGACAGACAGGCGTAGCCCTCGACTACATGTATATGCCCCGAACCTCCTACGGGGTCCGGGGTATACATTGTCGTTATATATATATTTGTCTGTATACAAGTCACAAATTGCCATGCGTTCAAGGCTATTTCGGGGCCACTGGGTGGCCTATGCAACCAATTGTAATACCCTGTATGAGCTGATATGCCAGACCAAACTACCAAACTGAGACCACCAACACTGCGTGTAGTTATATATTCTATAACATGGGGGTGATACAATATAAGTATTATGGATAAAATTTCCAAAACTCTGTATTTTCGCGTAAATGGCGGCCATCTGAAGTTTGGTGGCTATTTTTAAAAAATCATTTCTTTTTTGTTTGCACCGCATTTGTTCCATTAACATGTCTGTGCATGATTTGTTGGATAAGCGTTGTCGCCAGTATACGTAGTCGTCCACCTTGACAAATAGTGCAGCATTGTGGTTGCTTGTTGATCCCAATCTAGAATGTAATAATGGGGAATTTAAATTTTAAAATGCTTTTGTCATATCGAATGGGTTTCTGTTTTGTGATTGCGTCCCATTATCGACATCGACGGCCAGGTGGGTATAAAAGTTATGTCCATTTCCGGTTAGAAGTAAACAAACTTGTATTCGCAAGTCATCTGTCAGTTTCATTCTGTCTCTCGACTTGTTCGGATCATTATTCTGTTAATTCTTCATCACCCAACTAACTACAATGCCGACAAAATGTTGTGCAATGCATTGTGCCAATCTGAGTGGACATCTATTCCCGAAAGGTGACGACGAAGCGGCAAAAGAGTTACGAAAAAAATGGACAGTAGCCATTCGACGAAGCGATGGCCGAAATGGACAGTGGGAACCCAGCAGTTTTAGTGTCGTTTGTGCAGCTCACTTCACCGAAGATGACTACATTTTCCAGTCATGTTAAATAACAATCAAGGATCAGGGAATCAAACTTTTCCTTCAACATTTTATTCAGTCAACATTTCATAAAATTCGTATTATATCACATCTTATTGTGCTTGTTTCCAACAAAAGGTATTTACAAGTCAACATTTATAAGACGACTTGCCCAAAAGAGCCAGGACATCTAAAAAATAGCCATATTGTCCTAACAATTTACATATTCTCACATAAACAAAAATGAGATTATACCATGACATTTTGGTACATAAAAGTTTCATGCAGTGAATTTCCAGGAAATAAGTTTATATATCAGTAAAATTACAGTACTGTTTCCTTAGTACACTGCATCATTTACTTTGTATTTTTTTTGTGCTGTTTTTCCACTTTCTGGATGTTTGAGATAAGAACTCAAAAACGTCTATTATTTTCAACTAAGAAGGGCATCAGAAACATCCTGAAATCACTATAACCAGAACGATTTATGTCAGTCTGTTGCCTCGGATCAAAGCGAATTTGTCTTTTAACCGTTTTCCCGAATGTATCACATGGCACATACATGCTTACAATGGGCCTCAGGACCCATGCCAGCAGCACATTCACATTGACATTCTACAATTACCCCGTTTGTATCTAGTGTGGTATCCAGATTGTATGAACCAGTCTTTTTCATCGAAGCACAACACTGCTTTTATGTAAAACTTTCCATCGTGTGGAGCCATCCTGGCAAACTTAAGATATCGTTCCTCGTACATATGTTTCGGGCCATCTACTAAATTTTGTGACACAAAAAACAGATATGTATCGATAGCAGCGAACTTCACAACATGTAGACCGCAATCACTATGAATGTCCTTGCATGCAGTTATATCACATATATAGACTAATATGGAATGATCGGCCCATCTGTGGTGTGATTTTTGTCATGACACTCTAAACTGAAAACAGATAGTGAATTATGGTAAGCTAAGTATGTGGGAGTACATTGTAAATTTGGTAAGTATGTACCATACGAAGTATATTGTATGTTAAAATTAAAAACAGGTATTATTTTATATATTTGTTTTTATGTTCTACGTGTATATTTCATTTATTTTGTCATTCATCCTCACTAAATATTATCTCAATCTCAAACGTCTTACTTTATATCTTATTCCCATATAACATACACCATGCAGATGGCATGTATATTCAGAACTCCCAGGTGCAAGCGGATTATAACATTTATAGAAGATAGTCAGACTTGAAGGTCATATGTCCGTTTAAAGAGATAAAATGACATACTGTATTCAGAGAGGTAAACAAACAAAACGAAATTACAGACTGACGGGGAGAGGGTGGTTTGGAATTTGCATACTATTATACTCACTCTATGTGAAGCGCCCAGTCAGTGATTGCCTATTTTAGGTGAATACACATATGCCATATATACGGCACTCAGTTACCGATCAATAAGAAACGCGTAGATTTAGTTTTCGTAGTTCATTGCGGAGTTGTATTTTGAGGAAGTTTGTGATGTTGTTGGTTTGTTTGCAGAGGCCATTTTTGTGTGTGTAATTTCTTCTCGATTTTAGCCATGTTTTATATACTCTGTGGTGTGACAGTATTGTTAGTTCGTGACAATAAACTTGCCCTCGATTTTGTTGTGGAAGTTTTTTTTTAATGTTTCTAACAAATAACCAAACGCGATTACGTAGAGTACTCAGCAGTCCTTTGTTTTGGCATTTTTTAGGTTTGTGGGCAATATGTTATATGTATGCCAATATATGGCCATTGAGCTTGCATTATTGTTTACATTCATTGACCTTAACCGTCCTGAACACGTGGATAAACATAAACCAGACTATCAGTACGCGAGAATCGCCATAATTTAGTGATGACGCGTGGGAGGTTGGCGCTGATGTAGGAGCCTCAGCCCATAGGTCGAGGTAATTTGCTATCACAAAATCTTACAAGAAAACCAATGTCAGAAATGGTAACGCGCTCAAGATCATACATTATATACCCACGGTTGTAATTATAGAATATAAAATATATTGGTTTCGCGAATGACCAACTCAGAATTCCGTTAAAATAACAATATCAACCAGCATCTAATTAACGAACTGGCGGCCGACTCGGCCGTCTCCGACCACAACCCCCAGTGGGCTGCAGAACGAAAAATGTCTATACAAGTTGAAATATAAGACTTACAAAATATCTTTTTCATTTCTTTTATTTGTAATTGATATAGCTTGTCACAAACCAAAAATCAACATTATTGACATAATAATGTAAAGGACAATAAACGAAAATTAAATTCCCAGCTACACCTTTTACCGGACTCGGCCTTCGACTTTTAATCCTCCCAGAAATTCCCATTATCTATAAATAAAACACCCAGCGAACCAGAGCTATTTAGAATCTCTAGAACAGTATACACGCGGCGCGCGTAATAATAATCGTGAATAATACATAACTATTATCCGGGGATATCACGGTTTTATTGCTCTGTTTGAACTTTGCGTATATTTCATCAGAAATGTATAAACTGGAGTGCGTATTGCTAATTTATTTAGCTTATTAGATATAATTTTGAAATGACGATTGCGATGAATCGGACTGTAAACACAGCGACATATACGTTTGAACTGGAAGTCTTGATTCATATTTACCGAGGTAGAGTTGTCAATCCACTGACATAGAAATATGCTGAAATAACCGAAAAAAATTATTTTACGAAGATCTTAATTAAAGCGGCACAAAATCTTCAACTCCATTGTCTGCAAGTTCAAACCTCAATAATATTTATGAATTTGACTATAACTAAGCTACCTATATTTAGGCTGGTAATAACCAGTATTACTATGAATTATGGCTGTTGGTTAACGATGAAGGTACCGGTATATATTGTCTCAAGACGGTCTTACCAAAGTTACATAAATTTATACTTTAGTAGCTCAAATAAACGCTCTTTACTTTGCCAACACCATACAGTATTGCCATTGGGATTAAGAGAAAACTAAAGTTTTGTGCACGTAAATATTTTTTTCCATAGGTGATCACAAAACCAAGAGGTAATATCGTAGTATTTGGTCTTTCCTTAAATCCATGTTATTCCAAATATGCACATAACAGTATGTGCGAGTTTTCCATTGAATCACATGGTTGGTTAGCCAAGCTCTGTGAATGGAACACAATTGGGGGGGGCAGTACTTCTAAATAACGTATTAAATGAACAAACATGATGGAGTGTACGACCCACCTATAGTAAAAGCATGCAAGGTCCCAGATGTGTTCCCATACCAATTCAAGTTGAATTCATCATTAAAGCAGAATATTTATAAATTAATGTGCACAGATATGTTATAGTATCTATAAATTTTTCTTTTATAAAAACATAAAAAAAATAACTGGATTCAAGATAAATTAAAGATGTATTCAGGTGTTGAGTACACATTATATTTAAATCACTATTGGCTTTTTCCACTGCAAATAATAAAAAAAAAATGTGACGTAGTAACAAGACTTATAAATACCAGATGATACCATATGTATGTCATTGAAGAGTTGGATCTGGTGTAATAATTATTGATACTCTAAACGAGTGTAAACAAATTAAAAAAATGTATTAACGTATAGAACATTTCATATGTTGACATGAGTCTTTCAGACGGCAAATCATTGTCAAAATACATTATTGTATACACTATACTGTTTCAAAATGATTTCCTCTAATGAAAACTTGTAGATCTGAATAGTGAATTCATCTTTAAACACAGCTGATTATCAACGCCGTGTGCATGGACAGATGGCACCTATACCAATTTAAAAGTGACATTGGCCAATGACAAGGAGAGTAAAATGTGATAGATAGAAACGTTATTAAAAAGAAACAAACAATTTGACAATGTGGTAAGAAAATTTGTCAAGTTACTGCACTGTGTGCGTGCTTATATATTATGTGTGAATATATCTGCCATGGGGTCTCAATGGATATACTCGATAGCATACAAAACACACCTGAATAATAAATTAATTGATCAATGGCATATATTTCAACCAAATATGTTAGATGATTGTGATATATACTAGTCTATCATAGATATACATAGTTTGGGAAAGAATGGGAATAGCAATCATTCAAATGTTACATGACATACTATTTTAGGATGAAACACATATATGTATAAGCTAAATAGTAAACACATGACATAGTAAATAAACTGGAAAAATCAACTCATTATCCAGTAATTCGAAACCGCCAGTGCCTTAACGGCTCCAGTGAAACAAAAATGAAACCTAAATATAATTTACATCAGGCTGAACACGGCGTGGCTTTGAACTTGAATAACCAGTTATTTTCCCTTCTATTTATTGGCATCACACATCCAGTCACAAGCATTGGTGTTTGTAAAAAAAAACCACTAAAGACATAAAACATGCTTTCAAAGTTTTACTAGCCACTAGTCTATTCGGACTCGAGAATGCTGGTCATGCTTAGAGTCAGCAGTATCAGGAGTTTCACATCACATCAGTAAGTTCAGAACATCCGGTAATTCATAAAAGTCGTCACAAAGACTCACGTGGAAACAAAGCAATAGATGCAGCCATGATGTTGATATAGACGCACATTTCGACCAGTCACATGATTACGGGTCGTATGATCTATACCGGAAGCGAATGAATGGTGGCAGACATATTTTTTTCACAAAAGCGAAACTTTGCTCATAAATTTTCATCAAATTTAAGCAAACTGAGTCATGTTTTCAGACAACTTCGATGCAGTCATCGACTAATGATATAATATGACCGCGCTGAATGCTTTTAGGTTTACAATACGATTTAATTTGTATTTACCAGTCGCTTGAATTGTGCACATGGTGTTCTGTGTTTTCAACGAATCCACCCACGACCCATTCAGCGATGGAAATGGCCAACTTTAAGTTGAATATATGGATTCCACTTATGCTATGTCTTCCTCAGTCAATTCGCCAACGGTATGGGGCTTCCCATGTCTTCAAGATTTTACATACGATTTTGTTTCATTCTGAATGTATCATTTTTGATTCCGACACCCCATGTACCATTTTCCAATGCTCATGTGACAATTTCTGGTCGAAAATATCAATGATACCGATTTAATACCTTAGTGTGTGAATTGCGTGCATCTTATTTGATATCTTTAACGAACTACATGTGTTTGATTCTACTTTAACGTTATTTGCAATGGCTATATCATTTGAAAGATCCCAAGTTTGACCTATGACATGGCAATGCGGTGTTTTACATAGTTGACACTATAATCTATATACTTTATAAGAACATTGCGGGACTGTGTAAATATGGTGACACGATAAGAGTCTGTTGTGACTGGTATCAACATGAACTAAAGCAAAACAGCATAGATATGCGGGAATTCCAAACATGTATGTTAATTTATGCAATCTTTGTTATTTGTTATTTCGTCATCGCCCGGGGCTTTGTTCGGTTGCACGCGTTAGAGAGTCTTGGGTTTACTGTGGTGTAATGGTAGTTGCCATTGTGTGTTCATCGTCTGTCTCGGGTATGGGTTATTTTAAGAGTACGAATTTGTCTTTGTTTTGTCTTACATATTCAATTACATATTTTCTAAAATGTTTGCTGATTGTGGGTTTTGTGTATATTTTGTAATGATGTCGCGAAAAATGTTTGCCTTGTCTGTGTTGTTTGTGAATGATTCATTGTTTTCGTCTTTGAGTGGTTTGTCGCTATTGTTTGATGTAGCTCGGCAAGTTAAAACTTTGAATGTTTTCCAAAATTTCACATCGAATTGCATTTCCCCAAGTTTGGTTGTTACCCTATCCCATGACTACCCCTTTTCCAGTTTAACTGCTTTGTTTACTTTTCTTGTTAAATTGTTATATATAGTTCTGTAATCGATGTCTTTATGATGTTTTTACATTAGTCTGCACGTATTGCGTTTGAGGTGCGTGAATTATTTATAATGTTTCCCGCGATACATTCCATTTATTTTGCTTTATTTTCTTTTTCGGCATGCTGTTTCGATGACCTCCTTAATTATGTCGGATATTGGTTTGGCTGCCATTTCGATATCATTTTGGGTGTTAATTTCTGTATTGCCAATGTTTGAGTTTATGTGTTCCCGAAATCTGTCCCAATCTGCGAGAATGTTTTTGTTGTGTTGTGGTTTTATGTTTGTTGTGTAGAGTTCGACCGGATAGTGGTCACTCCCATTGTCGAAGCCTATATTGCATGTGTGTATTGTTTTTTGCAATTGATGGCATGGCTAGGGCGTAGTCTAGCATTTCCCATGATTTGGTGTTTATGTCAGCATGGTGGGTTTCGATGCATTTGTTATTCAGTAGCATTTGTTCTTGGTCGTCGAATATGTCGAATAGTAAGTCCCCGTAGGGATTAGTTTTGCTGCATTTGTATACTATACGTTTTGCGTTAAGGTCTCCTAGAAGAATTTATCTGTAAATTTATTTGAAAGTTGGGGATGAGTTTTGCACGGTGGAAAGTATAGGGAAATTATAGTTGTTTTTCTATTGCCGATAGTCGTTTCTACTGCTATGATTTCGTCTTGGACGTTGGGACGTTTTGATAATGGTCTACTTTATATGGTGTCTAACTAGTATAGCGACCCCCCCCCCCCCCACCCCGCGGAGGATCTGTCTTTTCTCCATGTGTTCATGCCGGGGAATGAACATATAATGTCATTGCCTAGTTTTGTTTCGGTTACTCTCTATTTTCTTCTACGTATTCTACTAGTTCTTGTTTATGGGCCCTGATGCTATTCGCGTTTATATGAGCTATGTTAAGGTTGCTTTGTGCTGCCATTGGAAAATTATGGCTGTTGTGGTTATTTTTCCATGTTCTTGTTTATATTTCGCAGTCTACTTGCTTTGTTCATTAATGTTTTATCGTGAAGGCCTGTTGTATTCGTTTTGTAGTATTTATTAACAGTATTTTGTTTGGATAATTTAGTTTTGTGCTTGTTCGGCGTTTTGGTACCTTAATTTGTGGGACTCGAAAATAATACAATTACAATTCATTTCTCAAGAAGAATCTCCATAGCAAAATTGGGGCTTGTCCGGGATTACTCAAAACAAACTAACTGGAATTATAAAGTTCGCATCTTTACAGACTGTTTTGAGACATTGTTTTGTTCTTTCCTTTCAACCGTAGCTGAAAAATTTATCTAGAATTGTATGCCTGTGTGTTTTATCAGAACTACACATTTTGTATGTAACCTGACTGGTGTCAACAGTTTAATTAACAAATTTGATGCCCTTCTGATTTGCCGGAATTACAAGTAAATTTTGTGTATACAACCAGTGATAAAAGTTGGCTGTTGAATTATCAACCGAAAATTAATGAAGGAAAACTAAGCCTAAGTAATCACGTGTACATAAATTAAGTGACCATGACCATGACTGACATAATTGTCTCATGTCAGTAAAAAGATACCAACAACAGACGTGTCATTGAATGAAGGCCAAGTATACAGGAACTCAGCTACTATTCAAAGGCCAGTAGTTCATGTGCACTGTGCTTTCACCAACCCGCAATTGGGGGCGTATATGGTGTATCATTGTAAACTAACCGAATAGCTGTCTACTTGAGTGACCTCGAATCAATACTTTAGGTATTTACCTTTGCTTATCAGTATAGTTGCTGTTATATGTAGTAACGATAAGATTACTATATATCCTGTTTTAACAATCTTTAAATCACGGATATTTTTTACATAATAGCTGTGTAGATGTTGTATATAACACTATTCGCCTACTCTCACGTGTAGGTGTGTTGTAAATCAATTCTGGCTAGGCGAAATTTGGATTATCTGGAAACTGCTATTACAGTCACTGGTTATAATCACAGAACGTGTATTCTGCTCTTTCGATTGAAGACTCCTCCGATTAAAGGTTAGCTACAAAGACTATATTATTGGGGGCGTATGAATTGGTTCCAGGTGCATACCGTCAGCGTGCCAGGAGTTATAGTAAGCATGAGAGCCAAAGTCTGGCCAGGGAAGGGATAGTTGTAATTTGTCATTGTAATTGACTGTAATTGGGCCATTTCTTTATTACTTTGATAAATAGCGCGCAATTCAATCACTTTTCAAATACATTCAATTACTTTCCACCGTTATCATTTAAAGAGGACATAATAAGCGTTTTTTTTTTTACATATATTGATTTAGTAGTTGGCTAGACTCTTTATTCATATTAGAACCATTCACTGTTATTCGCATGTGTTGTATCACACGTTTATTGCCATTCATACTAATATGCAAGGATGCATAATAAAAAGTACAAATATGTAAGGACCGGAGAACGCATATATAATATGTCCATGACCAACAACTTACTGGGACGTGTACTGTATTCAACGATTGACTCCACTCTTACATGTTATCTGGTAAATATTGTGTTGATTTTTTTTTTCGTGTCGTATGTATACATATAATCACATCTTATTATAATAAAATAGTAATTTCTAGTATGACCAGATTTTGTTTACGTAAATGTTCACATTGAAGCACATGAGAAAGTTGTAAGTACAACTGAAGTAATTGAAAAGTAATTAATTACATCGCCGAGAAATTGTAATTGATTAGTAATTCATTTAAATTGCGTTTTGAAAGTAATTGTAATTGTATTCATAATTGTTGCTGGGAAATACCAGACGATCTTATTACCTATATCAGTGAGCAGAACGTTGATGAGGTGAGTAAAGCTGCCGTGTGCCATTTGTGCAATTTGTACAAAACAAATGAGAACGTCACAAACTATTTCGCGTTTGGGACAAATAATTGGATTTCTATCGACAACATAACTGCGACCATATTGTATTGAACGACCTTGCTGGTGCGACGTGAATTAAAACAGAATGCAATTAGCGGTATCATTAATTCACATCTTAAGTCACATCCCACCCTATAGGTCCCACTTCCGAAAAAATGTGGCTACCAGGAAATGTGTGCCACCATGTTGGAGAAAATCATTTAAAAACAAATATTTCGGCATGTCACGATGGCGAGGTATTTGCAAATCCAAATATAAGAATGATGACAGATAACAGAAGCGGAAAGTTGCGCAGACTAATAGATATTGTTGGCAGTTTTATTTGCATTTCTTGTCCCAGACTTCATCGAAATGAATTATAAAATAGAGTTACTTGCACTGAATAACTGCACTTCAATGCATATTTTTAGACTGCAATGACCGGACATAGTATCTATTATCTATTCGAAAATGCCACTGACAAGGACAGTTCTATACAAGAATGGTTAATTTTCTATTGATTAACAATACCCAAAATACAAAAAACAGTGTAAAGCTTCCAGTAACGAGGAGCAATGTGCTCCTATTTTTGGCAACATAAACACAATTTTAATCCGTTTGCAAAGTTAGCATATTCAAGGGGTATATATTGGTTGAGGGTAAAATATTTCCACGACAACTTCATCAAAAAGTCATGGAAATGCAAGCAGTCTGCCTGGGGTCTAACACCAAGTTGATAACGTTTAAGTAGCTCGCATGTGCCTCTAACCTAATAATGTGTTAACCTAATGTCTCGTCCATTATCACATCCACACATCGGCCATAACATCAATAATAACAAAGGACATGTCGTGTTTCTTTTAGTGTCGTAATTCTTATTTCAAATAAAAATTCAGCTAAGGCCGAACAAATATTTGGTTCTCAGGCCCCGCCACATTGAAAACAAATAGCAGCGTAGATCGTTTTTATTGACATATCACCGGGTGGATATTGTGTAGTGATATAGACTAGAGTGAAATTAGGAAACATGAAAATACTCTTCTTAATATTTATTAATAAAGAGATCAAACCACCACCTTTCTGTGGTCATGTCTTTGAGTGGGGTATAGTTACCACAAAATCCCTGATTGTATGTAATCATATCTGTTTGTTCAATTTTAAACTTCCTACGGTACTGGTAAGTAAAACATTCGAAATGTGGAGTTTAATATACCGGACCATTTCTTGACCTGGAATACA
Source organism: Siphonodentalium dalli (assembly GCA_032622095.1). Taxonomy (NCBI): domain Eukaryota; kingdom Metazoa; phylum Mollusca; class Scaphopoda; order Gadilida; family Siphonodentaliidae; genus Siphonodentalium; species Siphonodentalium dalli. The sequence goes on along the minus strand of CP136068.1, from coordinate 153,160,806 downwards.
ACTGAGAGCTGACCGTGATAAAAATTCATATACCATGAATATGACAATATAATGATGATAGTCTGCTGATAGTAACAACAATTGTTGATGATCTAATGTTTCTGTTTAGAATTAATGTTCCGCTTCCCTTTTTAAAAAACGTCATACTGGCTGTTTTTAAAGTGGTAATTGGAGCATGCACTAATGCTCGTTTTTTGCAATTAAGACACAATAACATAGCGGTGAGGGACTGTTGTATTGTGCCAGTAAATACAAACTCTGAATATACACTTCTTCTACTTGTAAAGGGTATTTTGAATGGAGAAATTGCTTCCGAACAACACCAAGAGAGCCCAGTTACAGATGAGCTTAACCCTTTTAATGCCGCCAACCGCTTCAAAACAAACCCATTTTACATTGGTGTGTTCGTTGGGAACATCTCAGAGTCATAGGAAAGTGGGTCTGATTCATGTGATATCAAACCATGCTGCATGAGGTAAAGTTAATGTTTCACATGTTTGTGTTGTCACCACACAATTTGAGGATATAAGATGTACATGTACCATAATGTGTCCATGTCTAAAAGAAACATGTGTCTTTATTATACTTTACAATTTGGCAGCATATTTACTAATTTAAACAGATATATGGTTCACTCATTACAGACTAAAAATATATATGTGCACATGTACATAAAAAGTACGGGTAGAATAAGTAAGGAACATTGTTTTTAGTCGGACCTTCCAACAACTGTGCTAAGTATGAACTCACAATGGGGAAACAATGTTAATATACACGATTACATTTATTATAACAGCTGAATGAAAAAAAATACCCCCTCTCCATCATTGATTTGGTTTTTGTTTGGCCTAATTTAAAGTAGATCACCCCCTATTTACATCAATAGAAAGGGTCATATTCACCAGCCGAGTTTATATATAGTCAACGTGGTTTATATATTGGTATGTGCCATGCTCACAGTCGAGGTTATCCACACTCAAACTATTGCATCGGAGGGGCGATATCGTAGCGATAAACAATGAGTCAGTTTTGTGGTAGAAAGAGTTTGTTTAACTGTGACAAGTGCGCCGCTGGAATTCGAACGTGGCTTAATACGTGGTTGACCCCAAAGGACGAGGCCATTTAGTTCTCGAATGTCCAGTCGAGTCAATTACCGTTAGAAATCTACATGTTTTAAACGCTTGAAATGCCATAAGTGTCTTTGTAAATATTATGTTCGTATACACACACACTTAGGTGCAATGATCATTGTAATTTGTATGTTACCTTTCATGCGTGAATACGTGCAATCTTTTTTGCGATTTGTGATTCTACAACCCTGACATATTGCCTGCCAGCTGCTGAAAATGTTGACCAATGTTGGAAGTGTGTCACAAAACCCCACTGCCCCTTCTATAGGACCCTCGTACTATCGACCCTTGGACAATTGAACCCTCGGACTATCGAACCCTCGGACTATTGAACCATTGGACTATCGAACCCTCTGACTATTGAACCCTCGGGTTATTGAACTTCGGATTAGTAAAACTTCGGTCTGTGCTGAATTAGACTAACACTCGGACTATCGAACCCTCGGGCAACTGAACCATCGGACTATTGAACCCTCGGACTATTGAAGCATCGGAGTAACGCACTGTCCCCGTGATAAAATCGGACATGTTGTCTGATGTTATTATGGGACGTTTATCGGTGAGTCTATTTGTTTTGTCATTCTACAACCCTGATATATTGCCTGCCAGCTGTTGATGAAAATGTTGACCAAAGTTGGGAGTGTGACACAAAACCCCACTGCCCCTTCTATAGGATCATCGGACTATTGAACCCTCGGACTATTGAACTATCTGAAAATCGAAATATCTGACTATCGAATACTCGGATTGTTGAACCCGCGGACTATCGAACCCTCGGACTATCGAACACTCTGACCATTTAACCTATCGGACATCGGGCTATTGAACCCTCGGACTATCGAACTCTCTGAAAATCGAACCCTCTGACTATCGAATACTCGGAATGTTGAACCCTTGGACTATCGAACCCTCGGACTATTGAATCCTCGAACTATTGAACCCTCGGACTATTGAACATTCGGTATGTGCCGAATTAGACTAACCATCGGACTATTTAAGTCTCGGTCTGACACACTGTCCCGTAATAAACGGGTACATGTTGTCTGGTGTGATTGTGGAACGTTTATCAGCGCTGCGAGGAGCCGGAAAAAGGGACAATTTTCATCGAAAAACAAAACTGTTGTTCATTTGGACAAATAGAGGACAACTACCATTACCTCGCTATCTACGATAGATATGGACCCGAAATAAATTCACTTCTCCAGTCATAAATTATACCTGCAACTTGACAACGTTTTCCCATAAGACTCTTTATTGATCCCCTGATTTAACACCCAAAACCAATGTTCAGAGAAGTACAGAAATACATCTCTGTGACCAAGCGATTCGCCAACTAAGTATGTACATCGTCATGTCACATGATATAATATTATCAGACTAATGAGAACCATGCATACATAGCGCGAGTATCGATGTCGTTCAGTCCGTTGGTATAAGAGGTCATCGAGTCATTCAAAAATCCTATCAACTCGTTTTAAAAACCCAAACGCTGTATGGGACAAGAAAACCAGGGTCAGCAATGGTAACGCCCTCAAGATCATTACTATAGACATATATATAAATTATAATATAACATATATTGGTTTCATGAACGCACCACCTCAGAATTCCATTAAAACAACTAATTCAAATTGTTACAAAACTACGACTTATTGCTGCATGTTCCTTAATCACCACAACAGAAAGCTTCTAAATGCGGACCAAAAGTCTGCTAATCGGATTAAATGCATGCCCAATACTTCCAATATGACCTTTATTCTACATTCCAACAGAGACATACGTCATCAGCAAAGTTAGCTGTTATATTACGCAAAATGTTCCAGAAAATAAATTCTTCAAGAGTGGCCCACAACGTCATTCTTACACATTGATAAAAATAAAATATAAACAAAAGACCCACTTATTCTCAAGAATATGTATTTAACAGATAATACATTAATAGTATTCCCAACAAAGTAATCTATTGAACTATTTTTATTCAAAGTTATTACTCTTCACTCCTGTACCAATACAGAAAACCAAGGGAAGAGATACACCACCATTATCTCTATTTAACCGGGGGGGGGGGGTCGGAAAAAATTACAGAATACAGGAACCGGGTGGGTGGGTGTCCCCGAGAGCCCGGAATGCAGATTGTTTCTGATGTCATGCAATTTTTTTCCAAAATCATTTCTAAGACAAATTACAGTTTCAAAATTAATTGAAACAATCAGATTCATATAGTAGTGCATGCTATAGCCTTATACAAGTGAGGGGGGCTCTATGTTTAAATTTTGTGTCCACAAATTCTCCCTTGAACAGTTGAAACCATGGGGTGGGTCCGGTTTTAGTCGAGGAAAAAAATCATGGTTTTTTAAAACTTATTATACATAGAGGATACATGCGTGTTTTGAGTGAATACCGGAAGTATGTCATGAGTGGTCACAGTGAGATATAACATATAAAACTGTATACAACTGCATACAACATAAATAATGTAACATCAATACAACAAAATACATAAATAGTAACTAAAGTTACCCTCACACCATAGCGTATGCTGAAACCTATGAGTTGCGTGTAAACAATATTTGTATACGCACCAGACACAAGCGAAATCAACAATTTTGTCAATTCTGTAACCTATTCGACCTATGGGTTGTGTGTGGGTTGCGTGTGGGTTGCGAACTGAACTTATGATCCCCCAATATCTGCGATCGCCGGCATACGAGTTGCGTGCGAGTTGCGTGTGAGTTGCGTGCAGAACTTACGAGTTGCGTTTGAGTTGCGTTCAAAACTTACAAGTTGCGTTTGACCTGCGTGCTAGTTGCGTGGTATTTGCGACCAGATTAAACTGATGTCCAATAACAGCAAGAGGTAGCTCCATGTTGTCACCTCGGATGTCCACCAACAACTGACACGGATCTAGAAAAGGCCCACTATTTATACCATTTCTCAACACGCATGTATAGTACGCAACTAACACGCAACTCACACGCAACTAATATGTTGGATACGCAGGGCATAGGTTGGGGATACGCTGGGAATAAGCACAATAGGTTGGGGGTACGCTACACACGCAACAGGATCACAACAGGCACGCAACACTATCGCAAAATGATCGCAACAGGGACGCAACACGATCGCAAAATGATCGCAACAGGTACGCAACACATTCGCAACATGTACGGTACCAAAACCTGGCCAGATACCTCAAATTTGGACCTGCGGTCACCTGCGTTCATAACTTATGAGTTGCGTACCTGTTGCGATCGTGTTGCGTGCTTAGCGTACCTGTTGCGTCCCTGTTGCGTATAAATTTATCGCAGGCATTCGCAGAGAATTATTGAACATGTTCAAAATTTCGAACTTACTCTGCGTGTGTCTGCGATCACCTGCGTGCTTGTTGCGTACTTCAAACCTATAAAACTTATTAGTTGCGTGTGAGTTGCGTTCGGAACTTATGACCACTATTTTTTATTCGCAACCATACGCAACTGGTGATCGCTATGGTGTGAGGGTAGCTTAACATAGAAATTCATATTGCAGTTCTTGGTTCCCTCATTCCTTGAAATCCCACTGGAAACCCTAGTACTTTTAATTAAATACCGGTGAAGTATGACCCATTCATTAGATTGATTTGCTGTCAAAAAGCCGAAAAACCGCTCGAAGTAAATGGTCGATGTCGATACATGACTACAGTGACTTAAGTCACATAATAACGTGTTGTTCACTGATTGGAGCATTAAAAGGCTCCAGATTCAATCTCAGAGCATCTAATTTAAAACATTTCCTGGGGGAGGCCCCCTGACCCCTCCCGTACTCTCCCCCTCATGCCTTTGGGAGATGCGTTCGGCATCTCCTGTTGGGATACTACTCGCCTCGACATTTTGTAGGAGAGCTACTCGCCACTCGCCTAGAATGATTTTAAGGGGAGCTCCTCATTGCTCACTTGTGATTTCACCATATGGAGAGGACTGGAACTGTGTTTATTTATATAGGAGATATAGCACAGTAGCAATGTTATATTTATTGCATCCGAAACATGTCGAGCCAAGCTGGCCCTTATAACTTGCTTGGGACTATACAACACACCAGGTGCCTATTTTTAGAAGCAAATTTAATTTTTGAGACGGTGCAATGTTTTTTGGATTGGGTGGGATTCGAACCCCAGCCCATGACGGCGAGCACGCCTTGCAACTCAAAGTCCGACGTCAATACCACACGACCAGAAGCTCAAATGGCCACTGTACTGTGCTCTATCTCCTATATATATACTATAGATACCTTAAACTGTGCATATACATGTAGTTTCCTAAGTGCGACGTCAGAATACAGCGGCCATTTGAGCTTCCTTTTTTGGGGTAGCTTCGGTAGCCATGTGTAGAGCCCGAAGCCGGCATCGCATGCCGCCGCCAGCCATATTGGCCACAAGCCGCCGCCAGCCATATTATCTCCAACGCCAGCCACATGAAAACATCTCCGCCGCCGGAATTGTAAAATGGCTGAGCCATAAGGACAACTGTACTGCGAATCACAAATAACTAAACTGCATTGCCTAATATTGGCATTCTCGTATGGACACGGCATGGTCGTTACACTTTAAGAACACCCGGTGCCTCTCATTGTGGAATAGACTATTCCAATGCATGCTTCGATCCATATAACGGAGTGGGAGCATCCATTCAGTATTGAAAGGGTTTAAAGTATAAATTGTTTAATTCGACACGACTCAGTCTCAGACATCGCTGACATAAATTTTGTCAATATATGCACATAACCCATAGAAGATAATAGAAAATAATTTGAAATATTATATATCAATACTATCGGATTCAGCATCAAATGATGAATGCATATATCGCAAGATGCCAGTGATGATATAGCCGTCTGAACTCGACAGAAGTCCCAATGTAACTTATACCGATTATATAGATGGGAAACTACATATAATTAGCAATCCCTGCCAGTCCTTTACTGACTCCTTCATGTATTTCGCCATAATGGAAAAGCCCAACACCAAAAGAATGCACGTGGTCTGGACTTCTACGGGTTCACAACAAACGCCAACTAGCGGGTGTCTATAACCGCGGGGATTAGGACAATTTCTGAAACTAAATACGCTGAATGATAACGTCTCAGCGGCTGAGCTGCCATATTTCGTCAGCCACGAATGTCGCGACTGAGCCGGCTTAGATAGATAACCAGCCACGAAAATTGGTTGAGCCAGCCGTGAAAACTAGTTGTCATGGCTTCGGGTCTAGCCGTGTGGTATTGACGTCGGACTTTGAGTCGCAAGGCGCTCTCGCCATCATGGGCTGGGGTTCTAATCCCACCCAATCAAGTAGATGTAGCCTCCACATAATCCTCAGCACATTGAGGGCGATGGAGTATCAAGTAGATGTGCAATCCCAAAAGAATTTGCACTGTCTCAAAAATCAAATTTGTGCTTATTTAATCAAATTGTTGGTGTTTTTATCTTACACATGCACATATTTTAACCTATTGCTAATAAGGGACACAACTATCCTGTTAAAATTGGTATTTTACCTTTATAACCATAAATATTTGGGGTTTTAAAGGTTTTGTCACTAGTTTTGTTGGCATATTTTTCAGCCATGTGCTTTGTTTGTTTATTTTGTGTGGGTGTACTTGATCAGCGTTCTCTCAGTTCTGGTGCAGACACAATGAGATACCCTTACCCTGCCAACAACACATTATTTAGTAGAATTTATAAGATTTTTATAAATTTTGGGGGTGGGTGTCCCATACATGGGTGGAAAAAACTTACGGTCCCGGGTAGGTGTCCCAGACCTGTTTCAATTATATAGCCGCTTATTGCACTCGCGAAGTGCAATAAGCGGCTATATAATTGAAACAACAATAATATATATGAATTAAAATGGTATATCGCGTACGATATATGAAGCAGACCATCACTCTCTAGCCAGGTTGGATTGATAGAAACTGAATCCCGAAAACGACACACATAAGTCTACACGATGTGATGTGATATAATATATTAATTGATGTAATTTCTATTTTGGATTATTCATGGAATAAATTCTGTTTTAACCAATATCACACCAGGCAGCACGTTTACCCCCATTCTAATTCACACCGACCGAAACATTAAGCCATATATACGAGAATATGCCAAAGAGGACATGATTATCAGTTTACAAACCATCCATATATATCACTTCCTCCTAGAAATGGGATTCCGCTCCATGAAGATATACTTCCATATTTCGAATAGAAATAAAATTGCCAATCCAAAGGAATCCACGACATCCATTCACTCGAATTCTATACCACGCCAATTTGACATCGGATATATGTATAAATTATATTAATAAATGCAAGTTCGTGACAAAGTTGCGCCAAGGTATTAAATTAAATTACCAAATCGGTAACCTAACAACATATTCAGAACATTGCCCAATCTCATGTATGATTACTACAAACAAACCAGGGGAACAATTTCAAATAATAACTCAACTTATAAACTATATCCGGACAACAACTATTACTGTGGATATTATTTATGGCTGTATATATACATATACGTTGTATCTTATCTAAGGGTCTAAAGTCTATTGAATCACACCATACAACCAGATAATGGACGAGATAGAAGACAGTGGACGAGGCCATATGAAAATGGTTACGATATCAGCATATATCGTCAAATAAACCCTTTATAACATAATGTAAAAGTACTAGTTTTTGACATTTGTAACAAAATCCATAACACACAAACGTACCGATTGTCGCTTTCATAAGCAGTCAATGCGCTTATAATGACCATTGTTTTATCGCGTTCTCTTACCAACTTAAATGACAATTTTTCTTAATCCAGCTTGGGGCTTACCGTTGAAATGCGGCGCAGTAGAATTATGTAAACACTGCCGATCGTTTCTCGTTCAAACTCCTTATTCTCGCTGGGATCGATGTTAAGCTGCATGTGTGAGATCTAGTCTCAGAAATTCTCAAGTATAGAGATTGTTGCACATATTCAGTTAGAACAATGTCACAAACAAAGAGAAATGTGACTGTGTTTTTCCCACTCGAAAATTTCGGACGAGTTACCTGGTAATAGGGCTAATGCCCTCCAAGTCGGACCGCAGTCGCTCTTCGGTGTGAGCGAGTGACTAGTTTTTTAAATACACTTAATTTTGAGAATCAAGTAACATAGTCACTAAAGTTAAATATATAGCAATTTATGGTAACTATGACACTTACCAGAAAGTGTGTATAATTCCGGTAATATTCAATCAAAAAACGACCAGTCACGCCAAATATTCACGTCAGCCGCAAATTATAACACTGGCCGAATGGATGTCATACAAGCGGCTGCCTGTATTAACCCGCAGAATGCGACAAATGGTTGTGGATTATCTCGTACTTGGAGCTAGCAACTGTAGAAACGTTGATGTTTACCAAGCCTAATGTGTTTTGTGTTTGCTTCCGGTCCTTCATATGAGAAAGTCGACAGACTGGTCGCAAGGGCAGTAGCAACAAAGACATCACACCGGACAATATAAAGTCACTTACAGTTCACCTCGGTACCAGTGATATCGGCAATCACCTAGCTGATTGAATGAAAGTTATTATGTAATTCAAGCCACTGATTCCTTTGAAAGCCGCTTTCACGGAGGCATCTATGAATTTCTGCAGTACACCACCACACAAACTACCTGGTGGAAAACCGGAACGCAACAACATGGCCGCGAATCGTGTAAACGATTTTATCAGAACATATCGTGAACACACAGATGGCTTTCACTACGTAGACAGTGATCCCCACTCCATCCCAGACGGGAACATTGTGAAATCTTTAACTGCGAGTATTCTTCAGTGGTTCACCTGAGCCCAAAAGGGAAAGAACGACTGGCTGTATCCTTCGAAGATTCAACTCCTGACGACGACTTCGACATTCAGCACAAGAAACGAAGGAGAAACGAATCCACATGGGGCCTAGAGCTCCGTCCACCATTCTAACTGAACTGAATGACACCTGGGTGTCAAAATAAACATTACCACACTAATCCCTGGTATTGGCCAGTTTGACGCATTTACTTATTAATGTCGTAATTAATTGAGCGAGTTGTCAGTGTTATGTTCAATTTATGCTAATAATACAGCCGATATTGAATGTAAACAGTCCAGTAACATGTGTACTAGACAGTGCGATAGACATCAGGTACGGCAGTTGTTATCCTAGCCCATATGCATAACCATAACACAGCTGATTACATTGAATACGTGCGTAAAATTCTCACTGGTCACGTCTCCGTAGAGAGTGGACTATCAACCACCGTAACTTCGAGCAGACACGTGAAACATGATTGCTATTATTCCGACGAATATTTGATATCGGGGCGCCCTCGTTCGCACGAACACCAAAGAAACAATTAACGGATTTGATTTTTGTGCGAACCATACTGGTTATATCCATAACCCGTCCGGTGATAATATTACCACATATGATTTGTATAACACCAATGGGGAAATACACGATGCTTTGGTTGATGCTCAAATGGACCTATTTTGTGATGATGACATGGATTACATGTATAATTAACATATTCACAGAATGGTGAAATGTCTTTCAACAAATATACAAGGAATATCAAACCTCATTCCCCAACGCACATATTTCAACATAACACAAGACCCAGCTCAGAGCGCTATCGATTAATATGTGTGGCCTGCGGGCTCGATTGAAATGTCCAGATTTTTTTTAGCTTTGTGTGAGTCATATGATGTCTTAGTCCTATGTTTTCATGAAACCAAAACCGACGATTGTGACAACTTAGTGATGCCAGGTTCATGGAAATTAGATCGATATTATCGAATACACGATCAGGTGGAATTATTATCGCTGAAAGGGACGACATTGTAAAATCAACATAATGTTCCTCATTATGCATTCACAGAAATCCTGACTATTTATCTGGAAAATAGAAGTGAGAATATTACCTTATGTGGAGACTTTAATGCTCGAATGTCCGTGGACCCGGATTATGTACCATCAGCCGATTTTGAAAATGATGAATACCCGGGATTAACTCATATCCTGATGACAATTCAATACATTTAGAATATAATACTCTACCAAAGCAGTGACATACTAGAGAAAGAAGCAAAAATAACTACGACAGACGCATCCTTTCATTCTGCAGAAACAGGCACACATTCAAAGATTGGTGATTTTACTAGTCAGGATTGTTCAGTAATAGACTATACGGTTAATTCATTAGAAGCTGTGTCAATACTAAATTACGTATACAGTTGGGAATTTAATCCTGTGTGGTCCGACTACCATTGTCCAATTATGTTAGCTATAGTAATAGTAAATATATGTAACACAGACACTAGTGACTCACTACCGAAAGTTCACCGAAAATGGGACCAAAGTAAAATATGTGAGTTTCAATGGAACGTCAATCCCGTCACAATAAATACCTTGACACCCACTTGAAAGTATACAAGCAAACGCACTGAGTCCATCCCATCTATCCGAAGTGAACAATCTTACTGCAAAAACATTATTTGACGCAGCCGATGATACATTTGCGACGAAACAAAAGGAACCTTTCAATAATAAACCTTGGTTCTCACGTAGTTGTAGGATAGTTAGGATTCACAGAACAGGGCTAAACCCTAGATCAAAACTCTACATGAGAGAGGTCAGGGAATATATAAACATCCATTCTCTTTACACATGTCCAAACTTAAGCATAGAAATTCCAAAAAGTTCTGGAAAAAACTACACAGCCAAGTAAGAGCCAAACTTCAAATATTGACATCTAAATATTAGAAAATTTCTTTAAGTCCCTCAATGGTATAGACTATGATGATGACTATACGATCATACAGGACGACTCAGTGATAGGCAAAAATGATACATGAAACAAACCGATAACCAGCAGGACCTGAAAACCGCGTTACGATTGTGAAGAATGGCAAATCACCAGAAGACAAATTACTGAACGAATACCTTCAGTCAGCCCCAGATAACCGCCAGTAATATGTTTAACCTTGTAATGGAAACTGATCGCATACCAAATTCTTGGGGAACAGGGGTTATTGCCAATATATATAACAATACGGGCTGGAAACTGATCGATAACCATATTCTTGGGGAACAGGGGTTATTGCCAATATATATATAACAATACGGGCTACTCAAATGACCCAAAGAACTACACGATATTAAGCTGTTTTTTTGGAAAATCATTCACCAAAATGTTCATAAATAGATTATTGGCGTATATTGAATACAGTACAACAGTGAAAATCAGTCTGGGTTCTAAAAAGGATACTCAACAGCTGATAATATCTTCATTTTACACAAGCTGACCGATATTGTCAGAAAGTTAAATATAAATCGTTATTGTTCATTCGTTGACTTCGAGAAAGCTTTATATAGAGTTGGGACAGGGTCTTTGGCATACGTTGCTACTAACCGAAATAAATGGAAAATTTCTAAGAGTTGTTAAAAACACGTACTCGAACATTAAATCTCGTGTCCGGTTAGGAAATAGCTTGACGGCAACATTTCCATGCCTTTTATGAGTTAGACGATGAGATAACATATCCCGTCTCCTATATGCAATTTATCTTAACGACCTGGAAGAGTTTATGACTGCCCAATGCGTATCTGCACTCCTAAAAATATCCATGCATGTCCAGGAAAACTTTCATACATACCTAAAACTGTTGCTCATTTTATATGCTGATGACACGGTCTTAATGGCAAAAACACACAAACAGGTACACAATGAGTATAGCACGGTGAACAGAGGGAGAACCTGGACATTTCTTTAAGACTAATATTATCCATCATGACCTGGGGTGTGGGATGGAAAAATCTCACCCGAGGGGCCAGATATTTGGGCCGGACACGAGGCTTGTCGAGTGTCCGGACCAAATATCTGCCCCGAGGTTGAGATTTTTCCATCCCACACCCCAGGTCATGATGGATCATTTTTCTCCCAACCCAAGAGCCTCATTCCGATTTTGTGTTTTATACAAATCTTTGGCGCACTCCAGTAGCTTCGTAACGGTATATCTGGGGAGAAATCTGATGCGATATTCGTGATTAACTGGGATGATTTCGGTATATACCAAAGGTATATACTGTAAAAACAAAGCGCGTTACCCGTGCGCGCAGGGTTAATACGTTAGAGTGAAATCGACACGGTCTTGTGAAAAACGACATGGATACGTCACATCGTTGCACCTGCATAAATTCCGAGAAACGCTCGTATTGATATGAAGTATATACAACTGGACTAATCGTGTTTGTCATCGGAAATGACCATATCGATACCATTAGAAAAGGAAACATGTGAATATATGACAGACAAATGTTAGTTAGACGCGTTCGACGATTTATTGCAACGATGACAACTGTTCGAATGTGGAATTATTTCGTTCGTCATTTGTGAAGCGGCTATTGTTTACCTGTTACGAAATGTGCCAGTGGTGCCAGTTTCGCTTGGAGTCTTCCGTTTTTTTATGGAATATGCTCGCAAATTAGTCGTTTATATTTCATGTAAAATATGCAACTCTGTGTCTGCAAGTGAGGTTATGTTGAAGGTTTTCGTGATTAACAGTTGAGGATTATCTCCATTTGTATTAGCGTCTTCGAATTCGTCCGTATTTATTTACTTGAAACGTGAAGCGTAACTGGTTGGTCGCCATTGTTTTTATCTGTTTTAGTTCACACAAAACATGATGAAGGATTGTTAAATTAGTTCCGGCTCTTAATTAAATAGGTAAAGCAGTCACGTGGGTGGTGTGAGATAGATGGTCACGTGTTATGTGAGACAGGGAAATCTCACCTAGCTATCTCACACTGGCTGCCTGTGCTAAAGTGTGTAGGGGTGGGAGAAATATGTATCTTCGTGGAGATACGATAACCAGATGTCCTCAAAATCCTAGTCTAATCTACTATATTGATTTATACACTTCTATGTAAAACTCAATTTTATTTTTTGCGAACTAATGTGTTTATGATCTTCATGTGGTGGCACCCCCAAACAAAACCTATCGATTTCAAACACGTTGACTGTACGATTTAAAAAAATAATAACGTCTGAAGTACGCTCAGTTGTAAAATGTAAATAAATAAATAGTTCTTTATTGGTGTGACGAATTGATCATGATCAACAAAATGACAATCACTCCGACAAGGTGGCCACTACTTATAATCAGGATATACAATTGTTTATGATAATATTCTCACCATATGTCCACAGCCGAGTGTTTCACATCACTTGGGCAACATCGGGTAACCCTGTAAGTTATCTATATTATTGCCAAGCAACCAAATAAATTAAAAGAATATTTGTGAACAAATATTTAATTGTATTTTGTTAAGCATCGGAGACTGATCACATTATGCCATATTATATGTGCACCATTAGTATAATTGCGATTGGTTAGTGACATTGCACGAGTAGTAAAGGCTGACAATTTCAACTCAGGAAAATCGCTGTTTGCACACCCGTGGGTTGGAATGTTCTAACTCAAGCTGTTCAGCCTATGACCCACATATAAGGTTGGATAGTATCCAACTCATGGCCATTTCAGTTCAATAATTTGACTGAACGTAGTTAAAATGTCTACTTTTGGTCTGAATGCAACATTTTTCTCACTAAATACTGGTTCAATAGTGTGGTACAGTTGGACATTCTAAGACAGACTGGCCCACCAATGGAGACATTATAGTCACGCCACTTGGTGCAATTCAGATGCCAAAAATGAATTCCCATTTCAATTATGATCAAAAAAGCTATTTTTTGTATATTTCGAGCTGACCTTTATCATAATTGAGGATACCAAATCAATTATCTTAATAAACTGTTAACAATAAAATAAAATTATTTAGCTGCATTTTCCCACATAACAGCAAACACTCACATTTATTTACTCATGAACAACTCCAATATAGTGATACGTGGTTCCATTATGGTATTTTGGGAAGAATCTAAAATGAATGTGGAGAAAACCATTGGATACAAATGAATTTGTCCAACGAAGGATTTTGAAAATGCCAACAGACAACCATGTACCGGTATAAGTTTAGCATGATATTGTTATGAGACTGCCAATTGATATAAGTCAAGAAATGCTCACATGTAGGAAAGAAAACTGACCCTTTGTATGTAGGAATGGCACTGATGTACCGTATACATGTGCTATTGTGCTTAATAGATGGACGATCTGAAAGAAGATTACTCATGAAGAAAAGGATAGTGAATTAGTTTTCAAACAATGACAACCTTTACTGGCTGATTAAGACACATGTTAACCTTCAAAAAACCTCAATGATAAGTTGCATTTCGACCTTACGAACATTCAGATATGGAATTTGAAAATGAATCGTCAGTGTTAATTCATCCTCGATTCAAAAGCTATTGAAACCAATTTTTTGTAGGTTTTTTTTTTTTTTTTGTCTTTTTAGTATTTGTGTCAATTTGGTATGAAATTTGTATTGTACGAAAATCGTACCACAAAGGGAAATAACTCTATAATTGTAGATGTTGTCTGGTTAACCATGTTGTCTGCTTTAATTCTGAGTAAAGAAAACAAATACAGTTACTCAATTTATGACTAAAAACATTCATAACACACATCATATTTATGTTGCTGGAGTGAAATTGAAAGATGGATTGTAATAGAATGGTTGTCAAGTTTCTATGGAAAGAAAAGCTTAGATCAAGGGCAGCTAAAGACAAAAGTAATGAGAAAAGTCTGGAAAGTGAAACTGCAATTGGTTCAAGGCAGAAAAAAGAAGATCTCGGTCAACCCTTTGGAGAAAGTCCTTGATAGAGAAAAATGTCGCTCATGCAGAGAAAATCAAACAAAGGGAAAGAGAAAGATGGTATTTGAGAACATAAAGGGTTGCAGAAGTAGACCAGATTGCTCAGGAAATATTGCGGGCAAAGTGTGCCAAACAGAAGAGAAACCAAAGGAAGGGAAAAGAAAATCAGAAAAGTCATAAAATGAAGAGTAAGTCAAAACAAGTTGAAAAGATGGGAAATAGTAAGAACAAAATTAAAAACATGTCACCTCAAGAGAGGAGAAAATATTGGAATGAGGAGAAAAGGAAGGAAAGGAGAATGAATGAGGAAAAGAAGAAAAGTCGAGACTGGCAGGAGGGATCTCAGAGCAAGGTTGCCAGTAGTGCAAGTACATCTACTTTATATTGGAAAGTTTCACAGGCAGAAACAATTCTGCCAAAAACACCAGCCTCTCTGGGAAAAGCAGTAGATCTACATTTGAAAAAGACATCCCAGATAAGAAATAAATCAACTAAACGGAAATTAGAATATCATTATGGAACTCCCAAAAAGAATTGCCTTCATGTCATAGCAAAGGGCGTCAAAGGGGTAACTCAAAATCAAGAATTGCTAGATATATTGTTGCAAAATCATGTAAACAGCCGCAACTCACATATCGCATGGCACATAATTTTGGGATATCAACAACAGTTTATGCTAAAGTATGGAAAGGGATACATGGAGGGATTAGGCAGAAGAGGAAGGATAGTATCAACGAGGCAACAAATTTCAAGATACAGGGATTCTGGTATTTGAACAGTGGAGAGATGCCTCTCAAAAAGAGAGTGAAGAAAATGAAGTCACTGTTCCTTCTTGGGGATACGTATCTCTCCTTGTTCTCAAACTTCAAGCGGAAAAACCCAAATGTAAAGGTTGGATATGTGACATTTATTAAAAACAAATCGACAAATGTCAGAACCCTCGGAGCTTCAGAAAGAATGGTCTGCCGTTGTGTGAAATGTTCCAATATGAAACAATTAATAAGATATGCTTATAATATAATGTTTCTCACATCCAGATCCAGAATGAACGAAAAGCATCTGATACAATACTCTGTCCTTATACTGAATACCCTAAAAATAATTGTCAAGACAGAACATGCAAATCTTGTGGGGTTTCGAAATTCAATCGCCAATTCTCTGCTTTGAGAAGGAAGTCTGGGAAAGTACATGTAGAATATCTGACATGGGAACGTGTTTCCAAAACCAACAACGGTGGAAATGATGTGAAGACTACTCAGCTATTGACGAAAACTACAGACATAAATGGTCTTATAAATATTGCTTCTCAACAAATAGTATAACAACACTATCAAGCCATCTATTCCGGGCCAAGTGACAACTAGATATGTTCAGAAAATCAAAATAAGAGATACCGCCAAAAGCTGCAATCATGATCCTGGACTTTGCAGAAAATTATTCATGTAGTATGCAGATTGAAGTACAAAGTTACCATTGGGCGCATACACAAGTGACCCCGTTGTGTGTTATTTGAACACTGGAAATAGCATTGGCCCTGCTAACAAGATTGTGATCATTGTGTACATTTCAGATGATATAAAGCATGATGCTGCTGCTGTTGCCACAATAAGTAACAATGTCATAGACTACCTCAAAATGAATACGCCATGAAAAAGTTCATTCAGTGGACTGATGATTGCTCTAGCCAGTACAGAGGCAGGAAAATCTTCGCTGATATATCGCTGCAAAGTGATTTCCATCGTGAATATTTCGAAAGTTCTCATGACAAAAATTCTGCAGATGGTTGTTCCGCAGTTGTTAAATATGCAGCCACCAGAGCAGTAACAAATAGGAAGGCTTTACTAAGAAATAAACATGAGTTTTATGAATTCTGTACTGATAAACTGGTTGAAGTTGGATGTGGGCCATCTGAGAGTTCAACAAGAAGATATGTAAATTCCACTCGAAAGTTTGTTTATATTTCTTCCAGTGACATCAAACAAGATCGCACTGAAAGTTATGTTAAAACTGTAAATGGTACTTTACACATTCATTCAGTCAGACCGCTTGAAAAGTACAAAATGTCTGTCAGAGATTTATCATGCTTTTGCAAATTTTGCCAATGTGAAGACTTTGCGAGATGTCAGAACAAACTCTATGTTGGTGCCTTTAAGGATGTTACATTGCAATTTAGTTCAAATGCCGTTGCAACATCAGATACACAGGTGATACAAATTTAGTTGGACAGTGGGTGGTAGTTATATACGATGATATATGGTGGCCAGGTGAGGTTGAGAGAGTATGTGGCAACCAAACTTCAATTGTCTTTATGACTAGAATCAACCCCAGAGAAGAACTGTTTAAAGATCTAAATTAATCCAATGAGCATGACTGTTAAAAAGGCTGAAATTCTTTGTCCGATTGCTGAATGTCCAATTCCTATCAAGAAGGGTAGCAGGGTATATTATCGGTTTACTGAGCTGGAGGTGGAGAGAATTTAGTCAATCATGAGGGAAGTCCTCTCTTATATCAGGGTCACTAAACCGATACTACATTGATAATTGATGGTTGATGGAGTTTTTCAAAAAGTCATTCCCAGTTAAAAAACCTTGTTATTTTCACAAATGTTAAAGAAATAGGCATCTAGACCTTTGTTTGATATCCAAAGGTCATGTAGGACCTGTGAAAAAATTGTGCTATATTCATATTAAGTTCTCAATAATTATTCTTAAATACCATTTTTTTTACTTATCTTTTGATGAATACTTTTGGACTAATACCTATCTGAATTGATCCAGAATATCACATTGACAATGAGTTCAGAAAGAGTGATGGATAGTAAGTCATTGCATAATTTGATAGAGATATTGGATCAGCGAATTTGAAATGTTATCATGTTATCGTGTTCTTCTTTTCTCTAGTTATTAACGTTTTGAATTCCAACATAAAGTAGTATACATACTGACACCCAACTTTCCAAATCCATGAGTTTAATTGAGCCATCTCAGATCAACCTAAAAAATTAATTTAAACTTTTCAACGAAGAACAAGTTTCCTGTGACAACATACTGGTAGTCCGAATAATCAAGTTTATGAATGGCTTATCACCACACCTACATCAACATCCCTCCATATATACCGGTACACAGTGTAACTGTCAGTTTCTTACAGTTATAAACGTTTTTGCAAATTAAGAATTTTGACATGTAAATAAAAATACTAGTGGTACTCTAACGATTTTATTACCGGTTGTATTCATGTTGATTGTACAAGAGGGTAATCAACTGGACATGCTTGATACTTGAGATGATTCACAAGAAGCAATGGATCGTCTGTAGAAACCTCAATTTTTTACTTGAGAGTTCTCACCTTGAGTGAAATATTTCATGCATCAATCGTGTCAAATTGATCATTGTTTATTATACTCCTGTTTCTAAGGAAAAAAAATATTTTCTGGTAACAAAAGAGACAGTCCAATATATTAAAAGGAGTTTTGTAGAAGTTTCTGATTGATTTTCTAGAAAAACATAGAGCTCAAGTGTCTTTGTCTCCAATCAGCTGTGAGCATGTTATCCTGTTTGTTGATCAGGACTTCGTATTTTGTGTTGAATTGTAGATTTATAACAAGACAATAGTAATGTCAATACGCCTATGTTGAATATGTTCTACATCGCAAGTCTAGTGTACAGCGTTTTGGTGCTCAGAGTGTGCTCATAGTGTATTAAGGAAATGTTACACACAATTAGTCTGCATTTTCCCGTACTGTTGATGTTAATTCTGACTGGTTAGCAGTCTGCGTGCAAATGGCTCATTTTTTGGTGGATCCAGTCCTTCCAAGAGACTGGAGCGATTGCTCTCACAGATGTATACACATGTAATGTTTGCCCCACTAACTTCTAAAATGCTGATGTCAACTCTAATCATATAGGTGGTGTTGTCAAATTTGTGAGTAAATCAGTAGCTTTGGCAGTCGTCAATACACGTGGTGCTATATTACTTGTTCGGTGTCACATAATTGGAACAGCTACTCACCCAAGTAATTGCTCTCGCAGAGTATCGGTCATGCGAATGACCATGGATCGCGATAAATGGAACTGAAACCACCCTCAGAGAGTTGAATCTTATTAGGGCTCATACAAACACAATGCTACTAAGTACGTCAATAGTATTTCCACCAAAGCTTGCCCGCACTCACAAGTTCTCAGATGTAAACAAGGTAGGGCAGACCACCTACGAGGCCAGCATGTGAAGAAGGAAGTTCTATTGTGAGATTTTTGCTATAAAACGCAGAAATGATTTAGCTTCCTGTAGGTGGTTTGGCAATATTTTTGGTCACATAATATTGGAGTTATTAGACCCACATCCTATCGAATGTGCAACTCACGAAGAAGCATTTGCACACAGACTGTTATCCAGCTCATAATCACAATTAACAGCCGTGGGGAAACAGATTACACACAAATCAGTTCAAATTGTCCCCTCCGAAACACACTGCAAAGGGGAACATGTAACTATCAACTCAACGTTTTGGAAATCAAACAAACATGAAAAGTTGAGGGATTAAAATCATAATCCATGTTGAAATAGATATGGCTATGAGGGAGTAATCATTTTAGGGTCAGGGATCTTTCAGCTGATTGTAGGTCGAGTTGTGTCAGTGAGAAATGTTGACAATTTAGCATAGTCCCTTATTTATTTCTAACAAGTTGATAGATTTAGGGCGTATGAAGCTCAGTTCTTTTTATATACAGACTAGAAGTACACACATGGTTTAATACATGTATGTCCTATCAATAATGTCCACCCCGAAACAGTTTTTGATACAGTATCACTGAACATTTGGAGTCTTTGTGTCTACAAACAACCCTAAGAAGATACTGTAAGAGACAGAGTGAACACAATGAGATAGTGATATTTCATAAGTCTCACATGTTTCCACATTCATCACATAAAATGCTTAGATTCAATCAGCATTTACGCTGTTCTTAATTTCTAAGTGCTGCAATTTTGACATTTGGTAAGCTGATTCACAGTATTTCCCATCCTAAAATAATTTAGAGTCTCTAACACTATCAATACATTTATTTAGATGGCCTATGGTTTACAAAATTGCAGTATAATCATGCAAAATTGTCCGTATGGGATGTGGGTACTTCTTTCTATCGAAAATGTCCACTCCGAAACATTTTTTGACAGCAGTTCTCATTGTATCACAATAGTCAGAACAGTGTACCTTCCGTTGTAGCACTAATATGTTATTCCAACAATTGTATGAGATTTCCGCATGCTAATTTTGACATCATCTTTTAATATGTTGGAAACACATCTGTTTTAGAACATGGAATTTGCTTGTTTTTTAATTTCAGATGAGTGATTTTTTTTCGGAATCTGAAATTTTCTGTGTTATTATCAGCAGGACCCTTAAATGAAACAATTAATTTCATTTTATATGATTGCGAGGAAAGACTTTTTCTGTTGAATAGCATATGAATCTCTTTTTCGGTGAAATATTGTTATTCCGTTGTTCCGTGCATCACCAAATACAGATAATTGACCGTAGGGACCATAATATTCAAGTTAAACACTGGGACATCACTATAATAACACACAACTTGAAATAAAAAAAACAATCTGAAAATAAGATTTTTGACATAAATGAGAAAAAATACTCAACCTGATTGTGAAATGAACCGTATGTATGTCAATGTGAACACTTGATTTCAAAGCTAGGTGTATAGTTCCAACTACTTATTATGAAGTAAATTTGACAAACTCTGACTCTTGTAGTCTAAAGAGTGACTCTTGAAGTCTAAAGAGTCACAGTCTGTCTTGTCTTAGTCATATTTTTGCGTGCCCAACATGGCTCAGCACCAATACCAACCATACCCCGGTGTACATTGCGAATTCTAAAGCTCGCAGCTGAACTGATGTGTATTAATTTTATAACCATTGCACACTATAATAATTTCGTATTTGTTATGCCTACACGATTGGGTATACCATAGTATTGATGAAACTGTTTTACAATCATTCAGCACTGTCCGTTTCAGGTTTGCAACAAACATGTCCACAGAAACTTTGTCAAAATCCGTTATATGTTTATGGGGAGTTCCCGCTGACGAAACAATGTCATTCTTTGTATTAATAGTAGCGCTACAAGTCTTTGCATTACAAACCTACTGAATATTTTCCACACGCCGAGATCTGACTCTGCATTTGTTGGACAGGAAAACACTTGCGTTCCCGGGGTGGTGGGTTTCCCTCCCAAACAAATATTTCATCCTTGTATCCTGGAATTTTTTCCTGACCCCCCCCCCTGATTATATTAAAAATACATCATCAATAATAAAAAAGACTCAATTGTGTTTGTTTGTCTGATTGTCGGGGCTATAAGCTAACAAACAGCGGGATAATTTGTACATATGGGTAATTCGACCCGGGGAATCTTATTAGATAGGTCCTGTTGACCTCAGATTTCTTCAAAGGCGCTAATAACAAATTTATATGAATATTGGCTATATGCGACCAAACGGCTAGACCCTCGGATCTGAACATGTGTACACAACTGTCAATTAACCCGGATGTCATGTAATATATGCCGTTGACCTCAAATATCTCAGAATGTCACTTGTTATTATGTTTTATGCATTTCGGCTACAGGCGACCAAACGGATGGATCCTCGGACCTGAACATGTGTACACCGAGGTCTGGTAATGTCCTGGTATATAATGTATTATTGACATCATATTACATAAAATGACACTAATAATTAATTGAACTAAACAGTTAATGATATACATAAAATGGTTGGAATCTTGTCGATGAAATGTATTCACATTGGTAAAGAACACGAGGAGTGTCATGGGATATGTCCCGTTGACCTCAGATGACTTCAAGTGCCACTAATATTTTTTTTTTTAAATAATCATATGCGCAAAGGGAATTCGGTACACACGGATCACCTGGCCAGGGGAATAGACGCCTTTGACATCAGATGACTTAAACGCGGACTGATAAATAAACATTAGCCACTTCCGGATCAACCTTATATTATTAGGAAGGGGCTATCAAAAAATTTACCTTTAGCCATTTCCGATAAATACCATGCAACCCATCTCTTGACCCAAATTTTTTTGTTTTTGGCAGTGGTTGTGTCTAAAAATTGTCTTCGTACCGTGTGATGGTTGGTAATCAAGAGAATTTGAAAGCTATGTTCCACATCTAACAATTTTATCCTCCAGTTTTACTTCAATCTTGATGACGAAACGCGTTGGCAACTGGTATATAACATGGCAAATATTTTATACTAGTAGGTGGACCCGACTTCGTCCGGGCTGTTTCCCCTCTGCTTTTCGGCGAATTGCGCGATTTGACCCTGAATTGTCCATTTTGAAGGTCAAGGTGAGGTGGGGGTCACAATTTGACCCGTCCAAAACACTGCCCGGACAAAAGTACCCGACAAAAGTACCCATCGAAATCCATCCGATTTTACCCGATTTTACCTCGTCGAATTGACCATTTTGAAGGTCTGGGTCACGATTTGACCCGTCCAAAACACTCAGTGGACAAAAGTAACCCTACGTATCAAATTTCGTCGAAATCTCATCAATTTCAAGGTCAAGGTCACGTCGCACGGGCAAACGAATAGGCTTACGACACTCCCCATACGAAAGTATCCACAGACACTAATTTTGATCGAAATCCCGTGATACTCGGGCGTTTGACCTTAAAATGACCCGATTTCAAGGTCGCGTCGCACGAGCAAATTAACAGGCCCATGCCACTCCCCGGCCGAAATTACCCCCACATACCAAGTTTCATCGAAATCGGCTTGGCCGTTTTCGAGTCCATCGCGAACACACAAACAGACACATACACACACACACACAGATCTTCCAAAAAATAAATAATAGATAATGTGATCTGGGGGTTCGAAAATTAAGTGGGCCTTTAATGGATCAATGGGATACTTGTACTAACACTAACTTTTCCTCCTTGGCACACAGGTTATATTCAGTTTTTTAACCGGATGTGTATGCGGGGTAAAATCAAATCGGGCCTTGTGTAATTTGTTACAATGAGTCTAATGGTGTGCGAAAAACTAGTACTGTAGTAAAAACTAGTATTCTGAACTAGCCATTAGATGGACATTCCGTCGTCACGAGTATAATGCCCGATATAGGATAAGAAAATATGAACTATCTGTACTAGTAATATAAACATTTTTATTGATTGTTGCAGATGTTGAGCAGATAGAAACCACTTTCATTTGAAGAATGACACACATGTGTTGATTATTCAGGCAGATCCAAGACTATAACTCTCAATGGGGTTGAATTTCAGGACCAACGATTACAGTCAGGTAAGTAATTTAAAATTCATCAAGTGTTCCATTTCTCATAACTATTATCATCAGCATAATCATTTGCGAATATTATAAGTCATACGACTTGTTGTCCTTTAATATTTGAATACATCATGTACGCATATATACATATTATATCAGTTCGACAATGACAATTGAAGCCACACATATGGTAACTATTCACGCAGGTCCAATATTATAACTCACAATGGGGTTGAATCTCATGACCCAGGATTGCAGTCAGGTATCTGATTTAAAAATGCATATGGTGTTCCATTTCTCATCCCAACGTCGTCATCAATTGCAAACATAAGTCATACGATTTGTTGTCGTCCGTTAGTACAAAATATTTTAATATATCACCCATAGATATACATCATTCTCATGTTATATTATAGAAACTTGATCGAGTCTCATTTTACAATTATCAAGTGTTCCAGTCCCTCAACGAACTCCACGCATGTACCACATTATTGTTTGAGGAAGTGTCCTCATAATTCCGTGCGACTATACTTTGTTCGATATTTTTATGACTGTCCCCTGGTACGAACTGATTAGCTCACTTGATGTTATAAAGATTGTGAAATAGTTTTTGTCTGTTTCTATCTTGTCGCCACTGACATGTCGATAGTTCACGGACATTAATCATGTAGTAACCATGCATGTTTTGTGGACA
This sequence comes from Siphonodentalium dalli, assembly GCA_032622095.1. Classification (NCBI taxonomy): domain Eukaryota; kingdom Metazoa; phylum Mollusca; class Scaphopoda; order Gadilida; family Siphonodentaliidae; genus Siphonodentalium; species Siphonodentalium dalli. Next base: position 153,136,836 of record CP136068.1, on the reverse strand, counting down.
GAGCATCTTTGTTCCGGAACAAGTTCTGTCACCCGTCTTTGCACTGTTTCGGTGGCAATAGAATGTTTCTTGTAGAGTTGACTCCATATCGTATTTCCGTATTCGAGAGTAGGTCTAACTGTGGTCGAATTTATTTTGACAAACATGTCTTTGTATATAGCTCCATGATTGACAGTTTGATTATATGTATCATTATTCTAGACTTGATCAAATGATAGTTTGTTATCAATGTTTATGTTTAGTTCTTTCTCATAATTTCAAGAGGGACTTTCTGATTTTTCATAACAAAAGTCATGTTGTATTAGTCTTTCATATGGCTGTTAAGGTACTATAAATGCGCTACGTGTATTTTCGTGGAGTTGAATCTTAGCTGCCATTGAAGTGACATCAGAATATAAGTTGTTTTGATGATTGTTGTTCAGAGGATTGTCAATCAGTTATAAGTCGTCAGCGAAGATTCCACAGTTGCAGATGATGTCATTTGGACGGTCGTTCATGAACATCAGAAAGAAACTCCACTAATTACGAATTTCCACTCCGAAGCATGTTCATTTTCGTTGTGTTCTGTCATAAAATAATTTGTTATTACGCCACATCGTCGTGTTGCTTGGTACGCAGATTTTCATGTTCGAGCGGACGATCGATAATCCACTGGGTGAATGTATTATGGTTAGGTATTTCGTACTTGAGTAAAATCGTTCCGATAGAGTGACGATAGTTCAACAAAGATTAGCACATGTGTTTACGTCACCAGTGTAATTGTGGGGACATGTTTCTATTATGAAGGTTCGCTATCCCGAAGATCCACTATTCCGAAGGTTCTCTATTCTGAATACTTGCTATTTCGAAGGTTTACTATTCCGAAGGTTCGCTATTCCGAATGTTCTCCATTCCGAAGGTTTTTGTTATTTTTAGGTTAATTCTATATTCTAAAGTATTGAGAGGGTTCATTATCACGAAGATTCTTTTAATGGAGTGTGTGCTCACATCCGAACTGATCCTGCGCGCATACCGATACAGATACAGGAGGAAATAACTTAGAACATTAAATGCGATTTTGTTTTGTTTTCGCAGGTTTTCTTGAGATTTAATGTGATTACGTGGGCCCATACCTTTGAATTCTTGGCATATAATATGAATGTTGTGGTATATATGGACCCTTCTGCATTGGGACATGACACAGGTACAGTTGACTTAAGTGCTGTTCTGTGCGGCTCCAATTTGGGGTTCAATATTTTAAGGGCCAAATTTCGAATTTTATGGGCCCATACCTTTGAAATCTGGACATATAATATGAATATTGGGGGGGGGCATGTCTCTATTCCGAAGGTTCACTATCCCGAAGGTACACTATTCCAAAATTTCTCTGAATGTTCGCTGTTCCGAAGGTTCACCAATCCGAAGGTTCGTTATTCCGAAGGTTCTCTATTCCAATGGTTTTTGTTATTTTAAGGTTAATTCTATTTTCTAAAGTATTGAAAGGGTTCATTACCACGAAGATTCTTTTTATGAAGGAAATAACTTAAAACATTAAAGGTGATTTTGTTTTGTTTTCGCGGGTTTTCTTGAGTTTAATGTCAATACGTATGACCTTATTTCTCATTACATATTCACGCCAAGCAGCCGACACAATTGCTATGTTTCCTGCGATTTAATGTCATTACGTGTGACCTAATGTCTCAATAATCTGCGGCAAGAGTACGCCTGCTAAAGGCGAATTATAACAGTGGGACTATAACGCTCAATGAATACTGGAGGCTATAACAAACTTCGCAGCAGGATATCGCTGAATAGACGAGTATGAGATGAGCCTAACTGCAATTGTGACTTTGTTTAAAGGCCCACTTAATTTTGGAGTCATTCATTTTTGTTATATTATATACCGTTTTAAAAACAATTTATGCCATAAAATTTGAATAAAATACTCTAATTCATCACCATTTGAAACGCAAAATACTTCTATCTCCTAGTTTGAAACACCTTTAAAAAAGCTGCGACAAGTCGTGCGTTGTATATCTAGCAAGTGGCAACTAACATGTCCTCTTCGGCTTTCCATAGATTTCAACGTAATTTGATACTTAGGGATATTTGTGTCCGGGAAGTGTTTTGGACGGGTCAAATCGTTACACCGACCTGACCTTGACCTTTAAAAATGTCAATGCAAGGTCAATTTGGGTAAAACGGACGAATTTCGGCAAAATTTGATACCTAGGGATACTTTTGTCCGGGGAGTCTTTTGAATGGGTCAAATCCTGACCTCGGCGTTACCTTGACCTTCAATGTGGTCAATAAAAGGTCAAATCGGGTAAAACGGATGGATTTCGACGAAATTTGATACCTATGGATACTTTTGTCGGGGGAGTGTTTTGGACGGGTCAAATCGTGACTCCGACCTTACATTGACCTTCAAAATTGTTAATTAAAGGTCAAGTTGGGTAAAACTGACGGATTTCGACGAAATTTGATACCTAGGGGTACTTTTCTCCGGGGTGGGGGTGTTTTGGACGGGTCAAATCATGACCCTGACCTGACCTTGACTTTCGAAATAATCAATTCAAGGTCAAATCGCGCCTTTCTCCGGAAATCAGATGGGAAACAGCCCGGACGAAGTCGGGCCCATCAGCTTGTATAATAAAGAAGACAGTTTGAAGAATGTAATGTATAACACGAGAAACAGGAAAACTTGAAATATGGAAGTATGCAAATTTCCCACATAAAATTTGAAAGCTAGTTTATAGTATAATTATATTATAATTTATATTTATGGCAAAAATATGATCTTGGTGGCGTTACCATTTCTGACTATGGTTTTCTTGTTCAATTAATGAGAGATATGTTGATTCCATATTATTGGTTCTGTTGCAGTTATGGAGAATAGTGTCAAGGGCTTTTTTACAAATCGAGAAAGCTTATGTCCATTGTTTGTTTCGCATCCAGCTCGGTGTTCAGTTCGTTCATGGAATCTATGAGTTAAGTTTTACATGAACGGCCTTTACCAAATCAGTGTTTGCATCTGGTGATAAGATAATTGTTATTTTTAAGACCTCGATGAATCACTCAAGTATTCTGTAGCGTGTGCATGTGAGAGCGATAGGGCGATAATATCCGGGGTCAGATGTATTCCTGTTTTTTTTAAATGCTTGTAACGTTTCCTGTTTTCCATATCGGTGGTATCATAGTTTAAACGGTATTTATTCCATGAACTATTACCACATTTGAGATATAACAAACATATAAAAATAATTATGTTGTCATGGAACGGATTCGACATTAAACATATTGTTCTTATGTTAGTCGTCTCTGAGTACATGACATTCCATCCCGCGAGAATGTATAACGTGCAATTGACGTATCAACTTGCTAACGGCAATCCACCCCGCCAGGAGGCGTTCAAGTCGAGCAACACGCGTCAAGTAAACTAGCAAACAGTCAATTATTGTTTTGTCTATATGTTGTAACAGTGTATATATCATATATTTGTTTTCTGGTTTCTCGTGAACAAATTACGTCAGGTTATATACATATTAAAAACTGTATATGAATTTGGGTTAGCATACCATAAAAGACAATAATGTTCTCCCATCAGTTTAAAGAAAATACCACATTGACCTTATTTACAATGGTCATGTCATATATGTCATCCAGCGTATAGCCATTCCGGCAGACATCTAATACCAAACGCAGCGAAATAGATAACAAAGGAATAACTACTCGCAATTACGTGTATTCATTCAAATGATATCGATGCACAACCACTTCATGGAGTTTTTATGTTATGAGACTATTATTGTATCACACTTAAAACAAATAGTTTTTCTAATTTTTCTGACAAGTTAGGTGTAAATGTTACTAATCACGTACCATATAATTGATTATTTTGTCAGCATCTTGGTTTTTTAAAAAACTATGTTTTTCATTTTACGACCAACGTATTCCACTCAAATACCCGATGACCAACTAGGAGTCGAAGCCCATTGGTGCTGACACTTTAAAGATGAAAATAGTTATATAGGTAGCACAATTTTAATTATTCTTGACCTTCTCTAAATTTATGCAAATACTGATGTCGGCTATTTTGGATTTTCAGGTTCAAGAGCTTCTTGAAAGTCAATCCCTTCCCATGATGCTATAAAAATATCCAAAATGATAATTGTATGTGGCAATGGTGCATATAGGTCAATTTAGTTCTAATTAGTGGTTTTAACTTTCATGAAAAAGGGCTGAACCCTAACATTGGGCCCTTTTTTCAAACATCAGTCGGCACCACTAATTTCACGTCGATAAATAATCTAGAAGCAGCATCAAACCGAAAGTGGTTGGATATCCCAGTTGTAGACCGACTAATATAAATATCATGCTACTGAATAATTTCCTCTTTTTGGGCCTGTCTTCAATTTTATACACTGGAACGGAATTGTATCAACAATTTCCTACGAAATTCCCTGATAAAATTGGCGATAACGAATTGGCGATAAAACATCTGTGTCGTTACTGCGGTTGCGATACATGGAGCTCGTGACGTCGTTGACTGGTTCAAAATCATGAATGAACTGACGTCACATCAATCGCATAAAAATCAAAACGACATTCCAATGTATATTCTTGCGTGCTACAAACTAATAGTTCCTACGTTTTAACATTATTTGATTGCCTGCCTTCATGGGTATTATGGTATAACACATCACAAAGTAACTAATATGTATTTGTTGAGTATTTATTATATATTATATAAAACATGCAGGTGCAAGAGATTTTGTCCACTTAATTCAATTTCCGTTAGGCATATTCGCGTGAACTTGCAGGTTGGGAGAATTTAGCAAAGCGAGCTAATCGCGTGACACCGATACCTTTGGAGGTTGGGATAATTTACTCAAGAAAACTAATCGTCGGAAACAAATCCAATAATTTTTGTATTTACGAAACTTCTAAAATGTAATTTGTATGGTGGATTCTTTCACACCAATGGAAGGTAAACGTGTTATGTACACAATGTGTTTGTAATGATTCATGTATCGCGATTCGGCTAGTTTTCGCGACCACATAGCGACTTGGCGACAACGGTCGCCGAGTCGCTATATGGCCACGAAAACTAGCCGAGTCGCGATATATGAATCGATACAAACACATTGGGTACATGACACATATAAATCGGAGAACAGGGGATATAATGTTCCGGATTCCTTCAGTGCACATGCATGTATCGTTTATAATAATTACACATAACAGGGTTTCAGAGTATTCAGTGAAGTTCGTACAATATCGGATAACTGCTACTATATATTGAGGGTACATTTTCCTTTTCGTTTTCGCTGGTATCATTCCGGTTTTACGTTATTCGTTTGATAGATGGCATAGTCAGTGTGTTAAAAATATAGTATGTACTTATTTAATTGAATAAACGATTGGAAGAGTCGAGCAATGAACTTAGATTATCCAAAATTCCAACCACATCAACTATACCATTTCAGAGAACACAATGATTGAACTACACACACATGTAAATATTTACTACATTATTCCGGACGCATTAGTGGAACTCCTCATCGGAGTGTTTCACACCACTTTAACGGAAGTGAACGTCAAATTTCCGGTAAACTGTTTTCAACATGCATGGAGCCTCCATGCATGTTGAAAACAGTTTACCGGAAGGTCACCTGTTCGACTCTAACAAATATGGTAAGTATGTATTAATGCATATTTTACCCGAGAGCCACACACCATTGAATCATGAACTGTTGGTAACATAACTGTTGAGCGGTTGTTATAGACACCCCGCTCCTGATGGAGAATGGTGATTGCCTGGTCATATCTGGGCTTGGTCAACCGAATTGTGAATGTCATCAACTTCTTCTGTTTTTTATGCCGTCCATTTCTAATGTGCATACTAATCGTTTCCTCTATAAATGTCTCACTGGCTGTCGCGTCATTGTCCATCTTTCCTTTTCTTTTTCTTTCTATCACTACAATGTTTTTCCCCAATTTTCTTTCAGCATTTTGTATCTTTTCAACGCAAACATTGCGATGTTCCCATAGTTTCTCTCGACCTCTGTATTGCTCTCTTCAAATCTTTAGTTCGCAGATTCCCATGTCTGTTTATCTGATTCCTTTAGTTGTACTATTGTTACTACTTCATCGAGTTTCTCATTAACCGACATTGTGCTGTTGATTATTGTCTCTGCATAATGCACACAACCATTTGAATCTCAGGACTTTCTTCTTGCAGAATTTGCAATCTGCAGCAGTAGCTCCTTAGAGTATAGAGTTTTCGTGAAAAATGTGTTTGCATCTAACGCAGCACATTATACCATCGCGGTTCTAGATACTTACTCCCATAATTCGAGGAGACCCGCGAACATGTTCTCGATATGTACTCAGGGGGTGTCAGATTAGGTCAGCAATTTGTGACGCCGTGTTCGTAATACGGTCTGGGTTATTGGGGTTTGAAACGGACCAATCACCGAGCAAGATTTAGTGTAACACAGGCGGGCTATATAAATATTTAATTTTATCAATCACCAGAATATTCATGTTAGAAGAAAATATAGGATTGTTCTATATACCATCATATATATTATAGTATAGTTTATATTTCTCATTGAACTACTGTTGTAGTAGTTCAGAAGCAAAGGGGTAAGTAAAAAAATAATTTAAAGTTGTGTTCATTTCATATAAAGATATAAATAAATATAATATAAACGTAATAAAACTGATTTGTTGCTAAAAACTTTCATACCACCTTCTGTAAGATAAATTTTTTTAGGGATGTCCACGCAAATGATCAGATTATACAAATAGTAGAAAAACAAATCATAATTTTCCATCAGTTCCAATCAGTAGAGACGGATCTAGGAGATATGAGTGGGGAATTGATTATTTTTTGGAAGCCATATTGCTAGTGAAGTACCATTTTCCTAACGACAGTTTATTATCATAGCGTCCAAATAATATACGCTTTTGTAAGTCAATTGAAATATCTAAACATAATGATACAATACCAGACAAAGCCCCAGGCATGCAGATGGCAGGACATAATGTATGTTTAACAGACCTGCCATGACAGTCTTGCACGGCAGTAACTCTAGTGTTGATGCCATCACCCCAGCCCAACTTGGGGTGGGGCTATGAAATCCGATAGGGGCTACTGGGTGCCGGAAGCTGTCAGGTCAAACATTGTCAGCTTTCCCCAATGGGGGGGGGGCTAGCACACCTCGAAATTGGGGGGGTGGGCTTTAGATTTATCACTGTCTTTACTATCTACATACGGATCCAGGAGTCTCTTCTTTAAATCTGTTCAACTTGTCGCAATTATCATTTGAAAATAAGAAAATAATAAATTAACAACTTGTCATGGCGAAACGTGAAATTTCGTAAAATTAAAATTTTCTTATAGGAATCACTGAATTAAATTGTTTCCCATAGGCGACAGTGTTAATGTTTCGACCGAATTAACAGCTAGTTAAATCAATTTCCCACTCACAAAAATCCATTCCCCCATTAATTCACCAGTTTAAATTATTTAGTTATGATGTACAAATCAAATAAACACGATGTCATCCTTTAATAACGTGTCACATGTATCAGTTGAAGGTATTTCTTCTGTTACCTTCACCTTTAGCATTCCACGGTGTACTCGCTCCCAACTCTGGAACACAATTAGCTCCCTAATTCCTGTGGAGTGTCACATGCAACTGTCAATATTTTCCTACTCAAATACAGCAAATTTTAATGCGAATGTAGATTTAGCTTCCTAAATTATTTATATCAATGGAAGATTGACAAGGTTGTCCAGATTCATCACCATGCGCTCAACTTGGAGCAGAAAACGCACACAACTGAACCATGATATAAGCTTAATCTTCCAATGCATCGAGCATTTCGTAACTTCTTGAGCTTTTTTAATGGCATTTGGTTGAAGGTGGATTCATCAAAGAAAACTACATGTATTAATAGCAAATTTCTCTCAAAGCAAACTCACCTGTGAAAATGAGTATGTATGAGATATGTAATGTTAAGCACAATAGCTAAAAATGCTTAACATGACAAATTTCATGCATACCAATTCCTCCAATACTTTTGTTTTATGTTATAATTCTCGAAAAATGACTCTTTCTAACATGGCAATACAGCCAATGTCAGGCATCCACTGTCCGATCAGTACAAATCTGGGGATTCATGACAATATGTATACGACCAATGAGTTAAATCACTTTACAAAATTGACAATAAATTTCCTTCCAGCCTGTTCTCTCGGAAACCCGCACATTATCTGCTTATAATAGAACTTATTTTAGGTAGATAAAACTGCTTATTTCATAATTAAATGCCCAACATATCCTCGCGCAAATACGCATAAAATCGACCCATAATATGAAATAGGTACATATTGTGAATACCTGACTCTGAAATAAGCAGATAACGGACTCATATCCGTTATTTCGTTTTATGGCGCAGGCCACAGTGAAAACACATGTTAAAGAACGTACACATGAACAGTCATGAGTTGGCTTAATTGTGTCATTTTCCGCACATAATCTTAGAATGGACTCATTGTGAGTCGATAATGTGAATAAAACGCTCTCATTTTCAGCACATTATAGACTCAAATTGAAGTCGATTTAAGCAGATTATCTACCTAAAAGTTCTATTATAAGCAGATAATGTGCGGGTTGTCATGAGAAAAGGCCCGAAAAGCGATTTGCTCAACAGTTGCATGGTATGTTTAGAAAGACGCATTAATTCGAGTTACTGGATTTTGTGTGTTTACCAGCAGAACATGATAATGGGTGATTGTCCCAGACAACTAGCTCCATATCTGTAATCAATTTCTCGAACAGTCAAATTTTCCATGAAATTTGGTATGATTTCGGTTAAAGGTGTATTTTTCTCGAGATATGATGTATGAACTATCTCTAAATTACTGCTACGGCATAAATATCAATGCCATACATATACATCGTCCACTTAAGCAATGGATGTTGATTTGCTTGCGTTCCATAGAGTATGGATGCAAGATGGTCTGACATTTTGTGTGGAACGCGAAAGCATTCCATACTTAAAAATGTCAGACCAACTTGCATCCATACTCTATGGAACGCAACAAAATCAACATCCATTACTTATATTTACACTTAATCGAGTCAACTGGCAGATTAAAAGAGTTTTAAGCTCCCATTTCCAACGTTATTATCGTGCCTCGGTGCAAGTTGCATCTACACAAAAATGGATGCAAGTTGGGGTCAGCGCGCGACGTCATGTAACGTAATTTCGACCAACCAACGTCCTGCGTCCTGTACAATCAATCCATCTGGGACATTTGGCGTTCGGTACGTAGCTATAGGAACAGCGTAATGCTCTCTATCGATATGTGGTATCATCCGAATGGTATGTACTAAAAATAGACCGATAAAGTGTCCCAATTCATCATAATACAATATTTGAAATAAAATCAATATGTATAGGATAATGGCTGAAAACTGTACATTATTTCAGGGAATGGATCGATCGAGACCGTAGGTCGAGATCGTTCCATTCGCTGAAATAATGTACAGTTTTAAGCTATTACCTGACTTAAAACATGGCCGAGTCCATTTATTGGATGCGTCACCTCTTATCAGAATGGATTAACCCGAAATTGGATCAAGAGACCTGAGTTGTACTATGTGTTCGGTCCTATCCATTCGCTCATTGCCTGTACGGATGCCGTGGCATCTTAACCCATTGTCAACTCAGGAGTATGGGCTCCACGTATCCAACTGGTCGCCCGTGGTCGTCACCGAACCCCTCGTCCCACAACCCCTCATCGTCCCACTCTTCTGCACGGGCTTCCTGGGCCCAGCGCGCCTCGTCTATCTCGTTGGCATCGTCTTCAGCCGGTTCATCTAGGGGCGCGGCTAACCCCTCGTCGATGCGTCTCTGACATGCTGCGAAGAATGCCCTCAGCGCTGGTGGAATTGGGGGTCCGTTTTCTTCGACAAGGCCTTCGTTCTCTGGAGGCGGGGCGAGTTCTTCCCGTTCAGGCCTGGCTGCCGACTCGGCCCCAACGATTGTTTAATTGGTGGGACTGTAATATATAGACAGGAGACGACGTGAACATGTGACGTATAATGTGACTAGGAAATCGACTACTTTGTGCTGCCTACCTATTGGTCGACGAACAGTTTATGTACCAGATGGATCGGGATGACTAATGCCCAACGTAAAATATATAATTACATGTCAGGGGTGTTAATCCCTCTTCAACACTTGATATTATAATTAGGATAACTACATAACTATCCCATAATGGATATTAATTAGCCGATTAATATTTGAAATATGACAAATGCATAAATGTATATATACATGCAGATGATGCTATTAATGCGATTCGCCGATTAATATTTGAAATATGAGAAATGCATAAATATATCATGCAAATGATGCTAATAACAATACCAAAATCGGTACGAAGAACATGTGGAATACATGAATATATAACATATAAGTGATACTAATCCAAATCCGCCACAGGTGTGGTTAGCCTCTGATGGCTATAATCGGATATATGCGTTCCTGAGGGTTGTCCTGAAAAGGCGCAGACGGCTTTGGTGCACTCGTCTCCACTGCTTCGTCGATGGGTTCTTTGAGCACGACCATTGGGATATCCTCAGGTCGCTGGTCTAACTGCTTATTGTGCATAATGGCTAACCTTGGCAAGTGTGGTTTAATAAATTTCCACAAAATCGGTGAGTCAAGAGAATGAAAATTACTAATGCAGGTGCTCCATGTACCCAGTTAGCGACCAGGTGGCAAAGTTCACTGGCCAAAAGGTCGAATTGAAGGTAAGCAATGAGGTACTGTTCGATGCACAGGTCCCCTGTTGCGATACCACCACTACAAGTATATATACTAATAGTGGTGGTATCGCACAGGGGACCTGTGGTTTGATGTGCTCTATTCGGCGGTGGATATCAGTGGTCAAGTTCGCGAGTTTGGCATCGAGTCGTTCCAAGTCAAAGAGCATGTCGTTGATCGTGTGACGGTTTTCCGATATATGGGTTCTAAAAACGTTCATAATAGTAAGTCCTTGTTCGACCGCGTGTGTAATCGCGTTTTGGTTCCTAGCCAAGTCACGAATGTTACTCCGGATTCCTTTTAGGTCTGACTCAGATACGGTGCCGAATGAAACACTTAAAGCATCACCGAAGAATGGAAACAGGCTTCTTTTATGCCTTGCTTGCGTATTATATAATGGCTGGTAATTCATGAAACTGCCAATCGTTTTCTGAGGATCGAGTTTAAGGGCCTGCACTTCCTGTAGTAGGGAAGTTAATATCGGGAGAAATTTTATTGCGTCTTGCGCGGTAGGGCTGGGCTAAACCGGGTGGTTCGGCTGGACGTGATTCCGTCCTTCCGAGGCAGAGTACTCGCCGGACCGCCTGGTTTGCATCTTGGATTCGTGTGCTTAATCTTGCCACGAATTGGTGAAATGGGGAGAAATCAATGATGACCGTGACTACCCATCGCGATTTGGTTTGGGTGATGGTCTAAATATTTTCGAACACCACGTTGTGGCGCATTATGAAGCCAGAGGTTATGCCTGCCAATAAGACAGTTAGGAGCAGGGTACGATTGGCAGTTTCATGAATTACCAGCCATTATATAATACGCAAGCAAGGCAGAAAAGAAGCCTGTTTCCATTCCTCGTGATGCTTTCAGTTTTTTATTCGGCACCGTATCTGAGTCAGACCTAAAAGGAATCCGGAGTAACTTTCTGTAATGAAAGCAAGGTCAATAGCCTGAGCATCGTATTATTTACATTAATGCTGCTATTACGGATAATAGGGCTCGTCGTGATTGACGGTTAAGTAACTTGCTATTCTCTCCATTCAAGAGTTGCTTAGTCTTGCGTGGGGCCGGTATTGGTCTGGTTTCGCGAGGAGTTGATTCAATGGCGACCACTTCCATGAATTCATCCTCTGAGCTCTCAGTACTTGTAAAATTTTCTGTTATTTTGTGGCTGTATCGGCGGGGTGCGGAAGCACGTTGTGCTTTGGCACTCGGCCCTGTTTCCTCGTCCGTGGACGAGTCATGGTTTTGTAATGACTCTGAATGCATGAGTCGCGCTTTTCTACGCTTTAAGCGCTTAAGCTCGCTTAAAGGGATATCTTCATCATCGGAGTCTGAACATTGTCTCCGAAATCGAGCGATTACATCATCTGGCAATGGTTCTGTCTCATCGCCAGAAGATCCACGCACAGGGTTAGGGGCAGGGTGTCGCTATCTTCATCTTACGGGGTACAATAAATGTTTGAGCACGTTTGTTGAAGATTAATTTTTGTTAAATCGGATTGCAGCTAGTGTTTGATTCAAATGGACGTCCCATGTATTGAGCTGGTCCACCATTTTCTTTGAGAGTACGTCATGTAAAGTGCGGTGAAAACGCTCCACCCTATTGTTGCTCTGGGGTGATAATATGACGTAGTCACGTGATGAATGTTTAACGCCTTCAGGGTGTCCCTGACCTTGTAATTGATGTTCTCACTGCCATTGTCAGTGACCATTTCTAGGGGCCAACCATGTCGCGGGAAGATTTCATCGATCAAGAGATGAACAACGTTATCTGCTGATTTGTCCTTGACCGGAAATGCCTCCGACCATCCACTGTATGAATATACGAAGCTGATAATATACCGATTACCCGATAAAGATGAGGTCGAAACCAATCTTAGCAAAGGGGTAAGTCCGTCGTTTGCATCTTAGGGGCTTAGGGACTGTTTCTGCAGAGACCTGACTTGGCAAGTCACGCATTTGCCGACGTAACAGTTGAGTTCTTTATACAGTCTGGGCCAAAAATATTTGGATTTAATTGCATCGTGTGTCTTGTCTATTACCAAATGGCCATTGTTATCATGGTATTGTTGGATCACGTTGGTTTGAAGATGTGTGGGTACCCAGTTGCGCTGGGTTGGTTCCGCATCAGTACTTGAGAGGTAATACAGTTCCCCGTCAAGTGCTTGTCATTCTGGGTGTCCTCGCCTTTGTCGAGGGCCTCCATAACTGACGCAATTTCTGGGTCTCTCTTTTGTTCCTCAAGCATATTGAAGTTGGGCTTGTTGAACAATAGGTCAGTAGGCTGGTAGGCCTTACCAATTTGATGTTTACTCGGCAGCGCCTTGGGAGTTACCTCGCAAACTTTTTGGGTTGAAATTTAGATGAATTTAAAACGGCCACCTCTGCATGTGTTTCGGCGATTGCAAGGTTATTGTCATTTATATCTAATTCCACTTCTGCCTTTTCCTGTTCTGTATATGCATTAGGGGGTGTTCGACTGAGCATGTCTACACAGTGATTGTCTGGGTCTGCAATGTATTCAGTGTTACAGTTATATCCAGCTATGCCCAAAGCCCACTGTTGGATTTTTTTGTTCTGCATGGGGGATTCCAAGATATAGTTCAATGGTTTATGATCCGTTTTTATTGTAAAAGTGGCATTATGGAGGTAATGGACCAGCCTTTGCAACGCAAAGTGAATTGCATATGCTTCTTTTTCGACAGTTGGCCATCAGGTTTGAGTATCGCTAAGTTTGTGTTAGAGATAATAGATTGGTTCTTCGGTACCATTTTTGCCCAACTGGGTCAGGCAGGCGCCAATGCAAAAGTCACTTGCATCGGTATACAACGTATAGGGCGTTGCCGTATTTGGGTAGGCGAGAAGGGGCACTGCTGTCAGTTCTTCCTTTAGTTTGTCAAACGAACTTTGGCAAGCTTGGTCACATTTGAATTTAGCATATTTTTTTGTAGGTTGCACAGAGGTTCGACAATCTGTGAAAATGAGGGGACAAATCTACGATAGCAGTTACTCATGCCAATGAAGGAACGTACCTCCTTGACTGAAGTTGGTGGCAAGGGAACGGATGGCATTGACCTTGTCAGTGTCAGGTCGGGCACCATCGGTATCAATTATAAAACCCAAATGTTGCGTTTCCGGTTGCAAATACTGGCACTTTGTTAATTTTAATTTAGTGTATGTTGGCGCAATTATCAAACACTTTTTGGATATGTTCCAAATGTAATTCCAGGGACCAAAAGGCATGGAGTTGAATTCGAAGCTGTCTTTTGTTTGTCCTCGTCTGCGACCTGGCATTGCCTGTAGCCAGATTTCATATCGAGGGCGGTAAAGAATTTGAACTTTCCAAGAACTGCCAAAAATATCGTCAATCACCGGAAGTGGGTATGACAAGGGCTTGGTTATGGAATTGAGCTGTCTAAAATCGATACAAAATCGTTTTGTGTCGTCTTTCTTATCGACCAACACGATCGGCGCCGACAAGCTACTGGAACTCGGCCTGATAATGTTTGCTGCGAGCATATCATTTATGGCAGTGTCGACCAGTAGTCGTTTATTCAAGCCGGTGCGATACGCACGAAGTTTTATCGGGGGATGATTTCCCGTGTCAATGTACATTTAAACTGCTGGTTTGAGTCAGCTCAGTGTCTTTTTCAGCAAAACTGTCTTGAGTTGTGTTTCAACAACTTCAACAGTGCATCTCGATATCGATCTGGGCATGAAACTTCAGCGAAATTAAAGTTTTTCTCGATTGTAGAGGGCGCTGATTTAGAGTTGTCTGTCTTGTTATAATTGGTGTGCCTATGTGTGTAGCATTGTTGGGGTAATTGCTGGCTGCTGGGAATTGGGAGCCCTGTGATAAAGAGTTGACTTCCAAGTTAGTGTCTGGTTTGCATATGACTGATTTCCCCACTACAATGCCGCGCCGTAGTTGAAAGGTTTTATTAGTGTTATTGATAAGTAGCACTGGGACTCTATGTTTTTTGCCTAATCCCGAAATTTAGCTAATTTCCAGACCAGGTTCTGATGCCAGGTAACCTTTCTCGATTTGGGCCACTTCTACTAACGTTAATTTGTGAAGTGCATCTAATTCTTTCGATTTCCCAATATATAAGGTTGAAGTTTGAGGTTTTAAAATAACATTGTGAGCCAATGTGCATCTGCCTCTAATGGGACATATACGTCACTGACCTTGAGACATCCTAGATCATAATACAGTCAGTCTGACCCCCGGAGAGGTCAACCAATCCCTCCCTAAGATCATATTCCGGGTCATATCATTCACTACATAAAACTTATGAGTTAATTTTATGTTTGCCATTCTGAAAGTTAGTTCCATGCTACCAAATATACCTAATGATTTTCCATTCACGGAGCAGAGGTTAATGTGTTCCCTTGTTAGTTTTGGTCGAAACTGAAATGCATCATAGACACGTTTGTGAATCAATGACACCTCTGCACCACTATCCACTAATGAACGATATTTAGTTTTACCTGTTCTAACTAAACATGAGCTGGGGCTACCTACGATATTGATGGTGAAACTCCTCTCATTTGTGGTCTCAATGAGAGGGCTTTATAGTTTTTTGGGTATGTGGGTAGGGTCATCAGTTGTGGGGGTTTGTTTGCTGTCTGAAATTTCCGGTTGAGATGTAGTGCAATATGCGATGGGTCACGATCGTGACCGGTTTGGGTTGTTCCGGTGGTTTCCTCTAGATTGTTTCACTGCCGTGTTCATTGCCTATTATTTGGGTTTCCGAATTTAGAGGGGCAATTTCTAACCAAATGATTACCTTCACAAACCCAGCAAGATACGTGACTTTGATTTTTTGTCTTAAAAGGGCAGTCACAGGCGAAATGATTACCTTGGCATGTCCAACAATCAATCGCTTTTTGTGGGTTAGTTACTTCTCTCACGTGTACCTGTCGCGGCCGTGATCGGTGTTCGCGGGTCAAGTGATTATTGCGGCCGCATATTTCGCAGGCTGTTTTCGGCGGTTTATTTCTAAAATGGTCGACTTCCATTGGTTCCGGTTCATTGTAATTCAATTTCATTTTCAAGCTGTCGCTCAAGTGTCAATATAAAACCCCACGAGTTGACCATGAACGGCATCTATCCCGCCAGGTTGGACTCTGTACGTGATATCGCCCATCTCCAAAATTCTTTCTGCGAGTACATGTACATTATCGTTGTTTTTCTGCTTGATTTTTCTGAGCATCGAAAATGCGAATTGACTATCAGTTACTTCGGCGAATCGACAAGCTAATTCGTTTTTCGTTTCTTGCCACGTGGCATTTTGATTCGTGGCCAAATATCTTTGTAGAAAATAGGAAAATGCGCCTGTACTGCTTTGGAAAGCCATATCAGGTTTTTTGGTCTCGGTCGCGCCAGTAAGTATGGCACATTTTTCTATCGATTTAATCCATTCGTTATACCATGTGGGATTTCCGTCGAAGGGTTTTACCACTTGGGTCACCGTTGACATAGCCATGGCGGCGATTTGCGAATTAATTGCTTCAGTTAACGGGGACGCCATTATGTATATAAGCAGTTATACACACGTTTTGAGAATTTACCAACACTGTTCCTGTTCACACTATTCACTTCCGGTTCCGTTCCTTCCACGTTGTGTTGTGTTAAGCGTTCAGATCCTGGCTCACTATTGCACCAATAAACGTATATGTGCCAAGACAGGGTACATATAACGCTCAGACAATTAAAATGATTTGATCATTTAATAACAAATAGTTCAATGGGATCTCTTCGTCGTCGTATGGTTTCTCCTAGTTGTGTTCGCCTTCCTGTCGTCTGCTCGAATTTGGGTCTTCTTGTCGTCTATGTGAATCGGGGCTGCTCGTGTCTTCATAAGTTGAGGGTGTATTCCTGTCGTCTGCGTGGTTGAGGTCTAGTTGCGTTCACCGGCCTATCGCTTCTTCGTTGGTACATCGGGTTTCGTTCTTGGAGATACAAGATTGTATTGCTTACCTTGCATTTCCATCCATGATTCCGTCGATTGTTCCTAGCTGTCTTCTTAGCGCCTGGGAGTCGTTGGTCACTGATTGCTGGTAGCTGAGGACTGATGATGACTAACAAAAACTGTTTAACTTTATACGTTGTGGCTCGCCCAAGGCGTATTTCATGGCTCATCAAGTTGGGCGTACCTAGGGTAATCAGGCGAGCGTCATCCTTCTATATCGTCTATTGGTCAGCTCGCCGCACTAGTTTCCAATGGACATCTTCTCAGGGACACATAATCTCGCTGATCCGTAAATTGGTCGGGTAGCTGTCTTTACTGCGTTGTATATTTCTAATATTTTCTTCGCCATCATGCCGTATTAGTTCTCTACTTCGCTAGTCTGTTGTCTGTCACGTATTTCGTATATCGATATAGTGAACAGGGGTGACGATGTATAGTGTATATCCTGCTGCCCTTACGTAATGGAGATTGTCTGCTTCCCTGGGTTGAAGGTTCTGCCCATGGGTGTATATTGGCACATTCCGGACAGGAGTCTTCTATTCATATTTATTATTTCATACCCATGCAACTATTTCAAATTTGTTACTTAAAGAGAGAATCCATCTGTAATAAACTAAACACTGGTATAGAAACCCGTGGAAGTTTTGGCCCGTGGTTAGGTTTACTTATGCTCGCAGCGCCGGTTTACTCACCTGCAATGCGGTTTATAGACCAGCGTGAGTAAGATTGGCCAGATAAGGTTGATAACATATTTCCATCATTATCGGGACAGTGCCCACTCC
Source organism: Siphonodentalium dalli (assembly GCA_032622095.1). Taxonomy (NCBI): domain Eukaryota; kingdom Metazoa; phylum Mollusca; class Scaphopoda; order Gadilida; family Siphonodentaliidae; genus Siphonodentalium; species Siphonodentalium dalli. The sequence goes on along the minus strand of CP136068.1, from coordinate 153,119,249 downwards.
ATTCGCTAAGAGAGTCAACGAGTGAGGTCTGGCCCAAACCAATTTACAAAACCACCAAATCTGACTTCAATAACAAACCAACTTTTTGTTTTTAATTTTTGTTTCGATCGCAGATATCTTTAGCCGTGTGTTGACGATTCCTCTTTAAGATATTTATATCATCAACGAAAATATTCCTGTCCCTTAAAATTTTTGTTTTGATCTTTTCAGATATGGTGCAAATTCGTATGGGAGGAGGCACAATACTACATAACCGATCACCGGTTGAAGATGCTTCGCTATTTATGTCGAGGTTTTCTGCTGGACGTAATTCTCGAAGAAATTAACACTCCAGAACTTTTACTTAGTTGCTTGAGCCAAAAGTTTAAGAACGAAACGTTAGATGTAATGATGGAGCTATTGTTTAGAATCTGCGTCCTGTCTTATATCGTGGAAAAGTATCCCAACCATCAATCACTCATTAAACTGCATAACAATGTGAAAGAGAAGATCTCCAAAGGACCGTATGTCAACACGTATCGGCTTCTTCTGTTCTTGCTCGCCAAAGATGGAGGGTTTCGTGAAGCTCAGATGTTGGCTTCAATGAATGGCGAGAGGCTGGATTTAAGATATTATGATCTTTTTGACTTACTCTGGAAGATGGAAACGAAAGGAATTTTAAAGACCGGTGATTTATCCCAATTGGCATTGCTATGTGAGCAGATCGGGAATGAAAGCATTAAAACAGCTGCACTAAGAGCTATTGTGTTACAGGACAGCGTGGAACGATTAAATTTGAATTATGGAGATGTGATGCGACACCATATGGATGCATATCAACTCAAATGTGTGGGACAGGGTAAAAGAAAACTGAATCATCAGGAAATGAGCGCCGGGGAGTCCGATTTCAAGAAGACAACTCCGTCACGTGATCACGTGATCGAGAATGGATCTCACGAACAGAATTTAAGAAAAGAGACAGAAGAACAATCATCTGGACAGCCAGAGATCGCCGCGTCTACTCGTCCAAAGAGGCATTCAGAAAACTGTAATATCATTCAGGACGAATCCCATTTTAAGATAAACGGAACCGCACATGTGCTTAAATATGATCAAGCTGGAAATCAAGTCACTTCAGATTTGAGAGAACAATGCACGACGCATAAAATAGCGGCCCATTCAGAAGAAAGAGAACTTATGGAGCCACTAAAAAGAAATGAACCGCTTGTAGTTGTTGAACTAAATGAATCCCCCGATATTCATGACCGAGAAACAACGTTCGCTCCCGTGGCATGTTCCGAAGACCACGATAGCCAGTATGCGAAGATGGTGACTTCGGTGTCTCAATTAACGCCAACGTCGTCATTAGAATTGGTATCTCCGCCATGTTCCATGAAGATGGAATACCCGATTAAATTGGCAAACAGAGGCTATTGTGTTATAATCGACAACGAATTGTTTGTCAAGAACGACTTTTACATCAATACACGACGACGGGGAACTGGGAAGGATCGCAGGAGCCTGAAGTACCTCTTCCAAGAACTCTCGCTTAAAGTGAAAGTTTACGAGAACGCGACTGCGCAGCGAATCCGAGATATCGTCGACAAGTATTCACGGTGTATTGACCACAGCTGCCTCAATTGTTTCGTTTTATGTATTTTGACCCATGGAACTACGGGTAAGCTTTTTGGAACTGATTTGGAGACAGTTTGTGTGCAGTCTATCTTCGAAAGCTTTTCGATCGAACGCTGCCAATCCTTGACCGGAAAACCAAAAGTATTTCTCTTTGAGTCATGTCGCGGCAACTACAAGGACATTCCCTTTGATACTGGAACTCCAGAGAGTGCATATCGAGACGACGAACCGCGACACTCAACCAGTGATGCGTGTCTGACTAATATACCAGACACCCTCGTGGGGTACTCTTCGTCGGCAGGATTCCAATCGTTCAGACACACAGATAACGGGTCCTGGTACATCATGAGTTTGACGGACGTGTTTCGGAAGTATTGGAAGACGACTGACGTTATGAGCATGATGATTCTTGTAAACGAGGAGGTGTGTAAAAAAGAAGTAAAGATACAAGGGACTGTCTGCAAGCAGACTCCGTCCATATATAGTACGTTTACTAAACGATTGTATTTTAATCAATGATAAACTTGCGATGCTTCAACTGTTCCTCGAAAAATGATTCCGTTCCGAGACTTTATTTCATCTATACTTTATTTTTTGAACTGGGCATTTGGATATACGATCATTGATCATTGATTGACGCTACATGTGTACATATGTCTATATATCACAACTTTTCAATTTCATCATGAAAAACGTCATCGCGTCGCAACGAAAATTGCTCCGGCTCCGAGATGTTTATACTGAAATGAAATTGTTTTCATTTTCGGACTGAACGTTATGATGGCATGCAAATCTTCAACACATGTATTCTGGACTGTACAGGTATAAGGGGGTGTCGTAACATTATATTGGTTAATTTATCTATTTTGTTCAATAAAATTAATGAAAAACGCGATATATAAAACACATTGTTCATTCATAATTTATTAATATAGGAGCAACGTTTTTTAAAGATACACAGTCTGTAATTGCTAAGGATTCCGTAGTTTGATATAATATAAAAGAGAGAGTATGAGACGAAATCGATCGAATTCGCTGGAACAATCTTTATTTCATGTTTAGGCAACATCATATAGTGTTGTCGTGTTCTTTCCTATGAAATAATAAGCTGTCTTCCACTCATTCAATTCCCGAATCGTAATTAGCCATCACGTGACTAGTTTGACATTAACATTTGGGTGAGAAAAGAGACAAAAGATCAATATGGTAAACAGACTTACTTTTTCACAAAAATACTCATCGATACAAACGAAGCCACATTCACGTAATCTAATATACTGCCAATGCTTGAGTATTATTTAAGGCCACATATCCCAATTAAGACTGTGTTCCTTTAAAAATTAAAAAACGAAACATAATTATATGTATTGATAGATTGATTTGGGGTTTAATGTCGCTTTCAGCAACTAAGACCATATCACGACATGCCAGTTTTAGTGGTGGGGGAAATCCGCGCACTTAGGGCTAATCTAACAGTGATTTCAATGGCTGATAAACACGGCTACCATGTGCGGCTAACCACCGCCATCGGCGAGTAACTGGCAACTCCACCAGATAACGATTTCGAGTTACAAAGTCCACGATGGAAACATGTGGATTTGAACCCTTATCGCCAGCCCTGGAGGGAGAAACGGCTTCGAGTTGTACCCCTAACTGATTGAGCCACCGAGGCCCCCAATTACATTTATAAGAATTGATGTCCTAGTGTGTCAGCTGTTTACAATAAATAGTAACTTGTCACCGTAAACATGTCTTGTATCAGTCGCTATATGGAACTGAATCTACAACTTCACACCAATAGTTCAAACCCTTGCTTTTGTTACTTCTCCAATAGTACACTCTCAATCAATCAGTGTTTCTGTCGGTGTCAGTGATGACCCAATAATGACTAGAATTCTCGTTTTGAAGTCACTGAGTAGAGTTTTGACGTATACTATATTATGTAGAGACCTTTCGCAAAATTACGATTACGGATATGGACAATATCATGCCAGTATACGGCCAAAATTCGATCTTTACACAAGGGGGATCTTATGTGAAACGAAATTTACCCCACAATTGTCAGTGGTGTTCAAAGTTCAAAGACGAAGCGAATGAACAATTCTGAATCATGGTGTCACAGTTCACACAATCCAACACACACGAGTCAATACACTCTAGCTGCCAGTTAATTGTTTTTATTATTTAATCCTGTCTATACAAGATAGCATTTTGTGTAGAAAGGGTTAACTAATAAAAAGAACTTTCACTGGACTACCAACTCAGCCATTTTTACTGGCCTAACAACTCATCCCTTTTTACTGACTACAAGCTCAGCCCTTTTTACTGGCCTAACAACTCAGCCCTTTTTACAGGACTACCCACTCAGCCCTTTTTACTGGATTACCAACTCAGCCCTTTTTACTCGACTACCAACTCAGCCTTTTTTACTGGACTACCAACTCAGCCCTTTTTTACTGGACTACCAACTCAGCCCTTTTTACTGGCCTAACAACTCAGCCTTTTTTACTGGCCTAACAACTCAGCCCTTTTTACTTGACTACCAACTCAGCCCTTTTTACTGGACTACCAACTCAGCCCTTGTTACTGGCCTACCAACTCAGCCCTTTTTACTGGACTACCAACTCAGCCCTTTTTACTGGACTACCAACTCAGCCCTTTTTACTGGACTACCAACTCAGCCCTCTTTACTGGAGCCATATTTGGACATAGTACAAAATATCCAAGTAAGAAAGATCTTGAGCAAATTACGGATTAGCAATCATATTTTAGAAATTGAAAAAGGGCGCCATAAACAACCGAAGATTCCTGTAGACAAGAGAATATGCAGAAATTGTGGATTGGAAACGGAAACTGATGAACATTAAGCACAGTGATAAGTTATTGACCTGTAGAGTGTCAGGAGATATATGTCAACCTCAGACTATTTACGGAAAAATATGAGCAAATAAAGAGCGCTACTTATGTAGGAAAATTGGTACAGATGGTTCACCAGACCAGGGAAATGGCATGGGATAGGCGCATCTTCTCATGTTCCATATTTGAATACTGGCTGATAATAAAACAAGAGTCGCACAGCGACGGCATTTATCCCGTCGGGTAGCTAAGACCTGACAGCTAGAGCCTAGAAGAGAAACGTTAGGAGATTGTTTACAAAGCTAAAAATAGAACCAAAACAAGATCACGTGCCCGATTGTGACAGTCGCTAAATATAGATGGAACAGCGGGTCGATACACAAATTCCATTAGTAGGATAAACAGGCAGTATTATACGATCATTAATAGGATTTAATATATCAACAAGGTAATTTATTTCCTCCGATAGGTGGGATATTTAATACGTGATTTTGCGTTTACCCTGTGCCAATAGATTTCGACTGTGCCAATAAATGGACATCATGGAGTAAATGTTAGCCCGAAAGTATTATTACGGTTCTTTGTTGTCATATGGAATCGTATTAATCCAGCCCTGATCGCAGAATACCAGCCCAAATATATTGACAGTGTGTCGTGAATAAAAACCACGCCAAGCTGCTAGGATTCGAATCAGCCCGGACCCACGCATTGTTTTTATGCGGAATTTTTGAAACCAGAACAGTGTTGGATTTCATGAAACCTCTATACGCAGTGTTTGGGGCCGCTGATACACAGAAGTGTGGCGATATTAACCCCTACTTCAGAATTTCAATATGGTATCTGCATACAAGATTGATATTACATGACAGACTGTCCAGACCCCCCCCCCCATGTCGCCATCGTACCACGAATAACTCCACGGAGATATGTAGCGAAACTCTACCATCGACTATATTCGCATAGAAACAAGTGGGAATCGCCCACCAAAGCCATGCCAGGCAATTAGCACTCGAAATGGCGACATCACAATGTTTGTCGCGATGAAGCACATGAAAACCCACCACGCACGGATGAGGGCTGCGACCGCGCGTAAGTGTTAACCTCTTAATTTCCACAATTTCGATATTGTCACAATCGTATAGTGGAACTAACGTCGACTATAGATTCGCGAAGTAATAAGGAATATTGCCCAACATATCCTGGCAATTATCCCTCGATATGTCACCATCGCCGATTATGTGTTCGCCGCCAATGAAGCGAGCAACCCGAACCGCCCGTGTGGCGTCTAATTATAATGATTTTAGTGGTCATGCAGCATAGTGCTTGTGGCCTTATGAATCCTTAGTATTGAATATTTTCCAAGAAATGACATATTGGACTGTTTTGGATGTTTTTGTCCATTTTAAAAGATATTTCTGTGCACAAATAGTAAAAAAACAATGAACACAATTAGTGTTTGATGTTTATAATCATTTGAACGTTCCTCCTAAAACACCACGGGAGGCCTTATAGTTGTCGAAAATACCAATCACCGTAAACAGAAAAACATTAAAACGCATACAGTTTCGTTCATATATACCATGACCATCACGTAAACAGCATGCTATCATAAAGACCTACTATATTTTACATAAGCAAGAGTCTGATTGTGTTACAGAAGACAGCACAGTGTTACTGGCTAATCTCACACAAATGATATAAACGCTCTTTATTAGTTCCATATCAGGAATTCAGCAACAAAGAACGCTCTTTATGTTAACCATCATAATATAAACAAACACTAGGAAAGTAACTTTTTATGCTTTTGTTTACATAACAATGTTCAAACATATACGGAAAAAGTCTGTCTAAATTTTAATATTCTTTCTGTTTGTGGCGGTTTTTGGCCGGTGGAAATATGTTCACATCATACCCACCACCAAGGCATCCCGTACCTTTAACAGCGTTTTCAATGGAAATCGCGCATAGGAGTGTAATAAAACTATATAATTATACCAAACCATGTGTTAAACACATGTGTAAGATACACAAGAACCAACATTTTCATGTTTTATACAGTGTCTCTCAATTTTGGAAACGTAGTTTTCACAGCATACCCACCGCCAAGGCCTCTCGTACCTTTAAGCCAATCAACAGTTACTGAATTTCACATTATTTTTCGAGAAACTGACTCCAAATTTTAACGTTGATAATGGGGGTAGGTGTAATCACAGATTCTAGTCATTGCAGACAAAAGTTGTTTTATTCCAGTTTGTGTAGATTGTTTCATCAGTACTTTAGTGGAGGTATATTTAGAACTTAATGGGCATGTCATATAGTACAATCCCGAAATAATAATTCGCCATCGAGTGGCAACACAAAGGATTGTATCTCTGAATATGAACATCAGATCAGGAAGCAGTAAACTCTGTATGAAAGAATGTTTGTAGTAATGTTTTATGTAATAAGTTCCATGTTTTCTGAGATTTTGTCAGTATGGTTTCCCCTACCCCATTTTTTCAGATATTCAAATTTGGAGTCAGTTTCCAGAAACTCGAGTTAAACCCAGTGACATTCATTGACATATCCAATGTAAAGCTATTATTATTTCAAAACTAAGAGTTTTAGGGTAAACGAATATTGATTTTACTATTTATGCACAAAAACCTTTTAAAATGGACAAAAGCGCCCCGAAATCGCATTTTTAGAAAACAAAGTTAATACTGGGGATTCATTGGGCCATAAGTTGAATTTCTACAGAATGTTTTTGGAAATTCCTTCACAGTGTCTTTAACAATGTATACTTAAGTCGTTATCAGAGAATCAGGGAATATGGATTTATATTTATTGAGTTGTATGACCTCAAATATCCTATTTCATCACGCCGGTTCTCGATCACAGGCAAATTTTTCTGCTCATGTAATGGAAGACATGGAAGAATATATTTTTTTATTTTTGTCTTCTCAATCATAGAAGCATAAGAAAATGAATTTTGTTTGTGCACAATCTAGAGAAGACATTAATAAAACAACAAGAGATCCCTTCATTTTTCTTTAGTTTCCAAAATACAAGACCACACAAAATGAATTTTAGCTAATTTTGAGAAATTGCGGCTGTGAAATTAGATAAACTCCCAATTTTTTAGGCAAATAACCCGAAAAATACTGAACATATCTGGGAAAAGTTTTCTGTTCTGTATTCAGGATTGTCTACGCACTTTACAAAATGGAAGGCCTTGTGAATATTATTTTTATAAACATTGTTGAAAAGTCATAAATTGAGTATTTTACCAATTGTTTTTAATTTATTTCACAAAATTCACAAATTCATCAATTTCGCCTTTCTTGATTTTGTTTTTTAATTTTAGCATGTTGCTTTTAATTGGCTAATGTATTTATTCCCAATGAGAAACGTTTGTTGCAAATAGTTTGAGGGAAAGCCACAAATGCACTGGACTTTCAGCATAATACTAAAGTGCTGGTGTTGCCAATGATATAATTGCTCTAAGCTCTTGCGTCACTGCGCGTGCCGGTAATAAACGTGTGTCTTTCTAAATCGTGAGAGCGAATTTAGAGGCTAATTGTGTTATAAATATATATATTAAATATTTAATACTTTCCAAATATACGTGATTAAATCTTGTAGTAAAATAGTTCATGGGGGATCTGATGCATGCATCTTCTTTTCTTGTTCACAATGTTACCACAAAACCGCAGTAGCATCAAGGTGATATATAACCATGGTACTTATCGTACTCAGTAAATCGGGAGAATGGAACTATTTTGTCAAAGGCACTTAACCTGGTTGTTACAGGGCCAAGATTCGAAAATCGGATAAAGTAGGTTTTGTTTGAAATACACCCTCCCATCCCTTTTTTTTATCCTATAGCATTCGCTTGTCCCTGAATCGACAGACATAACTAACAAGGTGGTCTAGTGTCTCGTTTCAGATCCTTTAAAGGCCAGCGTGTTCCCGCGGACTCAGCTTGATTGTCGTTGCCATAGCGGGCCAAAAAGGAAGACCCGAAGCAAGAATTGGATAACAGTGAACATCCTACCAACAATTTCACGACTATCTTTTTCATTAATAATTCATTAAAGGTAGTCAATCAGACAAACATGTCTTTGTTGTGTTACGACCCTGCGGGATAAAACACTACTTACATAACTTTGATGGTCGAAAATAGGGAAAGTCAAGAAATTGACAGAAATTTACCGGAATAACTACAGAATCGTTCATAGCCACCTCATTCTTGGCCGAAATACAATTGGGTCGAGCTTAAAAAAGTTGGTCGAAAAGTGGTCCGAGCGCTGCTCGTGCCGAAAAATGTTAGATAATGTCCGGAATGACACCACATTCGTTCATAGCAACCTCGGCCAAACATTTTCCGCCAATTTCCCTATTTTCGGCCTATTTTTTCAGTTTCGGCCCGAATATTTTCATCCAAATGTTTCGGCCCAATTCACTGACTACGTTCCCATGGTAATTTTCCCCAAATCCCAATGTGCTTTGACCCGAGCAGCGTTCGACCCACTTTTTGACCCACGTTTTTAGGGTCGATCCAAATCATTTTCGGCCCAAAATGTCTGGCCAAAGAGGCTATGAACGAATTTGTTGAAATTTTTCGGCCCAAAATATTTGGTCGAGGTGTATATGAACGATTCTGGAGTTATCCCGGTCAATTTCCCGACTGTCTCTATTTTGGACCCATTTTTCAGTTTCGACCCGGAAATGTTTAGGCCCAATTTTTCGTTCCCAGTGTCATTTCCTCCAAATCTCAATGTTTATCAACCTGATCAGCATTCAACCCACATTTTGAGGGTCGACCCAAATCATTTTTGGTCCAAAAGGTTTGGCCGAGGTGGCTATGAGCGAATTTAGGGTCATTCCGGTAATTTTCTGACATATTTGGGCCCGAACAGCACTCGGACCACTTTTCGACCCATTTTTTCAAACTCGACCCAAAACATTTTCCGCCCAAAATATCTGGAGTCAACCCGGTCATTTTCCGTCAATTTTTCGACCCATTTAATTTCTCGGCCAATTTGTTCAGTTCACTTCACTGAGTACACTCTCATGGTCATTTCCTCCATATCGCTATGTTTTTCGACCCGAGAAGCGTTCGGACCCACTTTTTCGAGCTCGACCAAAAACATTTCCGCCCAAAATGTTTGGCCTAGGTGGCTATGTACGAATTTGGGTCATTCCGGTCATTTTCTGATATATGACGAATAAGGAAAATGGAACAAAATTCACTTGCTAAAAAAACTTTCTTCAATAAACATATTTTAAAACACGTACATCGTAGAACCACACTTATAGTGAGATTAGTTGTGAATTACCACGCTCAACCAGGTTGCACAATGATACTTCTCGAGCCTCTTAGCTCTTGTGGTATCAATGCATGCACCCATTATGGTCTCAGCATAATAGTGTTGTCATAATGTCATAATAAGGTACATTATAAAATTTACTAGAATATAGCACGGGATAATGCCACACATCTAATTTCTTTGCAGTCTAAGAAAGTACTATATACTGTATCAATGGTCTTGTTCAGAGAATAGCATCAATCTATCTATAACAGAATGAATTGCCATTGAATTCACCAGTGTGAAAATGTTTCAAATTATACCACGGTATACATGTACCAGCATAGGTTGTGAAAGCTTGTGGACAAGAATAACTGCTGCCATTGGGTGGAGTTTGAATTATATTCGACTCTGTTTGGCGAGATGGTCTATGGACCAAGCTAAATCACTATAACATAAAACTTTAAACTTTAAACATTTTAAAGATATGGGCGGTCTTTCCTGTGGATATAGGTTTTAAAATAGTCACATCCACTAAAACCGCCATAGACAGAAAGAATATTATATAATAGACATTTGTTCTTATACAAATCATAAATATAGATTGCATGTAACAGTTATTGTCATGTTGTAATCTTGGTTATGTAAAGGAACATAAAACAGTTACGATTTTGTTTATAGACAAACACTTGGAACTTATGATCATGGTCAAGAAGTGTGGGTATATTATGCATTATGGTCTTCTACGCTTTAAGTCAGTACGTGAATATGTTAATTCATGAACCATATATTGAGAAGTAGCTGGATGGGAAGATCACCTGATGTACATTTTGTTATCCCCATTAGGTAACCAAATCTGAAAAATACGCAGATAGGGAGGTTATTCCGAAAGCTGGTATACGCATCGACCGCACACCTTTCTAGTTTATCACGCAAGATGACGCTCAGATCCCATATGTAGCATCTGAATTATACCGTAGCTACGACGAATGAAGCTCGCCAAGAATAAGGACAAGAATTCCCAGCTTTCGAGACAAACACGTGAGCTTGACACCGCCATAATATGTGTTGTTTGAAACATTCCGAGTAGTGGGACCCTTCTACCAAGAAGTGTAGAAAACTGTGTTGGTGTGAGCGAGATGGATTAGTGTGATGAAGAGATGGATGCTGGTCCAGATAATGCTGAATGTGGCAAATCAGAATAAGCTCAAGTACTGTTGTTTTGATTCTTATAAGTCATAATATGACTATTCGGCGCACCCATATACGGTTACGGCCATTATGGGCGCTTAGTGGAGAATGGATTTCGAAATGCCACATTGCGATTATTGTGGGTTTTCATCCTTCGAGAAGGCTACGACCTATGTTGGAACTAATAGATGGCGTATGTACCTTTTCGTCCAATCCATACATATTGATATTATGACAAAAAGTTGAAATTAGAATGTGACCATTTCGACTTCTTTTCAATTTCTGGCCGCCAGTTTGGCCGCCATCTTGACTGTGGGCGTTGGCCAAACTCAAATGAATACTTCATATCAATGTTCCATATAAACATGTAATTGTGGGTAGAATTCGCGTAACAATAACGCCCATAGTAAGGGAGTAAAGGAATGTAAGATTGTTTTCAAATATCGATCGCCATTTTGGCCGCCATCTTCGATTTGGAAAATAATTTCCTTCATCAGATGCAAGGTAATTACTTAACCTCAGTATTTCCAACTTAACTGTCAGCATGTGCGGAGTTGTCTAGACAATAATGCCCAAATGATGTAAAACTGATGGAATTTCGGTTTTTTCAAATTTTCAAAATCTGTCCGCCATTTTGGGTGCCATTTTGGATTTGGGGGACTTTTATTTGGATGTGATATAAGGACAGATCTTCGCCTTAGTGTTCCCAACTCACAATAGTAAGCAGGTGTGGAGTTGTCGTGACAATAACGCTCACTGATGTTAAAATCAGCTATTTTCGGCGATTTTTCTATTTCTGGTGGCCATTTTGGCCGCCATCTTAGATTTGGGTGAATAGTCCTCAACTCAGGTATAAGAGGAATCCTAGTTCGAGTATCCCCTGCACATATATATGCATGGGTTTTGTTATGATAGTAATAACATTCATTGATTCGAAACAGACATTGCGTTATTAACGTCGATTCCGCTTTGACCGGATTGTACCGGCATTTGGGAAAACGTGATATCGGACAAATATATTCAGCAAGGAATGTATATTATGGTCCCCGTGTGTTCGCCAATGACTCTTCTAGACGGTAAATGTATAAAATCGTGTCAAGATGCCAATATTGTCCCACAGAGAGAAACGAAATGTGGTGAAATGTCCGAAAAATAGCAAATTTTTACATTTCGGCGAACATCTTGGCTGCCATATTGGATTTTTGTGTCGGATTTTTGGTTAATTTGTAAGGGTTGTATATTGCCATAACGAATCGAACGGAAAACAAGACCGTATGTGACATCATCTTTACTATATCGGCGAAGAAAGAGACCTGGTGTATATAAAAAAAATGGCTCCCATGATGGACGCCATCTTGTCTGGAGTCTCTGCGGCCACTTTCTTTTCTTGTTAACAAGCGAAACAAATTAGAGGAGACATTAAGAAAGAAAATTAGTGGGGTGAAGTTGAGTCCTGGGTGGTGCAGAGGTTGACCAATATCTCCTGGACTACCAATGGGCCAGTGCCATGCATCCGTGGTATATATGTTGTAATGTCTGCATAGCGAATCATCGTGGACAATCACAACACCACACGTTGACATTTGTGTGTTCACACAGCCTCACTTATCCTACATTATATCGGATATTCCAACGAGCTATGAGCGGAAAAGCACAGTGCTATTTAGCAAGATATCCGCATATACGCGCATGTCATGTATAATGCAAACTGTGACAATTTAATTGGAATCATCAAGGGCTTTATTAAGTGCACTGATTTGTTCGTTGACATTGTACCTGACAGGTACACAGAATATCGACATATCCGGCGCCATCTACGCAAGTTCGACGGTCAATTCATGTGCGAGAAGGTGACTCCGACAAGTTAGTCATTGTGACTCAATCCTGGTCATTTTGACTAACACAATTGTAGTCCAATGGCCTAATTAGTCGTGTTGACTAACCATTCCTTAGTCGTTATGACTAGCGCCACCCTAGTCATTGTGACTAATCGTATGCCTTAGTCATTATGACGAAGCTAAGTTAGTCATCTTGTATAGACAAACAGTTGACTAACCTAAGTTGGTCATAATTGACTAACTTTTTTGTCTTCAGTGCACAAATTTCTTACATAAGGTTTTGAATACACGGGTTATTTGGAACGCTTCCGTATTGTTGGAAGATCTCCGATTGGGAGAGCTAATTGTTTGTGAGAAAAATATCAAGCGTGTCAATGTCAAACAGCTAGCCTTGCCAGTGTTTAATTTCTTATAGTGAACAATAACGCATCGGCGTCTGGTTATGGTTGTCATTTCCAACGGATGGATACGATTGTTCACTATACTCGACTTATCAGCGCAATTACTGAAAGCGTGTTTCATTTGAATGAAGAACATCAGACGTCTGTTTTTTTTGCTTCTTGTTTCTTTATAGAACAGGTGATGAAAAATATTTTTTTTGACAGAAAGGCGAGCGAGTTGATTCGCTCGGGGTGTTGCCCTGGTTCTGCATCGCAGATTGAAGCGATGGATAGTTCCGTTGGTCACATGTATCACGGGTATCGACAAAGGGGTTATACCTCATGAAAGGATGAATAATCCGCGTAATGTTGTATAGGGTCTTGGAATGTTACCCAAAGTAAACAAGAAAACCATAGTCAGACATGGTAATGCCACCAAGATCATATTATTAGCCATAAATATAAATTATAATATAAAATATACTGGTTACATGAATTCACCGCCTCAGAATTCCGTTAAAACAACCAATCCTTCAAATTATTACAAAAAAACTACGGCTTATTACTGCAGGTTTCTCATTCACCACACCAGAAAGCTTCCCAGTAAATGCGGATAAAAAAATCGGAGGTATTGTGTTCCCGCCAAGAGTGCATGGCCCAGCCATTGTTCATACCTAAACGTCGAAAGCAATTAACGCGGTCATAATGGTTACATATTGCAACTATAAGACATCCAGCGAATACACACCCCACGGAAACTCGAAATGTGTTGTCCTGCGAGATAGCCCATCACTATAGCTCAATTTGACACCGCCAGATTAGTCTTTCTACAATATCCTAAAACAATAAAGCTTCTCAAATCATCGGCATAGCAATAGAACTTTCACGAACTTCGCGACCCAATCAATTTATAAAACCTACATAGGACCATGAAATTTTATAGTTTGGTCCACAGTATACACCGGTGGCGTTAATAAGTTCTACTTGGTGCGAAATGGAGGCGTTACTCTGAAGTTTTAAAACGGGGACTGAGGTATTTTCTGGTCAAGCTGTTCAGTGGCTTACAGATAGCAAACACGTTTGCTCAATTTTAGATACCGGACGTAACAAACCGGATCTACATAAAATTGGACTTGAAGTTTGTGAAATATATTCTCAATATTAAATCGTATTGATAGTAGGGTATAGTAGCTCAATGGGCATGCTTATACTCTTAGCCGACAAGTTCGACAATCTGTTTTTCAGCATTTTTACTCGAAATGGGGGCCACATATCGTGGATCATTTTGCCACACATTTCACATCTAAAGTTTTAATTCGAAATGCTGGCACCCTGGTACAGACGGTGTTGATGCAATAACATTTTCTTGGAGAGAGGGGTAAAATTGGCTGGTCCCACCTGCAATTATGATTCGAAGTTTTTAAATCAAATTGAAAAAAGATAACGCAAGCGGTACCCTTGGTTGTTCCTTTCTGGAAGTATGCACCTTTTTGGCCTACATTGCAGTATGAGGGCATTTGATTTTCTAAAGGATTTTGCATTACTCGACAGTGATTGTTTATTTCCGAAACACACAACAAAATCGTCGTTTTTTGCCGGAAATGTAAAACATTGAGACTATTGGCACTGAAAAGTTTCGCCTTGTTTTGAGGCATTGATACAATCATTGTTCACAGCCGATTTACTAAATTTCTTGTTTTAAGGTATTGCACTAAGGAGTTCCTTTGATGTTGGTCTCGAAGATTCGGGGATTAACCGTGCATCGATTCTGCGGAATGGATGGAAGTATAAGTCAAAAGCCACCATGACGATTAAAAACTATTTCTGTTATTTAAAAAATGGGTTGTTTTTGCTAGTTCGTTAGCCAAAAAGGCAGTTCCAGTGGAGCCTATGCACATAGCTTTGTTTATTTCTGAGCTTCTTCGGAAGGCAGCAAGTTACGGTGTTGATTAATCTACTGTTTACGGCATAAGATGGTTGCATCAAATTGAAGGTCTTGTCGATCCAACTATCGTTTGGCGGGGATTAAAGGAATATCAGAATCATTCGCATTCAAGCTTTATGTTTCCATAGTCATCAGAAAAGAAGCTTAGTTATCCTCGAGCGAGGGAATCTCTTCTTGGCAGATTTTGCGAAGTTTTCGGGAATATTAATATTTGTCTTCATTCATTAATAGGCACGGATGGCGTTGGCGGTGGGTATTCCTGTTAAAATAGTCACACCCGTTAAAACTGCCATACACAGAAAGAGTATTAAAAAGTAGACATATTTTATTCTTATGTACCAATCATAAATCTCGCGTAAAAAGTAAGTTATTGTCAAATCCTAGTTATATAAACAAAAGCCAGGTTCTGTAATATTTTGTCTTTTGTTTACATAACAAAGCGTACGAACATGACAATCCCATACTATTTACGCGATATTTATTATTGCTATCTATAAGAATAAAGTCTGTCTATATTTTAATATCCTTTCTGTTATGACGGTTTTAACGGATGTGACTATTTTAACAGCAATACTCACCGCGCGAAGGCCACCATGCATTTAAGAGCCGTCAGAGCCACAACCCCTTGTCAAGCTAACGTACCAGACTGCTGTTAGAAAAGGCACGGTCATTAGAAATCGGAAAGGGCAAAGGACGGTTATAAATACGTTATTGGGATTCGTTGGCATCCAGGTTAGCAATTTCACCGTATTAGTATATGAACACTGGGAATAGCCTGATCGGGCGACTGAACTGAACAATCCTAACTCAACTTTAATACAGTACTGAGCAACACTCAATATGAATACTTCACCTTGATATCGTCCCCTTGCGAGTTTCGGTAAGAGATCACTTGACTCCTGTATTCTCCAAGGATTTGCCATCATGATAAGTGCATTCTACTGAAATTCAGCGAGTCACAGGAAGTAATTGAATGCCGAAAAACAAGTAGTAGCATACAAGGCGTTGCCAATAGAGACAGCTGTCGTGTTGACATGTTTTACAATTATTCTATTCTATGGCCAATTATAAGAATTGGGAGGGTGTCACCCCACCCCAACCCTCACCCCCCCCCCCCACGCTGATACGCGGGATTCGGACAATTGTTTCAGGCGGATTCATACCCCGCTGTTAACCTGTATTCAGGATTCATACTCCTATTTTAGTGGTATTCGGGATTCAAGAAAATATAGGTGAGACGCGACTATGGTGGCGACAAATTGGGTATAGTTGGTGGTTATAATGCGCCTGTTGGACATTTTAACCCTTTCCAGGTCTCGTTCTGTTAATCGGGCTCTATATTTTTCGCGTCACGTTCCTTCACATATCAATCGTGTAGCATCTGCTCATCACTGTGTGGGGAAAATAGAGTAATAATATGTTGCTATCAGGAGTTTTTTTTCAACTACAAGACATAGTTCAGTCCCTCCCTACGCTGGTCTGGCCACTGCCATCACGCATATTCCGTAGTTAGATCTAGACTCTATATTTTGTCAGATACAATTAATTCTGACTTGATCTATAGCCAAAGTTCACATGAATATGGACAGTTTTGTTTCTATGAACAATAGAGAATGAAGTGAAAACCAGCAAAGTCTTAGTTAAAATAAATATAAGATCTCCCGACATCATATGTACGTGATCGGTCATCACGTACACAGAATGTGAGGAAATCTTTCATCTTGTCAAAGGATGATTGTTGTCAGGCCAGCATAGCGTGGGACTGAACGCTGCCTTGCAGTCTAGACTTTTTTTATCTTAAGGTGTCACACTTAAGGATGTACAGTTAAACCGGGGACCAAACCCCAATTTGTAGTAATGCTTGTTTGAACGTATAGATTTTGATCGCAGTGGATGCTGGTGGTTTAAGATACCATTGTGAAGACTCTGTCGGCTGCAGTGTCGGCAGCCTTAATGAATTTTGATAAATCTAGTCATATAAATAAGGTAGACAAATGGCCGAAATTGTCACAAGGACATGCCAGTGATCCCTAATGAGTGGGGAAAATGGTATACACAAATAAAAAAAAATTCTTGATTAAATTGTTATCTGTTAGCTCAATTATGATAATGGTTTCAAAGGTGGCCACCAAGATGGTGGCTTAGAAGCGGAAATATATATTTAACTAAATTTTCACAAATTACCCTAAGTTTATGGAATGTGATGCTATATTGGATCCATTAACATATTTACCAAACTAAATCTTCATTCCGAAATGAATTATGTTTCAATGATGTATATATAATAAAGAGAGTTCTCTCGTGAAACTTGCACAGGACGTGACAAAAACTAATCACAATGAGATATTCTGTGAAATTTATAAATTACTATTTTCGGGATTAAGCCGCCATATTGATGGCCAATTTTCTAACCATCCTTGATTTAACCATATTTTTTGGCAGATTACTCAGAGGAAACCCTTCATCATTCTGCTGGGAAGAAACCTTTATACGCTAAAATTAAGGTTGGTAGATTACTAATGAGAAAAGTGATGGAACTATATGGCATTAAGTGTTAAACATGTGGCCTTCGTCACCTATTTTCTAAACTGGTATTCGGTAATCACAACCTCTGTTAACTGGCATTCATTATTCACCTTCCAAAATTAAATGGTATTCAGGATTCATTGGTGAGGGGGTGACACCCTACAAATGTAGGCAGTGGGAATTCCATCTCCAAGACCCTGGTTGTGAAATTAACCCAATATCAAAAGTTTCGAAAAGACTTGCAGCAGTGCAGAAAGATGGAAAGGACATGAGGTCATATAAAATGACGAAATTCGAAACGGGCAATAGTGGAGAGGAGGGCATAGTTATATGCCCTCTACGATAAACATAGTGAGGAAATTTCCTATCCGAAAGATATCGTGATTCCACCTGAATCATGTCCCAAACAGTTAAATGAACACACGTATAGTAAGTCATCCAAGTGGAAAAGGGTTAAAACGAGGAGGTGAAATCTACCTTTCTCTTTAATCAAATCAGACAAAAGAATATATGCGCCCTGGTGCAGCATCTCTGGCAATGGCGTCTTTCAATATTTCTTTCATAGCTCTCCTGGATAATGTGGTCAGCACTGCACGTCTTTTTATGGCACATGTGACTCATTTCAAGGCCGCAGTGGCAACAATCTGGCGGAGACATGGCTAGTCTGTTTTGTATGCAGTATTCTATGCTGTGTACACCCCAATCCTTACTCGACTCAGAAGTATTACTAGCAGTAGCATTATTTATATCAGGTGGAAATTTCACATACAAATATCCATAGCGATCCTTTCTCGTCCAATCTGTCCACACACGACAACCGAATGACCCCTCAGACTTAGAATTTTTCAGATAATTTAGCATAATAAATATCATAGAAATAACTTTCCTCCATTTTGATTGACTTGAATGACTTTTCAAATGTGTTTAAAATGTGATTTGGGACATGGTATCAAGAAACTGATAAATACCTTTATGTTACAATGGTGTAAATATGTTCCATAGGCTTCAATGCTAACGTGTGCTGATTTGCATCATATGCCAAATTGAAACTGTTCAACCTTCATATGCTGTGAGCTTGACATCTGTGGAAACTTTCCCAATAAAAAAACACCATCTAGCAGGAATTCAACTTCAGATGTTCGTGTTTTCATAACTCGGGTCAGGTCCACACTAAAAAAAAATTGTCATTTTTGATCACACTTAAAATTTCTAAAAAAAAAGCCACAACAGACCTCACCTTTTATAATTGGGCCTCTTGGCAAATGAAGTTTGTGAGGAAATGATTCTTTGTATTTGTGTGAACACATTTCTTTTAATTCATTCAGCCAATCACAATTGTCGGAGATGTAGCCCACAAGTTGGCAGAACCACGTGATCAAAACGGACAAATTGCGGGCGTAAGATGGATAACTCTAAAATCAAGTGGTTATTATTGTTAATAGTAAGCACTTGATTTTAGAGTTATCCATCTTACACCCGCAATTAATAGATTTCAAAAATCGATATCTAATCACTCTGAGCTTTGATGGGTTGGTTCCTCGACTCGAATCAAATATGTTTTACTCCCAAAGCCAAAGAAATAGTAATATAGGACCCTCAGATCGGATTGAGTACCTTTAACTGTTCGGGCTTGATCTAGACAACATTCAAATGAATATGGACAGTTCAGTTTCTCAGAATAATGTAGAATGAATTGTAACATACAAAAGTCTCAAATAAGACAATGATTGATTTCCTCTCATCTTGAGTATATGCTGACAGCGGTAAGTTCTGGGTAGCAGGTGATTGAACTCTGCACGGAACTTGCAGTGTAATCTCTCGGCTCGCACTTGCGATATATTAGCGACGCTGGTTGAGCTTGTAGCGCACCAGTCATACGCCACAAAGGGAGGTAAACCATGCATGGTGTTTGGTGAATTCCAATAATGATTTTACAAAACTCCATGCAGCGCCCTCTCTGTTATCACTGCGATGGATCACTGTCACAAGGATGGTACTTTGCAGACCGATACATCATTTTTACGTATCGTCGGAACTATATTTAGTCACATGTTATCTTATTTTGACCACTAGTTTGCAATAATGGTAATTCTTTCGGTATTGATAAGAACAATATGAACTGAGCCAAACATAGACAAGTTTTAATCCTAAAACATAAGAACTAAAATCATGTCAGAAATCCTTATCAAATGTCCTTGTGGCAGTGGTATCTCGGCGGAGCGATGGGAGATAACTCTGCCTGGAGTTTGTGATTTTACTTCCTGTTCTGAGTTGTGTGCTAGCTGCTTAGTCACTTTGTACCGGCCGGTACATTTAAGCATATTTACACAGTCATACATTTGATAACTATATATTTAGACTATATATAGATTGTATATTCATTGTGATATATTGGGCTAACTTTTATCACTGAAATCCGGGAAACATGCACGAATTCCTCGTGTTGTACGTCACAGTATTTTGTTTTGTTTGATATCGAGAGAAGACTTGCCTTGGGGATTATTGAACTGGTATGGGTCTTTAATATTATATCATTTGAGAACACCCAAGTTGTCGCAATTAACGCGCCCTATTAATGTCACTTTGCACGAATCGGATGTTTTTGTGCGAGGCGACGTAAAGTAGCGACCACAGCGTTCCGGTTACTTCCAGTATTCCACCCTGTGAAGGAACAATGAGCGTCTTATTGCATAGCTGAAAAGACATATAAATTAAATAAATTGTTGGATAAACAACTCACTATTCTCTTTAAAATAATTACGTGGACAATCGGAGTGTGTGCCAGACAATTGTAATTGAGTTTCAGGTAAAATTTTGTCAACAATAAATGAAATAAATTCGTTTTACTTGTGTAACAGTGGCCGCCATTTTGAAATAGACAAATGACCCCATCGAACTTTGCTTTGATTGTGTAACTATTTATACATTAAAATTTGGAAAACAAATAATTAACAATACAATATAAATATTGGCATTAATGTTGGACAAGGATGTATTACATGTTATTATTTGTTTAAAGGTAATAATCAACTGAATAGGTAGCCTATTTTCGTGCATCAAAAAACTAAAGAAATTTTCATTAACTGTCATTAACTCAGGTGCCATGTGATTGGTAATCCAATTGGCTATGGAATGCATATTTTTATTATTTGATTTGGCTAGCATTTTGATTGTGTTATGATTTAGTAAATTCCATTACTGTCTACCCTGTAAAAAATCAATGTTGTTTACATTCTGCGGCAATGATGTGGAGCAAATTGTATGAGAAATTCTGCAAGTATGACTATGAATTAAGTTTCCTAGTCACAGGACGATCCTTCAATGTGCATAAACTGCCCAAATTATCAACTGGATTTGAATTACGGGTGAGGCCAATGATCTGGCTAGTGCATCTAGGGGAAGTTCTGCCCAATTTTTTTTATTTGATTGGGTAAGGGTGAGGTGAAGGATTTGGCAAGCACCTCCATGGGAATTTGCTATGGAGTGCATATCTTTACTTTTATTTTGGTTGGCATTCTCATTGTGTTATGACTTAGTTAATGCCACTACCCTTCAAAATGCAATGTTGTTGACATTCTACTCACAGTTATCCCACACCAAGACATTAATATATGTCTCACAAAAAGAGAACAACAAGAAATTTCGGTCGGTACAACACGTCGATCTAGGTTCAACTGGATCATGTGATTAGTTACCGCCCCCCCCCCCCCCCCACCCACCGACATAGCGTACGACTTGTTATATGCTCCACACATTCCAATATCAGCATCAAATTCAATGACTGATCGACAGTATAGTCCCTTTTTGCTGTCAGTGCCATAGATGTATATTCAGTATATTCATATTATTGATCACATGATCTTGAGGAACCTTGAATCTTTGATTGACAGAGGTACATATCTTACCATATCAAGATTTAATAACTCCAATTTGTGATATCCCTGACCTTGTAAATGTCTTTTCCGTTGTGACAATATGTGACAATAACTGGCTGTCTGTCATGTTCTTCTGTACCGGACGACTCAACTTCTCAAAATCACATTACATGTATCCGTCCGGCTCCAGTGTTATCTATTGTAGTATAGATGCTTTGCCACAGGAAATTGCATTATCACTTTAATACAGGAAAGTTTTGTATTTTGTAATGAAAATTAAGCCTTGGTCTTGCTGAAGACCTGTTACCTGTATATCTGGCGATTGTCTTCGTTGTCTCATGTCAATCCACATCCGGTTAAATAAAAATAAATATGTGTTAATGATTTGTCAAGCATATGCAATCAATCATTCTACATTTATTAGTGTTATTGCTGGAAAATAACATACATGTACAATCTCCACATATCCACATGTCTAACTGTAGGTCAATAGGCAATTGATTTTACAAGCTTTATGTCCCTAAATACACAAACACGACCATCAGGCTAATGTAAGAGAGATATTACTACACTGAATTATGGATGGAAAACACACCAGCAGTGCCTAAAAACATTGTTTGGCAACTTCAGGGTGATATAGTGAGTTTAAGTCCGAACATAGACATTTATCCTTGATTTGTAACAGGAAACAGTTTCCTGTCTGATCGTACGATTCCCGGCAGAGTTCAATTAACAACTAGCAGTCAAAACGGCATATTTAATTTAAATAGCCTTCGCAAATCACAGGTCCATTATGGAGTTAGCCGTTATGCTTGGTAGCATGCCACTTTAAGAAACCAGCATGTGTAAACAAAAATGAACCAAATACCAGTACGTAGTATTTGTTTGGAAGCCCCATAACAGTAAATGTGATTTACTTTAATATTTGATTCAGGGAAGCCGGTGTGACTTTAACCTGAACAATATTACAACCAAAGAATAGAAAAACCATTACTGCTGCTAAACTGGAACAGGTATCATGTGTACCAACTGAGCAACCATAACAGATAGAGTTGTCCCTCTTGTAATGTTATTATTCAATTTCTGGATTTCGTTGTTACCATTCTGCTGTTGAAAGTTCTAGTATCATGCTGCATTCATGCATGAAATTCCCCCATGTAACCCTGTATATATAAAGTTGTACCATGCACTCCATGCATACGTTTATAAAGCATTTGCACAAGTAGTCCATCATGCAGAGACGTGGCGACAGTAGGGGTTTGGGGGTGTCTGACCCCCCCCCCCCAACTTTGGTCAAAATTTTCAACAGTTGGAAATTTCATACCTGCCAAAACATTAGTTGGAAATTTCACACCAAGAATTGGTTGAAAATGTTCTTATAGTTTGATTTTCAAACAATTTATTGGGGGGAATTAATTGTTTTTGGACCAATATTTGCATATTTTCCTATTGTTTGTCAAAATTTTGGACTGAAATGGTCATCAGTTGTTTTTGGACCAATATTTGCATACTTTCCTATTTTTTGTCAAAATTTTGGACTGAAATGGTCATCAGTTGGAAATTGTCACCTTAGGGGGGTGACAGGTCCCTCCACATGGCCAGTCAAAAACTGCGAACTAATTTAAGAAAACTATATCGTCATACATTTGGTCAACATTGTCATTGGAATTGTCGTCAGTTGGAAATTTTCCAACCTAAGTGGGTGTGTCAGGTTTGAAATTTCCAACTCTAGGAAGACTTGATGCTAGTCTAGATGCTAGGATTTTGAGACTTTCTTGTTCAGATTTCAAAATTTTCGTTGATGACGTCACCAGAGGTCAAAATGACACGCAACGGCGATTGAAAACACAAATATAATTGCCTGGGATCTGATAGGGTACACATGACTTAATTTCACCGAACGTATTGTCTTCCTTATTATGTTCCTCAACTTTTAAGTAATGTTAACACGAAAAAAGTTGCCGTGTACACGCGATACAAGATGGCGTCGAACATGGCCGCCGTTTTTAAGTCAGTTTGATGCAAATTATTAAGAGTAAATCTTGACAGATAATATATAAATGTATTTATTACTGCGAGGCTAAGACATATATAATGCAACCTGTTTGGGACAAAATTGGAATATCAGATAGAAGATGGCCACCAAAATGGCCACCGGAAGTGGAAAATATTGCTATTTTCACTAATATCTTTTAAATTCGTTTCTGCTGTTTGGAACTGGTTGAGAATTTCGACTTTTGTTTGTATTTTTCATGTTAACTGATCATTGGAGCAATGAAATTTGACGTGTTGTGTGTCCTAGCCCATTCCGATCCCTCAAAACATTGATTATACAGAACGCGGTATAAATTTCACCAAAAATCTTCATTGGGATTCTAGTCATTTCAACAAGAAATGGGCAGAACTGTGCAATGTAAGTGAGGCATGCAATTACTTATGAATATTACAACTCAGTGGATCCAAAACTGTCACTTTAGTTCAAAATGACTTCCAAAATGGCAGACAAATTGTGGAAAATGGTAGATTTTGCCCCAGCGTGCCATGCAATCAGTTACAAGTTGTGGTTGATGAAAAAATCGACTAGTATGCCTTATATGAATTACACACTAGCATTGATGATGCAACTTGTTCAATTGTAACCACTGACATTACCAGAAATATTGAATTTGTTTCACACAAAATCAGCAAAACTTCACTTTTCAG
The DNA here is from genome assembly GCA_032622095.1 of Siphonodentalium dalli. Lineage (NCBI taxonomy): Eukaryota > Metazoa > Mollusca > Scaphopoda > Gadilida > Siphonodentaliidae > Siphonodentalium > Siphonodentalium dalli. Next base: position 153,095,030 of record CP136068.1, on the reverse strand, counting down.
TTTGGATTATTGTTTTTAAGTAAAATGGGACTATCTTTGGTAGTAAAGATGTTTGTTGTTTTATCTGTCTTAACTGTGTCATACCGATGTTATTTTGGACCAAATTACTTAAGATGGCTTGCAAAATGGCAACCGAATTCGGAGAAAAAAATTAGTGTTCACATATATCCAGAACCTTATTTTCTGCTGTTCGAAAAGGTAGCAAATTGTCAGCCACTGGGATATTACACATGTTACTTAATCAACTGACAACTAAATGTACTATTTTGGTTCTCCCAGTACATTGTGAGGCATGACAAATTCATTTTAAATGATGCAGTATGGAATTTTGCCGAACACTTCTTTTGGGAGTAAATGTGCAGAACTTTCAAACAGAACTGAGAGAGACCATAATATGTGGCTACTTTGGCCCATTAGCATCAAAATGTATCAACTTAATACAGGATATATGTCAAGATGGCATCAGGGAGTGACTATATGTCAGCGCATGGCCAATAGGTATATAGGGAGTTATTATATGACCATGAATGGTGCGAATGGGTATACAAGGGATAACTGTATGGTCGTGGTGGGGTGTCCTTGGATGGAGTGTCTGTATGGTTAAGTGTGGGTGTACATGTATAGCTGATGTTGCTGTATGGTCATCAATATGGTGTACGGTTGTAACAAGAGTAACTACACGGCCATCTGTGCGTTGTTTATGTATATGACTGTATGGCTATATGTGGGATGCACATGTGTTCATTGAGTGGCTGCATTATAACGACTGTGTATATGTATATATGTGTTGTCTGTATGGTCATGGGTGGGGTGTATTGATAAATAGGGAGTGAGTTTATGATTATGGATAATGTGTACATGATTGTGTATATGGAATGACTGTACGATAATGATTGAAGTATATAAGCATGCATGTAGTATAACTGGATGGGCATTGATGGTCGTGTGGGTATATAAGGAGTGCCGTTGTGGTAATGGCTGTGATGCATATGTATATCTGGCGTGGATCTATATATGTCATTGGTGAGTAATATACAGGCAGTATATGTATTATCATAGTTGCGGTGTCTGCGTACACAGCGAGTAGCTGAATTGTCATGCGTGATGTGTATAATTTATGCAAGTTTGGGAGGTATGAGTGAACGTGTGAGCGGGGTATTGATAATTTTGGAAGGGCTGTATGGACGTTGGTAGGGTGTATATGCACATGGGGACTGATGGGGTGACTATATGATCATGGGTGGGGTGTATATGATATCTTGGGTGGCTATGTGGCCATAGGTGTGGCGATTAGGTATACAGGCAGTGACAATATGGCCAATGGTGAGGTGAATATGTATATATGGAATGAGTGTATGATCATAAATGTGGTGAATATGTATACATGGAGTGACTACATGGTCATGGGTCAGGTGTATGAGTATATCGTGTGTGCCTACATGGTGACTCATGGATGTATGTGGGGTATACGGGTATACACAAGTGTGGATGCATAGTCATCGATTATGTGTATAAAGCGAGTGGCCATATGGCCATTGGTGAGGTGTATATGTATATCTGGAGAGACTATATGGTCATGGATGGGGTGCATATGTATATCTTGAGTGGTTATATGATCAGCCAGAGTCCCAAAATAGTTTTCGGCAAAACTCCATACTGCAATCTTTAAAATAAATATGTCATACATCACAAGGTAGTGGGACCACCAGAATAGAACATTTAGTTGTCAGTTGATTAAGTAACATGTTAAATAACTAAGTGAGTCAAAACGTTTGCCTACTCGAGACATTCAAACAATCATTCGTTCCTAGTACTATACAATTTTGGAATACTTTGGCAAAGTATATTCAAAATAAATCATACTATTATTTTAAGTCATCTGTTCTTTCTAAACAAATGATCCCGGCTTACATTCTCATAGGTGATCGTTCAACAAACATTTTGCATTGTCGGCTGAGAAATGGTTGTAGGGATTTAAATCACGATAAAGTGAGCAACTTCGTTGCTGATGACGGATCCAGTGCCTGTGGATTCTCCAAGGAAGATACTGAACACTTCCTGATAAACTGTCCTCTGTACTCAACCCAAAGAACTGAACTGATTGATACAATGAAATAATTTCAAATATATTCCCACAAAGATCTTCTAATTGGTGACGCTCAATGACAATGATAATTTCGTTCTCCTTGATGCAACCTTAAAATTTATTAAAAGTCCGGATTTGTTATATATGTCTGTATGTGTGTCTATATGTATATGTGTGTGTATATGTATGTGTGTATATTTGTATATATATATATATGTATACATATTTATATATATGCACTGATTGAATTCACAGTCACCATATGAACCCTTAAGTATAACGTTCACGCACTAACCCAATGTGGGCTATATATGCCACCCCTAACACATGCCCCCCCCCCCCCAATTATCACCCCTTAAGGACCCAGATGACTATATAATGAACTTGCACCCCAAACTTACCTCATCCCCCACCACCACACTATCACACACCAGTAATACAGATCTAATAGTATAGTTATTCATATTCAATTATTATTGTATACATGCACCCGCCATGCCAACCCTATCATGTTTAAAATACTATTTATATTTGTTGTTATACTTATTCTGTATTGAGGGGAGCGGAGGTCCATCTAAGTTTCAAGAACTTTTCCTCCAATCTCCTAGTCTCTGTATATTAATATGATATTAAAATATGTGTAATCAACAGAATATATGCCACAAATGAATGAATTTGAGCCACGGATTAGTGCAAAATACATTCATGTTCTCAATAAACGATGCAAACAACATGGTAATTATGATGAAAATGAGTTAATGACTTGAATCTTAAACTCGTGTTCATTATAATTACTATGTTGAATGCATCGTTCATATATAGAGAACATGAGTGTATTTTGCACTAATCCATGGCTCAAATTGTTGCATAAAAGGGATGGTCCAATACATGCTCGGATTTAGTGTATGTATTCTTTACAAATGGCAGAAACAAATGGGCTTGATGCTCATCCACCCCGCTCCCCAACCGCACTATCCTTATACGCCGTACTTATATAGTGTATACCCCCGCACAGACCTTATGCACCGTACCTACTAGTGTGTATATATACGTTCCTGCTTTACATCACTGTAGTATACATGAGACACGTGTGTACTAGTGGGGCAGCTGCGACCAGAATTGGGCGTTATTTTTCGAGTTCAACCAAGAGTAACAAACTTAATTATATAACAACATGTCCGTATTGATACAGCGGATAAGATGCCGGTGTTGCCTTTTCGTGTTGTACGATTTCTTACTTTGGGGTAAAATAGGCTTTTTCGTGAATCAAACAAATGAAAATGGAATCCAACTGCCTAAATAACATTTACATCTATTTTGGATGCAAACACCACTAAACAATAGAGATTGGACATGTTCACATTTTGTAAAAGAATTTTGGAGTATGTCAATGTTCTAGGGTTCGTTTTTGGGGTAAAAATCTTTTCTTTTTTTTTGTGAAAAAATTAGATAATTCTGGAATCCACCACAACAAGATATGCATCATTAAATCATTCTATTTTATTAAAACAAATCCCAGTTTGAATGCTAAACAAATAAGTGTTAGATGTAGATAATAAATTGACAAGGCGTTTTTGGAATAAGGCAGGTTCTATGGTTACCAGGGTAATCTCAGTTATTTGAATTAATAAAATCAGTGAAAACTGGAATTGAGTACTCTGAGTAGCATCCCCTTAATATATTTCGATATATGCCCTACACATTTATTAGTGGGGACCGGAATCGGCACTTATTCGAATTGAATCATGTGAAAGAGTAACAAGATTAGTTATGTATCAAAAGTTTCATATTGGTACAGCAGATAACATGCCGGTGTTGCCTTCTTGTAGCGATTTCTGATTTTTTTGGTCAAATAGGCTTTTTCGTGAATCAAACCAGTGAAAAATTGAATCCAGCTACCTAAATAAAATTTACGTCTATTATTGAATGGGAACGCAACTAAACAATAGAGGTTGGGCATGTTCACATTTTGTAAGATAATTTTGGAGTATGTCAATGCTCTAGGGTTTGTTTTTGGGGTAAAAACAGCTTTTTTGTGAAAAATGAGAGAATTCTGGAATCGATCACAACATGGTATGGATCATAATTATTATGCATGCCAGTTGTAGAAAAAAACAGCTTCGTTTGTCAACAATTGGAATAAAGCAGAATCAATGGTTACCAGGGTTATTTGTTTTTATCTATATCTATATTTGCGAATGTCTGTCTGTCTTTCTGTCTGTATGTCTGTCTGTCTGTGTTCGATATAAATTCACAGAGGACCATCTAGATGACACAAAAGGGGTCTACTAGTGGTAACTTTTTACGAGAAAGATAATAGTGGTTAGATTATTTTAAAGTGACACCGTTGTTGTCAGGGGCAGAGAAATGGGAGGGGCAGAAATATGTTTTGTCGCCGATTGTCACGAAACTTATATATAATCATCCCCATGATATAAGGATTCTAATAGTGTGGTTTAAATATATCAAAAGTGGCGCCGTTCGAGTCAGAGGTGCACAGAAGAGGAGAGGGGCACCAAATTTATAAAACTAATTATAGCGCCGAGGGGCCATCTAGATGGCACAAAAAGGGGTCTACTACTAGGGGTAACTTTTTACGAGAAAGATAATGGTGCGGGTTGGAATGTTTTAAAGTGACGCCGTTGTTGTCGGGGCAGAAAAGGGGGAGGGCATAAACAAAATTTGTCGCCGATTGCCACGAAACTTATACATAATCATTCCTATGCTATGATGCATATATATATATATATTCTTCTCCATGATACAAAGAATCTAGGGGGGGGCACAACATTTGATAAGAATGGGCTCAGTCGCCGGTTGCCACCACACCTATACAATATCATTCCCATTGTATGAGGAGTCTAATTGTGTGGCTTAAATCTGTCAACAGTGGCGTCATTCGAGTCAGGGGTGCACTGAAAGGCAGAGTGACACCAAATTGATATGTAATATTTGTAGAGCCAATCCACCAAAGTGATACACATTCTTATCCATGATACGAGGAGTCTAATCGTGTGATATACAGACGCCCTATTGGTGCTGTTTGGGTGCGAGATGGGGTGGGGTGGGCACTAAATTTGCTAAAAAATAGTTTGGTCGCCGATTAGCACCACACTTATAAATAATCATCTCCATGATATCAGGAGTATAATTGTGTGGCTTAAGGATGTCACAAGTGGATCTATTCGAGTCATGGACGAATAGAGTGTGAGATGGACACAAAAAAGATAAACAGCATGTTTAGTGCCGATTTCCACCAGATTGATACATAATCTTCTCCCCGATACGAGGAATCTAATCGTGTGGTATGGATACGCCAAATTGGTGCCGTTTGGGCGAGAGATATGGGGCCCCTAAATTTGATACGAATTTTGTATATTCGCCAATTTTTACCAATTGTATATATATAAATATGCATTTCCATAATGAGTCTAAGTGTGTGGTTTAATGATGACAAAGTGGCGCCGCTTCAGTCTGAAATAGGGATGGGATGGTCACCAAAACTGATAAAAAAAATATGTTTAGTGCCAATTACCATCAATTGCATACAGGTTCTTCTCAAATAATACGAGGAATCAAAGCGTGCATGTTAAAAAGACGTATAGTGAGCTATCAAAACTGATACATAGAAAAATCATTAAACGTATATTTATCATTTTATTTAAGATATACACATATTCTTGCAAACTGGGAGCCATCGAACCGTCAGAGGATCGCACATTAGAATGAATCATGTATACATTATAACACAATTGAGTCTGTTCCATTCAATATAGTTTCCACAAATTTTGTTACAATAAACCACTCAAAATCTCGCTCTGTGTCGGGCACATGTAGCTGATATAATCGCATAGCAACATTTCTTTTAAACTGAGAATATTTCGTCAATATTTAGCGCCATGAACAGAGGAGCACCTGGACATTTCTTTAAAACATCTGTATCTTCATGGAGATATGATAGCCAGGTGTCCTCAAAATCCTAGTCTGACCCACAATATTGATTGATACTTCTCTATATGTAAATCCTAATTGTCGTCTTTTATTTTTGCGATCTAATGTTTCATGTCATAACGTCTGACGTATAGCCTACGCAGTTGTAAATGAATAAATACTTGTTTATTGGTGGAACGAATTAATCGCGATAAACAAAATGACGATCGACAAGGTGGTCTCGCGCCACCACTTATATTCCATGTTTAAGAATCATGTTTTGTGATGCTATTTGGATATACAATTTGAGCAAAAGTATTCTCTATTCCCACCAAATATCCACTGCATGCAGAGGGTTTCACATCACTTTAACTTGGGCAACGCCGGGTTACCCTGCGTTTATTAATAAAATCAGTGAAAACTGGAATCCAGCTATTGGAACTGGAACTATGGTATCGGCCAGTAGTCGAATTTAATTATGTGGAAGAATAACAAGACGAATAATAGATCAGCATACTAGTCTTGATAGAATGCATCACATGCGGATGTTACCTTCAAATGAAATGTTGGACGATTTTTTTTGTTTTTTTTTTGTTGTTAAATAGGCTTTTTCGTAAATGGAAACAATGAAAAATGGAATCCAACTGCCTAAATAACATTTCCCTATATTTCTGGTTAGGAATTTAACTAAATAACAAAGTGTGATCATGTTCACCTACCATAAGATAATTATCGGGTCCGTCAATTTTCTGGGATTCGATTTTTGGGTAAAAAATGCTGTTTTGTGTGAAACATGAGAGAATTGTGGATTCATCACAACAAGATAGTAGACATTAATGCAGACATTTCTTATTATAGCAATTCCCAGTTTTGTCAAATTATAGCTTAAGACTTTGATATAATTATTAAATATAACAATGTGCTGGTGGACAGAGATAGGCAGGTTCTGATGCTACCACGGCAATACGTTTTTAATAATAAATCAGTGAAAACTGGAATCCGGATCTCTGAATAGCCCAGAACTCGGCAGAAGGTTTTATTATATATACCCCCGCAACAAAGTTGTGCGTCGTCCGTCCGTCCGTCGTCCATGGACACAAATTTGTCCGGAGTTTTTCTCAGTCGTTTTTTGATAATTTTCCGTGAAACTTGAAACAGACTTCTGCGATTATGACGTCTGTCTGACTTGTTTTGTGGAGTTATCCCCCTTTTTCGACTTAGAAATTTTTCACAACATGTATAATTATGTCCGAGCATTTATTCCTACATTTTTAGGTCAATTTTTTTAAAACTTGGAACAGATATTTATTACCATGGGAACCTGTGCACCTGGAATTATGACGTCTGTGCGACTTTTTTTGGTGGAGATATTCCCCTTTTTTCGACTTAGAAATTTGTTTGGAACATGCATAATTTTTTCCGAGCTTTTATTCGTACATTTTTAGGTCAATGTTTTTTTAACTTGGCATATATATTTAGTACAATGGGAACATTGTATCTGCGATTGTGACGTCTGTCTGACTTTTTTGTGGAGTTATTCCCAATATGATACAAAGTGTATATTCACTAAAGATGTTGCACATCGTCAATTTGTCGAGAAAGGGTTAATCTCTCTAACACAAAAAACATAAAACATTTCTATGTCGAAAAATGGCAATAACTCTGCCAAAAGGTGCGAAGTTTCCCATTCTGGTTGACATCTGTGCCAAGTTTTAAAAACATTACTGGAAAACTACGAAATACAGGCTCGGACAAAAGATGCGTCCCAGGATGTACGATTCTATGTCGAAAAAGGACAATAACTCCGCCAAAGTGAGTCCGACTGAACTCAAAATCGCAGGTGCGGAGGTTCCCATGCACGTTGATATATGTGCCAAGTTTACAGAATACAGACTTGGACAAAGTTCCTGACGGACGCACGGACATACGTTCACGCGCACACACGGACGCAATAATGAGGGTCATTACTATAGTCCTCCGACGGAGTGTCGGGGGGGGGTAAAAGACCGCTAAGCCGTACATTAATGTGGCTTTATTGGATCGGTAGCTTTTTTAGAAATGTAAAATTTGATTCCTAGAACAACCATTGGCTGCGGACACACGTACCACAGTAGCGATGGCACAGAAGGTGTGACAACTTATTATGGAGGAGTTTGGTGACAATTGGTCGTCACAATTAATATGCCATAGCTAGCCATGTCGCCCGCAGCATATTCGCACAATGAGTCTTCCAATGTTCGTTATGATCAGCCTTTTTCTCGTTTTGGTCCTTGTATATATTGTTCGCTTTGTTTATTACAGATACTTTCTCTCAGCTAAATTTCCCCCAAACAGTTCCGACATAGCTTCATCGGCCCACATGATAATGTTAGCTGAATTACGCGTAGAACTAAACGTCGCAAAATTAAAAACGAAATTGTGGAACTGTCTTAATACGCATGAAATAAATATAAATAGATACACATGCAGTGATATCATATCAATAAAATACTACGTGCATAATTCTGGACGATCGATCGTGCAATTATATATATCGTGGAGAATACAAATGTAGCAAAACGTAATGAGCAGAGATCAACCTTGGTGAAACGCACGGGTTTAATTGGTCTAGTCAACTCATTGCGCGGAAACTCAGCTGGCAACATGGCTTGCTATGGCACAGAAATATGACGACCAATTGTCAACAAACTCCACCATAATAAATTGTCACACCTGCTATTCCATCGCTAATGTGGTGCATGTGTCCGCAGCCAATCAGTCCACTGAACAATTAGCCCATTGCGTTGTACCAAGGTTGATCTCTTCTCATTACGCATGGCTATATTCTATTCTTCTCTACGATGTATATATAGTTGAACGATCGTTCAGAATTTTGATATATAGTTGGACGATCGTTCAGAATTTCGCTATATATTCAATCGTGCGTGTATTACTTGTAAAAACACACATGTCAGATTCGAATTTGTTTAAAGTTCCGGTCATTTTTGACCGGGTGTGTGCCCCTTTCTCAACTTTGTCCGGTTGTGGTTGATAAATTAAAATTTATAAGTTTTGACATAAAATTTTGGCATGTGGACCGCATTTGAGATAAACATCAAGTTCGCTTTTGATTATGGTCTGATATTTGTTGATGCAGTCATCAGTCGGAATTATGCCTCTTGTAAAATTAGAAACCACAATTTTTGGGATGATAACTTGACGACTAACGCTAGACAGAATTGTTTGATACGTGTAGCTGGTACGTTATTCATATTTGGAAAGACACAGTCAGGTAATGTGGTGATACGTTGATTGTTGGCTGAGTTCTGCCTCTTGCTCGACTTAGAAATCAAGTTTTTTAAGGTTGTTCAATCTTGTATTAACATTTGAAAAAATACAGGTCAAGTTCTACCGAATATGGATCAAGGCCTGATGATTTTTGACAGAGTTATGTATCTTTTTACACTTAGAAATAAATTTGGGTAATCCAGATGATAACTTGAACAGAATTTCTTGTTAGTGGGTAAACGATTTACAGTTCAGAAAACACAGGTCAAGTTGGAATTTTGGAATGGTTCAATGATTTTGATGGAGTTTTGTGTGCCTTTGTTCCTCTTAAGAATCATCATATTGGTGATGCCTAAACGATTACTTGAACAAACTTCAAAAGAAACTTTTGATAACTGGTATATGGTCCACCTTTGAGAACACACAGGTCATTGTCAAGATGGAATAAACTCGGACCTTTTTTATTATTCGTAGCCAACGCCACAAAAGTCACATCTTAAGCGGAAGTGTATACGCAAATGGGCTAGTCATCCTTATACATGGGATGTTATTAACGGGGCGGATAGATGAAAATTCGTGCATGTTATGGTAAAAGTGCAACATTTGGCACACATATATGAAACATAGAAATAATAACTTTGGATGTCATGCCAAGCTGGAAAATTGTCATGGTTGACATTTTATATTGCGGTTGACCAGTAACTGCGATGAACACTGCTCAGTTTGTAGCTATGTTGGTCGGACATGTACCAGGATGTATACCCATTGACGATATTATCTGATATATTATGGGTAAATTCAAATGGCGGATTTGAACGAAAATTGCTCTTCTTAATTAAACTACCGAATATACAACGAGAACATAAAAACAATGATTATCCCTGATTATGCCATGAATTTATGTTCGTCTTTATATATAGTATTATCAAATAGTATATTGGCATCTCTATAACAGCCGTTTGTGCATTGTAACGCATTTAACAGAGTGTGTATATGTGAACACGATCGTTAATAGTTCATCTACCGGATTATACGGATGGTGACTCAATTGTTAGTGCAAACAGGCCAATATTATGTGAGCGTCAACGCGATGTGGGCGTTACCATTAATAGACAAATTCATAAAAATTCTTTGTGTCTTAAGACATTTACAAACAAACCACGGAGAAGTGAATTTTTTGTTATTAATTCAAATTTTAGCATTTATAATATCCCGAAACTCAATGTATACGGTTTTTGAATGAGTTTAGGGCGCGGAGAACATGAAATGTTGGCGTTAACACCTGCACGAAAATAGGAAATCGGACGCGCTTTTGAATTGCGAACGCGAAATTCTCATTATAAGCAATTCTTTCCGATTTTCGGTTTCTGTATTTGTTGAGATTTGCAGGTCGCATAGCTCCTTTGCTTATAATACTACATCGAAATCGATTGTATTTATTTAAAAAACGATGTCGAAGTAGCGAGTCGAACTTTATTTACAGTTATTTTGATGTAGGGTTACCCTTCCGGTGACGTAGGTTCCAGGCCCTGATATATGCACATACTAATCAGCTAATATTTTGTTCCAATGACCATTAATGAGGCAACACAACAAGCATCTTCGAAAATATAGATATAGATTAGTATATCTGAAGTAGTTTTCGAAATATTACTATTATGATCGGAGGAATGTCCCAAAAGCTATGAAGGTTAGAATTGAACTTAATCTTGGCAATTAAGTGTCCATGTATATGACATTGAAGCCAGTCACCAGCGGTGCTATAGCTCACCAACTAAGAGCCTTCCGACGTACAGCAGAAGAGCGCACGAGTCTGTCGTACAAATGTACTACAGAACGAACCCGCTCTAATGTTCCTTCCTAGCGACATGCGCATATACGTGTTTTGTCTAGTGTTGCATGCAGCTAGGTCAAAATGTACACGACACCATAATGAAACACCCGAATACGTAGAAAAAGTGACATCATCAAATGAATCGAGAAAAATCTGATACCCTCACTTTGATCATTATTTGAAACGAAATCCCGACATAAACACATGTCGATATAACAAATAAACTAACACCGGTATTCCATCTATTGTTGTCTTGGCGTCTTCTAGCGTTATATATATATACTAGAAGGTGACCCGACTTCGTCCGGGCTTTGACCTTGAATTGTCCATTTTGAAGGTCAAGGTCAGGTGGGGTCAAACACCAACACCCCAAAAATGGTGGAAATCGGCCCAGCGGATACCGGGAAATCGGCCCAGCGGATACCGAGATACCCTATGCATCAAATTTCGTCCGTAAAAATCAGCCAGTTTAACCCGATTTGATTTCCACTCAAGTATATAAACGCGCCTCATATACACACGCTCATTAATTATCAAGTTTCAACGTAAAGATAAATTACCATCGGTGCCCGAGATATCGCCAAGACGTCTGAAACAGTCAAATGCATCGGCCGGTTAAGCGTTAACGTGATCTAACGTTATGACCTCTAACGACGTCATAGAAGTTACGCATTGTTTTTATCCTGATGGAAGATAGTACCACTTCTTCTTGATAATTGAGGCAGATAACTAAAACGGATACATACGCATTATATATCGTTGGAAAGAGGAAATACGAAAGATTCTCACAGTGTCATTATTATGACTGGCATTTTATTATTCGCGCTGTTTCGAATCGATTTGTAAGCACCGAACTCAAATGAAAGTCCCGTAACACAGCGTAAAAACAGATTTGACCTCGGCACGTGAAAAGTTGACCTCGGATCTGAAAATTAATATGCCTATGCCACTTCCCGACCGATAGTACCCTCACATACGAAGTTTCATCGAAATCGGGTCGGCCGTTTTCGAGTTCATCGCGAACACACACACACACACAGACATATACACCACACACAGACAGATCTTCCAAAATATATAATAGACTAGCCGATGAGCCCGACGTTGTCCGGGCTATTCAAAAACAAAATTTCAAGTCGATAGCTCTACCCAGCCCGACGTTGTCCGCGCTATTCAACAACCAAATTTCAAGTCGATAGCTCTACCCGTTTCCGAGATATGGTCTGCGCATGCGCGAAGCTGGCGTCGCACGGGCTCGGCGACCCGATAAAATTCGTATCCGTTGTCCGGGATATTCAAAAACCAAATTTCAAGTCGATAGCTCCACCCGTTTCCGAGATCTTGTCTGCACATGCGCGAAGCTGGCGTCGCACGGGCTCGGCGACCCGATAAAATTCGTATCCGGGGCAAGATACATTCACATACCAAATTTCAAGTCGATAGCTCCACCCGTTTCCGAGATCTCGTCTGCGCATGCGCGAAGCTGGCGTCGCACGGGCTCGCCAATACGACAACGTCGACCGCCTGGTCAAACTACACACAAGTACCAAGTTTCGTCCGCAATTCTCCGATCGGTCGAGAATCGTAGATTTGTATTAATGACAGACAGACAGACAAACAAACAGACAGACAGACAAACAGAGGTCTTCAAAATATATATGAGATATCCGTTGTTCACCAACAATGACTCTATAGTTACGATGATACGCTCGCGCATATAATCTGATCGGAGACAGAAAACAAGATATACATGAATAATTTGTATTTAGTCGGAGTGGCATCTAACTAAACGTGATAATAACTCAACAACTCTATAACGCAAATAAAGCTATATCGCAGACAACTCCGTCTTTCTCCATCTCCATCAGACAGATACTTTATCCAGGTGAAGTGTTCCGCGAAATTATAAATACACGAGGCCAACAGTTGCAATGCACATATCTCATTGAATTTGTATTGCGCATATTTTGTGTATAAAACCATGTGATAAATTGATGTTTATTTTTGTCACCAATATGTTGAAACTCTAAACTTGTGTATGATGTATAATGTTAAACTCTCCGTTGCGGAGGAAATAAAGGTATATATATATATAATCTGAAATTATAATTTAGGTTGACAATCAGGAATGTGAATGCGGTTGGGGATCGGTACACAATATATGAACCTGTGACGGTGTCCCATGATTTGTCAATGATATTTAGTTTCATTGGAAATGTGAAATAACAATGTAATAGGGGTGTTTAACCCTTCAAATGGCAAGGATAATCTGTCTCTTCCTAATTTTTCTCTTAGAAGCCCGGACTGATTACAACGAAATTTGATGTGGTGATTATGGGTACTCCAGTGGATGTGTTTCCGTTGGATCTTATTTGTCCATGCGAGAATAATAGCCTCTGCATGTTGACAAGGATGTAATGATATAGAGCGGCTTTTACAATGTCACAATGTCAACATGAATTATAGTCATTTACATTGATCCTTGGAACACATTAATTTTTCTCAAATATACTCAAATCGTAATTTTGTATAGTCAATAACAGTTGAGTGTGGCACTATATATATATGTTTGGTCGATGAACTGCAGTTAGTTCAATTTCGTAGATCTTTTTAAAGGTACTCAATCCGATCAGACGGTCCCCATAAAAACAAAATTTCTTCAAAATAGGCTTTAGTTATAAGAATCGATTTATTGCAACAAAATAATGCTAATCACTGTCAACTATGGTATCAAATTTCCCAAAACTTGTTATTTATCAACATTTTGTTCAACAAAATATGGCCTTATTATCACTAAAGTGTCACGAAATTTTACCGTATTACCACTTGATTTTAGAGTTATCCAACTTCATCCGCAATTTTGTCTGATTATCTGATCACGCTGAGCTTTGATGGGTGTGATAAATTACTATTTGTTTGGTTTCGGGGTAAAACATATTTGATTCGAGTCGCGGAGACTCGAATCAAATATGTTTTACCCCGAAACCAAACAAATAGTAATTTAGGAGCGTCTGATCGGATTGAGTACCAGGTGGTGAAAAATAAAAGATTTCAAAAATCGATATCTGATAACTCTTAGCTTTGGTGGGTAGGGCCCTCGACTCAAATAAAATATTTTGTTAACCCCCGAAGCCAGAGAAACACTAATTTAGGACCGAAATGAAAATTGGGAAAATATGTTTCTACCTCTAATAAAAAGGAACGATATTGAAAACTGTCACTTCCCTGGTGACATACTGGCGTTCGTGTGGAGTTTGGAGTATGTATATATAGACACAACAAGTACATACATGTACATGTTGCTTCGTGTATTTTATATCACCATCAGTTTAATTAAAACCACCTGCCTCTGAGTTACAAGACGAAATGTGTGTGGGAAAAGGGCAAAAATGGTAAGACCTCCAGGTCAGGGTTAAATGCTGAAAAGACAAAATCAATTCAATGTTTATTTCGATGTCGACTCACAGACAAATCATGCAATCTGGAGCTGTGACCACTCCTATTGTGAAATATATTATTACGGAACAAGTATTAACAAAGAGAGTTTGGGCATTATCTACCTATTTTGATACCGGGAAAATTTAAAAAGCGAATATTATTTTGTGTATTTTGGAGCGCAAACCGCCATGTGGCTTTAAAAAAAAAAAAAATGTCCCTGCCTCCGCCCCTAATTAACCCAGTGACCACATTTGAACAGATCTGTATCCTAGTCACACAAGGACCCTCCATACCATACATAAGATAAATATCTCTGATAGTTATTGAGGATAAGTCGTTTTAAGAATTACTATGGAGGGAAAGCGTTATGGCCCTGGCTTCACAACTATTTGACCTGGTGACCTCATTTGAACAAATCTGAATTTGAGTCGCCGAGGGACTATCCACACTTATTGTTCCGGAGAAGATGCTTAAGGAATTGTTGACGTGCGGACGGTCGGAAGGACGGGTGGATGGACGAATGGACAGACGGCGGATGCAGAGTGATGACCATAGCTCCACCGGAGACTTCGTCTCAGGTGATCTAAAAAGTGATTTCCTCAAACATCTCGGCTCGCACAGATTTTGGTCTGGTTATCTCCGTTTCATTATAGCTTTATTTTAGTGTATCTCATGTTTCGATAATGGTTGACATTTGAAATCCATTTACGACCAAATCGCAGTGCATTATATTTGGCATTTATTACATAGAACACTTAAATTATAGCTATAATATATGAGCAAACGTAAACGTAATTTGCGAGCCCGAATTTCATTGTTATGAGGTTATTGGAAGAGGTGTGTGTCATTTGCATGATTTGGCAAAGAATATTTTAAGTTACACAAGATGTGTTCATGTATTTGAGTTTTGGCAGGCAGGTTGTTGGACTATTATATAGCAAAACTTCACTTAATGCTTATGTTTTCACATTGATTAATTTATTTCATAAAAATAAGTTTTGGCCTGTTTTACAGAAACAGCAGCTGGTTTGCAACCTGAAAAAATTGTCATATTATCTAGAGAAAAAAAGCCTGTTTCCTCCCTTACTTACCTTACTTGCCAAGAATTCTTGTTAAGTCACCAAGAAAGGGGAATCGGTCTGAAATAGTCTAGACAATCAAAGAACCAAGCAAATAAGCCTATATCTACATAAATTGGCATATAATAATCATGATCAGTACTCATTTATGTGCAAAAACTAGTGTCTATACATGTTTCGTATTTGGCCACTAACCCCCCCCCCCCCCCCTGTGGCGACTCGATAGAATAGTGATACCTTATGGTTTTTCGACAGATGCATATGCAGATAATTTCCTATTTACATGTATAGTATACCTCTTCCTGACCAAATAGATCTTTAATTTATCTGGTTTAACCCCGCATCCCCTGAGAACATGTTACATTACAACCGTGACTTGTGAAATACTTAACAAATGCACCCTGCCCATGCATGGATCCTGCTTAGAACAACCATTTATTTACTCAAATGCCTTTCGACATTCAATTTATGTCCAAGACATCCCCCATTTAACCAATACAAATGTAGAACAAACCTGACACAAAGGCCTCCATTCCAGTCATACATATATTATTTACCTCAAAAACCTAATTTATTTACTCGATAAAAATATGCATTAATTATAATTATATAACTTGTTGTGATGGATTCCAAAATTCTCTCATTTTTACCAAAAAGTCAGTTTTACCCTATAATAAACCACAAACCATTGAATGACGCAACAAAACTCCCATCACATGTGGACGTTGCCATAAGCTGTCGTGTGTGTGAGTTCCTAAGCAGAAACAAGGTGAAACGCTATTCAGAGCGACGAATTAAAGTTTTCACTGATAATAAATTCGAAAAAGATGTTTTTTCCCCAAAGTCTAAGCTTGCATATAATTTCGTTTCTGTGTATTCCATTTTTCACAGTCTACATATCCATTCGTAATTTTTAAAATACAATACGTGTCTGTGGTTGGCGCGGACATGATTTAGTTTGAATGATAAGACAATTTCGTGTCTTATACTGCACCACCACGTGGAGTGTTATTTAGAGAGCAGGATTCCAGTTTTCACTCATTTTATTAATAGACAATGTTTTACATTGGTAACATCAGAACCTGCTTAATTCCACCCGAGCTTTGCTATATCTATCAATTACACCCAAGACTTAAATTATTACTCGATACAACTGGAAAATTATTTATAATTATATGCATTGATTATAAATATCTTGTTGTGATGGATTCCAGAATTCTCTAATTTTTCACCAAAAAGGTGATTTTTACGCCCAAAACCAACCCTAGAACTAAGACATACCTGAGATTTCTATTACAACCAGTGAACATGATCACCTTTTGTTGTTAAAGATACGGGCGGCGTTGGCGGTATGATGTTAAAATATTCACCTCCGTCAAAAACCGCCATAAACAGAAGGAATGGTAAGATATAGAGAGACTTTGTTCTTATGCCAATCATAAATATGGCATAAACAGTATGTTATTGTCAACCCCCCCCCCCATTTGTTATGTAAACAAAAGCAAAAAACGTTACGTTTCCTGGCTTTTGTTACTGTTTTCCTGATATGGAAATAATAAACAGCGTTTATATAATTTTTGGGTGATTAACCAATATAATTGCGCTGTGTTATGTAAACAGAAGCACAATTTACGCGCTGATTATGTTTGACATATGAACTGTATATATTTTGGTGTTCCTTCTGTTGATGGCGATTTGAACAAATATAGATAGTTCTGTAACGAACGCCGCCCGTGTCTCCAAGATAAGTTCCCAACCAGAAATAAAGGGGAATAGTATTCAGGCAGGTGGATTCCTTTTCCACTGTTTTTTTTTTTTTTAACGAAAAAGCCTCTTTTACCGAAAAAATAAATAGTCGTACAGCATCTCACAAAAAGGCAACATCGGCACGCTATCCGCTAAATCGACGAACATTTTGATATGTGTTTCAGTTTGTTACTCTCCGACATGGTTGGATGTTATCATCTCAAAGTTGAATACTTGTTTTGCAATAATTAGAATGTTATGTTCAATTACTCAGCTTTTCATTATATCGGTAGGTGCATTTAAGTAATCCAAGGTCCCATCTACCCAATGATAAAATTATACAATAATACAGGAAATATGTTTATCTTTCAACATTCATACCATTTAAAGTACCTGCCGAATTAAATGAGATAAAGTTGATAACTGAATGTCAAAAACAAAATGATAACTGATGGAAAATAATCTATTTTTTAAGTTAAACCCTTTCCACGTAAGAAGCGTGACCTACCCCATGCTATTGTGTTATAAAAGAAAAATTGTTGGGTAAATATTATTGAAATTAGGAGCCCCCATCTCTTGATAATGTTGTACATTGGACCAGTTTATAAGCTTGTACATTTAAAATCATTTTAGTTGTCATAATTTATCTTTAAACGTGAATTTATGGAAAAAATACATGGCATTGGAAAAATCTGTTATCGGCGCTCGGGAAAACCCACCCACACACCCGGTCCATGCATCCTTGGGTATTTATCCTCCACCCCCCCCCCCCCCCCCTCGCTGTTGTGCGAAGTGAAAAACTCGAACAATGGGCAAAAACATAATATTTGTCACGTCATTTGGCCTGGATACCTTTGTGTTTTGAAATGCCCAGGGGCAAGAATAACTGGAAATAGCATGAACATTTCTCATTTCTCATTTTCTCATTTCTCACATGCCTCTGGTGATGGTCAATATGTAATAATCGTAATATTCCTTTCCATGCCAGAATGTTAAAAAAACGGGCAAGTTCGAATTTAAATCAGACGGTCCATTATTACACGTATTTCGAAGTACGATAGTGAAAGGAGTATACCGTCGGATTTCAATTCGAACTGATAACGGACCAGCGCGTTCAAACACGATAATCCTTATTTGCTTTGATTTTTTTCAGATGGAGGATTCGAGGCACGTATAGTATGGGAGATAGCACGACGCATAATATCTAAGAAACGGTTGAAAATGCTTCGGTTTTTATCTCGAGATTTTCTTCTGGATACGATTCTGCAAGGAATTGATACATCGGACCTTTTGTTTATTTGTCTGAAACAAAAGTTTAAGAACGAAACCTTAGATCTAATGATGGAGCTGCTGTTCAGGATACGCATCCTGCATGAAATCGTGGAACTGTATGACACAAATGAGTCACCCTTAAAATTGATAAACAACGTGAAAGACAAGATGGTCATAAGGCCGTATGTCAACACCTATCGATTTCTCCTTTTCATATTCGCCAAAGATGGAGGGTCGCGTGAAGCTCAGGCGCTGGTCTCAATGTTTGAAATCAACGTAAAGACGAATGGTAGACTAGTATTCAGAAACCATCTTTATGACTTACGCCCGGAGATACATGTAGAAACGATTGATGATTTGTTTGACTTACTGTGGGGGTTGGAAACGAATGGAATTTTAAAAACTGGCGACTTCTCCCAGCTGGTGTTGATATTTCAGCAAATCGGGAATAAAAGCCTTGAAAACGCCGTGAGAAAACATATTGCGATACAGGAAATGGTTCCCACCAGGCAGACGATTGGAAACGCACAAGACGATTACAAGACGAAAGGCTTGTCATGTGGTCCGAACGAGAATCGATATATTGAACAGACCGTCAGAAAAACGACATTACAACAGTCTTCAGCAAATGGACATCATGAACAGTCTGCAAGAAAATTAATAGGACAACAAGCATCGACCGCCGATTGCAACTTTGTTGAAAATGGAGTCTCAGTCGAAACAGCAAGATATCCAAGAAAGAAGCTTTTCCTTGCCCATCCATCTACTCGTGCTAAGAGGACTAGTTTGGCAAATCACAATAGCTCTCAAGAACATCACGATGAACTTGATTTTAATTTCAACACACACCAAATTTGCTCCGAAAATGAGCTTAAATATGGCCTAGCTGCAATACAGGCCACCTCAGATTTGGCAGAACAATGTATGTTGTTTAAAATAGCGGGCCGATCAGAAGAAACAGAACACAAGAAACTCATGCAACCACAAAGTATGCCCGAGTCTCATGTAGACGCTGAACTAAACGAATCAATGTTCACCCCCGAGGCATGTTCTGCAGACCACGATAGAGAGTATGTGAAAATGGCGACTTCGGTGTCCCAAATAACACCGTCGTCATTATCAACGGTGCCGCCGCTATCATCCATGAAAGTGGAATACCCGATGAAACCGACAAACAGAGGTTACTGTGTTATCATAAACAACGAACTGTTTGACCAGAACTGCCCGAGCGTGCGTGAGCTGGAACTCAAGACACGAAGGGGAACTGGCGCGGATGGCATGAACCTGAAACGCCTCTTCCAAGAACTCTCATTTAATGTTGAAGTTCACGAGAACGCGACTGCGCAGAGAATCCGGGAGATTGTCGACAAGTATTCACGGACCATTGACCACAGCGCATTCGACTGTTTTGCTTTATGCATTTTGACTCACGGATCTATGGATGAGCTGTTCGGAACTGATGGAGAAACGGTTTCTTTGCAGGCTATTTTCGAACATTTCTGTGTCCATCGTTGCCAATCGTTGGCAGGAAAACCAAAATTAATTTTAATTCAGTCATGTCGTGGCAGCAACAAAGACATTCCCTTTGATAGTCGAACCCCAGTGGAAACACATCGAGGTGGGCCGCTTTCTTCCAACAAGGATGTGTGCCTGAATAATGTACCGGACGTGCTCGTGGGATACTCTGCGTCGCCAGGATTCCAATCGTTCAGAGACCCCGATAACGGGTCCTGGTACATCATGAGTTTGACGAGGGTTTTCCAGAAGTATTGGAAGACGACTGACGCTATGAGCATGATGATTCTTGTAAACGATGATGTGTGTAAAAACGAAGAAGAGATAAACGGTGATGTCTACAAGCAGACTCCGTCCGTATACAGTACATTGACTAAACTATTATATTTCTAAAGGGGTACTGTACACTAAATCCGACCATTTATGGGACCATCTCCTTTTCTACTCAACAGAATATATGCAACAAATGAATGAATTTGAGCCATGGATTAGTGCCAAATACATGAACTCATGTGCTCTGTGAACGATGCAAACAACGTGGTAATTATAATAAAAATGAATTTATGGCTGGATTTATAAATTCATTTTCATTATGATTACCCTGTTTATATCGCTCATAGAGCACATGAGTACATTTTGTACTAATACCCTGGCTCAAATGAATTCATTTGTTGCACATATGCTGTTGAGTATAAAAGGAAATGGTCCAATAAATGGCCGATTTCAGTGTACAGTACCCCTTTAATAAATGATAAACTAGGGTGTTTTTTTTTTACTTTTATGCTTTATTTCTGAACGGGACATTTGATAAACACTCTTAGAAGAAATGTGTATAAATTCTACCCAATATGTTTTAATTCTGATCTTAAACACAATTGTGTAGAAATGTCACATAAGTCGGTGAGATTTTCTCAACATTGAACATGAGTGAATATGTGAGTATATTATACTCAGTAGATGAGATATTGGGGACACAAACCACGCAAATGCTAACATAGAACAATACATTGGCAGCAGTTGTAAATTTATTATACATTGTGTTTGTGTCAAAGCAGAACAGCACATACTTGTGTATAGCACAATGTTTTATAGCTGCTGCCAGATTTTTAATATCGGTTTACGAAGTTTGTATGTCAAATAGAACATATCTCATCTACCAAGTATAATACATGTATACTCACATGTTCACTCTTATTCAATGGCTGCGGACACACGTACCACGGTAGCGATGGCATAGTAGATGTGACAATGTATTATGGTGGAGTTTGGTGACAATTGGTTGTCATATTTAATATGCCATAGCAAGTCATGTCGCCCTCTGCAAATTCGCACAATGAGTCAACCAAGCTCTAACAGCGACGGTCGATCTCTCAAGGATGTATCTACCTGAATGTCTTGTTGATGTTGATCTTTACTCAACACGCAGTGTTATATTTTGCATGCTAACACACAAGTCCACTTGATAACTTAATGAATAACCCATCTCAACAGCCATGATTGTTCTTACTAATGAAATTAATATAAGTAGATACACATGCATGCATTGAGATCATATAAAAAACGTACCACAATAATGATATTTGAGTCAACGAGGAACTGCCACCAGGCCACGGTCAAACACAATTCTGGACGATATATCGTGCAATTATATATATCGTCGTGAATACAATTTAGCAAAACGTAATGAGTAGAGATCATCTTTGGTGAAAAGCAATGGTTATAATTGGTCCAGTCGACTCATTGTGCGGAAAATCAGCGGGCGAAATGACTATATATGGCACAGAATTATGACGGACCAATTGTCACCAAACTCCACCATAATAAATTGTCACACCTACTATGCCATCGCTACTGTGGTACGTGTGTCCGCGGCCAATGTTGAGAAAATTTCACCGACACATATGTCATGTGTCATTTCTACACAATTTTGTTTAAGATAAAAAATAAAACATATTATGTAGAATGTATACACATTAGTTCTAAGAGTGCCCGATCAGTGTTTGTTTTAACTCCATATGTATATACATGTGTCTATATATATGACAACGTTTCAATTACATTATGAAATGTCAATAATCAGAATTCCATAAATTCCAAAAAAAAAGTTCATTAATTATATATTCAAGTGAACTCCTACCTCTATCCTAAATTCCAAAATCAGTTCACGCCTATAATTGTGATTACCAAGCTCGTTTCCAGCAAAATTAACGACGAATAAAGATAATGTCCCATACTTGTTGAGATATTAAGTTTTTCCGATTCACGTATATATTGAACGTTTTCGTATTTAAATGCTAAATTCAATGAGAATCGAGTTGATTTCAAAATTTGCCCAACACTATCACTTTACACGGAAGTGCGATGGCGTCATTGCTTTACAGTAAGGTTCGATCCACACCGGGCGCGAGCGCGCGATTATAACGGCCGTTTTCTGTCGTCCGCAGCAGTTCAAAGCGCGCGATTTTTATAATCACACCACAAGCGATTGAATCGCTGACCACGAGGCGATCACAGCAGTGATTTTATGCTTCGTGGATTTCCCGCTTTGCGACAAACCAGCAGGATAATTGGGTCGCTGTCAAATAGGATATTTATACGGTCATACTCCTCTTATCTGAAGACGACACATTTATTCGTCGTCGCGATAACAAAGGTGGCGGAGGACTTTAGCGACAAAGTGCAAGGATAAATGAGAATAGCAAATGAGGATAAATTAGTAATAACAGGGATCGTCTGGTTAATTTTTGGTCCCAAACCATTCCAAGCTTGTGAAGTCAATTTGCCCACAATTCACACCCCACACCCCCCCCCCCCTCCGATAAAAAAAAACTAACAAACTGGAATTATAGAATGAAATTCAATTAGACGCAATTGCTATGATAATTTAGGAAGCCCGTGCATCATTCCACTTGACAAACTATATTGACAATTAAATGAGCTGGAAAAACTCTTACATGTATATATATTTAGCAAATTCTGATTAAAATGTCCATAAACATTGTAATTGTGACCTGCCTGTAAATGATGCAGGCAAACGATTATCTACCCAAGCCATCGCGCGTGACGATGCGATCCAGTCGCTTTCGGTGTGAATATAAAAATCGCGCGCTTAGAACCGCTACGGACGACAGAAAACGGCTGTTATAATCGCGCGCTCGCGCCTGGAGTGGATCGACCATCAGAAGGGCGTACTCCGGAGTAAAGTGTTAGAGTATTACCTCAATCTACACTGTAAAGATGCCCGAAGGGTGTCGACCCTTTATACCGAAAGTTCAATACTCCGAATGTCTTATATTAAGAAGGTCCCATATTCCGAAGACCCAATACTACGAAGGTTCGATTCTCCGAAATCCGAAATTCCGATACTCCGAAGGTCGATACTCCGAAGGCCCAATAGTCTGAAGGTCAGATTCTACGAAGGTCTGATACTCCGAAGGTTCGATACTCTGAAGGTTCGATACGCCGAAGATCAGATTATTGTAATATGCGTGTGCAAAGTTAATTATTTTAAAACCTCTACCAGCATATGGGTGATATTAGCATTCAGTGACGTGGTGGCAGGGGGTGGGTGAAGGAGTCACAGTCTCAAATGTAGTCACAGGCATGCACCTGGCCAGATGTAAAATACTGATAAATGTATTTATTATATGCCTATGTGTGATTTGCCTTGATTTCTCGAGTTATTATAAACGATAATTTCACGAGTGAATTATGTCGCTTTAACTAGCGCTTGCGGATGATTGATGTATTCACAGGCGCTATCGAAATTTATGCGTTATGCGCATGGTGGCGCTATTATATTCGGATTTCTGGTAAATAAAATATTTATAGTGGAATAGAATAAACAGAATAATCACTTGATTACTCTCTATCTAGCATATATACGATAGACACAGCCCACACGTCCCGTATTTGAAATATATACGACTGGAAATTTCGTTAATGTTGTGTGGAAACACTGGTTGAAAGACTATTTATTTGAACAAATACTTAGTACGCTTATAAGTCTCCCCCGAATTAAAACCAGATCGTTGTGATCGTGGTTGTGTTTGCTCTCTGTTAAAACTTGTATTATTGGAGCTGTCTCCGTCACAACAGTGGGGGGGGGGGGGGGTCCCAAATCAATTTGAAATTTCTTATCCGTTCATGCAGATTCGATGAGGTGATTAGTTAGAATTGTTCAATCGCTGAGAAGTATGAACTACTATTTGGAAAATTCTACCTCAATTTTGGTCCAACATTCAGTCTAGATAAAGGTGTATGCGCAGTGGCACGTGAATTCGAAATTAGACACCCCCCGAACGGAGACCCTCTCTAGTCACGTCCCTGGCAGCGTTCTACATCACGGTGGGGAATCACGTGGTTTCAAGGTTGGTGAGTACCACGCATTCAAAATCTGCAAACGCACAAAAACATAGTATATGAGGAACTGATACAAAACATAGCAGTTTTACTGTTACGAGCATATGCTAATTTATTTGTAAAACAAGTTGATACCTTATTTGGTCGGAAATAGTTTTCTATAACATTCTGACCAAAGTTGCCAGTCGGAGGTTTGTAGAATAAACAAGTCCATACACCTAGTAGAATCCTTCGACTGATAACTTTGGTCGAATGTTAGAGCAAACAACTGTGAGTTTGGATACAAATGATGTTTGAATTATGGTATAGTATGCTCATAGCTGCCAAAATACTATTTAGTATATCATTATCCTATTTTGTTACTTTTTTCCTCTTTTCTGGTCGCGTTTGCGAACGCGTCGGCCATTTCGAATGCGTGATACTAGCCTCGTTCCTGATTCCATGCCCTAATCACAGCACTCAGTTTGAAATTTCAGACTGAAGAATAGATTCCAATTATTCCAATAACTTATTTTTCCAGCTAATTATACATTATACATTATTCCTAGGTGATTACCATAACTGATATTGAAGCAAACGTTATACGTATCGATCTATCTTCTATCAACTATATTGTCATTTGTATACACATATACATGTACAGTTCAACTTCATTATAGGCTATATCCATACCTCAACATCACACTTATACTTTCATTAATCCTTCCAACTGGATCTTCCTGAAAGTTTGCGAAACCCCTGTGTATACTTCATGACGGGAGCTTCGCTGGTGCAGCATTAAAGATCATGTACCAGTGCATTCTCTATGGGATACTCTCGTGTATAAGAGAATGCATTAGCCTGGCAATATTTACCTTGACATTGTAAGCCATGGTACGCTCTTATATATGCGAGGCCCCATATAAGATAATGCACTGGTACATGATCTTTAATGATGCACAACCGAAGCTCCCGTCATGAAGTATTCTTCGTCCCCCACCTGTCTCAATCCTTTTATTTGGAAAGATATCTCATTAATTGTATGACAATATACAAGCTTTCAACATTAGCTTAATATAATATGATCATACGCTAGCGTAATTAACGAACCAAAGCAAAACCACTCATATGAGGGTATATAGCTGTGGCTATTTTTTTTTATATCAAAATTAGTTTATAGATTCTCTGGTATTTCCTCCAAATAAGATTCACATAAGGCTATATTTCCTGGGTTCGTCGAATGAATAGACCCCCAATCGTAATTTCGAGTATAATTTAGACAAATAAATCGTACTTCCGGGTAGTTTTGATCGACAGCTAGACTATTCATGGTTATAAACTACTCGTACCAACATCAAAGTGAAAATAGTCATACCTTTTCGAGAGGGAAACGGGGACATCTTTAATGAATTTAACCACAGGTGCCTGTAACGCGCTCCGCTGTCCGCCCCCCTTTTGCGCTGCCCATATACGCCGCTGCTATATACGCGCCTGCTTCACGCTAATGGTATACTAATAGGACAAGGGTAACTGTAGACATTCACCTTTTTACCATCACTCGCCGATCGATCAAATATAGCTCATTCACGCCAGTAATGCCACAGATATAACCACGGATGTATCGGCGAAGAATTCATCTTTCAATCAATACCACAAACTCCCATCAAAACCATTCATATACATAGCATTTGATAATGTTTTAACCACCGACTATTGTCTCCGAAGACCGTAAATTTTCATTTTGATCCGGCTCAGAACAAAATGTCCGAAATCTTCCTATAACTTCACCCCCGCGCGGCTTAGTATAATTAAAAATCGGCCAAACGATCAACTAAACGTTTAGCGCTCAGTGATTTCTTGTCGGCTAATAATTTATTTACTCATACAAATCAACAGATCGTCAGTAAACAATTTCTATGGAGGAGAAATCTGTCGATAATTCCAACTTTAAAACAAAAATTTGTCAAGTCACAAAGTTCCTAATTTTAATATTCATTGTGACCTGACCTTTCCATGACCGACATAGTAGAAACAGCCAATCACCGCTCAGTGTTAGAATCGAGGTCCTCATTTTAATATTCACTATGACCTGACCTCGATTCTAACACTGAGAAGCGTGTCGATTTGATAGCTGTTCATTTCATTCAAAGGTGTCGCCGTGTCGATTTCAACGAAAATCGACGAAAAACGTCACCATGTAACGTTCCCTATTGACCGAGTTCGCCTGAATGTATCTTCTGCTTTGTTCATAATCATGTGTTTCATTTCGATTCCAGAAAACAGTATATTTATGGATTATCACATGCATGCATGTGTGTGCTATATATAGTCTTATGATAACAAGTAATTCTTTATTAAATATATGTTATTTCGTTTCGCATAGCACCGCACCGCACAACTTCGCACAGTAGAATGGTAAATTCGTGATGACATTCTTATTATATTTCACATCAGGAATTTCGATAACTTTTCACTCGCCCCGATGGTTGTAGACTGTGGTTACTATAGTGTCGTTATTTATTTTTGTCTTATTTTCTCAATAAAGGGTAAACTAATGCTACGAATGAACTTACATTGTAATTCAATGTTCTTAATTCCCATTTGAAATACCAGTAATCGAAAAACACAGTAACAAGATTTTCTTATTACAACATTAATACTTTAAGCCCACCGATCTACTTTGCGACAAAGGCGCTCGCGAAATTCAAAACAGCTGCGTCGTATTAGATAACAAGAAAACCATAGTCAGAAATGGTAATTATTAGCCATAAATATAAAAAAATAGCTTTCAAATTCCATGTGGGAAATTTGGATACTTCCATATACCAGGTTTTCCCGTTTCTCGTGTTATACATTGCATTCTTCAAGCTGTCTCGCTTTTTGTTACACTGGCTGGTGGGCCCGACTTCGTCGGACTGTTCCCATCTGCTTTCCGGCGAAAGGCGCGATTTGACCTTGAATTGACTATTTTTAAAGTCAATGTCAGGTCGGGGTCACGATTTGACCCGTCCAAAACACTCCCCGGAGAAAAGGAAAAGTACCCCTAGGTATCAAATTTCGTCGAAATCCGCCCGTTATACCCGATTTGACCTTGAATTGACCATTTTGAAGGTCAAGATCATGTCAGGGTCACGATTTGACCCGTCCAACAAAACACTCTCCGGACAAAAGTACCCCTAAGTATAAAATTTCGTCGAAATCCATTCGTTTTACCCGATTTGACCTTGGATTGACCATATTGAAGGTCAAGGTCAGGTCGGGGTCACGATTTGACCAGTCCAAAACACTCCCCGGACAAAAGTACCCCTAGGTATCAACTTTCGAGGAAATCCGTCCGTTTTACCCAATTTGACCTTCAATTGACTGTTTTAAAGGTCGCCAGGTCTGGGTCACGATTTGACCAGTCCAAAACACTCCCCGGACAAAAGTATCACTAAGTATCAAATTTCGTCGAAATCCATCCTTGAGTACCACACGATCGCATGCTTTCCAAAGGGTGTGGTAATTATCAATATCAGCACATGATCTAATCTGTGTCGGACTATTTTATTGATGACACTGTCTGTCTGTATGTCTGTCTGTCTGTGTTCTATAGAAATTCACAGGGGCCATCTAGATGGCACCAAAGGGGTCTACTATGGGTAACTGTTCACGAGAAAGATAATGGTGCGGGTTAGAATGCTCTAAAGTGACGCCGTTGGTGTCAGGGGCAGAAAAGGGAGAGGGGCAGAAATATTTTATGTCGCCGATTGCCACGAAACTTATATATAATCATCCCCATGATATAAGGATTCTAATGGTGTGCTTTAAATATGTCAACAGAGGTGCCGTTCGTGTCAGGGATGCACAGAAGGGGAGAGGAGCACAAAAATTGATAAAACTAATGTTAGCGCCGTGAGGCCATCTAGATGGCACCAAAGGGGTCTACTATGGGTAACGTTTCACGAGAAAGATAATGGTGCGGGCTGGAATGTGCAAAGTGACGCTGTTGTTTTCAGGGGCAGAAAAGGGAGAGGGGCAGAAATATTTTTTGTCGCCGATTGCCACGAAACTTATATATAATCATTCCTATGATATGAGGCATCTAATGGTGTGGTTTGAATGTTTCGTTCGAGTTAGGGATGCACGGAAGGGGAGAGGGGCACCAAAATTTATAAAAATAATTTTAGCGCCGCGGGGTCATCTAGAGGGCACCAATGGGGTCTAGATGGCACCAAATGGGTCTACTAGGGGTAACTTTTTAAGAGAAAGATAATGGCCTGGGTTAGAATTTTCTAAAGTGACGCCGTTCTTTTCAAGTGCAGAAAAGGACAGGGGCAGAAATATGTTTTGTCGCCGATTGCCACGAAACTTATATACAATCATTCCTATATGAGGCATCTAATAGTGTGGTCTAAATGTGTCAAAAGTGGTGCCGTTCGCGTCAGGGATGCATGGAAAGGGAGAGAGGAACCAAAATTGATTAAACTAATTTTAGCGTCGCTTTCTGCCAACTTGATATATATTCTTCTCCGTGATACAAGGAATCAAATTATGTGATTTAAAGACGCCAAATTGCTGTGGTGTGGGTGAAAGACTGCGAGGGGCACTAAATTTGATAATAATGGGTTCAGTCGCCGATTGCCACAACACCTATACAATATCATCAGCAGGAAGACAGCCACGAACGAGGTCATTCCAACCCCCAGGCTGAGTGCACCCCATTTGGGGGTCAGCATGATGTGGATTGTCATATATCCATATCTTGCTGACCCTCAACTGGGCAAGTAACTGATCTTATGCACTTGACGATTCAATCCTATTTATTTTTGTATCTCCTGTATTCTTGTATAATGAATGCACTTTTGCCAATAAATTGTTTATATATCTATCTATCTATCTATCATTCCCATGGTATAGGGAGTCTACTGGTGTGGCATAATTCTGTCAACAGTATACATGGCGTCATTGGAGTCAGGGGTGCACTGAAACGCCAATCCACCAAAGTGATACACATTCTTCATTTATTATCCATGATACGAGCAGTCTAATCGTGTGACTTACAGACCCCATATTTGTGCTGTTTAGATGAGGGATGGGGGTGCATGCGTGGGCACTAAATTTGATCAAAAATTTTTTAGTCGCCGATTAGCACCACACTTATAAATAATCACCTCCAAGATATCTGGAGTCTAATTGTGTCGTTTAAGGGTGTGACAAGTGGGGCTATTCGAATCAGGGATGCATATAGTGTGAGATGAAAAAAAATAAACCGTGTGTTTAGCAGTGTTTAGCGCAGATTTCCACCAGATTTATACATATTTTTCTCCCTGCTACGAGGAATCTAATCGTGTGGTTTAGATACGCCAAATTGGTGCCGTTTGGGCGAGAGATATGGGGGCCCTAAATTTGATATTAATTTGTATACTAGCCAATTTTCACAAATTGTATATATATGCATTTCAATAATGAGTCTAAGTGTGTGGTTTAATGAAGACAAAGTGGCGCCGCTTCCGTCTGAAATAGGGACGGGAGGGTCACCAAAACTGATATACACGTTCTTCTCAAATTATACGAGGAATCAAGGCGTGCGTATTAAACGTATAGTGAGCTAGCAAAACTGATACATAAAAGAGAGCATTAAACCAGATTAAACGTATATTTATCATTTTATTTAAGATATACATGTACACATATTCTTGCAAACTGGGAGACATCGAACCGTCAGAGGACAGCATACTATAATGGATCATGTATATATTATAACACAATTGAGTATGTACCATTCAATATAGTTCCCACACAACAATTTACAATAAGCCACTCAAAAGCTCACTCTAGGCAAGAGTATTCTCTATTCACACCAAATATTCACAGCATGCAGAGGGTTTCACATCACTTTAACCTGGGCAACGCCGGGTAACCCTGCTAGTCTCCTATAAATACAACTCATATTGGTTTCATGTGAGACTACATGTTGCCCATGTTAGGGCATGTATTTAATGAGCTCAGCTATCACTGCCTTTTTTACTTCTCACCTCAATCACTGTGTAGGAACTGTTACATCGGAAATCGTTCTATCGCCGGTAGTGTGATGGTTCTTGCCTGATTTGTTACGGTTTCTGGTGATTGAAATAATCATTTTTGTGACAAAATCACGCATAATTATAGATATCTTGAATATATTAAACTTTCCTGAATGAACAGAGGCTGCAGAAGTGCCGTGTTATCGAAACCTGAACTCTAGACCACAATTAACTCGGTATTAGCGAGTTAACGCGTAAATATCAACATGTTACCACTGAAAATCAAGCCACGTGGACGCAATTTCTTTGTTTTTCGTGGCGTATAAAATATGAAACGCATTCTGAAGACAAACACTGACTATAAAGTGTACCCGTGTTATTCTTTTGTAAAATAGCTGAGAAAGTATCCCGATAGGGGTTGATAATTGGGAGCTGTGACCTCGTAATCAACACGGGTGCGTGTTACGGTTCTATTTCAAACCGATCATGGCTGTGACGGTTATGTCCATGAGATTTATTCGAACGATTTCTGCACTTGGGTCCGAAAATCGTCTTGTGTATCTGACATTTTAAACCAGATAATGACTGTAGCTTATGTAATTTGCATAATAGAACAGGTATATTAAGAAATAACACAATAAATACCTAATACGGGAGATTAAGTGACATTAATAGGCAGAAATAAAATATTGAAAGTCCCGATGAGTATAGTATCATAATCATGCCCGCCTATATAAATGACCAATGGTAACATAAATCTACCCTCGGGAGAATATGATATGTTATATGCATTTACTTAATCTGGCCATTATTGAAAGATCCAGGTGTGACAATATTTCAATGCCAGCGCCATCATATTTCCTCCTCTGAAGTCCGCCTGAGGGACATTTACACATGTTTGTCTACGAAAATAGACAACACTAGCCGATGTGCCCGGCCCTCTTCGTCCGGGCTATTTAGGGATTGTTTTGTGATCGTCTCCGCCTGGGCAAACTATTGTTCGATCGGCCCGTAAACATGCCTATATGAGCGAATATGGTCAAGATCAAGGTCGCACGTGAAATTGGACCCACCCATAGTGTTCCCGGGATCAAAGTAGGCCTACATTATACCAAATTTGAGTCGGATTGGTCGATGTAAAGAAACATGCCTATATGAGCGTATATGAGCGAGGTCAAGGTCAAGGACACGATCGCAAGTGAACTTGGAGCTTTTGTGGTTGGTAGTAGACCCCGAAGCCACGACAAATAGTTTTCGCGACTGGCTCAACCGATTTCGTGGCTGGTTAACTAGCTTAGCCGGCTCAGTCCCGACGTTCGTGGCTGACGAAATATGGCGGCTCAGCCAGCTGAGACGTTATCAATCAGCGTACTTTCGTTTCCGAAATATTCCTAATCCCCGGTACTGACCCCGTTTGTATTAGCGTTTGTGGTGAACCCGTGGATTTCCAGACCACACGTAATCTTTTGATGTTGGGCTTTTCCACTATTGCAAAAATACCCGCATGGATATACTATGTAGTTCCCATCTAATCGGTATAAGTTACATTGGGACTTCTGTCGACTTCAGACTGCTATCATCACTGGCATCTTGCATGATGAATTTGATAGTAATGATAGGGGCCTATATAATATTTCAAACTATTTTCTATTCTCTTCTACAGGTTATGTGCATATATTGACAAATGCCAGCGATGTCTGAGACTGAGTCGTGTCGATATAAACAATTTATACTTTAACCCTTGCAATACCGAATGAATGCACCCATTCAGTTGTATGAAAGCATGCATTGGGATAGTTTATTCCACATTAAGGGGTCGGTGTTCTGATAATATAACAACCATGGCGTGTCCATGTATGTATGCCAATATTAGGCAATGCGGTTTAGTTCTTTGCTATTCACAATTTCACAGTGCAGTTGAGCTTGACAAATAAGCCCATGCACACGGCTCAGTCGTTTTACAATTCCGGCGGCGGAGATTTTTTTATGTGGCTGGCGTTAGAGATAATATGGCTGGCGGCGGCTTGTGGTCAATATGGCTGGCAGCAGCGGCGTGCGATGGCGGCTTCGGGCTCTAGTTGGTACGACGATGGCCCGACGTCGACTTGCGTTGGAATAATTACGTTTGCCCAACGTCGGCTTTTGTGGTTGGTACGACGATGGCCCAACGTTGACTTGCGTTGGAATA
This sequence comes from Siphonodentalium dalli, assembly GCA_032622095.1. NCBI lineage: Eukaryota > Metazoa > Mollusca > Scaphopoda > Gadilida > Siphonodentaliidae > Siphonodentalium > Siphonodentalium dalli. Next base: position 153,062,329 of record CP136068.1, on the reverse strand, counting down.
ATTACGTTGGCGCAACGTCGGCTTTTGTGGTTGGTACAACGATGGCGCAACGTCGACATGCGTCAGATTTTGCACGTTTCAAACATGGCTACGTTGGTCCAACGTTAGACAACCAACGTTGGGGCAACGTTGGTTTTACCGCTGGTTTAACGTTGGCCCGACGTTGAAAACGTAACGCACTAGGCGATATGTGATGTTAGTAGGTGCGTTAGATGTCGACGTTGGACCAACGATGGCCCAACGTTGGTCATAGTGTGGAGAAATCGGTCGATTACGTCGCAGCGTCATTTTAACGTCATTCTTAACTGGTCGCGTGTTTCTTTTTCTAATAACGCTTTGGTTTATTGACTGAACTTGCATTTGTGTTCTGAGTGAGCTTCTCGGTTTAATGGATTATTATTTGGATAATGCACCACGGAACACCATCACCAGCTATAGGGACCCGAAGAAGTACCGGTAAGTACTTTAGTTGAGAATATCATGCCGAATAACTTGGAATTCCAACGATAAGCGTGCGTCGTCGGATTCATTTCCTCCACAACCAACTTAAAGTTTGAATTTGAAGTTTAACCCTTCAATTCTCAGAAACGAAAACAATTAAATTTAGGTCAGTTTCGTGTGATGGCATCCGACTGTATGAGGAAGAAAATGTCATTCTAATTACTATCTAAATTTCACGATCCATGTGTGATAATGCATGGATTTAGGGACATGGTGGCAGGGGTGTTGCACGTGTGTCTCGCATCCCCCACCCCACCACAACTTTGGTCAAAAATGTCAACAGTTGGATATTTCATACATGACACAACATTAATTGGAACTTTCGCACGGTCACACCAACAATATTATAGGTTGATATTGTTCTCGTAGTTTGATTTTCCACAATTACTAATTGTTTTTGGAATATCATTTGCACATTGTCCTACTGTTGGTAAAAAGAATGGACTGAAATGGCATCAGTTAGAAATATTACGACCTTAGGGTGGGGGGGGGGTCTCAGGTTGGAAATTTCCAACAATTGGAATTCTTGAGGCCAGTCTAGATGTTAGGAGTTTGCTATTTTCAGGTTCGGATCTCAAAATGTTCTCAGTGTATTCCGTTCCTCTTCTGGTTGTGGCAACAATACTACTGATCCATTTAGAATAATGCTAACATCCAGGCTGTGAGGGGCCAGTAACTTTTGGGGAAATCAAACCCCAAAAGGGGGGGTGCAGTTGAAAATTCCAAGATGGATGCACCCCTCACCAACGCTGAAACCCACCTAGCCACGTCCGTGTCGTGGATTTCCATGGATAATTAAGTTCAGCCTACGACAGTGGACACCGTTCCACTTTCAGCTGTATACCCTAATATAGGCTATTATGCTTATAGCTGTTGGGGGGGGGGGGGTGTACGTGTACTACCAGAATAGGAATTTACGATTGCACCACCCCCTTTCGTTGAATAAAATGCTCAAGCTGCAAACCAGAGTTCAGTCCCCTCGCTACGGTGTCTGACGCCATGTTATGTAGGAGATTGATTTATGCATGGAGTTTGCCAAATGCTAAGTAACTATATTCGAACAACCTCCCCTTAATTCGGTATTTTCCAACCGATACCTTAAATCAATTTGTCGGTTTGCGCTCCAGAATACATCTAATAATATTCTCTTGTGGATTTTTCCCCGTATCGAAATAGGTCGATAAATAAATGTCACAGAAAGATGCATTGAAGTCATAAAAAATACAAGATTGAACACGATGTTTGGGTCCCAACCAAAAATCAGCTATTTACACGGAGCGTAACTATTCCTGATATGTTATAAATAAAGAGCGTTCGTTTCACTTCTGTGCGAAAAATTTAAAACAGTGACAATGGAAAGTACATACTAGAGCATATGTATCAATATTTTGTCAACCAGGCCATTCTTGTGTAATTACCAGTACATACTTAATCGGATGGGGGCTTATATTGAGGTGTGAAAGGGTCTATCTGCTATTTCGAGTATGATTCCCGGGGAAGTTTTTAGTTTCTGAAATATGTACATGTACCTATTTATGGTCTCCGAATCAGTGACGTGGCTACATGGTCTTTGAATGGTGTGTCAACGTTGAATTTCCTCTTGAACCAGACACCAAACTCCTTCGCGAGTTTCCATTTGCACCCCCCCCCCCCCCGCTTTGCATTGAAACTTTCCAACCGGCACCCAGGCTTTTCAACTGTTGGCGATTTTCAAATTGAATAAGACTGGAACATTTCCAAAAACAATTTTTACTAAAGTCTAAAAGTTGAAAAAATATGATACCGGAGGTGTAAACAAAAATATTCCTACTGATTGTTGGAAAATCAGAAAACACGTACTTAAAGTTACCAAGTAATGATGTGTCAGACAAGAAATTTTCAACTCTTTTCTACAATGACTCACGTCACAGGGGTTTGAAACGCGCTCCGCTGCCCAGCAATGGGCATACACCCATAGTTGCCAAAAAATAATTTCATTTTACAAACTTTACATTACGTGCGTATCATTTTACATTGTTTACGTCAAAGAAGCACGTCATATTGATACGTTGTGTCAATGTTCACATGACTGGAGCTGTTGGGAGGAAGTTATTATGTTGTCACAATAATTATTTCAGCTGTAGGTCCTGTAGTGTAGGCCTATAGTCGTAACGTTGAGTAATATTAGGATTTATGTATTTGGTTGGGGTCAATTTGATGCATCCCCCACAAACGACCAATGACAACAGAATGGACGTTGTCACGGTATTAAATGCCGCGTGTCCCTAAAACATAAATTTGAACACCCCCCCCCCTAATAATAGACACGAATAGTTATTATTGGACGGGTAATTTAACTTTTTGGGGATATGTGGGACGTGGTGGCAGGGGGGTGGCGACAGGCACCACTTTTGGAAATTTTTAATAATTTTGGCGATACATATGGGGCATTTTTTACCAATAAACAAATATTACCCATCCCATATTTTGTCTGAGGTATTCATATCAATTAATTACTTGGCTTGGGGCTCACCAAGCTACCAACTGATATAGTTTGTTGTTCTAACCAATAGGCCTACATTTAGAGCAGTTTGGCAGAAAGGTGGTCTGCTATCAACATGCTGTTGTCAAGCCCCCACCCCCGTTGTCCGCACGCCCCTGACAGTATAAGGATTTAATATCTGTGACAATGTGGGTTGGAATAAATATGGTAATGTGTGCAAAAATGGATGTGGCGACAGGGGTTTGAACATTGTGGTGTTACCACCCCTCCCCAATTTTTGTCAAACTTTTCAACATTTTGGAATTTTCAATAACTTAAATTAATGTCGTGTCAGTCATGAAATGCCTAACTGTTGAACATTTTGGTCAAAGTTAATGGGGCGGGACAATCTTACCCGTATTGTCCCTGACCTGACAGTAAGATTGTCCACTCTAGGAGGTTGTGGGTTAGAACAAATAATTAGGGTGATCGCAACATGGATGTGGCCGAGGTCGAGGTATTACACCCCCCCCCCCCCCCAAATAATTTCAACATTTTAAATTTTCAATAACTTTATAAGTTGAACATCTTAGGCAAAATCTGTTTGAGATCATTTCGATAGTTTACATTTCCTAATTTCTAATGAATATCGTGGCAGCCATGGAATGCCTAACGTTTTGGTCATTATTATGCGGTGAGCTAATTTCAAGATTTGGAATTTTCAATAACATGCATAAGTTGAATTTCAGGCAAAATCTTTATGAGATCGTCTGGATAGTTTCGGTTCCTAACAGATATGTAATATTTAGAGTACATTATATTACTTTCTACAAAGACTATATTATAGCTATTAAATGGTAGTGTGTTGGATTTCAAACTCAGCATCGAATGGGAGACCAGATGAAACTTGGTCAAGTTGGGAAAACAGATTGGTTCACGGGTGGTTGCAATTTACTAGTAACCCCTCAACAAAGGAAGGCTTTCTGTCAAAGTCCCCGACATATTACCCCCCCCCCCCCCGTTCCCAAACCCCCGTTCTGCATATCCATTCCGATTTGTCACCAAATGCTGAGATTTTTTATAAAGCAAGTTTTCAAACCGCTGTTTAATATTCATCGTACTAGTAAATGGGCATTGAAACACAAACGCTCTTTATCGTTGATGATACGGCTGACAACAATTCAAACCTGTTAAAATAATTACTCGATATCTTGCGAATTTACTAATATGTTCGGTCTCATATTTGCTTGGGGGAAATTTCCAATGAGAAGAAACTTACCATGCACTGGCTCTTGTGGGATCTGTGCAATTTTATTAATGAACTGATTGACAGTTTTGCAAGAAATTGACACCGACGAGAGTGAGCAGTACGTAGGCTTAGCGAGATTTGAGAATCCGTGACCAGTTGGTTGATTGAGACGATCCTGGGTATATAAGATACCTGCTGTTCTCAGAGATATTCATGAGTTGAGAAAAACTTCGCGCGCGCATAACACCTCCGCCTACCGGCGTCGGTGTCATCAGCACGTGCTCAAGTCCTTCCAACTCACGAATTCCTCGAGACCAGTATATGTAACGATTACGTACCACGTGCAAAGCTATGGTACCTATAGATACTATCGGGAATCGTTCGAATAATTAAAGCACCATATATGCATACATATTTTATATATATTATTGGCAACCGGTCAAATAATTAAAGTACTTTCGTGCAAATGCATGTAGGAATTTCCCGGATTGGTCTGCTTCTTATATATCAAGATGTGTACAGTATGTGACAATGTCAAGCTGCACACAGAAAATGTATTGGGCTAACGTTATTCTCTGTTTCTTTCAGGACTTATTTACTTGCTATCCTGTTTCTGGATCTGGATATTTTGTGTATAAGCTACGGTACTATACAAGCGGATTCGATCAAAGATTACTCGTCTGTCGAAACCATCAACGGCTTGGGGATATGAACTTACATGTACAGTATTCCAGCATGGTCTATATCGTGTTGCACATCGTTATATTGTGAATATTATTGCACGACTGACACCAGCGCGACCGACAAAAGTCCGACATAACACCATGTACGACATGAATTCGTCAGTTTATGGTTATTCACTTGGATGGAAATTCTTACTTGTCCTGTGTTGTGCATTCAATCAGATGCACACACAAAAACTCGGCATTCATCGGTGTATCGATAATCGGCACTGAAAGGATGATGTGTGTTCATCTTGTTGTGGCAGTTATACATCTGATACATCAGTTATTAATAACGTGATGATAACCTATGAAAATGGTAAATTCCAGATATTCAAGGAGGTCAATATAAAATGGTTCTCTCGCGATATGATTTCTTCAGAAGAATTGTCAATCAATGTCCTACAAAAAAGTTGCTTCATACAAGCCAAGTTCCTGCATACATATATGCATGAGCCATGGGTACACTGAATCCAGTTCATGACAGATCATGGAATGATGGAAATATTATATTTCATATAATATGTTGGGTTTTGTATACATAAATTAATCTTTATGGATCCATGGGTTTAATTTCTCCCAGATAAATCATTCCAACATATGCAACAAGCGGCATACATATGTGCATAGATACAAATAAGCTTAGTAATCGCTCATTTCATAATATGTCAACAGATAAAATTAATTGCTGTACATGCATGTATTGAATTTATATACTCAGAATCTACCGTACCATGGACTAATTAGAAAACGGATTGCAAAAACGCGATATTCTTTCTTATGTGACATTTTATATCACCATGCACAGAGTTTCCTCTGTATAATAGCACTGGTACGTACATGAGCAATTACTAGGTTTAATTTAATCATATGTACTTTGAGCCGTTTCAAATTTTGCACATCTACATCAGATCACCCTCCAGAATAATGATGTTCGAAGAAGATGTAACCTGACCAAAATTTAAAGCGACATAATGTTTGAATATTTTGTTCCCAACATTATCGATAGCACAAAATCCCAAATTAAGCTGAAATAAACACATTTCTTTTGTATGGTAAAGTGATATATAAGCTAACAAAAATATGTAGCATTTTCGATAACTTTATTCAGGAGACCAATAAAAAATATTTTTCTTTAGAGTGAGTAGATGGTCAAGATTCTTAAAATCAACAACTAATGACATGTCATTTTGTCTTTATTTAAATCGGCATACACTTTTTTTCTATATATGTTTCATTTTCTTCTGGTTTTATATTTGTGAATTTGAATGTTATTTCCAATTGTAATACTTTGAAGTTGCAAACATTGTGTGGGACTTTAAATTTATTGGTATGTTGTATCTCATCGGATGTTAATTTTATAAGGACGCCCTAATGTGAGAGGAATCGTCCCTACGAATGGAGCCTCGATCCGTCCCAGTCAATGCCCAAACACAACGTTGGCCCAACGTTGCCCCAATGTCGTATTGTTAGTGGAATTCACCGTTGATTCGACGTCGTTTCAACGTCGGGTGCCCGACGGCGCACCAACGTCGGCTCGACGTCGAACCACCGTCGAGTCGACAACGAGACCCGACGTCAAGCCGACGCCGAGCCAGCGGAAACAGCCATAGTTGGCACAACGTTGGATTCCAACGTTGATAGAAATGACGTTGGCCCAACGTCGTATTATTAGTGGAATTCACCGTTGGTTCGACGTCGTTTCAACGTCGGGTGCCCGACGGCGCACCAACGTCGGCTCGACGTCGAACCACCGTCGAGTCGACGACGGGATCCGACGTCGAGCCGACGCCGAGCCAGCGGCAACAGCCATAGTTGGCACAACGTTGGATTCCAACGTTGGCCCAACGATAGAAATGACGTTGGCCCAACATAGGTGTGCTATCTGGGATATTGTTCCCGTGATCAAAGTAGAACCAGCTACCAAATTTGAGTGGGATCGGTCGAGGTCCAGAAACATGCCTATATGAGCGTATTTGAGCGAGGTCAAGGTCAAGGACACGGACGCATGTGAAATTGGACCCGCCCATATTGTTCCCCGGATCAAAGTAGGCCTACACACCAAATTTGAGTCGGATCGGTCGAGCAGTTTTTCGAGTCTATAACACAAATACATACATACAGACAGAAGTTCCAAAATATATAATAGATAGAATACAAGCCATATACCTCATGACAATACCTCATATGACTTTTCTTTTTACCATCAAGCACTTGATGACTATGCTGCAATCAAAGCTTCTAGGACTGAGAAGACAGCATTAGTGGTTGATATTCAGAAAGTGAAGCATTCAATTTCAACGCTAAATAAAGGGAAAGCCGAGGATAGTTTTGGACTTTCTGCCGAACACTTTCGATATGCTAGTGACAATTTTATATTCATATTAACTGAATTAATCAACGTGATACTTCAGCATAACACTATTCCGACTGCATTGAAACTGGTCTTCTCAACCCTATCTACAAGAACAAAGGCGAAAAAAATAATTATGGAAATTACAGAGGAATAACTGTGCTACCTGTCCTACTTAAAATTATTGAAGTTATCACTCGTGACGAGCTAAGGAAATACACTTTACCTGAACAATCACATTTACAAAGAGGTTTCACAGCAAATGCTTCTCCTTTAAATAGTGCACTCTTGTTAGAGGAAGCAATCAGGGAGCAATATGACAACAAAACAGATGTATATATTGCCTTACTCGATGCCAAGTCAGCTTTTGACGTTGTTTGTAAAGAAATTCTTCTTCGGAAAACTTTTATTACATCAACTGACTACAACACATGGTCTATTATTGATGATCTTCATTCTGACTGTTCTTCTGTCGTCAAATGGGCATCCAAGAAATCTGCAAGTTTCCAAATAATATTTTGAGCGCCGATCTTTACAAACTTTATATTAATGATCTCCTACAACGTTTATCTGATCAACACCTTGGGATTACGATTGGAAATACAAATGTATCTGCAACTGCCTGTGCTGATGATGTTGCCCTTGTGAGCTCAAACGTCACTGATCTACAAACTCTCATTAATGTGGCATACCAGTATAGCAGAGAACATCGGTATTTGCTCCAATCTAAGAAGAGTGTCATTATCAAAGTATCCCAATGTGGAAAGAAGCATCCAGTTGAATCCTTCACTATTGACAACATAAATATGCACAATGTTGACTCCTCCTCACATTTAGGAATTATTCGTGCAACATCTATCAATAAAACTCTCCTGGAAACAATAAACAACAATATCAAAAAGGCTCGTCGGACTGCTTATGTTCTTATGCCTCTTGGATTCCATGGTGAGAATGGCCTGGATCATCAAACATGTATACATCTATTTAATATTTATGTACCTCCTGTTTTAACTTATGGATGTGAAGTTTTAATTCCATCTCCGAAGCATGTGAAATTATTGGAGTGCTTCCAAAAGAAATTTATCAAACAGATTTTAATACTATCAAATGCAGTTGCAGACACGGCTGTATATATTTTATCGGGACTTTTACCTATTCAGGGACAAATCGACAAAAAAGTACTTGTTTTATTCAACAATGTTTGTAGACAACCTGACTCTGCCATTGAAAAAACGCTCTCCCATCGTCAACTTCTACTTAAAGATATCAACAGCAATAGTTGGTTCTCAGAGGTCAGAAAGCTATTTCTAAAATATGATTTATCGTGCATATATATATGAGGAACTAACATCACCACACAGCAAAGAGGAATGGAAACATCTAGTGAAGAAAGCAGTTAAATTGTACTGGGAAGATCGGATTGTCGCTGAAGCTGCTTTCTACAGTACTTTAGCACGTCTTAATTCATATTCGTATAATCCTGGGATAGTCAACTAGCTTCTGAAGACCCGCAGTGAGCAACATCGATCCTGTTACAAACTATCAATCGACTCGTGACAAATACATACTCACTCGGTATACGCCAACAGCGATACAATAAAAACTCAACTTCTGATATATGCTTGCTGTGTAATGAGGAATCTGAAACCATACAACACTTTCTCTACTGCACTGTACATATTTACAACCTGTCAGAGATCGGACACTCCATCTAGTAGCTGATTGTTATCAGATTATATTCACTTCTGAATTCAAACTGTGTACAGATGAACCAAAAGTACAATTCCTGACAGATCCTTCATCACTACCTGGCATAGAGACTGCTGATATCCACACTATTGAGGACCTAAAAAATCATCATTCATCCGACCTCTGTTACTACCTTCATTGTGCACGATACAGAACAGTCTGCAAAAAAGTTACTTTTATAAATTAATACATCTGCGAATGCTGAATCTGCACGTCTCCGCCAAATCTTTGTTTTATCTAAGTATTATTTTAGGCTGTACATATGTATAGACCACAGTTAAGTGTGGATTTTACTCGCAACACGAGGTTGTCCTAAACGGACGGATCGATAGCTAGAAGAAGAAGATAACTCTATATATCCCGTCGACGCTCACGCTTTACGAAGTCCAGCGCAATGAAATTTCACTATTGTTAACCGGCTGTTGACTCATGGAAATGTCGGGCCTGCAAAACGCGTTATTTTTCAAACTAGCTGGCGACTTTGTGAATTTTGATAGGCGTAACACAGCTTATTGGATAAGCATAGAAAGGCAGTGTAATTCGTCGAAATTAATGACAAGTGGTGCAAATTTCAACTTAATGCATAGTTTGTTGTGTTTATCTTTGTATACTTTCACAAAATTGGCAGTTTGAACCATGTACCATGGCAAATATTAGCAATAGTTTTACCCGTATAGAACGATTAATGGGGATAGAACCGACTCGATCAGGAGAGAACCCAAACAATAATCAAAATTCGCGGTTCTTGTCGTTGTTATGACTAGCACAATGCATTTTTCGTTATTAACACGCTCATTGGTGCCACAGATTGTTATGGGATCGAAAATAACTAATCGAATTATCACCTAGATGCCTCAAAATTGCGTTTTAACTGTCAAAAAGTCGTGAAAATGTATAATTTCGATCAGCAAGAACCGTCACAAATCAGGCAAGAACCATCACAAACCGGTGATAAAACGATTTCCGATGTAACAGTTCCTATACACAGTGCCTTCAATTGTCATTCCCATTAACTCATCCAATATTCACTTCATCTGGTATGTTTTTTGTGTTCATTATATATTTACTCAAACATTGTAAGTTGTAAGTTTTAAAGATACGTCATCCGAATTAACGCTCCTAAATTACTATTTCGTCGGCTTCGGGGCTAAAAATATTTGAATTGACTCGAGGAACCAACCCACCAAAGCTCAGAGTTAATAGATTTCGATTTTTGAAATCTGCTATTTTTTCAAGATCTGGAATATATGGCGGCCTGGCAAAACCCAGCTGACTTCTTACATAGATAGCACAAACATTAACGCACGTCTTTCCGAGTGGTCAAGTAAGGTCGCGGCTCCTTGTGCGATCAGTGGTGACCAATTAATTTCGGAATAGAAGTATCGCCATCAACAAGAATACGGTATGTTGTGATAGTTGATGTTCGGATACATACATTATACTTATTTACCAATCGGTAATCATGTTTATCCTTGCAAGTAGACATGTTATATGGCACCATGCTAGTCACACGTATAAATACTATGTGTTTACATTCGTATAACAGCACTTGTTGGGAATCACCATAAATGGAAGTTGTAAACCACACTCCTTCACCTCCAAACTGCTAAGAAACCGTTATGGTAGGATATTTACGGCAAATATGATATTGTGATTGGTATTGTTGTGAGTATTTATTGGTAATATACTAATTTGGATAACTAAATCGGCTGTTGGTGAAATTCCGTCGTCGCCGTGGTCGTCGTTTGTTGTAATTGGATGATACGGGGACCATCGAATCGGATTATGTACCTTTAACCGTAAGCTAATAAAATAGTAATTTAAGAGCGTTAATTCGGATTGTGCATCTTTAACTTTATAAATATAGGCCAAGACTTATTTGGTGTCAAATCGGACAGAGCATCTTTAACATATATAGGGGGTTGGTCACGCGCGTGTGTGCTAAATGTCCGCCCCGTGCATCAATAGTAGACCTTTCTCGAAAACTTTCTATTGAATATTGTACTTTCGCATCCAACGGAAGGTGATTCGTGATTGTGCATGCCTACATTATTACACAATTGATGACATTTAAGGTGCCATAAGAATCTCATTAATGGCATCAGACATTGCGTGTGACATGGATGGGAAGATTTTTATCACCATGGTCAATTATGGAAAAACATAGCCCATGCCTCGGAAAACGGATAAAACACGTTTACTCTTGTGCGATTCAAAACTTTCACCATCTGAAGAAACGAATTTCGTTTCCAATCGCAGACATCATAGAGTAATTTATATGGTATTCGATTATGTATACTCTGGTAATTTACACGGAGTCGCCTTCACTATTAAATTGCCGATGTTCATAGTATTCGACAGGTTTCTGTGCGAATAATTACACATATTAGGATTCTATAGTACATAGCACAGGAAATGTGTTGAGGACAACGATTGCCGGTATTCAAACGATCTAATGTGAATCGTTGTAGAAGTAATTGGAATGGGGATGGACTAATGAATAATCTTAGTCGGATGTGCTGCAAGATCTAACGGTGGGATTATACAGAGGAACACGTGAATCCCCAACGATAGACTCGTCTTTTTGGGGCCAGGATTATTCGTAAACTATGAGGAATATTGCACAACTATCCACATTGATCGGATCGAAATGGCATATATCTGCGATGTTCTCTTCTGAAACACAACCACCCGACTATATAGCGCGCATCACGTGTGAGATATTGTAGCAGTGTTGGAAATATCATATTGTTTCTGCTATAATGTTCTAACAATCCTAATTCCGAAAACGCGCCGCCACTCTACCTCTATGCATGACTATCTTTCCATAAAAATATCATTAATCGCTATCATGCTTAGCACGTATACGGAGATATATATCGAGTGTTATCGTTATCTTGAAAATGCGCGCGAAATACTGACGTCACTTCCGTCTCGATTTGGAATTGTCCATTCTCTCATTGGTTTTACTCCTGGCATCATCGGTCGCTCTTATAGTCCGTAAACCAATCCTGAAATGTTCAAGTTTCGTTGCATCCCCTCGCATTATTCATTTCTATATATCAAAATGACGAGCGACATCATTCTGCCGGTCACGGTGATGCTAATCTGCCGTTGTAACACCGTAAAAATAGCCAGCGACGGCGGCATTTTGGGGGTTAATTGCCAAGCTTTGGTGGGCGATTCGCCATTGTTTCTTCGTGAATGTAGTCGACGGTGGAGTTATTTAGCAGTACGAAGGCGATACGGGGTTCCGGGCTGCGAGTCTTGTTATTGCGGGCACAATATTGTAATTCTGGCTGAATCTGGCAAATAATTGGTTAATATCGCCATTTCTGTTTAATATTGGACGCGAAATGGCCAGCGACGGCGAAATTTTCTAAGTCCAGCAGTACTTCAGAAAAAGTGAAAAATATCACCTTTGACCCAAAGTTCGAGAAGGGGAGCACGAATTGGAACAAAACAAAGAACTTGAGGCAAAAACAAAATTAGAGTTTGAATTTCAATCTGAATTTCGAACTTAAAGGGGTACTGTACGCCATTTTCATAAAATTTCCGGTGACAACAACGACCTAATATCGATAATATATAGAAACATAAGTAATTTGAGTCGAAGATGTATTCTGTAAACGCTCAGGTTAATAGGCTATCTTAAAATTTAATAATTTAAAAGTTAATAATTTGATATAAATTGAATTTATGACTGGAGCCATAAAATGGCGTCAATTAAATTACGAATTTCCGTAATCAAACAAAGTAATTGAGGGATACTGGATTGTTAAACCGATCGCACACACGATCGCTTAAAATATTATGACGATACGGGGAGAACACCCAAGCCACTCACTGACTAGCGACGATACAATAACTTAAATGATTATATGGGACTAGTATGCCTATAATATAACTTTTAATTGATTCATTTGGTTGAAAACTGTACAAAAATTACTCGACAACGACAATTTGTATTTTTGCATTCCGGTAAATTTGTCATCCGTAACACTACTTCGTACTCAACAGACTTTCAAATAATGAAAAAATTGTTACCTTATTCTCCGATTCGGAGACTATAGAAACCAACAACAACATTTGGCGTACAGTACCCCTTTAAGTCCAGCGGTATCTCAGAAAAAGTGAAAACAATCACCTTTGACCCAAAATTCGAGAAGGGGAGCACGAATTGGAACGCAACAAAGAACTTGGGGTAAAACAAATTAGAGTTTTAATTTCAATCTGTTTTTCGAACTTCGAACTTCAATCTAACTTCACGCGAATTTCCACCGAATTTCGAACTTCGAACTTCAATCCAACTTCACGAACACAAGCAAATTGCATCTTATTGTGCCAGTTATATGTAGCATCTGTAAGCAACTTGTCCATTTATCTGCCATAATTCCTTGCAACCATAAGGTGGGTATGGTGCTATGAGGACAATTAGCTAAATACACATGCACCCTGAGACAATATATATATACAACATAATTATACACGTGTGACAGTACTGGATACAATATTTATCCATGCAGTTCAGCTAGTCAAATTCGTATCTTTCGCACCAGAAAATAGCATCGATTTGTTCCTTGAACTCGCATATGGTGTGTTCGCTTCAATAATATGCTCTGGAAGATTGCTCCACGACGACACAATCCTTTCAAGAAGAATTTACTCCCATCATTATTTGTTTGTTTTTGTTTTGTTTTGTTTTGTTTTTGTATCTTCAGATTGTGTGTCCTCTCGTTCTTTGGTATGACGCTTTTTCGAAAGAATATTATTCTCGATATGGTATCCGTGCATCAGTTTAAACTGTTAAACACCTCTATGATATCTCCCCTTTTACGGCGATATTTTGTGCGACATAAGACAGGATTTGCAGAGTTTTTCCTTATAAGGTAATGTCCAAAATTTTGAAATAATCTTCGTACCCCTCCTGAACTGACTCTGTGGCTGTAGAGTGTTTTAGTAAGTACATACTACTCACGATGTTTACATATGCTAAAATCTTCCGGATCAATGTCCGTGTTAGAGTAGATATAATATCTTTCTCCTTGTATTCGAAATATCGTTTGATGACATAGCATAAAGTATTTTGTTCGATTTCGTCAGCATTGCATTGATTGTTTTGTTTGCAAGCCAAGTCAATGGATAATTGTAAATAATGTTTGTCGAGTGTGTCGTAAATGTTGGTGTCGTCAGCGAAGATTTTACAGTAGCATGCTGTTGACATTGTCGGGTAAATAATTTATATACAGAAGAAAAAGCAATAGTCCTATAGGACACTTCCCCGAGGCACACCAGGCACTCGTGACCCTTTCGTATACATTATTTTCCACCACCCGTTTCTGAATGCACCCCTTCCAGTAACTTGTATTTGCACCCCATGTTAGGTTCGAGTTTTCATCGAGTTTACAACTGGTTCTTCCAACAGTTGGATATGACAACCCATAAGTTTAGATTTTTTTCATCTTGTGACCATTTCAGTTCACAAATATGGCAGAAATAATTTAAATATACGGGTTTTTGTCTGAAAACAATTTACACACGGGGGTGGTTTAGGATTTGTTTTGTAAATATATCGTAGTTTTCTAGTTTCATCTCTGATCAACAAAACATATATTTAGATGATTTTGATATTGTTTCAGTAATAAAAATAGATGAGGCTTGTCTGTTCCACTAAGATAAACAGTTCATCTCGTTTGTTCATCACATTTTCTGTATACATAATTCGGAAGGGACCAGGGTTTGTAGTACATATATAGCGGATTTTCCCGAACCTCGCACATTTTCTGTTGTATAGGGTTTTGTTCATATATATTTGCAACTGAACTGTTTCACTCGTAGATTGTTGTTTGGTGAATGGTACAATTTGGCCATTCCGTATTTATCCGATGGGGTTTCCTGTCTTTTCGTTTTGAGTTGTCTCTTATAGTTTTTTTCTGTTTTGAGCTTTCTTTCTTAGTAAAGTCTGGATTAAAATCATTTTTAATAGCCGGAACTATCGAGATTATTTGGGAGCGGTGCTGAACGTGATTATATTGCCAATGTTTCCAGTTGTATGGTCCCGAAAGTCGGCATAATCATCAGACTAAGTGCATTTAAATATTCAATTCAATATATCGCATTTTAGAGACTGCATATAGCAGCATCTAGAATCACCCCCTGCAGCATGTGCTCTCATCATCTCAGCTACATCACTGGCATCAAGCTGCTGTTCTGGCTCTTCGCGAACCGTCACCGTCCTATCGCCGCGGTTAGCTTCTTCTCGTTCCCTATCATCCTCTTCTGTCCGGATTATATATGCCAAGTTGTCAACAGACGCTCCCTCTCATTACGATAAAAGCATGAAACTTGGCACATATATTCCTTGGACCTTACTGATCATTTTCAGATATTGACCCCATCGAGATGGGACTCTCCTTAGCAACGGTTGCTAGGCAACTACCCGAAATAATAAAATGTCTCTTTGGGGATGGTTTACAGCATTTAATTGAACTGTATTAGTTGTTAATTACATATTGGATGTTTATTTGTGACATTGATACCATACAATGGTGTATGACATAATTCTATATCATATAGTCCATAACAACCGTTGCTATGCAGCTACCCGAACAAGACTTTTTGTTTTTTACTGTTTTCAGTGACATTTTGTTGCCTCCTCGGTGACTTTTTGGGGCCAATCTGCAAAACGAGTTAGTCTACGTGACATTTAACATGTGTCACACAATTTGTGCAATTCTTAGATTTCCATGCACCAAGCGCCTGGACTGCCGAGCCTGTATAACACAGAAGAAAAGTAAGTGCACATAAGGCAAGAACGAGGTACATTTGGCTGTCATGTACATGTATAATTTTATATACTATGCAGTTGACCGTCCGCATATATATGAATGTATATAGCCACCATGAAATAAAAGGGTCCACGGAATTGTAGCTCAACTTGAACCAGACCATGTTCAAGTCTGTGACATCTGGCGAAATCACGTGAAAATGTAACATGAAGCTACTCACGTCATTATAAACACATGTTGTTACCCCATCACTCTTTTGGTAAGCGGGAATCGGCCCATTTTCAGGCGGTAAATGCATGGGATTTATGCTCTCAGCATGTTAACTGGTAATCGGAATTAATATGCACATCTTAACCGATGTACGGGATTCAACAAAAGGCTGGTACAAATTCTGACTATTTTGCAGCCCAAAATGACACATTTTAATGTAAGTCATTCTAATACCTCTTGATATGTTGAAGTTATGGATACTACTTCAGCAAATGTATGGAATCTATTGTAAAATCACAACAGGTACGCAGTATTCATCGCTCTCTGTTAATGGTAGGCCTATTAGGTATTCGGAATGTGGTAGGTGGTGGTGACACCCTATGAAGATGGACTGGACCAAAAAACTAATTTCTGTCGTGGATCTATGTCTTAGAAATTGTTATAAAATACAGCTTCATAAATGAGGTCTGTAGCTGGGACCATTGGAAATTGTTGACGATATTAGTAAACGCAATCGTGGTGGCCATCTTGGGTGGCTGGCCGGACCAATAAAAAAAGGGATTATCTCGTCCTTGGGCCAAGGTCTTTAAAGTTTCGAGAAAATTGCTTCATATAAATGCGACCTTTTGCCAGCGCCAGTGGAAATCTTAACCAACCGACGGCTAGATAGACGGATGGACGACTGGTCGTGTCAAAAAGCCCACTTCGTATAAAGAGGAGGTCAAGTGACCAATTTTGAATGGACAAATATTTTTGGATGTGAAATGGCGGGTCGGTTTGCAATGTGTTCCATGAGACGGTTGGTGTATTTATTTATTAATTGTATATTGATTTCTCAAAGAATAGGTAAAGCATTGTAATTCCAGAAAAAAGTTCTCAGAAATTAATGTATAGCAAAATTTATGCGAATAAGTGTGAACAAATATTTTTCTAGTGACAGAAGCTCACAGATGCATGGTGTTATAAAGAGAGTTGCTAACTTTAGTCTTCGATTCAACAGCATCTAAAAATGTTCGTCTGCATACTAATCATGTTTTAAAAAACATGTGCCGAAACATCTTCGATGAAGTACCGAAACAACCAAGTGCCCAAATTTAACACATGCAGGTGCAGAAACCAGGTTCCGAAACGTCCTGCGCCCGTGAAGGTATTGGCTCAGCATGAGCTATAAAACTATATTCACAACATAATATTACATGGAGTACTGGTTCATTTTAAGACGAATCCCTTGACATCTGACGATATATTAGTATTTGGTGCTGCATTATCCACTTCGCGGTCGTCGGCAAAACACATCGTGAAATTTTAAGGGGCGACCTTGACAATAGGTCCGAAATCCATATGTGGCTGCCACTTTTTTCTGTGTGACACACGGATTCGGAATTAGCGATAATTTTGCAACAAGAAAACACTAGTACCAATAATTTTATATATAGGCGACTCTTCCCTCCATCCACGGCTAGACTAATAGGTGTGCGTTAACAAATTACTATTTCTTATCCAAATACGAGGAAATAATTGTTTTTTCTTTTAATTTAAGACTTGTGTTGATTACAACTCATTTTGCATTATTCTGAGAAACTGAACTGTTCATATTCATTTGAAAATTGGTCAGATCATATCTCTCTCTCTCTCTCTCTCTCTCTCTCTCTCTCTCTCTCTCTCTCTCTCTCTCTCCCTCGCTCTCTCTACACACCACCAAGACTCTCTCTCTCTCTCTCTCTCTCTCTCTCTCTATCTCTCTATATCTCTCTCTCTCTACACACCATCAAGAGATTGTATGGATACATATGTGCATATCTCATCAACACGAGATGGGCATGTATATATAATGTACACGTGCATTATGTATATATGTGCACTTGTATATATCCTGGTGCATTTCACCCACACCGACGTTGTACATGCAATGGCGTTTGTACACGCATTTTTGAGGGGACATGTAACCGACAACGACGCTGAAATATGCACGTGTATATGGGTATGTGTATGTCTGTATATATGCATTGTGTGTATTGGCTATAGTTTCATCGACATTGTTGTGCTTGTGTATTTAAGGATTAACTGTCATATGGACTGTTTTTATGGATATGTAACCGTGAGGTAAGTGGTCATAACTTGTGTAAAACCCGAACATACAAGTTATGACCACTTACCTCACGGTTACGTTTCCATAAAAACAGTCCACATGACAGTTAATCCTTATATTTATATACATTTAGCAAAAAAGCCACTTAAATGTATATATTTACATACTAAGTGTGATTATCACTAAATCCAGCATTCCGATTGGTCGGCGCCCACGTGGCTAGTTGCAATTATTTCTCGGTGAACGCGCAAGAGGTCATAACTGCAGCCTCATAATTACATCGACGCGTCATTGGTTTTGGAAAGACGAACACGTAATGTTTTGGGCGCATTTGGACTCGCGCAGGATTGACTTAATAAATCATCGGGTTTCAATATAAAGAGAAATTGTTCCTGTTAACTTTTGCCAAGGGAGCTATGGGATATTTTGGGCTGGTTTTTTCACGATACACTTTTCGATTTAAATACATTTACAAAAGTGGCTTTTTCGCTAAATGTATATACATATAAGGATTAACTGTCATGTGGACTGTTTTATGGAGAATTAACCGTGAGGTAATTGGTCATAACTTGTATGTTATGACCACTTACCTCACGGTTACATCTCCATAAAAACAGTCAACATGACAGTTAATCCTTATTTAAATCGAAAAGTGTATCGTGACAAAACCAGCCCAAAATATCCCATAGCACCCGACCAGAAACCAGCTGAGAACAATTTCAAAACGAGGCTCTTTATATTGAAACCTGATGATTTATTAAGTCATTCCTGCGCGAGTGCAAATGCGCCCAAAACATTACGCGTTCTTCTTCTCCAAAATCAACGACGCGTCGATGTAATTATGGTTGCAATTATGACCCTCTTGCGCGTTCACCGAGAAATAATTGCAACTAGTCACGTGGGCGCCGACCAATCGGTATGCGGGATTTAGTGATAATCACACTCAGTGTGTAAATATATATAATTATGCTGGGGAAGCAACCGACCCCAAACGATACGACGTGTATGAATATATGATTGTGTGTATACTAGGACTGAAGTTATAGTGTCTTCGACGTGAGACTGGCATTGTGGTGCATGTGCATATATGCTGGGACGATGCAACCGACACCGACGTCCAATTTAGTTGGTATACACACACGGTCTTCTTGTGAGACGGTAAGATCATAGTTCGATCACTCTGGATCACATATACATATATAGCAGCACGAACGCATGTCCGTATACTTTAACACTAACGCTTTTTTTTCTTCCTATATTATATCTGCATAAACATACTGGCAGCCGACACCGACCACTACCTTTGCTATATATGTTATATACTACAAAACAATCCAGTCATATGATACTACTGGTAAAGTATTAATTTAATTTAATTGATGGTGTTATGTATACTCTAAGAGTAAAGATCTTATTAAATCAGATATGATTCCATATGCTCACACTGAACCCGTAGCAACATCAAGCTATAGTAGTTGTGACTTTTATACAGAAAATTTTCTATTCACAATCACATTATATATAATGTATTTCAGGTAGTTGGGGGCAAGAAATCACTTTTATTTTAACTCTTTAAAGCATTTTTCTATCCTCGAATAATTACATCTACTTCATTTTCATTCAGCCATTCGCTTCTAAAATGCTAATGTACTATCTAATTTAAAGTTCTGAGCCCCCGGTCGTCACTCGACACCAGCCCCCCCCCCCCCCCCCGACCCACTCCAGAAAACTCTCAAATGGCCGGGCCGCCACTGTGAATCAATAGTCCGGTTGTTTGTTAGTCCGAGAGTCCGTTAGTCCTACCTGGATTAATTGGATTTAGTGACAATAACATTCAGAAGAAAACGTTAAGAGACGAAGATGAAGTGAATATACAGCAGGAGAGTATAAGTTGTAGCAATGGGACGTGTGGTGTGTGACGGCTTACAGGGGCAGGTGCCCCCAGTTTTTGACAAATATGTAGCCTAGTTTGTGTTAGTTACATGGAAGGGTCATATCACGGCTGGCCGGACAAAAGTGCCATTTTTGGATATATCATAAACAAAATTATATCGGTGATGGGCTGCATGGTGTCCGCGTTCGACTAAAATATAAGATATAGGTTATCACCTTATATATATCATTCCATATATTGTTTTAATTTCGTACTTTCGCAAGAATCAATATATTTACGTTGTGTGCTCTGCAGAAATTGCAAATTAAAAAAAATTCAGACGACGTTTTAAAAGCATCTAAATCAATCACCCATTACAATTCATTTAGATGAAATGCAATAAATTACGGACTTTTCGTAAGTAATCTGTATTTATATCCTTAACATAATATAAAATTTCTTTGATTTTCCCTTCTGTACGTATTTTATCGAATAAAAAATGCGGCCAATAGCTTTTAATCAAGACCGTACTGAATTACGGGGAATTCCCTACTTCGGTAAAATAGAAATTGACAAAATAGTCCGTGCGCGCTGTAAACAACGTGTAATGTTCGTTACTTTTCGCATGCACGCCAACACATGTTTGGTGACATTTTTTAGTTTCTTTTTTCGGTCCTGTCTCCACATTTTGTCAACTTTATTGAACGAAGTATTGATTGTTTTACGTTCTTAGCACACGATTATATTATTTACGAATTTTAATTGGTTATTTAGACGTTTTGTTTTGAAAACAAGCCAGTTGTCAAAACGCACGCGCGCCAGCTGTTGCCATCCACGATATACTTGTTGCCATCCAGGATACAAGATCGGAAACCGCCTAGGCGTTTTCGCGTGTATTTGAGGAACCACAGCTAAATTGTAAGATAAAAACATAGATTACGCAGGGGGGAGGGGGTAGTAAACAATTTGCAGGAAGGTATGCCTTTTTTTTTATCTGGCATTTTCGGGGATCCACCACCCCCGAACCTGCAAACAAAATAATTTCTTACTCCCAATTTTTTGACACCCACCCCCCAAATTTCACTAAAATTGGTCTAAAATCTCATAAAACTCTACTGATATCACTCTTACGACTGGGAATGATCTCAATTAGTTCAAATAACAGTTTAAGCTGTTTTAATTGAAAAAAAAAAGTTTTATAAATTGCTGATCATCTGTAAACCAACGTCATTGTGCAGAATACACACAATTTCATAATTTCTAACTATTTCCTGATTAGTCTGTCAACTAGCCCATTATCTAACATATTCCATACCACTTATGTTAGTCTACTGGAGCAACTTACATATATTAAACTAAACTAACTGAAACAGGCTCCCTTTGGGAGCCTATATTCAGCATCGGAGATACCTGTGGCCCCCTTTGTTGGACTTCGCACACATTTTGATCTTAGACAGAGCCTTCACTTAGCGTCGGCCCCTTTGTGCGCTTCAAGCACAATTGGTCATTGAAACATTTTGATTTATATATATTGTTTTAATATATTTATTTTTTTAAGATTGAATTTCTTGCTCAATTTAACAAAACCAATTTTTTTTTTTTTTTTTTTAATTAAAAATTTTGAAAAACTAATCCCATTATAACATCCGCCATGGTACCCCGAGTGACCACACCAAATTTGGTCGAACTCGGTTTAGGGGTCTGAGAGAAAAATCCGGACAGATCCTACTCGTTTATATATATATAAGCAGTCACAGCACTATACCAGACTTTCGGTATTGTGAGAGATCATCTGAGTTGAAAGACATGCAAATAATTCACTGATTGGATTGATGCACCGATGACAGATATTTTCAACCCATTGATAGTCACATTAATGTTTGAGACAATTGCTCTCTCTTTTTCCATGCACACAATGCTCTAGGCATTAGTTGCATCAGGACAAGTTTACTTATATATGCAAACTTAGGTCATTGTACAGGATACACACAATTCCATAATTTCTTACCATTTCCCGATTAGTCTGTCAACCAGCCCATTATCTAGCATTATGCCTTAACACTTTTGTTAGTCTACTGGAGCAACCTGTGTTATAATACATGACAAACAGTCACTATGCCAGACTTGGATATCTTAGATGTTGTGAGAGTAACAGATCATATGAGTTGATAGACATGCAAATATTTCACTGATTGGCTTGATGCACTGATGAACAGTGTGATGACAGTTATATTCTAGCCATTGATAGCCACATTAATGTTTGAGGCAGTTGCTCTATTTCCATGCACACAATGATCTTGGCTTTAGTTACACCAAGACAAGTTTATATATTTCAGTTTTACATTTCTCGAAGCTTCTTTCCGAAGGGTGTCGGGAAGGATTTGTTTCACCCCACCGCCCCATATTCAACATGCCATATAGCTTACTGTCATCTCTACTAAGGCCCATATGAGGTCCCAGTAACATAAATATGGTGTTTTTTGCAGTTATAAATTCTTATAATATGTTTTAAACTGTTACAAATGTCATATAAGGGCTCAAAAGTTCTTTAGTAAAAATATTGCATGAGTGTGTAAAAAACGCGTTTTTTGCCCCTCGGGTCACCCACCCACCCCGGCATAACTTCCTCTTTTTTTTACTACCCCCCCCCCTGGATTACGCTTGACATTTCCCTTGATATTTGCGTGCCATTTGGGCGTCGGTGTCGGTTGCAATACAATACACACACGTATGTATACACATATACACATGAACACATACACGTGTATTATCTAAGCGTCGGTGTCCCCTGATAAATGCGTGTAAGAACACCATGCACTGTGCGGTGCAACGTCGGTGTCGGTGGCACATGCACAAACCAGTATGCACACATATACGCATACACATGCATGGCTCGTGTGGTGACATGTCCCTTGAAATACGCGTGCCATTTGGGTGTCAGTTACAATACAATCCCAGATAGCATGAGAACGTTGTTTCAACGTTAGGACAACGTCATCGGTACCGTCGGAACGCCATGATCCGACGTTGAAACAACGTTTAGAGTTGCCGGTATTTTGACGTCGATCCACCGTCCGCGCCCGATGTTAGAACAACGGAAACCGACGTCGTCGTTTCAACGGTGAATCACGGTCGGTTTCTTTCTGGTTTATTATAAATATATATTCGTGATATAGTTTCAAAATGTGTGCTTTATATTATACTAGAAGGTGACCCTACTTCGTCCGGGCTTTGACCTTGAATTGTCTATTTTGAAGGCCAAGGTCAAGTGGAGTCACGATTTGACCCGTCCAAAACACTGCCCGAACAAAAGTACCCGACAAAAGTACCCGTCGAAATCCATCCGGTTTTATCCGATTTGACCTTGAATTGATCTTTTTGAAGGTCAATGGCAGGTCGGGGTCACGATTTGTCCAAAACACCCAGTGGACAAAAGTAACCCTATGTATAAAATTTCGTCGAAATACCATCAAAATTGGCGATTTGACCTTGAATTGACCCGATTTCAAGGTCAATGTCACGTCGCACGGGCAAATGAATATGCTTATGAGACTCCCCATACGAAAGCTCCCCTACATACCAAGTTTCATCGAAATCCCGTGATATTCGGGCGTTTGACCTTGATATGACCCGATTTCAAGGTCAATGTCACGTCGCACGGGCAAATCAATAGGCCTATGTCACACCCGGCTGAAAATACCCCCACATACCAAGTTTCATCGAAATCGGGTCTGCCGTTTTCGAGTTCATCGATTACACACACACACACAAACAGATCTTCCAAAATATATAATAGACTAGCAGGTTAGCCCGCCACTGGCGGCATTCGTCCCATGGCTTTGGTCGATCCATTAATTTTAGTTTTTCAATGTAACCCCGTACAGGACCGGGCTACTCAAAAACCAAATTTCAAGTCGATAGCTCCACCCGTTTCCGAGATCTGGTCTGCGCATGCGCGAATCTGGCGTCGCACGGGCTCGGCGACCCGATAAAATTCGTATCCGGGGCAAGATATATTCACATAGCAAATTTCAAGTCGATAGCTCCACCCGTTTCCGATCTGGTCTGCGCGAAGCTGGCGTCGCACGGGATCGGCGACTCGATAAAATTCGTAGCCGGGGCAAGATACATTCACATACCAAATTTCAAGTCGATAGCTCCACCCGTTTCCGAGATCTCGTCTGCGCATGCGCGAAGCTGGCGTCGCACGGGCTCGGCGACCCGATAAAATTCGTATCCGGGGCAAGATACATTCACATAAGCAATTTTCAAGTCGATAGCTCCACCCGTTTCCGAGATCTCGTCTGCGCATGTGCGAAGCGGGCGCCGCACGGGCTCGCCAATACGACAACGTCGACCGCCTGGTCAAACTACACACAAGTACCAAGTTTCGTCCCGATCGGTCGAGAATCGTAGATTTGTATTAATGACAGACAGACAAACAAACAGACAGACAGACAGAGGTCTTCAAAATATATATGAGATTATGACTATAATGTACATGGCATGCTACGTAAATCTTCTATTGGCATTATTCATCATATAGTACTTGAATTTTAAACCATTTTCGTGAGTCGTACGACGTACTGTAGTACGGCCATCTTGAAATTGAATCTCAGATTCAGAGTTGATTCAATTTCTCCACTTTAATAAAGCCATATAAATTAATACATGAATGAATACAATCAAGTTTTTGAAATATAGACGGAAATAGACGTCTAAAATTCGATGTCGGGACAATGTCAAACCGACTGAAACCACCCACGTTGATTCAACGTGATTTTTCCAACTTTGAAACAACCTTCCCGTGCTATCTGGGATGCACACACATATGCGCGCACACACACCTACACACCCTCACCCCACACACACGTGCATATGTCAGCGTCCGAGTCGGTGATATGTCCCCTAATGTGTGTACGAACGCCATTGCATGTACAATGTCGGTGTCCGTGACATATGCACGTGTATATATGCACGTGTGAACATCCCTATATATAAAACCGAAAGTCATTTGGGTGCACACGGAGATATGGTTTATAAACACCAATAGGAGTATACATGTCCTCATAACTGTTTATAGATAATCTTATTTCGCAGTCGCCATAATTCAGATAAGAAAAAAAAATAATACATATTCCGGATCCACCTTAACACAACGTACGCTGATAATAAATGTGACATGGAGTGTGGCTTCGACGCAGTAATTATAAACACAATGTACAATCGTCGTGGCGTGTATTTGGACAAACGTGAATTTTCGTTGATACGGCGTTTATCGAAGTTACACCGTTACATTTGTTTTTTGGGGATTGTGATTTCGGTGTAGCTACATAAAAGTGAGTATATCTCAACCTGTGAAAGTCATAATAGTATTAATCATGCATAAATAGATAATAACCTGGGTGTCGTGACGAAATTTACAGACACAGGGTTGAACAAAAAATATTTTCCGCTACCTGATCACCCACCCCACCCCCGTGCACCCTTTGTGAATTTTACTTTAATTTTTTCCAGACCAACATTTTGGGACCCACCCCCAAATATTAGTAATAAATTGCTAAATAAATCAGAATAATATGAAACAAAATGATATCAGCTTGGTTCTTTCTAGCAAGATGTTTTACTATTTAAAGGTACTCAATCCGAACAGAGGGTCCCCATCTCAATAGATTCCAACAACAACAATCCGATCAGAGGGTCCTATATTACTATTTCTTTGGCTTTGGGGGTAAAATATATTTGATTCGAGTCGAGGAACCCATCAAACAAAGCTCAGAGTTATTAGATATTGATTTTTGAAATTTGTTATATTCTCGAGATGAGTACTAATAATTGCCGTCAATTTCGTATCCTGCTCGATATGTGTACACCAAAACTCTATTCAAACAGACAAGGATGGATAACACTAAAATCAAGTGGTAATAATAACTTCTAGATAAATTCATGATGTTTAGAACTAGTTGAGTAATATGACTTTATTTTGTATAATGTATATTGACTGATCATTGGAGCAATTAAATATGCAATTATTGGGGTCCTAGCCCCTTCCGATCCCTCAAAAATTTGATTTTACAGAACGTGGTACAAAATTTTACAAAAAAAATCACAAATTGGGATTCCAGTCATCTTTCAACTAGAAATGAAATAACATTGTAGTGTGAGTGAGGCATATCATTACCTATGAATATTCCAACGCTCTGGAACCAAAAATCTTACCTTGGCTCAAAATGGCTGCCAAAATGGCCGCCAAAATATGGAAAATTGTAAATATTGCACCACGGTGTCATGCAATTGCTTACAAGTTGTGGTTGATGTATACAATTGGCTAATCTGTATTCTATACATTGAATACTAACATGTCTGATACCCCATGTGTCATTGTTACTATTGTCACCACTGACATAACCAGATATATTGGATTTTTATCTCACAAACTTGACATAAATATCGGCAAAAAATAACTTTTCAGGGTTCAACATTTTTTTTCAAATAAAATTCAACTACCTTTGGTATCAAATGTGTTTATTGTTTTGACCTATCTTAAATGTGTCACACTATGGTGCTTATATACTAAATTGCTTAAGATGGCTTCCAAAATAGCAACCAAATTTGTAAAAATTAAATTTTGTACACATATTCCGAAAATTATTCTCTGCGTTATACGAAAAGGTAGCAAATTGTGACTCACTTGGTTATTATATCTGTTAGTTAATTAACCGACAACTATGTTCTATTATGTTAATGGGGCATGACAAATTCATTTTTAAGTTGCAGTATGGAATTTTGCGGATAACCTCTTTTGTATTCTGGCCATATCATTGAAAGGAAATGGGCAGAGCTTTGAGACGGAACTGAGATGAACCATGAGAAGTGGGTAGTCTGGTCCATTATGATAAAAAATTATCAACTGGATACTGGGTGGAAGCCAAGATGACAGCCAGGGAGTTACTCTATGATCGTAGATGAGGATAATATGTATACAGCGAGTTATTGTATGGTCATGGATGATGTGTGGGTATATGGGGGCTGGGGAGTGCCCTGTTGGAAACGGTGGGTTGTATATTTATATATGTTGTGGATGTGTTATCAATGATGTTGTATGGGGAGTATATGTATGATCATGAGTATGGCAAGTGTGGAACTTATGAGTGGTCGTATGTGCGGGTATTGGTCTATCTGGAAGGGCTCACCATTGGGGATGTGCATATGTAAACCTGGATTGACTCTATGATCATGGATATGGCGAATAGGTATACATGTAGTGGCTGTATGGTCCATGGTGAGGTGAATATATATAGAATGAGTGACTGTATGATCGTGAATATAGTGAATATGTATACATAGAGTGACTATATGTCCATGGGTCGGGTGTATGGGTATACCTGGTGTTCATACATGGTGACTCGTGGCTGTATCGCCATTTGTGGTATGTACGGGTATAACCAAGTATGGCTGTATGATCAGGTGTACGTGTATAAAGTGGGTGACTATATTGTCATTTGTGTTGTGTTTATGTACATATGGAGTGACTGAGGTAATGGGTGGGTTGTACATATGTACCTTGGGTGGCACAATAACTCAAGGATATGTTAATCAATGGAGAGGTCATGTCAGAGAGTTCTCTATCTTGATGGTGTTTATATACATGAGATGCGTTGAACGCGGAAAACGATGGCCACCTATTATCACACAGTCATTACATATATACATAAACACCACAGACATAACAATATAGTGACCCACTGTATACATGTACACCTGACCCATGACCACGGATGACCATAGAGCCAGCGTCACGATACAGGCACAACGGGGATACTCTTAAACATGATCGATAACCATATGGTCACTCATTGTATACCCATTCAGCTCACAATTGACCACAATGGCATCCCCTGTATACCTATTCTCCAAACACGTGGTCAAATAGACAATCAATATATACATCAACAATGACCATAAAGTCACTCCGGGTATACATATGCACCTCACCAATGGCCATATAGCCACTCGCTTCATACACATACCCTCACCAATGGTACCTGACCTATGGCCATATAGTCACACCGTGTGTACCTATTCAAAACATTCATACACGACCATGGTCAATCCTTGCATACATATTCACCTCAACATTGACCATGTCACTCCCTGTATCCCTATTGTCACACCATAGCCGCATAGTCATTCAAGATATACTAATACACCCCAGCCATGTCAGTATAGTCACTCCATGTATGCATATGCACATTATCCATGGCCATATAGCCACTTGCTATATACACATACCCCTTGCCCATGACAATAAAGCAACACATGTGTATACTGGTATAACCTACACATGACCATACCACCACAAGTCACCAAACAGGAACACCAGGTATACTCATGCGCCTGACACATAACCATTTTAATAGTCACCCCCTGTATAGATGTCCATTATATTTATGATCATACAGTCACTACTTGTATATCTACATGTAGTCATCTCACCATTGACCTTACATTCACTACCTGTATACCTATATCGACACACATAGTCATATAACCACTCGATATATATATATATACAGCCCACCCTATACCATAGATTCACTCCAAGCATACATGTAAACCTCACTAATGGCCATTCAGCCCTTCCAGATATACACACAACCACTCAAACAATTCATACTTGCATATACACCTCAATTCAGCAATTCACTGTATAATCACACATGCCATCCATGATAATACAGCTAATCCCTATACACCCACCAATGCTAATACATCCATGAGATATATAAATATGCATCCCACCCGTTACCACAAGGACACACACTCGATAATGTCCACCCAGCTTACCCCGGGTAATCATATTAAACCATGACCATACAGTCATTCCATGTATACCTATACACATTACCCGTAACCATAAAATCACAGCCTATTTATCAACACACCCATCCATGATCATAGACAACACATGTACATCCCACCCATGCCCTTACAGTCACTCCACATATACATAATCAACACATATATGACCATGTAGCTATATCCATACACCACACCAATGCCCATACAGGCACACCTGGTGCACCTGTACTGGATATACACAATCATACACCATACAGTCACTCCATACATACCGATTCACCTCACACCTGACCATGACATCTCCTTGTATACATAGATGCATCTTACAATGGACAACCCACTCAGAACCATATAGTCACTCATTGTATACCTATTCACATAAGTCATGACATACAATAACTCACTGTATACCTATTCACATCACGTATGATCATAGAGTAACTCCCTGGCTACGATATTGGCATCCACACTGTATTCAGTTGACATTGTATTAGCATAATGGACCAGAATAGCCAAATATTATGGTCCATATCAGTTCTGTCTCAAAGTTCTGCCCATTTCCTTTCAATAACTATGGCCAAAATCACAAAAGAGGTGCTCGGAAACAGTGGGACAACCAGAATAGAACATTTCGTGTCAGTTAATTAACTAACACGTATAATAACCAAGTGAGTCACATTTTGCTACCTTTTCAGATAATGCAGAGGATGTTCGGGATATATGTAAAAAAATTACATTTTACATATTTGGTTGCCATTTTGGAAGCCATCTTGAGCAATTTGGTCTATAAACACCACAGTGAGACACATTTAAGATAGACCAAAACAATAAACACCTTTCAATTCAAAGATAGCCACATTTTACCTGAAAAAAATGGTCCAAACCTGAAAAGTTAATATTTGCCAGTATTTATGTCAAGTTTTTGAGAGAAAAGTCCAATATTTTTGACGATGTCAGTGGTGACAATAGTAACAATTAACCATGGTGCATCAGACATGTTAGTATTCAATGTATAGAATGCAGAATTGTTAATGTTATACATCAACCACTACTTGCAAACGATTGCAGGAGACGCTAGTGTAATATTTACCATTTTCCATATTTTGGCGGCCATATTGGCAGACATTTTGAGCCAAAGTAAGAATTTTGGTTCCAGTGATTTGGAATATTCATAGGTAATGATATGCCTCACTTACATTACAAAGTTCTGTTCATTTCTTGTTGAAATATGACTAGAATCCCAATTGTGATTTTTTGTGAAATTTTATACCGCATCCTGTAAAATCGAAGTTTTGATGGATCGGAAGGGCCTAGTACCACAATAATTGCATATTTAATTGCCCCAATGATCGGTTAATATAAAAAACACAAAATAAAGTTGCCTTACTAAACCAGTTCCAAACAGCATGAATTGAACTAGAAGATATTTGTGAAAAAATGTCATATTTTCAACTTCCGGCGGCCATATTGGCGGCCATTTTATGAAAATTTAGATATGTTTTGGCCCAAATGAACCGTGGTCACCTCCCAACTATAACTGCATTGAGAAAACTGCGAGAAGATGCGATTTTCACAAGAAACGGATGGCATAAACCACCCAACCCAAAAACTGAGATTTTCAAAAAGGTCAAGGTCAAATTGAAGGTCAACATGACCTCCAAAATCTGGAACCAGCCAGTTTAGTGATACTCACCAACCACTTAACAAACAAACAAAAAGTTTGGCGCTTCTATCACAAAGTGAACGATTTTGCAACTACCCCCCCCCCCCCCCCCCCCCCCCCCCGTGACTAGTTGCAATTATTTCTCGGTGAACGCGCAAGAGGGTCATAATTGCAACCAGAATTACATCGACGCGTCATTGATTTCGGAGAAGAAGAACGCGTAATGTTTTGGGCGCATTTGCACTCGCGCAGGATTGACTTAATAAATCACCAGGTTTCAATATAAAGAGCCTCGTTTTGAAATTGTTCTCAGCTGGTTTCTGGTTGGGTGCTATGGGAAATTTTGGGCTGGTTTTGTCACGATACACTTTTCGATTTAAATACATTTACAAAAGTGGCCTTTTCACTAAATGTATATAAATATAAATATGTCATGTGAACTGTTTTTTGTGGAGATGTAACCGTGAGGTAAGTGGTCATTACAGGTAGGATGATCGGACTGCAGTTTGCACGTCCCGTCACCATTCTTGATTTCTTCGATGAATATCGATCGTTGTGGCTGTTATTGCTGTTGAGGCTGACCGGAGGCAAAGTTAGGTTGAGTTGTTTAGTTTTAGCTCGTTGCTTTTAGCTTTTTTCTTTTCTTATTTTTCGGTGGTTCTGTTTGTACGGTTGAAATTAGTTTCCATGCCTTTTCTGTTTCTGTTTGTACGGTTGAAATTAGTTTCCTTGTGTTTTTTGCTTCTATTGTTGTCGCTTTTGATTTCTTAACTGTTTCTGCTACTTCGGCGAGTAATTTAGCTGTTTCTTTTTTGTGGTTTTCTATCCACCGCTTGTTGCCTTTTTTCTTGTTCGGATGCTGCTGTTGCCATAGGATAGGCAGGTGCAGGCTCAATGTATTCCGGAGTCTTCGGGATGAAGTCGGAGGTGTCCGCGTCTGGTCGTGAAGGTGGTGGAGATTCCATCACCTGTACAGACTGGGCAGGGATCTCAGCTGTGTGGGAGGACTCGACTGGTTTAGTTTCCGTCACCTTCTCTTTCCAAGCAGCTAATCTCTCAGCTTCTCTCTTTTTTCTTGATGGTGTTTTCTTCTTTTTCTTTTTCTTTTTTCAGTCCGTTCCCGGTAGAGCCATGAAAGGGCTGTGCTGGGCCGGACTGGAAGTCCAGAATCAGCTGGTATCCGCCTCTGTGAGCGTGGAGTGACGAGCTCACACAAGGCGTGACATGCATGGAGTCCAGCATTGTCGTGACACTAATTGGAATAAGCGGTGGCGTAGTCATCCTGAGAGGTGGCGATCCAAGCTCTCTTGAGGTCCGACTGCTTCTCTGTGGTGTGGTTGTGTGTGAAATTGTTCGAAAACAACGTCCCTATAACACGTTCAATCAATTGTGAATTGTGGTTGGTGAGTGGGTAGTTTCCGACCGCAGGCCGGGTAGGATGGTCGGAACGCATTGTGCAATTCCCTTCACCCTTTCTTGTATTGTTTTGTTTGGAATGGCTGTTGTCAAAACTCTGGCTGGGGATGAGGCTTGTGGCTGTTGATGCGGATGCTGGTTGGAGGCAATGTGAGGTGGAGTCATTTAGCTTTTGCTGGATGCTTTTAGCTTTTATCTTTTCTTATTTTTATTTTTCGGTGGTTCTATTTGTACGGCTGACATTAATTTCCTTCTTGACTCTTCTGTTTTCTTAACTGTTTCTGCTACGCCGGCAAGTAATTTAGCTGTTTCTTTTTTGTTGTTTTCTATCCACCGGCTGGTGGCATCTTTTTCTTGTTCGGTTACCGGTGATATCATAGGATTGGCAGGTGAAGGCTCCGGTTCAATGTATTCCAGAGTCTTTTGGATGAAGTCGGAGGTGTCCGCATCTGGTCGTGGTGGTGAAGGTGGTGGAGATTCCATCACCTGTACAGATTGGGCAGGGATCTCAGCTGTGTGTGAGGAGTCGACTGGTTTAGTTTCCGTCACCTTCTTCTTTCCAATCAACTAATCTCGCGGCATCTCTCTTTTTCCTTGGTGGTGTTTTCTTCTTTTTCTTTTGGTGAGGTTTCCGGGCTGATTTGGTATTTTCCAGTCCGTTCCCGGTAGAGAGCCCTGAAAAGGGCTGTGCCGGGCCGGACTGGAAGTTCAGAATCAGCTGGTATCCGCCTTTGTGAGCGTGGAGTGACACGGCGTGACATGCATGTAGTCCAGCATTGTAGTGATACTAATTGGAATAAGCGGTGGCGTAGACATCCTGAGATGTGGCGATCCAAGCTCTATGGAGGTCCGACTGCGTGTGTGTGTGTGCGCGTGTGTGTGTTTGTTGGGGTGTGTGTGTGAGTGTGGGTGTGTGAGAGGGTGTGTGTGTGTGTGTGTGTGTGAGAGGAGATGGTTACGGAAGTAACGGAATATATATGTGCTGCACATCGCTATTTCCAATGAGGTGTTGCATTCCGGGGAGGTAATTCGTGCATAACAGTCCAAGATACTTCCGGTTGTTTATGTTTCGGCTTAGAAGCCACATTAGATTGTGTGATCTGTCATCGAAGGTGCGAAAACTACACCAGTTTTTGTGGTATTAGCTGTTTTAATTAATCCGGGATTTTATTTTCCGTAATTAGTTAATTTAGGGTTACGAAGCTAGCACATGCAATCGAGGCGTTATTTTAATTGCAAGTATAAACAAAATGTGCGATTATTGGATGAGGATGTCGCACTCGTTCGCCACGCAATCTTGAAAGGACCCTGACTCCTCTACGTAATCGCGTTTTGATTATGTGTTAGAAACATTAAAACTAACTTCCACAACATAATCGAGGGCAAGCTTATTGTCACGAACTAACAATAATGTTACACCACAGAGTATATAAAATATGGCTAAAATCGAGGGGGGGAGTTTCTGGTCGACAGAGCGAACTTATTGATCGGTAAGTACAGATGCACATGTATGAATATATGGCATATGTGCATTCACCTAAATTATGCAATCTTTGGATGGGACCTTCACATAGAGTGAATATAATAATACATGTGTGCAAATGCCAAACCACCATCTGTCAGTCTATAATTTCGTTTTGTTTGTTTTTCCTCTCTGAATACAGTATGTAATTTTAACTCTTTAAATAGACATATGACCTTCAAGTCTGACTATTTTGTATAATTCGTATAATCCACTTGGTCTGGGAGTTCTGAATATACATGACATCTGGCATGCATGTGTTATCTGGGAATATGGTAGAAAGTAAGAAGTTTGTGATTGAGATAATCTTTAGTGAAGATGAATAACAAAATAAATGATACATACCTGTAGAACATAAACACAGATATATAAAATCATAATTACATACCTGTATTTAATTTTAACATACAATGTACTTCGTACGATACATACATAGCTTATCATAATTTACTATCTATTTTCAGTTTAGAGTATCATGACAAAAATTATACCACAGATGGGGCTGATCATTCCATATTAGACTATGTGATGGTAACTCCTGATATAACTGCATACAATGACATTCATAGTGATTGTGAAGTTGTTGTGAAGTTGGCTGCCATCGACACATATCTGTTTTCTGTGTCACAAAGTTTAGGAGATGGGCCGAAAAATATGTACGAGGAACGATATCTTAAGTTTGCCATGATGGCGCTACATGGTGGCAAGTTTTACAGTGTTGTGCTGGGTTCCGACAGTCGATTTCGGCCATCGATTCGTCGAATGGCTACTGTCCATTTTTTCGTAACTCTTTTGCCGCTTCGTCGTCACCTTTCGGGAATAAATGTCCACCCCGATTGGTACAATACACTGCACAACATTGTGTCGGCATTGTTATTAGTTGGGTGATGAAGAATTAACAGAATAACGATCCGAACAAGTCGAGAGACAGAATGAAACTGACAGATGACTAGCGAAAATAAGTTTGTTTACTTCTAACCGGATATGGAGATGATCGTTATAGCCACCTGGCGGTCGATGCCGATAATGGGACGCAATCACAAAACAGTACCCCATTAAAATGCGATTATGTCCATGTATATGCAAGGGAAGCATGTAACCAACGTATACTTTCAATTGAATTCGATATTCAAAATTATTGTAAACCACAATTCGAAATGTTTAAAGGGACTCAAAAATAATCGCCACCATGTTGTTGTTGTTGAAATCAGCTGTTTACTGCCTGTTCCTAACGCTTCTATAAACTGCATGCATGGTTTATCTCCCCTGATACAGCCTGATATGCTATAAATAGATTGGGGATATCCCTGTGTTCTGTCAAGCATGGTTTCACTGTCAGGATATCGTTAGAAAAAGACTGAGATATATTGAGCTTAAATTGGCAAAATGCGATCAAATAAGAAGTTTTCGTAAGCGGGAAGATGACGAAAAATTGGAAAGAGCAACGAATAGTGTGTGTCTTCCGCCGTGGTGGATTTTGAATGGGGATTTCCATGAAAATCTGCGGAGCAAAAGTTAAAGAGTTGCACATACTTCTGAGTGTGACTTGATCTGTTGATGTGGTACGAGACAACAGGGGTGCTATTCACCGGCTGGGTTTATAATATAGTCCAGGTAGTTTTACGAGGCGACGCTCAATGCGAAGCTATCGGTGGACATATCGAT
Source organism: Siphonodentalium dalli (assembly GCA_032622095.1). NCBI lineage: Eukaryota > Metazoa > Mollusca > Scaphopoda > Gadilida > Siphonodentaliidae > Siphonodentalium > Siphonodentalium dalli. Next base: position 153,027,206 of record CP136068.1, on the reverse strand, counting down.
GGGAAGACATCGCCGCGCCATGTAGGATTATCCAATCAAGGTGATTGGCGTCAATCATAGATTGACCACCGGTCACATAAACATGCTGCGTGTAACAGTACACGTTTGTACACATTTCAACAATGAGCAACCGAGGAAAAGGACGTGGGGCAAAATATACCACCGACGACATGAGGGGGTCTACAAACAAAAATCCGTATATAGGGCCGGGGTGGGTGGGTGGTCCAGAGGCCGAAACAATCGTGCTTTTAATTTTTTTTCCAAAATGGGTTTTTTTCAAACAATTTACAAGTACTGACCATGTAATGTTGTTTGTAAGCATGTTAGTATCATGTTTGTTGGCATATGGCTATATAGACAGCTATAGTGACTATTTAGCCTCAGATTTAGCAACATTCTGGATTTCACAGGATCCCGTCCCACTTCTCAGTGGAAAACCGTAATTTAGTACAAAAAATTAATGTATTACCCAGTTGTATTACCCGAATAATAGTTATAAAATAAAAAAAACTGTATCACAAATACTACATGGTGAATACTCAATGATGACTAGATATCATTGACCCGATTGTTGCTTAACATGAAATTGAAAAGGGTATCTCATAAATTTCTAATGTCTGAAATACTGTCTTGTTCTGGAATGCAATCAAATTCATTCCTTCTGGTTATTTTTCATCTTTTTAATGATTGCAAGTAATGTTAATTTGCAGCACTTATCCAAATAAAACTGAATTGGTTATGATGAATGGCCGTTACTGTTTATTGTTCAGACAATCCCAATTGAAGGTGACGCTATTCTCTTGAATTTACGAACTTCATCTTGAAGCTTATATAATTAAATACTACTCAACAAGACTAAACTACAATACTAATTGTATACTGTTATCGCTTACAAATAGATGAACTGAAATAATGTGATGCATTCAGATGCTTTGAGAAATGACATTCCTCATTGTCTTCAAAGTTCAAACTAAAATCAAGAATAAAATCTGACTGAGACTATACTGCAGATTCTAGTGCACAAAATATACGTACAAATGGTTGAGTTATAATAATGCAAAATGTGTTTACGGATGGAACCAAGTTGGTAGCTCTGGTATGCATCGACAGGCAAAACCTGTGATATGCAGTAATATCTGCATACATCCTTCCCGTATCATTCAGGTCTATCACCACACTAAACCACTTCAAAATTCGACAACCGACACTTCAACTTATATGGCAAAAACTTTGTACGGATTGAATTTCATAAACAGGGCCCATGGATAACTCTGGTAGGCATTGGTACTCGCAATCCGTGATATTATGCATATTCGTTCCCCATTTTTGGTCCGTCACATGTCATAGAACATCAAAACATGACAACCGATCGACTATTGAGTTATGATGCAAAATGTTTGTACGGACGGACGCACGGACGGATCGAGACGTCAACTATATACCCGCCGACTAATATCGGGGGTATAATAACCATATATCTATGTGTATACCTAACCAAAACAATTCCCCTCCTCACCCACCCCGGTGGATAAGACTAAAGAGTTCTTTGATCATGCACAAATAATTGTAGAACACCTGACCTGTTTACCACTATTTACACTGGCCAGTGTTCTCTGTCAGACTAAACACGCTCGATATATTAAGGCTATAATGCGGTCTAGGGCAATTTGTGACATACAGTGTACCTACACAATGCTTTATTATTGTTGTTAGATACTGGAAACACCAGGAAACACCTGGAAATACAGTTTATTTTTCGTTTTTCTGACCTGTGCTTTACCGATTAAAGATGTTATTGCTAGTCTTAATTTTACACACTTTGCACCAAAAAAGGATAGTGGAATGGGATTGAAAGGCAGTTAACACAGTTATTGAAGAACGGCTAAAAAACTCTGAAATTTTTATAAAAACATGAGAAAGGGGGTGGGTCCCTAACATTTGGAGGAACAAATTTTCATAAATGGGGTGGTGGGTCCCTCGGGGTCTGAAAAAACCTTTTTGGGCCCTATATGTGCAATTGTTTTCCAGACCCCCCCCCCCCCCCCCCCCCACTGCCGACGAGCGTAACACTTTTTTGGGCATTGTGGAGAGAAGAATCAAAATATAAAGAACAAAGAAACCGGCACCATTCACCAGCGCCGGAAAAATGATGCATGGAAAGAAATTTCTTTGGAAATATCAGGGAAATATCCAAACAGAACCAAAACACAAACAAAATTCTTCTGAGACGTTATCTGCTTGGCTCTTCATTTTCACACTGTGCTAATTAAAAAACCTCATTAATATCATTGAAACTCATTCTGCAGATATATAAACGCAAGCATGAGTCTCCACCCAATTATACCCAAAAATTATACCGCTATACATGCCGATTGTGGCCGGTGAGTGTTCATGAATTAGTCGTAAGACGGCGTCAATTGACAGGTGACAAATCTGATAGATTGGATCAATCACACCATCGACAGCGTGTGTCGTTTGCGCTAAAGCAAAGATACCTTTGCGTTCAGCCGCTACCATATAAACTACCTGGTTTATTAAATAGTCTCGCTTGGTGAATAGCACCCCAGGTATTTATCTGGTGGGTCCGCTTCGTAAATTATAAAATTTTGCTATAAATATATTTTTGAGAATTTTTTTCTGGAATTACATATCACTTGACCTACATAACTTATATTTGTCAGATTCGAAATATCAATATAAAATTCAAAAATAAATACACCAACATTATAATTTATAATGGAACAAGTTCCAATTGGACCCGCCAGTCGCCAGATAAATACACAGGGACGCCAGAGAAGGGGGACATACGGGGGGCACTTGCCCCCCTTGCTGGCCTCAGGTGAGGCCAGTGGGTACCCGAAAAGTGCCCTCCTGGTTGGTTTGCCCCCTTGCCCTTTGATGCTTCTGGCGTCCCTGTAAATACCTGTTGTTTTCAATACTACATCAAGTCACACTCAGAAGTATGTGCAACTCTAAATTTTGCTCTGCAGATTTGCATGGAAATCCCCATTCAAAATTGGTCACTTGACCTCGAGATCTCTCTTAAACTCAAAGAACATGCAGATACAGAAAAGAACATATACAGACGAGATGATGGATCAGTCACAGACATGCTGTCTGAGGTAAAGCTCCCAGAAGGAAAGAACAGCGACTGGTTAAATACCACAAAATAGTCATGGGGTTGCTCCCAGCACTTCCTAAGCCTGATTATCTAAAACACAAGGCAAATACAGGCTACAGCCAACAAAATTTGAGGACTGTACGTGTCAGTCAAAATCCGGTGGAGAAGGAGGTGTGTAACAACACAGAATCGTTCCAACTTCTGCGTACTAGCAGCTCACAATACGAACACTCCTTCTTTGTTAAAACAACTGTGGAATGGAACCACCTGGAATAGTCGGTTGTTGATATCAGTGACATTGACGGTTTTCTATCTGCTCTGCGAGGGGAACAACAGTATGGGATGTTTTCAACAATGCTAACAAGGAACTATTGCTTAACTATTTATAATTTATGCTTGTTTATCATATATAATAAATTATTTTTCAATTATTTCGCTTGCTGCTTATATTTATACTCCAAAATCATTTGGATGGCTCAAACAACAACATTGTCATTGCATATATTAAGTACTATATGGGAGATCAATCTAACATGTAATGGCTGATTATGCTTAAGCGTAACTCCATTACGCTTTAAAAGCATAATTGGTTTTTATTGCCTTACAGCGTTGTATGTAATGGTAGACCTACATGTATCTAACTTAGTAAGGTTGAAGGGGTCACTCTCACCAAAAAAAGTGCTGAAGGGTACACAGGATTTTAAAATGTGCTGAATGGTATACAGGGTTTGAAATGTCGTTCTAAATGACATTTAGATTTCGTATCTGCCATGATTTCTGTTAGAGAATAATTGATTACGTTCCAATGAACGGAAAATGAACTGAAAACAAACTGCTCATGGGCGTCAGACTTTCAGAAACACAGTTTAAGTAACGGTGTTAGTGGCGATCACAAACCTTCAGCACATTTTCAAACCATGTGTACCCTTCAGCACTTTTTTTGATGAGAGTGACCCCTTCTGCCTTAGAAAGATTTAATGTTCTGGGCGGATGGTAAGATGGTAAAAAATAGTTGTTTCCTCATAGAATCTCCACATATATATTCAGACAGACAGATGGGGAGGGGTGTTGAAAAATGCTTTGGGAAAACAATTGTAAAGAGGGAAAGAAATTGGTTGCGGGGGTGGGTGAATCGCAGAAAAGGTAAAATGTAAAAAAGTATCATATGTGTCTGAATATATATTAACCCCCCCCCCCCCCACCTCCAGAGCAAATTGAAATAAATTTAAATCCATATACCCTGTTTTTCTCATGGCATTTTTTTTTTGGTGTTTTGTTGAATAAAATTAACTTATGACTGAGATTACTCCTTCAGTCTTGATACTTTTCCAAAAATGCCATTTTTTGGCATTTTTGTCTGTTTAACAAATGTTGGGGCATAAATAGAAAAAACAACCAGTCATGCTTATGCATTCTTTTATATATATGAATCTCGCATATATACAACCTTAAATATAAGAGACTGCACTGGCTTAGAAGTTCAATATAAGTATTGTTAGCTTAAAGGGGTACTGTACGCCATTTTCAATAAATTCCCGGTGATAACAACGATCTATTATCGATACTATATAGAAATATAAGTAATTTGAGTCGAAGATGTATTCTGTAAACGCTCAGGTTAATAGGCTATCTTAAAATTTAATAATTTAAAAGTTAATAATTTAATATAAATTGATTTTATGGCTCCAGCCATAAAATGGCGTCTCTTAAAATTGGAATTTCCGTGTACAAAACGTAATCAAATTATAATTGAGGGATACTGGATTAATAAAACAATTGCACACACGATCGTTTGAAACATTATGCTTATACGGGGAGAAAACCCAAGCCACTCATTGACTAGTGACCATACACTAACTTAAATGAGTATATGGGACTGCTAAGCATATAATATAATGTTTATTTGATTCATTTGGTTGAAAACTGTACAAAAATTACTCGACAACGACAATTTGTATTTTTGCATTCCGGTAAATTTGCCATCCGTAACAATACTTCGTACTCAACAGACTGTCAAAAAATGGAAAAGTTGTTACCTTATTCTCCGACTCGGGGATTATAGAAACCAACAACAACATCTTGGGTACAGTACCCCTTTAATGCACAAGTTTTCAAAAAAAATCATGAAGCTCCAATTATGGAAGGATTAATCATAAATAATGGTCTCCCATATGGCAGGTTGTAAATATAAAAGAATGCACTGGCTTGCATGGTCAAGATAAATGTTGTTAGGCCAATGAATTCTCTTAAATATGTGAGTCTGCCTATGGGAGACTGTCATATATAAGAGAATGCATTGGTACAGTGTTTTCGCTAAATTTCAGGAAGCTCCAGTCATGAAATGTGCAAAATTATTTAGAACACTTTCAATTGTAAAACGATAGCATCACAATGTGTTTGGAAATCCCTTCACAGTTTGTAAGTCTAACGCATAATTTGTTCAAAAATAGTTTTGTCTTCACCATAGACTAATAAGAAATCATGTTTTGTACAAATTCTAGTCAGAAAATTACTAAAACTATGAAAAAGCTGTTAATTTTGTTTCTAGTCTTTGAAATACCTGACCATCATATATTGAATTTGGCTCAGTGTGATACACTCCAATTCTTGAAGACACACAACTTGAAAAACACTTACTCTTACAGATGGATTAATCATTATCTCTTTCTATAACAAGTATTTTATAGTTTCCTGTGTATAACATAATAAATATGAATCGAAGACCCCTGTCTGGAAACACTTCTATCAATTGGTATTATAATAAGCATACAATCAATGTCCAGTATTTTAGGGCTCGTGTTTATTGGAACTTTTTCAAAAAAAAATAGGAACAAATATATATCCCACTTAATTCTCGCATTAAAAAATACATATTGATTTAAAATCAATATTAATTGATAGTAACATTTCCAGACAGGTATCTCCGGCTTATTTTTATTATTTTATAACCAGTAAACTATACAACACATGTTAGAGGAAGAGATAATCCATCTTTAGTGAATTTGGAAATTTGTAAATGATTAAATTTCTTCTGTAAAGCAGGAAAATAAAATCTACAAAATATGCAGTTGGAAGAACTTGGGAGACTCAAATATATAATATAACCATTTCTTGATGGGAGCTGCGCTAGTGGAGCATTGAATCATGTGCCAGTGCATTCCCTTATATCTGCAGGTACCATAGGTAGCCTCACATGTATAAGAGAATGCACTGGCTTACAAGGTCAAGGTAAATATTGTTAGGCCAATGTAATATATTCTCTTATATATTCTAGGATCCCTACTGGAAACTACCATATATAAGAGAATGCATTAGCACAGGTTTTTTTTGCAATATTTCCAATGCTCCAATCATGGAAGGGTGAATGCTGCTCCCATAATGAAAGGGTTAATTGATTTTATTCCTAAATAGACCATTTCTGTTGTAATTAGTTTTAGTTCCGACCCTCCAGGTTCGGTATTTTGTCTCATAAATGAACCACATAGTTTTGATTACTCTGACTACTGATGGTATACTAGCACCTCCCATAAATCCTGAATAACATAGGTGAATCATGGGTACAAGATAAAAAATATAGGATAGAAGCCATGGTTATTTCACACTATTATAAATATGAAAATAATTACATTTTTGCTGCTGAAATATTGTCCATAACCACAGCTCACCAAGAAGTATGAGACTGAATTATATCTAAATATGTCATTTTGACAAAAAAATAATCAATTTGATGCTCAATGACAAACTGTGAGATAAATCTTACAGTTCCAGGAGATTTCACTCCATTGTCACTATACATATTTTCTTATCTGGTACCTGCTGGTAAACAGAAAAACCACCTATTTGTTATTAGTATTCAGTATAGGAGTCTGGGGTCTGCCATGAGAGGGATGGACATCATCAATATCATGAAGAGATATATTTAAGAAGACTTATTTTAAATGATTTATTAATAAGGTACTTACCACATGTATGAATTTTCACTAATGAATTAAATTTAATATAATTACAAGTCTGTTAATAACTGAATACCACAACTGACTGTCACTAGCTGTGATAGACTTGCAATTGAATTTATTAATTAAGTAATTGGCAATCATGAATATTTTTGTGGGAGCTTCTGGCATGATTTAGTCCTTGTTCAAATTATTGTTGAATGTTGGGTCAACAGCCTGGAGCTATCTTGTTGAAAATGAAGAAACCCCCTCCCCTAGATCATGTCATGAATCTTTACTCTGCTTAGCGCCTGTAGAGATCTTATTCCATCAGTACAAAACTTGGGAATGTTGTTATGTTTTGATAATGAACTTTATAACATTGAACAAACAAGGCAGGGAACATATTTCTTTGTTTATATTTGTTCCTCGATAATCAACTTCAAAGTATGGGGTGGTCCCAGCACGAAAATGCATGCTTTTTGTGGCTTTAGTTAGCTGATATCACAAAAACACTGAATTAATTACCCTGCAGAAATTCCATGATTGTAAGTGCGCATAGCAAACTCACCCATCAAGTCTGTTAAATAATGTCATCTCGAGTTGGCACTTTCATCTACTTATGAATAAACTATTAAACGACAGGTATTAATAAAGAAATATATTCCCCTTGTTATTTTTTCAGCTTTATAAGGTTCTCTATCAATACTTTAAAAAGTTCCCGAGGTTTTGTACTGGTAGAATATGATTTATACGGGCATTCGCCTCTGGGAGGCCAAATTGTCATTTAATAATGAAGTGCGCTTAAAGCACAAATAATTACACTTAAGCACAATTAGTTGAACTTATCATTGTGCTTAAGAGCAATCATTGCTCTTAAGTGCAATCGATTGTGCTTAAGAATAGTGATTTGTTCTTGAAAACATAATTATTTGTGCTTAAGCGCAATCAATTTTGCTTACGCACAATCAATTGCCTAATCTTAAGCGCATTTCATGGTTATACATGTATGTATCTAAACACCCCTGGTGAATAAATAGGTTTATCCATAACTCAACCTTAGCTCTTATTGACATATCACCTCTTGTTTTCATTGGTTTGCATGGGAGCAAGCCTAAGTTCTTTATCGAAATGGTAGACTCGCAATAGCATTACCTTCTGTTTTAGTTGTGGCAACTCGTGGTAGTATTAACTTCTGTATTAGTTGGGGCAACTTTGATTTTCGAGTACATATACAGGTACACCATATTAGGGAAGCAGGTCCTCAGTGATACCATATTCGCGCTACAGTATATGACCTGGAAATACTATAGATCTGTGCAAGAGCCGCTGATTTAATAAAACTACCAGAGCTCGAGGAGTGAGACATCAAAGCTCCCGGAATGAAACACCAATTTTTGGGACAGGGATGCTGATAATATGACAATAGGGTTTTTCACCCGATTTAAGTCAATAAGTACACCATATGAGGTAAGCAAGCCCTTATACAGTGACACCACATTATTGCTATATGACCATAGCTATGGCCCAAATCTATGCCCCAAAGTCATATTAGCCAGAGTATATGGGATGCCAAATTGACATTTAATAAATAATTGAGCTTAAGCGCAATAAGGAATCCCTTATTGCGCTTAAGCGCAATAAGAAAATTCCTTATTGCGCTTAAGAGCAATAAGAGATTCCTTGTTGCGCTTAAGCGCAATAAGAGCTAATTGCGCTTAAGCGCAATAAGGAATATTACATAAACTCCCTATAATTCAAATGGTTTAGTCCATGGTGCAATCAATATCTATCCCTGTTAACAGGCAATATATGATAATTCTACTATTTGCAGAGGGATGATCTCATGAGGGAGATAATAATTGCGCTTAATCGCAATAAGGATGTAATTGCGCTTAAGCGCAATAAGGAATGTTCTTATTGCGTTTAAGCGCATAAGGGAAGATCTAATTGCGCTTAAGCGCAATAAGAATATTCCTTAAGCTTAAGCGCAATAAGAGATTCCTTATTGCGCTTAAGCTCAATTATTTGTTAAATGTCAATTTGGCATCCCATAAGAGTAGAGATTCATGGCATGATCTACCCTCCTCCCAATATATCTAATACTGTATGGGATGCCAAATTGACATTTAATAAATAATTGAGCTTAAGCGCAAAAAGGAATCTTATTAAGAACATTCCTTATTATACGCTTAACCGCAATACATCCTTATTGCGCTTAAGTGCAATTAATATCTCCCTCATGAGAAAATAGTAGAATTATTCTATATTTGCCTGTTAACAGGGATAGAATCTGATGGAATCTGAATAGGCCTACACGTGGACAGTCACCGTGTGACCAATAAACTCCACCCATTGCACCATGGACTACACTATTGGAATTATAGGGAGTTTATGTAATATTCCTTATTTGCGCTTAAGCGCAATAAGGAATATTCTTATTGCGCTTAAACGCAATAAGGAATCTCTTATTGTGCTTAAGGGCAATTAGATTTTTACTTATTGCGCTAATAAGGGATTCCTTATTGCGATTAAGCTCAATTATTTATTAAATGTCAATTTGGCATCCCACAATACTGGGCCACACATTTTGAAATTAGTTATTTTAATACTACAGGTCACTGTTGGAGACTTTAGTTCAATTTGAATCTGCAAGGCCTGTACTAGTGTAGGCCTACTGCGGTCAGTCCAGTCCAAAGACATACATGTAAATTTTAGTGTCAAATTGCACTTGCTACTATACATGTACATTTTTCTGACGCTATCTACCCACACTGTTTTTTTTTAATCTGCGTGTTTGAACGATAGGTTCTCCAAAAGTTCCCATTAATTGTGACCTGAGTCACTCTCCTGGGTCATCAGGATGAGAATTCCCGCTGTTGACAATATTCAATTAGAATGTCAACATGCAACATAGCCTGATCTGATCACACGAACTTCAATTCGAACCGAGTTTTTGACAAGTTTTCCAGGCAATAATCGTTGATTTCATATGTGAGGACCCAACATTCCCATTCAACACAACATACACGGAGATAAAACTCCGATAATCTAACTCAAATATGCGCTCTAACTAATTAAGTTTTAATTAATTTATTTGGTCTTGAGAATGAGAGTTATTATTCTCAAAACAATCGTATCAAATTGGTGACGAAAGATCGCCGACCAATCGGATCGCGCGGATTGGAATTGTGGCTAAAAACAGTTATCTGCGGGATTCCGCCGTATATATATATATGTTATTGCTTCAGTCAATCGGGGTATACCGGGGAAGATTGTTGTGTCACTTTAAATCCATGCACACATGGAATCAACATATTTACTATATCTCACAAGTTCACAACGTATATATCTCATTTCAGAGACATGAGTTACAACTATACAGCAGCATTCAAGAAACGAAGACGGAAGACTTGGACTCACAGAAGAAGGAAACTCCAAAAATGAATATACCAGTACATCAAGTTATTGTGACTGTGCGAATGAATCTTGATCGGATGGTCCAAATATGAAATGAAACTGTTCTCGTTACCAAGAGTTAAAGAAATTGGGGACCAAAGTCTAAAAGTTAAGCTTATTGGCGAAATGATTAAAACCCTCCCAGGAATATACATGTACCAAACTCACACTCAGATCATTAATGTTTACAACTCTTCCTGAGTGATGTGTCTGACTCAGCCTTGAGTCCGGTACCCGTGCAATAATCACTTATAAAAACAAACATGAATAGCGTTCTATATAGTATGTTATAATTAAAACTACTTTCGCTTTCGCTTAAATACGTGTATTTGATTGGCCAATGCCCTTGGATACGCTTGGTAGCGATAATCTCTATCAGCCGAGGGAAATGTCGTTCCCCGCATCACAAAGCGCAGTGATACTTTAAGGAATTTGGCGACATGCACCAACGGTCGTCCCACATCATGACGCCATTTCCTAAAAGCGTCCATAGTTACCATACCGTGAAAATAAAATTAACGAATTAGACAAGCAACCTCACTTCCGCTTTCTCGTTTCCGGTCTCCATCTGGATATGTGCTAATCGTATAATTTTCAAAGCTAACAACTCAATTCATTGTAATGATCATTGCCTTTTTCATAATATTGATTGCTAAAACTATCATTCTATTACTATTGTAAGTATTCCTATACTCCATTTGCTCATATTTATCAGCATCACCCTGTGATAGTGGTTTGTTTTTGTCACCAATTTTCGTGCACAGTATTTTCAAAATGGCTTCTTTCTGTTTACAATCATGGGGTAGATTGATTTGAATGTCATTGTCATCTGTCTCGCTTGGTGAATTTTATGTTCTCATTGTTCACACGCAAGACAAATAACACATCTTCTTATTATATTTTTCATCTTTTACTTTAAAAAAAATATTATGAGAAAAAAAAGGTTCATTTGGAAAACAAATTGCTGGTCAAAAACTTGGCAGAAACAGGGATCTTTATAGACCGCTTACTAATTTTTTTAGATAGTATGGTCACTGATTCAAGTAATGGTGGAGATGTTTGCACTCTTCTTGCAATCCCCACCAGTCCACAGCCTCCTGAAATGACACACCGCCACCTCGGGAAGATGTACATTCTGACATGACTGACAGACTGATGTCAAGTGTTTGAATTATTACTATTACAAACAATTACTAGTACTACACGGCTAATATGACCTAATTTGTTTTATTTATTCCCTGACAATTTGGTAATGGGGCGAATGGTCTTCGTCGGTGTATTCATATGTTAGTGTGCCTGCTACAGTGCAGCCTGATATGAGAAGTTTTGTATTTACTATATAGTGGCCGGAGGCTTCTTCCAAAATGAAAAAAATGTGTAAATTGTGGCCTGAGGCTTTGTCCAAATTTTTAAATATGAAAATAGCCGCCAGAGGCTGTCCAAATGGCCTGGAGGCTATGTCCAAATTTATAAATATGTAATGTAAATAGTGACCAGAGTGTGTTTCCAAATTAAAAAAAACTCGATTGGTGTATATCTAGGCTAGTCAGTGGCTTAGTATCATAAACGTTGTTAAGCATGATGATGAACACCAAAAATAAAGTTAAATGCTCCAGTAAGCTTCAACTTACATGTACATGTAGGTACATTGATCATGCACATTTTTAATCAATGCAAGCATAGCAGTATTAATACTTTGGAAATATGATAAACAATTATCAATTATCTCATTCCTAATTCTTCCTTATTGTTCTATTTGCAGATTGATATTTTTGATTTTTCTTCATGACTGAATTCTATTTTGATTCTGACGTTGATCTTTTTGAGGACTACTCTTCACCTGATATTATTATTATCACATAATCTAGTGATTTGTGTGACAGTGATGCTACAAAGCCACGATCATATTACAATTCAGCAGATGATGCCCCACAGCCCTTTTTCTTAACCTAGACCTGTGATTTCTCTATTTTGATTTAGAAGTAAACGTGATAAACCTGCAACTACATCAGTTTAGCAAAATCCTGTATATATAAATGTTGTCTAAATACCCACTGTATAGATAGCTCTAGCTACTATAAGATAATTGGTGCAGAAGGATAATGACACAACTGTTAAATATTGATAGTCTCAGTGAGTGTATGTGCCCACAAATTGATACGATTTTATAATGATTATCAGCAGTTTGTGAATTGCAAATTAATAGCTTTAGGCAAAAGCTTCCGTTCTGTATCTTCTGCACATATATTTTCTTGCCCGTTCCATGCAATAAATTCATTCACTCTGAAAACACCAACATATTTTATTCCACTACTGATTTCATAGTTCAGTTGCTTTAAGTGTTGCAGTTCTTTTATTGGAGTATGTACATTATAAATATAAAGAAAAAAAACACCAGTCAACAGCATCTGAACATTCTCAATTTATCATGCAAAATTACTTACTAAAAATCATGTCACTCATCCATGTCGAACTTGATGATTGTCTCAATTATATTATATAAGTATTTTTCTCATAATTTCAGGTTAACCAAGAAAGTTTACCCAATTACTCATATCGTGGCACTTCCAGTTCCAGAGAGAAAACTGCTGAAGCTCCAATCATTGTAAGTTGTCTTTTTACATAGATAAATTGCATTTTGACACACCTCTCATCTGTACATGTTCCACCAGCAGTCAGTGCTATGCATATACTGGATGTCGTGTTGTTGTCTGTGTAAATAAGTATTTTTATCTCGTTTAAATGAGATAACTATCTCGTTTAAACGAGATAGCAGATGGGAACTTTTATTTTTATCTCGTTTAAACGAGATAACTTATCTCGTTTAAACAAGATAAGAGATGGGAAATTTAATTTTTATCTCGTTTAAACGAGATAACTTATCTCGTTTAAACAAGATAAGAAATGGGAAATTTTATTTTTATCTCGTTTAAACGAGATAACTTATCTCGTTTAAACGAGATAGTTATAATACAACAGTTACTAGTGGCCAGTCCAGACGATTGCGCTCGTATATAGGTGGTACCCAAACACCACCCCATCCCATCACCCATAGTATATTGCGCCGTAGGCGCTCGTATATGGGTAGTTACCCACCCACCACCACATCCCGCCACGCATAGTATCTTATGAGCCGCAGGCGCTCGTATATAGGTAGTTACCCACCCTTCCTCCATAGTATATTGTGCGCCGCAGGTGCTCGTACATAGGTATAGTTACCCACCCACCACCCCATCCCATCACCCATAGTATTCAATGCGCCGCAGGCGCTCGTATTTTGGTTGTACCCACCCACCAACCCATCACGTCACCCATAGTGATGGGATGGGGTGGTGGGTGGGTAACTATACGTAGATACTATGGGTGGCGGGGTGGGGTGGTGGGTAACTACCTATACGAGCTCCTGTGGCGCACACTATGGGTGATGTGATGGGGTGGTGTTTGGGTACCACCTATATACGAGCGCCTGCGGCGCATAAGATACTATGGGTGGTGGGATGGGGTAGTGGGTGGGTACTACATATATACGAGCGCATGCGGCGCATAAGATACTATGGGTGGCGGGATGGGGTGGTGGGTGGGTACAAGTTGTTCCCTATCCATTCCCGCGGTGCATAAGATACTATGGGTGGCGGGATGGGGTGGTGGGTACAAGTTGTTGCCTATCCATTCCCGATGCACCCACTGGCCACCAGTAACTGTTGTATTATAACTATCTCGTTTAAACGAGATAAGTTATCTCGTTTAAACGAGATAAAAATAAAATTTCACATCTGCTATCTCGTTCAAACGAGATAGTTATCTCGTTTAAACGAGATAACAATAAAATTTCCCATGTCCTCATCCAGCCACCGTAGGAATACGTCATCCAGAAACAAAATTTAATTGTTCAAGTCCAATATTTCGAACAGAAAATAATGATCAAAAGTTTTGATGAGGTTTTTTAAAGAACATTTCAGCGATGTACCGCTGAGAACACTTAATTTGGATGTTTTTCCTACACCTGTACTGCATTCATATTTGTGTGCTTGCTTGGGGATACAATCATAGGATTCTGATTAATTTAGCCTTTTTTTTTATTGGAAAACTCATTGATTAGAAAAATTACACAATTACATATTTTCGTAACAGTTATAAAAAAAATTGTAAATCTCATTTAGATACAAAATAATCCACTTTTTATTATTTATTTAAAAAATTCACCAACCCTGCTTGAACTCAACATATCAGTAACAACATTTTCCCCAAGCATGCATCACAGTTGTGCCCTATGATTCATCATGGTAAACAAAATTTATAATTTTTATTTGATGAATCGTCAAATAAAAAAGCTCCATGAATTCCGTTCCCAGTTCCCAGTTCCCAGTTCCCTATTCTCCTAAAATTACACTTTTCGTTACTAAATCGGCTGCGTAGCCAGAGTCATGGTGGCCACCCGGGAATCCTTGTATTTTCGTGCGGTGCCACCCCGCGGGCAACTATAGCAAAGTCACGCGACCATGCACCCCCTTCCAAATTTTCTAAAATTGGGCTGAAGTCGTGCATGGGGTGTCAAAATAGCACTTTTCGTTACTAAATCGGCTGCCGTATCCTGAGTCATGGTGGCCACCCGGGAATTCTTGTATTTCCGTTCGGTGCCACCCCGCGGGCAACTATAGGAAAGTCACGCGACCATGCACTCCCTTCCAAATTTTCTAAAATTGGGCTGAAGTCGTGCATGGGGTGTCAAAATTGGACTTTTCGTTACTAAATCGGCTGCCGTATCCTGAGTCATGGCGGCCACCTGGGAATTCTTGTATTTTCGTGCGGTGCCACCCCGCGGGCAACTATATCAAAGTCACGCGACCATGCACCCCCTTCCAAATTTTCTAAAATTGGGCTGAAGTCGTGCATGGGGTGTCAAAATTGGACTTTTCGTTACTAAATCGGCCGCCGTATCCTGAGTCATGGTGCCCACCCAGGAATTCTTGTATTTTCGTGCGGTGCCACCCCGCGGGCAACTATAGCAAAGTCACGCGACCATGCACCCCCTTCCAAATTTTCTAAAATTGGGCTGAAGTCGTGCATGGGGTGTCAAAATTGGACTTTTCGTTACTAAATCGGCTGCCGTATCCTGAGTCATGGTGGCCACCCGGGAATTCTTGTATTTTCGTGCGGTGCCACCCCGCGGGCAACTATAGGAAAGTCACGCGACCATGCACCCCCTTCCAAATTTTCTAAAATTGGGCTGAAGTCGTGCATGGGGTGTCAAATTAGCACTTTTCGTTACTAAATCGGCTGCCGTATCCTGAGTCATGGTGGCCACCCGGGAATTCTTGTATTTTCGTGCGGTGCCACCCCGCGGGCAACTATAGGAAAGTCACGCGACCATGCACCCCCTTCCAAATTTTCTAAAATTGGGCTGAAGTCGTGCATGGGGTGTCAAAATTGGACTTTTCGTTACTAAATCGGCTGCCGTATCCTGAGTCATGGTGGCCACCTGGGAATTCTTGTATTTTCGTGCGGTGCCACCCCGCGGGCAACTATATCAAAGTAACGCGACCATGCACCCCCTTCCAAATTTTCTAAAATTGGGCTGAAGTCGTGCATGGGGTGTCAAAATTGGACTTTTCGTTACTAAATCGGCTGTCGTATCCTGAGTCATGGTGGCCACCTGGGAATTCTTGTATTTTCGTGCGGTGCCACCCCGCGGGCAACTATATCAAAGTCACGCGACCATGCACCCCATTCCAAATTTTCTAAAATTGGGCTGAAGTCGTGCATGGGGTGTCAAAATTGGACTTTTCGTTACTAAATCGACCGCCGTATCCTGAGTCATGGTGGCCACCCAGGAATTCTTGTATTTTCGTGCGGTGCCACCCCGCGGGCAACTATAGCAAAGTCACGCGACCATGCACCCCCTTCCAAATTTTCTAAAATTGGGCTGAAGTCGTGCATGGGGTGTCCAAATTGGACTTTTCGTTACTAAATCGGCTGCCGTATCCTGAGTCATGGTGGCCACCCGGGAATTCTTGTATTTTCGTGCGGTGCCACCCCGCAGGCAACTATATCAAAGTCACGCGACCATGCACCCCCTTCCAAATTTTCTAAAATTGGGCTGAAGTCGTGCAAGGGGTGTCAAAATTGGACTTTTTGTTACTAAATCGGCCGCCGTATCCTGAGTCATGGTGGCCACCTGGGAATTCTTGTATTTTCGTGCGGTGCCACCCCGCAGGCAACTATATCAAAGTCACGCGACCATGCACCCCCTTCCAAATTTTCTAAAATTGGGCTGAAGTCGTGCATGGGGTGTCAAAATTGGACTTTTCGTTACTAAATCGGCTGCCGTATCCTGAGTCATGGTGGCCACCTGGGAATTCTTGTATTTTCGTGCGGTGCCACCCCGCGGGCAACTATATCAAAGTCACGCGACCATGCACCCCCTTCCAAATTTTCTAAAATTGGGCTGAAGTCGTGCATGGGGTGTCAAATTAGCACTTTTCGTTACTAAATCGGCTGCCGTATCCTGAGTCATGGTGGCCATCCGGGAATTCTTGTATTTTCGTGCGGTGCCACCCCGCGGGCAACTATAGGAAAGTCACGCGACCATGCACCCCCTTCCAAATTTTCAAAAATTGGGCTGAAGTCGTGCATGGGATGTCAAAATTGGACTTTTCGTTACTAAATCGGCTGCCGTATCCTTAGTCATGGTTGCCACCTGGGAATTCTTGTATTTTCGTGCGGTGCCACCCCGCGTGCAACTATATCAAAGTCACGCGACCATGCACCCCCTTCCAAATTTTCTAAAATTGGGCTGAAGTCGTGCATGGGGTGTCAAAATTGGACTTTTCGTTACTAAATCGGCCGCCGTATCCTGAGTCATGGTGGCCACCCAGGAATTCTTGTATTTTCGTGCGGTGCCACCCCGCGGGCAACTATAGCAAAGTCACGCGACCATGCACCCCCTTCCAAATTTTCTAAAATTGGGCTGAAGTCGTGCATGGGGTGTCAAAATTGGACTTTTCGTTACTAAATCGGTTGCCGTATCCTGAGTCATGGTGGCCACCCGGGAATTTTTGTATTTTCGTGCGGTGCCACCCCGCGGGCAACTATATCAAAGTCACGCGACCATGCACCCCCTTCCAAATTTTCTAAAATTGGGCTGAAGTCGTGCATGGGGTGTCAAAATTGAACTTTTCGTTACTAAATCGGCTGCCGTATCCTGAGTCATGGTGGCCACCTGGGAATTCTTGTATTTTCGTGCGGTGCCACCCCGCGGGCAACTATATCAAAGTCACGCGACCATGCACCCCCTTCCAAATTTTCTAAAATTGGGCTGAAGTCGTGCATGGGGTGTCAAAATTGGACTTTTCGTTACTAAATCGGCTGCCGTATCCTGAGTCATGGTGGCCACCTGGGAATTCTTGTATTTTCGTGCGGTGCCACCCCGCGGGCAACTATATCAAAGTCACGCGACCATGCACCCCATTCCAAATTTTCTAAAATTGGGCTGAAGTCGTGCATGGGGTGTCAAAATTGGACTTTTCGTTACTAAATCGGCTGCCGTATCCTGAGTCATGGTGGCCACCTGGGAATTCTTGTATTTTCGTGCGGTGCCACCCCGCGGGCAACTATATCAAAGGCACGCGACCATGCACCCCCTTCCAAATTTTCTAAAATTGGGCTGAAGTCGTGCATGGGGTGTCAAAATTGGACTTTTCGTTACTAAATCGGCTGCCGTATCCTGAGTCATGGTGGCCACCTGGGAATTCTTGTATTTTCGTGCGTGTAACTACGTGATAGTTAAAAACAATAACTCGCGTAACAAAGTTTTCTAAACGGAATGAATGATCATGTATATGCTACATGAACACAGTGGGGTATGGTGAGGAACGTGTCGCATGAACGGTCTTTTATTGAGCGCTACAATGTGTTTTTTTGTGTTTATTTCGTTATTTTGTGAGAATATAAACAAGATCTGAAATTAAAGATACATAATAACTATCCAATTAACAGTTTACTTTGTCTTTCAATTACCACGTCATACCCCCACCAAATAATATAAAAGTTTGTATTGGCTAAATTTTGTCCATGTCTTTGCTATTTAGACGCCCGCTGGATGGCAACACGCGAAATGAAAGGATTCCCGGGTGACCGCCGTTCTTCCGATTTAGTAACGAAAAGTGCTATTTTGACACCCCATGCACGACTTCAGCCCAATTTTAGAAAATTTGGAAGGGTCTGCATGGTCGCGTGACTTTCCTATAGTTGCCCGCGGGGTGGCACCGCACGAAAATACAAGGATTCCCGGGTTGCCACCATGACTCAGGATACGGCAGCCGATTTAGTAACGAAAAGTGCTATTTTGACACCCCATGCTCGACTTCAGCCCAATTTTAGAAAATCTGGAAGGGGCTGCATGGTCGCGTGACTTTCCTATAGTTGCCCGCGGGGTGGCACCGCACGAAAATACAAGGATTCCCGGGTTGCCACCATGACTCAGGATACGGCAGCCGATTTAGTAACGAAAATTGCTATTTTGACACCCCATGCACGACTTCAGCCCAATTTTAGAAAATTTGGAAGGGGCTGCATGGTCGCGTGACTTTCCTATAGTTGCCCGCGGGGTGGCACCGCACGAAAATACAAGGATTCCCTGGTTGCCACCATGACTCAGGATACGGCAGCCGATTTAGTAACGAAAAGTGCTATTTTGACACCCCATGCACGACTTCAGCCCAATTTTAGAAAATTTGGAAGGGGTGCATGGTCGCGTGACTTTCCTATAGTTGCCCGCGGGGTGGCACCGCACGAAAATACAAGGATTCCCTGGTTGCCACCATGACTCAGGATACGGCAGCCGATTTAGTAACGAAAAGTGCTATTTTGACACCCCATGCACGACTTCAGCCCAATTTTAGAAAATTTGGAAGGGGGTGCATGGTCGCGTGACTTTCCTATAGTTGCCCGCGGGGTGGCACCGCACGAAAATACAAGGATTCCCGGGTTGCCACCATGACTCAGGATACGGCAGCCGATTTAGTAACGAAAAGTGCTATTTTGACACCCCATGCACGACTTCAGCCCAATTTTAGAAAATTTGGAAGGGTCTGCATGGTCGCGTGACTTTCCTATAGTTGCCCGCGGGGTGGCACCGCACGAAAATACAAGGATTCCCGGGTTGCCACCATGACTCAGGATACGGCAGCCGATTTAGTAACGAAAAGTGCTATTTTGACACGCCATGCACGACTTCAGCCCAATTTTAGAAAATCTGGAAGGGGCTGCATGGTCGCGTGACTTTCCTATAGTTGCCCGCGGGGTGGCACCGCACGAAAATACAAGGATTCCCGGGTTGCCACCATGTTTCAGGATACGGCAGCCGATTTAGTAACGAAAATTGCTATTTTGACACCCCATGCACGACTTCAGCCCAATTTTAGAAAATTTGGAAGGGGGTGCATTGTCGCGTGACTTTGATATAGTTGCCCGCGGGGTGGCACCGCACGAAAATACAAGAATTCCCGGGTGGCCACCATGACTCAGGATACGGCAGCCGATTTAGTAACAAAAAGTCAAATTTTGACACCCCTTGCACGACTTCAGCCCAATTTTAGAAAATTTGGAAGGGGGTGCATGGTCGCGTGACTTTGATATAGTTGCCCGCGGGGTGGCACCGCACGAAAATACAAGAATTCCTGGGTGGCCACCATGACTCAGGATACGGCAGCCGATTTAGTAACGAAAAGTCCAATTTTGACACCCCATGCACGACTTCAGCCCAATTTTAGAAAATTTGGAATGGGGTGCATGGTCGCGTGACTTTGATATAGTTGCCCGCCGGGTGGCACCGCACGAAAATACAAGAATTCCCAGGTGGCCACCATGACTCAGGATACGGCAGCCGATTTAGTAACGAAAAGTCCAATTTTGACACCCCATGCACGACTTCAGCCCAATTTTAGAAAATTTGGAAGGTGGTGCATGGTCGCGTGACTTTGATATAGTTGCCCGCGGGGTGGCACCGCACGAAAATACAAGAATTCCCAGGTGGCCACCATGACTCAGAATACGGCAGCCGATTTAGTAACGAAAAGTCCAATTTTGACACCCCATGCACGACTTCAGCCCAATTTTAGAAAATTTGGAACGGGGTGCATGGTCGCGTGACTTTGATATAGTTGCCCGCGGGGTGGCACCGCACGAAAATACAAGAATTCCCGGGTGGCCACCATGACTCAGGATACGGCGGCCGATTTAGTAACAAACAGTCCAATTTTGACACCCCTTGCACGACTTCAGCCCAATTTTAGAAAATTTGGAAGGGGGTGCATGGTCGCGTGACTTTGATATAGTTGCCCGCGGGGTGGCACCGCACGAAAATACAAGAATTCCTAGGTGGCCACCATGACTCAGGATACGGCAGCCGATTTAGTAACGAAAAGTCCAATTTTGACACCCCATGCACGACTTCAGCCCAATTTTAGAAAATTTGGAAGGGGGTGCATTGTCGCGTGACTTTGATATAGTTGCCCGCGGGGTGGCACCGCACGAAAATACAAGAATTCCCAGGTGGCCGCCATGACTCAGGATACGGCAGCCGATTTAGTAACGAAAATTCCAATTTTGACACCCCATGCACGACTTCAGCCCAATTTTAGAAAATTTGGAAGGGGGTGCATGGTCGCGTGACTTTGATATAGTTGCCCGCGGGGTGGCACCGCACGAAAATACAAGAATTCCCAGGTGGCCGCCATGACTCAGGATACGGCAGCCGATTTAGTAACGAAAATTCCAATTTTGACACCCCATGCACGACTTCAGCCCAATTTTAGAAAATTTGGAAGGGGGTGCATGGTCGCGTGACTTTGATATAGTTGCCCGCGGGGTGGCACCGCACGAAAATACAAGAATTCCCAGGTGGCCGCCATGACTCAGGATACGGCAGTCGATTTAGTAACGAAAAGTGCTATTTTGACACCCCATGCACGACTTCAGCCCTATTTTAGAAAATTTGGAAGGGGGTGCATGGTCGCGTGACTTTGATATAGTTGCCCGCGGGGTGGCACCGCACGAAAATACAAGAATTCCCAGGTGGCCACCATGACTCAGGATACGGCAGCCGATTTAGTAACGAAAAGTCCAATTTTGACACCCCATGCACGACTTCAGCCCAATTTTAGAAAGTTTGCAAGGGGATGCATGGTCGCGTGACTTTCCTATAGTTACCCGCGGGGTGGCACCGCACGAAAATACAAGAATTCCCGGGTGACCACCATGACTCAGGATACGGCAGCCGATTTAGTAACGGAAATTGCTATTTTGACACCCCATGCACGACTTCAGCCCAATTTTAGAAAATTTGGAAGGGGGTGCATGGTCGCGTGACTTTGATATATTTGCCCGCGGGGTGGCACCGCACGAAAATACAATAATTCCCAGGTGGCAACCATGACTAAGGATACGGCAGCCGATTTAGTAACGAAAAGTCCAATTTTGACATCCCATGCACGACTTCAGCCCAATTTTAGAAAATTTGGAAGGGGGTGCATGGTCGCGTGACTTTCCTATAGTTGCCCGCGCGGTGGCACCGCACGAAAATACAAGAATTCCCAGGTGGCCGCCATGACTCAGGATACGGCAGCCGATTTAGTAACGAAAAGTGCTATTTTGACACCCCATGCACGACTTCAGCCCAATTTTAGAAAATTTGGAAGGGGGTGCATGGTCGCGTGACTTTGATATAGTTGCCCGCGGGGTGGCACCGCACGAAAATACAAGAATTCCTAGGTGGCCACCATGACTCAGGATACGGCAGCCGATTTAGTAACAAAAAGTCCAATTTTGACACCCCATGCACGACTTCAGCCCAATTTTAGAAAATTTGGAAGGGGGTGCATGGTCGCGTGACTTTGATATAGTTGCCCGCGGGGTGGCACCGCACGAAAATACAATAATTCCCAGGTGGCCACCATGACTCAGGATACGGCGGCCGATTTAGTAACAAAAAGTCCAATTTTGACACCCCTTGCACGACTTCAGCCCAATTTTAGAAAATTTGGAAGGGGGTGCATGGTCGCGTGACTTTGATATAGTTGCCCGCGGGGTGACACCGCACGAAAATACAAGAATTCACAGGTGGCCACCATGACTCAGGATACGGCAGCCGATTTAGTAACGAAAAGTCCAATTTTGACACCCCATGCACGACTTCAGCCCAATTTTAGAAAATTTGGAAGGGGGTGCATGGTCGCGTGACTTTGATATAGTTGCCCGCGGGGTGGCACCGCACGAAAATACAAGAATTCCTAGGTGGCCACCATGACTCAGGATACGGCAGCCGATTTAGTAACGAAAAGTCCAATTTTGACACCCCATGCACGACTTCAGCCCAATTTTAGAAAATTTGGAAGGGGGTGCATTGTCGCGTGACTTTGATATAGTTGCCCGCGGGGTGGCACCGCACGAAAATACAAGAATTCCCAGGTGGCCACCATGACTCAGGATACGGCGGCCGATTTAGTAACAAAAAGTCCAATTTTGACACCCCTTGCACGACTTCAGCCCAATTTTAGAAAATTTGGAAGGGGGTGCATGGTCGCGTGACTTTGATATAGTTGCCCGCGGGGTGGCACCGCACGAAAATACAAGAATTCCTAGGTGGCCACCATGACTCAGGATACGGCAGCCGATTTAGTAACGAAAAGTCCAATTTTGACACCCCATGCACGACTTCAGCCCAATTTTAGAAAATTTGGAAGGGGGTGCATTGTCGCGTGACTTTGATATAGTTGCCCGCGGGGTGGCACCGCACGAAAATACAAGAATTCCCAGGTGGCCGCCATGACTCAGGATACGGCAGCCGATTTAGTAACGAAAAGTCCAATTTTGACACCCCATGCACGACTTCAGCCCAATTTTAGAAAATTTGGAACGGGGTGCATGGTCGCGTGACTTTGATATAGTTGCCCGCGGGGCGGCACCGCACGAAAATACAAGAATTCCCGGGTGGCCACCATGACTCAGGATACGGCGGCCGATTTAGTAACAAACAGTCCAATTTTGACACCCCTTGCACGACTTCAGCCCAATTTTAGAAAATTTGGAAGGGGGTGCATGGTCGCGTGACTTTGATATAGTTGCCCGCGGGGTGGCACCGCACGAAAATACAAGAATTCCCGGGTGGCCACCATGACTCAGGATACGGCAGCCGATTTAGTAACGAAAAGTCCAATTTTGACACCCCATGCACGACTTCAGCCCAATTTTAGAAAATTTGGAAGGGGGTGCATGGTCGCGTGACTTTGATATAGTTGCCCGCGGGGTGGCACCGCACGAAAATACAAGAATTCCCAGGTGGCCACCATGACTCAGGATACGGCAGCCGATTTAGTAACGAAAAGTCCAATTTTGACACCCCATGCACGACTTCAGCCCAATTTTAGAAAATTTGGAAGGGGGTGCATGGTCGCGTGACTTTGATATAGTTGCCCGCGGGGTGGCACCGCACGAACATACAAGAATTCCCAGGTGGCCACCATGACTCAGGATACGGCAGCCGATTTAGTAACGAAAAGTCCAATTTTGACATCCCATGCACGACTTCAGCCCAATTTTAGAAAATTTGGAAGGGGGTGCATGGTCGCGTGACTTTCCTATAGTTGCCCGCGCGGTGGCACCGCACGAAAATACAAGAATTCCCGGGTGGCCACCATGACTCAGGATACGGCAGCCGATTTAGTAACGAAAAGTGCTATTTTGACACCCCATGCACGACTTCAGCCCAATTTTAGAAAATTTCGAAGGGGGTGCATGGTCGCGTGACTTTCATATAGTTGCCCGCGGGGTGGCACCGCACGAAAATACAAGAATTCCCAGGTGGCCACCATGACTCAGGATACGGCGGCCGATTTAGTAACAAAAAGTCCAATTTTGACACCCCTTGCACGACTTCAGCCCAATTTTAGAAAATTTGGAAGGGGGTGCATGGTCGCGTGACTTTGATATAGTTGCCCGCGGGGTGGCACCGCACGAAAATATAAGAATTCCCGGGTGGCCACCATGACTCAGGATACGGCAACCGATTTAGTAACGAAAAGTCCAATTTTGACACCTCATGCACGACTTCAGCCCAATTTTAGAAAATTTGGAAGTGGGTGCATGGTCGCGTGACTTTGATATAGTTGCCCGCGGGGTGGCACCGCACGAAAATACAAGAATTCCTGGGTGGCCACCATAACTCAGGATACGGCGGCCGATTTAGTAACGAAAAGTCCAATTTTGACACCCCATGCACGACTTCAGCCCAATTTTAGAAAATTTGGAATGGGGTGCATGGTCGCGTGACTTTGATATATTTGCCCGCGGGGTGGCACCGCACGAAAATACAATAATTCCCAGGTGGCCACCATGACTCAGGATACGGCAGCCGATTTAGTAACGAAAAGTCCAATTTTGACACCCCATGCACGACTTCAGCCCAATTTTAGAAAATTTGGAAGGGGGTGCATGGTCGCGTGACTTTGATATATTTGCCCGCGGGGTGGCACCGCACGAAAATACAAGAATTCCCAGGTGGCCACCATGACTCATGATACGGCAGCCGATTTAGTAACGAAAAGTCCAATTTTGACACCCCATGCACGACTTCAGCCCAATTTTAGAAAATTTGGAAGGGGGTGCATGGTCGCGTGACTTTCATATAGTTGCCCGCGGGGTGGCACCGCACGAAAATACAAGAATTCCCAGGTGGCCACCATGACTCAGGATACGGCGGCCGATTTAGTAACAAAAAGTCCAATTTTGACACCCCTTGCACGACTTCAGCCCAATTTTAGAAAATTTGGAAGGGGGTGCATGGTCGCGTGACTTTGATATAGTTGCCCGCGGGGTGGCACCGCACGAAAATATAAGAATTCCCGGGTGGCCACCATGACTCAGGATACGGCAACCGATTTAGTAACGAAAAGTCCAATTTTGACACCTCATGCACGACTTCAGCCCAATTTTAGAAAATTTGGAAGTGGG
This sequence comes from Siphonodentalium dalli, assembly GCA_032622095.1. NCBI lineage: Eukaryota > Metazoa > Mollusca > Scaphopoda > Gadilida > Siphonodentaliidae > Siphonodentalium > Siphonodentalium dalli. The sequence continues at coordinate 153,001,688 of CP136068.1, read as the reverse complement.
TGCATGGTCGCGTGACTTTGATATAGTTGCCCGCGGGGTGGCACCGCACGAAAATACAAGAATTCCTGGGTGGCCACCATAACTCAGGATACGGCGGCCGATTTAGTAACGAAAAGTCCAATTTTGACACCCCATGCACGACTTCAGCCCAATTTTAGAAAATTTGGAATGGGGTGCATGGTCGCGTGACTTTGATATATTTGCCCGCGGGGTGGCACCGCACGAAAATACAATAATTCCCAGGTGGCCACCATGACTCAGGATACGGCAGCCGATTTAGTAACGAAAAGTCCAATTTTGACACCCCATGCACGACTTCAGCCCAATTTTAGAAAATTTGGAAGGGGGTGCATGGTCGCGTGACTTTGATATATTTGCCCGCGGGGTGGCACCGCACGAAAATACAAGAATTCCCAGGTGGCCACCATGACTCATGATACGGCAGCCGATTTAGTAACGAAAAGTCCAATTTTGACACCCCATGCACGACTTCAGCCCAATTTTAGAAAATTTGGAAGGGGGTGCATTGTCGCGTGACTTTGATATAGTTGCCCGCGGGGTGGCACCGCACGAAAATACAAGAATTCCCAGGTGGCCGACAATGACTCAGGATACGGCAGCCGATTTAGTAACGAAAAGTCCAATTTTGACACCCCATGCACGACTTCAGCCCAATTTTAGAAAATTTGGAACGGGGTGCATGGTCGCGTGACTTTGATATAGTTGCCCGCGGGGTGGCACCGCACGAAAATACAAGAATTCCCGGGTGGCCACCATGACTCAGGATACGGCGGCCGATTTAGTAACAAACAGTTCCAATTTTGACACCCCTTGCACGACTTCAGCCCAATTTTAGAAAATTTGGAAGGGGGTGCATGGTCGCGTGACTTTGATATAGTTGCCCGCGGGGTGGCACCGCACGAACATACAAGAATTCCCAGGTGGCCACCATGACTCAGGATACGGCAGCCGATTTAGTAACGAAAAGTCCAATTTTGACATCCCATGCACGACTTCAGCCCAATTTTAGAAAATTTGGAAGGGGGTGCACGGTCGCGTGACTTTCCTATAGTTGCCCGCGCGGTGGCACCGCACGAAAATACAAGAATTCCCGGGTGGCCACCATGACTCAGGATACGGCAGCCGATTTAGTAACGAAAAGTGCTATTTTGACACCCCATGCACGACTTCAGCCCAATTTTAGAAAATTTGGAAGGGGGTGCATGGTCGCGTGACTTTGATATAGTTGCCCGCGGGGTGGCACCGCACGAAAATACAAGAATTCCCAGGTGGCCACCATGACTCAGGATACGGCGGCCGATTTAGTAACAAAAAGTCCAATTTTGACACCCCTTGCACGACTTCAGCCCAATTTTAGAAAATTTGGAAGGGGGTGCATGGTCGCGTGACTTTGATATAGTTGCCCGCGGGGTGGCACCGCACGAAAATACAAGAATTCCCGGGTGGCCACCATGACTCAGGATACGGCAACCGATTTAGTAACGAAAAGTCCAATTTTGACACCTCATGCACGACTTCAGCCCAATTTTAGAAAATTTGGAAGTGGGTGCATGGTCGCGTGACTTTGATATAGTTGCCCGCGGGGTGGCACCGCACGAAAATACAAGAATTCCTGGGTGGCCACCATAACTCAGGATACGGCGGCCGATTTAGTAACGAAAAGTCCAATTTTGACACCCCATGCACGACTTCAGCCCAATTTTAGAAAATCTGGAATGGGGTGCATGGTCGCGTGATTTTGATATATTTGCCCGCGGGGTGGCACCGCACGAAAATACAATAATTCCCAGGTGGCCACCATGACTCAGGATACGGCAGCCGATTTAGTAACGAAAAGTCCAATTTTGACACCCCATGCACGACTTCAGCCCAATTTTAGAAAATTTGGAAGGGGGTGCATGGTCGCGTGACTTTGATATAGTTGCCCGCGGGGTGGCACCGCACGAAAATACAAGAATTCCCAGGTGGCCACCATGACTCAGGATACGGCAGCCGATTTAGTAACGAAAAGTCCAATTTTGACACCCCATGCACGACTTCAGCCCAATTTTAGAAAATTTGGAAGGGGGTGCATGGTCGCGTGACTTTGATATAGTTGCCCGCGGGGTGGCACCGCACGAAAATACAAGAATTCCCAGGTGGCCGCCATGACTCAGGATACGGCAGCCGATTTAGTAACGAAAAGTCCAATTTTGACACCCCATGCACGACTTCAGCCCAATTTTAGAAAATTTGGAAGGGAGTGCATGGTCGCGTGACTTTCCTATAGTTGCCCGCGGGGTGGCACCGAACGGAAATACAAGAATTCCCGGGTGGCCACCATGACTCAGGATACGGCAGCCGATTTAGTAACGAAAAGTGCTATTTTGACACCCCATGCACGACTTCAGCCCAATTTTAGAAAATTTGGAAGGGGGTGCATGGTCGCGTGACTTTGATATAGTTGCCCGCGGGGTGGCACCGCACGAAAATACAAGAATTCACAGGTGGCCACCATGACTCAGGATACGGCAGCCGATTTAGTAACGAAAAGTCCAATTTTGACACCCCATGCACGACTTCAGCCCAATTTTAGAAAATTTGGAAGGGGATGCATGGTCGCGTGACTTTTCTATAGTTGCCCGCGGGGTGGCACCGCACGAAAATACAAGAATTCCCGGGTGACCACCATGACTCAGGATACGGCAGCCGATTTAGTAACGGAAATTGCTATTTTGACACCCCATGCACGACTTCAGCCCAATTTTAGAAAATTTGGAAGGGGGTGCATGGTCGCGTGACTTTGATATATTTGCCCGCGGGGTGGCACCGCACGAAAATACAATAATTCCCAGGTGGCAACCATGACTAAGGATACGGCAGCCGATTTAGTAACGAAAAGTCCAATTTTGACATCCCATGCACGACTTCAGCCCAATTTTAGAAAATTTGGAAGGGGGTGCATGGTCGCGTGACTTTCCTATAGTTGCCCGCGGGGTGGCACCGCACGAAAATACAAGAATTCCCGGGTGGCCACCATGACTCAAGATACGGCAGCCGATTTAGTAACGAAAAGTGCTAATTTGACACCCCATGCACGACTTCAGCCCAATTTTAGAAAATTTGGAAGGGGGTGCATGGTCGCGTGACTTTGATATAGTTGCCCGCGGCGTGGCACCGCACGAAAATACAAGAATTCCCAGGTGGCCGCCATGACTCAGGATACGGCAGCCGATTTAGTAACGAAAAGTCCAATTTTGACACCCCATGCACGACTTCAGCCCAATTTTAGAAAATTTGGAAGGGAGTGCATGGTCGCGTGACTTTCCTATAGTTGCCCGCGGGGTGGCACCGCACGAAAATACAAGAATTCCCGGGTGGCCACCATGACTCAGGATACGGCAGCCGATTTAGTAACGAAAAGTGCTATTTTGACACCCCATGCACGACTTCAGCCCAATTTTAGAAAATTTGGAAGGGGGTGCATGGTCGCGTGACTTTGCTATAGTTGCCCGCGGGGTGGCACCGCACGAAAATACAAGGATTCCCGGGTGGCCACCATGACTCTGGCTACGCAGCCGATTTAGTAACGAAAAGTGTAATTTTAGGAGAATAGGGAACTGGGAACTGGGAACTGGGAACTGAATTCATGGAGCTAAATAAAAATAATAAATTTTGTTTACCATTTTTTTTTTTTTGAGTCACAATTCAATTCTGTCAAAGATTCATAAATACACTACAAGTTTCTCTTAGCGCCAGTGTTTACTGAAAGTCTAAAGCATTTAACACACTAAATGCTCAAACAATTCCATATGACATGGAAAAGAATAAACTTTTATGTTGCCCCATGAAATGCATGTACCAACTTTCGGTGTTATGTGGATAATGATAGTCTCACAATGGCCTACAATGACATTCTGCGGAATCCGCTACAATGTACGAAAACTGAATGATACTTATAAACATGAGGTGTTGGATGTTTCATAGTCTGGTCGTTTCAAACCCTTTGGTCTTTTTGTACCAACGTTTTGGTAATTTTGTATCAATGTTTAGGTCGTTTTGTACTGTGGGGGAATATTTTCTGAGAGTAATTATTGATTACTATGATGTCTAGTTATGGTAAACCTGTGTTAAGATATGTGTACATACTAATCTTGTGTGTCACATGAGGGTACCTGTACGTCAATTACTTTCATGAGAAAAATCCATCCTGCATGATGCTTGTTTTGGTCTGCAGATTTAAAACAAAAAGTTATGGCTGTTTCAAATTTGATTGTAAATTGCTATACCAATAGTTTAAATACAAGAAAATATGGAATTTTTCATTTCAGATGTTGCGCATATGGGGCATGTATACAATGAGGGTCACATTGTCCCGTACATATATCAATTTTAAGCATGTCAATTGCAACAACCTATATTATAATCAAGTCTCAAAACATAATTGTTCCAGATATTTTTCCATCTTCCACATGATAACAACGTTTATGTGCAAATGGATATGTTTGCGCCAAACACTTCTTTTCCACCTTTCAGTATTATAAAAAAAATTCTAAAGTTTCCAGCCTGCAGTTATATTTCACCCTGCCCTTCTATTTGGCACATGAGTCGGTGGTGCAAAACATCTTTGTGTCAAATGACCAAGGTATGAAATGTCCAGAAGACGTGTTGGTCCAATGCCCTGCAGAATATTTTGCTGAATCATATTGAATCAAATCACAATTGTGTATCCAAATAGAATCGAAAATTTAATACAAAATAATGCCAGAATCACAGAACCCTACACCATATTCAGCATAATTAACAGGCAGGTACATGTAGGTATATAGCCGTTTAGGTTCTACATGTTTCTGTCTTCAAAAGTGTTGCAGTGCAAACTGACCTCAGATGTATTCAGATTGATAAGCTAATGATTTTTAGCACAATATACAGTGGACCCCTCGTGAAAAACTGTTCATTTATTGAAGAGAACACACTAGTATGTGACCTCACTCCTGTTTATGTTGATAAACTAGTTCAAACCTTAGAATCCAGAGGTGAAGCAGTGGACTCGTCGACACAAGTAAACTCAAACATCCACCATCCCAACTTTGAACTTTTAACTGAAACAGCCTTATCAGCAACATCTTCTTCATCTTCCATTTCTTCTGTTGATTCTTATTCCCAGACAATATACACAACAAAATTATGACGGAATTAATGAACAAGACAGTTATCAAGCACATTGCTGAAGACGGGCTCTGTGAATGTGTCAAGTGGTTGTATGAGATGTGCCATGGCTTGATATCAAAAGATAGACTTAGATACCGGTGCCAGAAATTATATGATCGCCATAGAGATTTTCAAAAACATATAAAACGAATTGGGATTCAAGAGAAATATGATGTTTTTTCATCCCACACATTCGACATAGATATACAACCACAACCACAAAAGAGAAAATTATCTGACGTTTCATCAGAACTGACATCATTAAATGCTGATGCCTTGACTTGCATGAGTGTTAATACATCCTTGGCATCTGATCTCCTGGATGCCCAAAGTGAGGTGGATGCATTATGCACGAAGGCCTCCCAATCCGACAAGAGTAAAGAAAAGAAGAAGAAATGATGTGCCACAGTAAAAGATTTAAAGTTCCAAGTAAAACGTTTGAAGAAACTGGAGAAAGTCTTGAGATTTAAACTAAAATGCAAAAATGACAGTATAAAGAGGCTGAATTCCTAGAGTGAGTATTATATTGGCACCCTAGAACAAAGCAGGAAGAATCTATCTGACACCAAAAACCAATTGGAAACATCACTCGGAAATTTGCAACTGTCAACAACAGAAAATGAAGTTCACCTCCAGGAATGGAATACACGTTTACAAGAGCTGAATGCAGAGCATGAATGGCTACGCGAGATGGTTAAAGATGAAGTTACGACTTTTGATAGTGAAAGGAAACGGTATACAACGAATATACAATCATGTGTATTTGAGCTTTTACAACATAATGTGCCAGGGGAACATGTTTCTCCAGTTATAGAGTGTGTTCTAAATTTAGTACAAATGAAAGCCAACAAACTTCCATCAGCATCGACTGTCAACAACATGAATTTTCAACGTCTGATTCTGTGCCAGAAAAATCTTGCTGGGGAACTCCCAAAGAGAGATAATCTGTGCCTCCTAAGTGATGAGACGAGCAAATGTGGCCATAAAATAGAAGGGATGCATGTTTCTGATGCTGATGGGAATATCCTGGTACTTGGGATACGTGAAATGACGACAAAGTCCGGAGCAGATATTCTGCATACGCTACAAGACATCCTCGATTATATCGACACTTCATCTAGTAATCAATCACCATTAGCAAAAATTGTAACCAATATTAAATCAACAATGTCTGATCGTGCTGCTACACAGAAAAAGTTCAATGAGTTATTTGAAGATTTCATAAATGACCTCATCACGCAAGATAATTCTACTACTTCGAACAGTCTCAACTATACTGACCAGACCTCTGTTAGCCGCATTTGTAACTTCTTTTGTACATTTCATGCTCTCGTACACGTGGCAGACACCTCTTCAAAAGCTTTACTGGAATTTGATAAAACTGTCTTCACTGAGTCAGACCCTCCTATATATAATGCTTCCTTCCGAGACAGATCCCAACCTGGTACCACTCGGCTCATTCGGACCTGTTGTAAAGCTTTTTCCAGAGGTGGAGACGAGAAAAGTGAACAGTAATTGCCATTTCTAACATTCGTAAAGCCACTCTTGCTCCAGCACAACATTAAAGGAACTCCTCTTGACAAGTTCCGAGGAAACAGATTTAATATTCTCTTCTCAAATGCTGCATCTGTTTTCTTCCTCAAAGATGAACTACGAGAATTTCTACAAAAAGAACACTCCAATCAACTCCTCGCTTCTGTTCAGCATGACATCTCAGTAACTGAGTACCTGGCAAGATGCAAAGCTCTGGGTCTCATTTGTCATTTCATTACTAAACCATTCTGGGCTTTCGTGGAAAAACAGGATGTACATATTCTCGACAGCTGTCAAACATACCAAGAAATTGTCAACTTTCTCACTGGCTTTGAATACCATGCATCTGACCACAGGAGCTTGGAATTGGTCAAAACCCCTCTTTTATTAACGGAACCACCACCCGGGACCATAGGTCACGGAAGGAACGAAAAAAAAAATTGTTGCCACCCATTTTGAACTCAACTGTATTCCTACAAAAAATATATTTTCACTAAAAACTTTGGTACCTCTTACACCTTAGATGCCAGTCTACAACATTCCATAGGTATATTTTTCCAGTTCTTCGAAAACCTCACTGTATTTCGGTAATATATTTTAAATTCACCAACGAACACAAATTTGCGACATCTCCATCACCTGTTTTAGAACCGGAATGACAAACGGCATAAAACCATTTTTCCGGAATAACAAAGTCGGAACGAAATAAAATCGAAACCTAAATTTAAAGCCCGCGAAATTCAAAAATATTTGAAAGTGCGTGCGGTTTTCGAACTTAGGCGCCAGAAAACTTAAATCAGTTTATGTTTGCGTCATACTATGCGCGTTTTTGAAGATCTCATCCTGATGTTTTGTGCATTTTCCTGAAAATTTCTGTATTTTTCTGTGTCTGCTGTTATCATCTCATGAAAATGACGACTACCCAAGAAAATATTCTTCATTTGACTGAATGGTAATTAGTACAAATATTTTACATATAATTTATTTCTATTTATGGCACGACCACGTGGTTTTGTTTTTTCTTCTTCTTGTTTTATGTTCGTTATGTACCGGTAGGCCTATGTACTACTTGACTTTGTAATGATACTGGTTGCAATGGTTGCTCTCTCTCTCTCTCTCTATAGGGCTCTGGCCCATAAGCCATGCCTTCTACAGAGCCCCGTTGTTATTGTGTATAATATGCATAATTTAATTTATCAAATAAAAATCACTTCAGTTCAGTTCAGTTCTCTCTCTCTCTCTCTCATAGGAGCTTGTGTTGCGCTCCGTTGTATAGGCCTAAAATATCCATCATATTATAGTAATAGTAATCAACCCACTGATTACTGGTCGAATATCACGAAGTAGAAGAAAAGAAGATACATAGACTCACGGGGAGGCCTGGTATATATGCCTATGCATGAAGTGATTCCTTTGTGCGTTTTGGTGCAGATTCGTTGCCAGAATATCTTAATTATTTCCACGTAGAATGCTGTTTTTTTTACTAATTATGACGAACAAATATATGTCTTAGTTGGTGAGAGAAGACATTTGTCTTGAGTTAGGTAACGATATTGGCCATGCATATATAGAACGAGTGTTGTTTAGTTTCGCGAAATTCAAAATTGTCAATGTAGGGTACAAAAACTCGCCATTAATATGCCAAATATAGTAGCAAAATGTAATAAGATTCTTTAATGTAAGAGCACAAAATTATCCTGCGTATTCTTTACGGTATACGTTTTATTTGTGCGTTTGCAAGTTGTAATGCAAACTGGTTTACCGAATAACTAGTTTATAAATTTGAGTTAGTGATAAACTCGCTAACATAAATTTTATTTAATAAGCAACTATAAGTATTGTCAGTTGTACCGGTATCAGGATCTATAAATAGTATACGTCACTCGTGACTCGTGTGTCGTAACGAATCAGCACCAAAACTCTCAAAGAATGGTTTTATGCATATGATTATATAGCCTGTGCTCATGAATTGGACATTCAATTTTTAAATTCAAGACAGCTAGCCACCATCGGCATTGTTTTTCTAAAAATCAAAAATACCAAAAAAATATTAAAAACATTACTTAATGTAACCTTCGCTGATGGGGTCATTGTCACAAGGCTCCGCGATCCGATCACGTTCGTAGCCAGGTTTTTTAATCCATCACAAATGTAGCCAACTTTTCTATGGCGATCACATTTTGTAGCCAGCTTTTCATATTCAGGCGAGCCTCAATGAACACGGTCAGGTTAATCTATTTTTTCTGAGTTTCTGAGTTGATTGATGAACAACAACTTGAATTTAGTTTTGATATTAGTTCATCTAATAACCTGATGTTTCGGATCAATGTCGTTGGAATGCTCGAATTATATTCCAATATAAGTTGATAAACGAAGTCAGTTTTGGAGCATGACGTCGACATTTTATTCACAAACGTGATGACGTCATATTTCGGGCAATATAAACCACGAACTAGAAAAGCTGACTACGAGTGTGATCGCCGGTGGAATAAGCTGGCTACACTGGCTACGAATGTGACCGGAGCCTTGTGACAATGACCCCATCGGAGTAACTTTCATGGTCGATGAAACGAGTGGCTGAAATCCGACGGCGGCCATGTTCTATGACTAATTTCACGACGATCGCACCAATGTTACAGTCTCTAGCAATGATTCGTTCTCATTTTGATACCAATGTCATGACCCATGAACAATTTCACGATGATCGGTGCATCGACATAGAGCTAGGATCTAGGCAGTGTTATTGGTTTAATTATTTATGCAGTGTTGTCGCTGAAATCCGACGGCGGCCATGTTTCTTTGAGAATTCACACCAAAATGACTCGTTCCCATCTACATGTCAATGTCAACCTCCGTGACAAATTTAATTATGATCTGACCACCACTGCGACCTCTTGTCTGTGCTAAATGATGCAATTTTGAAATCCAAGATGGCTGTTGGCGGCCATGTTTTTCATGCAAATAAGCCCAGAATGACTCGGTGTCGTCTATGTATCAATATCATGATCGATGAAAAATTTCGTGATGATAGGTGCATCGACACAGGCTCTAGGCTGTGTTATTGATTCAGATTTATCTAGTATTATCACTGAAATCGAAGATGGCCGATGATCGACATAGCCCTAGGCTCTAGGCAGTGTTATTGATTTAATTATATATGCAGTGTTGTCGCTGAAATCCGACGGCGACCATGTTTCTTGGAGGATTCACACCAAAATGACTCGTTCCCATCTACATGTCAATGTAAACCTCCATGACAAATTTAATGATGATCAGATAAACACTGCTTCTTCTAGCCCATGCTAAAGGATGCAATTTTGAAATCCAAGATGGCTGCCAGCGGTCATGTTTTTATGCAAATGAGCCCAAAATGATTCGTTCCCATCTAGACGCCAATGTCATCATCTATCAAAAAGTTCATGATGATCGGTGCATCGGTACGGTCATGTAATAAACATGTAATCAGCAGCTATGTTCGAAATTATAAACGGTACTTTTATGCTATCCGTCTCCGGATCATAGTTTTAAAGTTTCCGCATATTTCGGTACTAGTTCCGCTACTTCGATTATAAAACAGGTGATGGACATGTCGCAAATTTGTGTTCGTTGGTGAATTTACAATACATTACCGAAATAAAGTGAGGTTTTCGAAGAACTGGAAAAATATACCTATGGAATGTTGTAGATTGGCATCTAAGGTGTAAGAGGTACCAACAGTTTTTACTGAAAATATATTTTTTGTAGGAATACAGTTGAGTTCAAAATGGGTGGCAAATTTTTTTTGTTTCGTTCCTTCCGTGACCTATGGTCCCGGGTGGTGGTTCTGCCAATAAAAGAGGGGTTTTGACCAAATTCCATTGTGATCTGACTTTATCCAGGGACAGTACGTCCTCGCCTTCTTTGACAAAAAGCGACTGGAGACATCACCCATCATCAAGAGCCTTGTTGTGCCATGGCAATATGATATAACAGTCATTTCACAACTTCTTGTCGTCATCCCATCCCTGTGTACTCTCCTAAGAGACCTTTTTGCAGACTATATCGAGGGGGGAATATGGCACAATCCATCTACTACTGATTACCATAAAACAAAAGGAATTCCAAAGCACAACAAATTCTCTGAATCTGTTTTGGACACCTGGATCGACTGCTAACTTTGAAGCCAAATGCAACCCAAATTGCCAAAGAGGCACATATGATGTTCACCCATAACAAAACCACAGACTGGCTGAAAAAGAAGTCTCCAAAAGATCAGGAAATGCTACTAAATTCTGTCCGTCATGAAGGTAGAAGTCTCCACAAACTCTACAAGCAACGTCAGCTAAATGTTGACAACGAAAGGAAGGAAATATATGCTGAGAAGTTAAGAAAGGAAGAAGAAAAGAAATGAAAAACAGCTGAAACAAATGGAAGAGATCACAACAAAGATCCAGCAGTGGGGTCTTTGGCAATCATATGAAGAAATTGATTCAGGAGTTGCCATCATTACGTCAAAAACAGAGAAAGAAGCTGCATTGAAGTGCCAACTGACATTCAGAAAAGTTGTCTAAAACAGGCTGCTGGAAAAGAGGAACCTGCAGAAAAGAAGGAAGCATACAGAGTGACGAAAATGGAGAGCGGCAAGCGTAATTGACACGTCTGGTTCATCACTCATTCTCAACAACTGGTACAAACTTTGAATCATCTGAGCCATCGCCACTTCTGCTTGGGAAGAAAATTAATCATGCATTCAAGGACGATGGTGAATTGAAGTGGTTTGTTGGCCACGTTATATCACAGGTATATTGAAATGTTGGAACAGTTTCAGATTACTACTCAACCAACTCAAATTCGATGCATGGTTACACTACTGACTGAAATTATAACCACACGATAGGAAACAAAAACTAAACAATTACTTACAATCACACTGACTCTAACAATGCATGCTGGAAAACTAATAAGATTATCCTTATTCATTAACAAAAATATGTTCTTTTTCAGGTTGAATCATAATACTACTGTAACAATACTACTATAACAATGTATCCATTAAAAACATGTTTTTTTAGGCTTAATCATACTACTACTATAACAATACTACTATACATACTGTAACATTTCATTCATTAACACAAATATTTTTCCTTTCAGACTTAATCATACTACTACTAGAACAATACTACTATAACAATTGTTTCATTAACACATTAATGATATGTTCTTTTTCAGGTTGAATCATAATGCTACTATAACCATACTAGTATAACAATTTATCCATTAACACACATATGTTCTTTTCATGTTGAATCATAATACTACTATAACAATGCACAGGGGCATGTAACGCGCTCCGCTGTCCGCCCCCCCCCCCCTTGCACTGCCCATATACGCCGCCTCTATATACGCGGCTTCTTCGCGTTAATGGAACATTATATAGACAAGGGGCACTGTAGAAATTCAACGTTTCACCATCGCTCGGGAGTCGCACAAATTTAGCCCATTCACCCCAGTAATAATAACGATATATACACGGATGGATCGGCAAAGAATTCATCTTTCAATAAATACCACAAACTCCCATCAGAAACATTCATACACGTTTTTCATTTGTCGAATATTGTCTCCGGAGACGGGGGTCGCGGAAAAAATTTACATATATAGGGTGAAAAAAATGTTTTTGCCCCTTTCGGGGACCCACCACCCCTCTACCTGCAATTTTTTTCTTTTTTTTCCGCCCAATTTTTGGGACCCACCCCCCAAAATCTTACAAAAAACATAAAATATAAACCAAATCAAACCCTAGCAAATAATTGTTCCATTTCTTATTATTTAATACTATTCCCAGCATTTTAGTAAACCTCTAAACTGCTCTAAAGGGAGATAATTCTATTAGTATAAAATGTGGAAATGCTGAACGCATGCACTTAAAAACATTGGGCATAATGCCATAAAACATAATAATTACGAGGTAATACATTTCCTGATATCCTCAATAACTCCATATTCTTTTATATAACAATAGTATAAGATGTTTTAGTTTCAAGGCCCAATAGTAATACTGTAGTAATAGGGGTAGAACAAATTTCATCTGGGACCCAAGCCAAGGAAAGTCACACTCACAGCAGCTCAGTCTAAATACATGTATGTATGTCATGTTGGTTTGCAGATTGACATATACCAATATTAGCGAAAAATTGGTAGTATTATTAACTTATTATCAGAGTATAAAGTTTAGTTTAAAGCCAGCAGAGATATCCAAGCCACGGTCACCTTGTACAAACCGTCTGTATACATGTAGGTTCCCCCTGTGCAATGTGGTTTATTGGACGTATCACATGGAAACCCACTATAAGAACAAGCATCCTGGATCAGACTGTTCAGTTGAGATATGTGACTCTGAGAAAGTTCGCATGAAGAGAGTTGCATAGATTACCTGTGCAGTTTGATCCAGGTTAGTATGATTTATAATTAGTTTCAAGAACAAAGTTCATATTAGTCATGTTTATATTCTAGCTTTATGTTGCATATGGAATAAGTTGAGACTTTAATACCAAAAGCTACTTTTATAGTTACATTGCTCTATCCTGCTATATCCTAAATTGAATATCAAAGCAACCAATAATGAACAAACAACTAATAATTACAATACCATATGTATTGGCAGTCAAATAACTGGAACTCCAAGATATACTACCTTATTACATGTATATGTACAGTACCTAACTGCTTAGACTTGTGAATAATAACTGTGGTTGATTTAATATCACAAAAGGCTAAGTTTTCATATTGTTATCCAAATAGTATGAACTTTTTGTATGAGTTATTTTGTTTTATAGTTTTAAACCAGTGGAATATAGTGGAACTGTTATTTTTGTTTGTATCATCAAGTTTATCTTGATAACAAATAATATCCATTATGTGGATTAAGAACAGAAGATGGTAATCATTTAATAATTATGCTTATATAATATATCTTTCATCCGTCGAAATCTGGTACATTAATTTTGACATACATCAGCATACATACACCCCTAAATGGTAGTTAGTTCTGGTTAGTATGTTTTAAATAGCATAGTGTGTCATATGGTTGATATTAACAGATTACATGAGCACAAAAACAGTGATTTTAAGTGGAGGAAAAAAAATAGCATTTTTGGTCATTTACGCATTTTTTCCGGGTGAAATGACCCACCCACCCCCGCCTCATATATGGAATTTTTGTGCGCGACCCCCCCCCCCCCCCCCTGCCGGAGAGCGTATTTTTTAGGATTGATCCGGCTCAAAATCATTGGCCGACATGTGTCTCTAAACTCACCACCCATACAGTTTACTATCATTAAAAATCGGTCCTAGTATGAGTGCTAAAAATCTTATCGTAGATCGTAGATCCTTATTATAAATTTACAAGATTATTGTATATTTGTATAAATTATAATTCGTACATTTAAAAAACACCAATAGCCTCAAGAATATTTTATGCCGGGAGAGTCTGGAGAGCTGGGAGAGCTTAGCTCTGATGTCAAGTTCGTTGGGCGCATTTCCATCCCAATCGCGACAATCTCAAAACTCCATGCAGCGCCCTCTCCGTTATCACAGCGATATCCACTTACCACTTACCGCTGCGCACTTGCACGTAATGCGAAGAAATGTCGCATTTATTTATTTCAGATTTGTGTAGGTTACTACAGTTCATTCTGCATTATTCTGAGAAATAGAACTGTCCATATTCATTTGAAAATGGTCTCGATCAAGCCAGAATTAATTGTAACTGACAAAACACTTCAATAAAAAATGTTAGATTTAATTAATAAAATACACGTGCCGGCAGCGTTCAGAAATCGCTTAGCGAGGGGACTGACCTCTGTTTTGCAGTTTGCGCGATATCTCGGATCGATGAGAGATAACTCTGCCTGGAGTTTGATCATTCTGGACTCATCGACCTATGACCTTTGGATCCAATTGCGATTGCGGAAGGGAGCGTACATTTTCGGATAAACAGTTCATTGTTGTGTGTATTTGAGCATCACAGGTTACAGCCGCGGCCCACGGCTACAGTCGGCTACGCATGCGCAGTAGAAAGCTGCAGCCGGCCACAGCTGGTAGTCACAACAAAATATCGTATTCCGAACTTGGAATGTGGCTGATAAGATATAATTATATATTTTTTTTACGAAATAGATTTAATTTTTCACCAAATAAGAAATATATCATAGATAAAAACTTGATGCCAACCAAATGGAAGACCCCAAGGGAGCAATATTCAAAAATTATCTCCCTGATAAGAAATTCCCCTATCTACCTGTGATTTACCTGTGATCTTCGGTCGAAGAAAGCCTACCGGCTTGTTGTGACCTCTTCTTTAGTTCTTAACACAATTTTAACTATCTGTGGTGTCTGGCGACTTGATTATATGTACATGTACAGTGCGTATTAAAAACATTAAGATTTCGGTTTCTCGTTGTTGAACTTAAAATAAAATGTATTGGCCCTTCCTCTCCAGGTGTCGTTTAATATTGATTTAAAAGCATTCACATCTTCTGCTTCGATGCATAGTTCTGTCATGTTGTTCCAGTTGTTTGTACTGCGTGGAATGAAGCTATTTGCTGTGCTATTGTTTTTATGGATTTCTTTCTGCAGTTTTTCTTTGTGGCCTCTTGTTCTGTTTGAGAGTGATTTCTTTAATGATGGGAGTACCGCTTTGTCTTTCTGGTTGATGATCTTGTACATTTGTAACATATCACACCTCTCTCGTCGGTAGTGCAGTGTTGGTAATCCGAGCATTTTATTTCTTTCTTCATTGTCCAAATTTTTTAGCTTATTTGTTGTTGATAATTTAGTTGCTCTTCTTTGGACATTTTCTATGGCAATCTGATGTTTTCTGAGGTGTGGGTTCCAAACAGACGAAGCATATTCCACCATTGGTCTGATGAGTGACTTGAATAAGATTTTCAGCATATCCTCGTCTATATGGTTAAAAGTTCTCCGAATCATTCCAATTCTCTGGTTTGCTTTGTTCACTGATGATGATATATGTTGATCGTAGGTTAGCCCTGTGTCAAAGATAACACCAATATCTTTCTCATTATTTGTGGGTTGGATTTCTATATTGTTGTTGGAGTCACTGATTGAGTATGCATACTTTGGGTTATCTTTGCCGATGTGCAAGACCTTGCATTTAGCTGCATTGAATTTCAGAAGCCATCTTTCTGACCAGTCAGATAGTTTGTTTAGATCTTGTTGGAGTTGCAAGTGGTCTTGCTCGTCCGTTATTTCTGTATAGATTTTTGTATCATCTGCGAACAGTTTGCATCGAGAGGTTATTTCAGTTGTGATATCGTTTATGTATATAAGGAAGAGTGCTGGTCCCAGCACTGAGCCTTGGGGGATCCCGCTGGTAACGTCTGCCACTGATGATATTGCTCCGTTGACTCTGACTGCTTGCCTCCGGTCTTTCAGAAAATTTTGTAGCCATTGGTGGATGTTTCCCCTGATTCTGTATGTGTATAGTTTTTCCATAAGTCGCTTATGTGGGACGGTATCAAAGGCTTTTCTGAAGTCGAGGTAGATTACATCGATGTTGTGACCTTCGTCTATGGATCTGGTGAAGTCATTCTGTACCTCTAATATCTGTGTGACGCATGATCGCTTTGCCCGGAATCCATGTTGGTGTTCAGAAAGTATGTTGTTATTCTCTATGTATTCCATAAGTTTATCTCTGATGATTTTTTCCATTAGTTTGCAGATTATGCTTGTGAGGCTGACGGTCTGTAATTTTCAACTTTCTTCTTATTTCCCTTCTTAAATATTGGACATACTGTTGCTGCTCTCCAGTCTGCTGGGACTTCCCCCGTGGCCAGGGATTTTTTTAGTAAGTATGTTAGGGCATGACAGATACTACTTGCTGCTTCTTTTAGGACTCTTGGATGTAGCTGGTCTTCTCCTGGAGATTTCGATGTGTCCAGTTCGAGCAGGTGTCGCATAACTATATATGTGGTCACAACTATATTGGTAAGCTCGACACTGTCATCTAAATCGATTTCTCCGATCCTCGGAACCTCTGCTTCATCCTCTATTGTATAGACACTGCTAAAGTAACTATTAAGGAGTTCTGCCTTTTCAGTATTGTCACTGCTGATCGTACCATCTTGTCTTTCTAAGTCTCCAATACCAGATTTAACCTTTGTCTTGCTTTTTATGTAACTCCAGAATGATTTAGGGTCCTTCTTGATACTATCAGCTAGTTTCTTCTCATATTCCCTGTGAGCTGAACGGCATTCATGCGTGGCTGTGTTTCTTGCTTTGATATAATCTTTGTAGCTGCAGTCTTTCTTATCGTAGATGTATTTTTTCCATTTTTTATGTTTTTCTTTCACTGCGTTAAGTGCTTGTACTGTCATCCATTTCTGTTTTTTAGTATTTAGTTTTGTTTTGGCAGATGGTATGTGTCTATTGGATGCTTCCACAATTCTTCTCTTGAAATTCTGCCACAGTGATTCCACTGTTCGTGAGTCATCCTCTTCCCAATCTTCATTCAGTTCATCCCGTATTGCGTCGTAGTCTCCCTTGTGATACTGTAGCCTGGTACTATTTTCCTCTTCTCCTTCTGCATAGCATATGAAGTTGAAGGCCAGAATATGGTGGTCGCTTTTTCCTAGTGGTGGTAGGTGCCTCAGGTCTGATATCATCAATTCTTCGTTGGTGAAGATTAGGTCTAATAGGGAATCATGTTGTCCTTCTCTCTGTCTGGTCGGTTGGTTTACATGTTGATGTACACCAGCGTCTCCAATTTGTTCTAAGAAATTAAATTCAGCACTTTCTTCTGACGTAGTACAGTTGTTTGTCTCACAATTGATCTCTTTATAGTTGAAGTCTCCACAGACAAGCATATGAGAGTCCTTCCTTAATGATGCGGTGTGTATTATGCTGTTTAATTTCATGTTGTTTTCAGTTCTGTTTGTCGGACTTCTATATACACAGCCAATCAAGAGGTTATCGTTGTTGTTTAGTTTTATACTGCACCAGACTGATTCGACGTCGTCGCTGTTTGTGAGATCATCAATGATGTTGGCCTTTAGTTTGTTTGCAACATATATTGCGACTCCTCGCCATTTTCCAAGTCCTCTGGTGAACATCTCATATCCTTGTATGTGAAATTCTTCTGCTTGTATGTTTTTTACAGTTTTTTGGTAAGATCTCTGTTAGAAGGAGCACTTCGGGTGATTCTTCGATTATGACTGCAGCTAATTCATCTCTTTTGTTCAGCAGTGAGTCCACATTTGAATAGGCCATTTTGATTGATCTGTCTTTGTCCAATCAAAGTCGGAGTACAGGAATCAGGGAGCTAAATGTGTTCTAGAGTCGGGGAGCGAGTATACACCGTGGAATGCCAAAGGTGGCGGTAACTGAAGAATGACCTTCACCTGATACATGCGACACGTTATTAAAGGATGACATTGCGTTTATTTGATTTGTACATCATATCTAAATAATTTAAAATGGTGAATGAATAGGGGAATGGATTTTTGTGAGCGGGAAATTTATTTAACTAGCTGCTGTAGTTCTGGATTTTCCCAGATCAAATTTGGCTGTGGGATAGCCCTGTCGTACACTTGGGGATTTATTTTAAAAGTAAACATATATGACCTATGATTTTTCTTGCATTTTCGTGATCAACTGGTGTCAATCAAGCTGGCTAAACATCACTGGTATGGCCCGCAGGCTTCAATTCACTGAATTTGGCCGAAACGTTAACACTGTCGCCTATGGGAAACTATTTAGTTCAGTGATTCCTACAATGTTTAGAGACAGTCGCCATTCATTTTACTGGCCGCTGCAGCTTATACTGCGCATGTTTTATAAACATCATACAACCGGCTACAGCTGGCTACAGCCTGCGTGCTCAAATACGACCGTTAATTAACTTCCGAAATACGAAATAAATATTTGTTGTGGCGTCATTGTCGTCACTTAATTTAGTCATTATGGGTGTATCAATGACTAGCCTGTCGTGACAAGTTGCCTTCAAAGAACATTTGTGCAGACACGCCGTTGTGATAGACTATTTATAGATGCATTTAGACTACAAATAACTGCTGGTGGAATGTCACTGTATTCTAATGTGCTATGACTTCGGAATGAACCTTATATTATAAGTTTAATATGTTGTTAGTGTATTCGGTTTCGGTTTCGGTTACACTTTCCTGGTTCCCATTACTGGATTACTATGGAGTTGAAGTTCAAATGTAATTTACCAAATACAATATTACAGTTGTGAGGTATTTAGTAAAATTCTGTGACATTCTGACTCTTAATTGAACCTGGAATGAATCGCAGTGTGGCAGCTCAAGTGGAATAGATTAAACGCGGAGCTTGGA
Source organism: Siphonodentalium dalli (assembly GCA_032622095.1). Lineage (NCBI taxonomy): Eukaryota > Metazoa > Mollusca > Scaphopoda > Gadilida > Siphonodentaliidae > Siphonodentalium > Siphonodentalium dalli. The sequence goes on along the minus strand of CP136068.1, from coordinate 152,982,588 downwards.
TTCATTAGCTGTCAGTGGGGAGTTCCCGTTCAGAGGTGACACGACGTTCCAATGAATAAATCCCGACCAGGAAGTTTTAACAGCTCCTGGCCTGGGGACAATCTCCAAATATATATATGATTTTAAATGGGTACTGTACGCCATTTTCATTAAATTGCCGGTGACAACAACGATCTAATATCGATAATATATAGAAACATAAGTAATTTGAGTCGAAGATGTATTCTGTAAACGCTCAGGTTAATAGGCTATCTTAAAATTTTATAATTTAAAAGTTAATAATTTGATATAAATTGAATTTATGACTGGAGCCATAAAATGGCGTCAATTAAATTACGAATTTCCGTAATCAAACAAAGTAATTGAGGGATACTGGATTGTTAAAGCGATCGCACACACGATCGCTTAAAATATTATGATACGGGGAGAACACTCAAGCCACTCACTGACTAGCGACGATACAATAACTTAAATGATTATATGGGACTAGTATGCCCATAATATAACTTTTATTTGATTCATTTGGTTGAAAACTGTACAAAAATTACTCGACAACGACAATTTGTATTTTTGCATTCCGGTAAATTTGTCATCCGTAACACTACTTCGTACTCAACAAGACTTTCAAATAATGAAAAAATTGTTACCTTATTCTCCGACTCGGAGATTATAGAAACCAACAACAACATTTGGCGTACAGTACCCCTTTAAGTTCTCATCAATTAAATAACTATATAAATAAATAATTATAGACCCCATCACATTTTAAGGGGGTGGGGGGGGGGGGGGGGGGGGGGGGTCAAGTGAATAATATTGAATGGGGATTTCCATGCAAATTTGCGGAGCAAAAGTTACAGGGTGGCACATACTTCTGCGTGTGACTTCGTGTAGTATTGGAAATGTATATGGCGGGTCCGCTTGGTAAATTATAAAATTTTGCAATCACTATATTTTTTAGAATTTTTTTCCGCAATTACATCAATTAACCTACATTTGAAAATCCATAAAAAAAAATCAAAAATAACTACATCAACATTATAATGGAACAAGTACCAAGCGGCCCCTCCAGATAAATACCTGTTGTTTCTAATACTACATCAAGTCTCTGTAACTTTTGCTCTGCAGATTTGCATGGAAATTTCCATTAAAAATTTGACTTGACCTATATTCATAAAAGTAAGTAAGTATGGGAGGCCAAATTCACATTTAATAATGAATTGCGCTTAAGCGCAATTGATTGCGTTTAAGCGCAAATACCACATATTGTGCTTAAGCGCAAATAGGGCATTTACGCTTAAGCGTAATTAATTACGCTTAAGCGCAATTAATTGCGCTTAAGCGCAATCAATTGCGCTTAAGCATAATTGTGACTACTATCTAACCTACCCATAAACTATTAGCATGACCTGGTGTATCACCTAGCAACACAAGATGAGCATTGGGCTAATTTTGACCTGTACTCAACAGTCAACTGTGAGTATGTGTTCAACAAGGAGAATCCCTAATTACATATTATCAGCATCCCTCTATCCAAAGAATTGATGTCGCCTTCCCGGAACTCTTAGTAAATTTTTGTATGATGTTTTTAATGTATTTTTGCACAGATTTTAGCCTATACATGCATGCGGTGTCACTGCATGAGGGCTTTCTTACCTCATACAGTAATGCTCTAATTAATCGACTTCTTAACCACAGCAGAATTATGGGTAACGTTTCAGGATTTAGTCGGAAATATGGCTTGTTGCCATTCATCGAAAAGCTCTCGAGAGCTTTCCAATGAATGGCAATAAGCCATATTTCCGACTAAATCCTGAAAAGTTATCCATAATTCTGCTGTGGTTAAGGAGTCGATTAATTAGAGCATTACTGTATGGTTTACTTATTGACTTAAATCAGGGGGAAAAAAACCCTATTTTCATATTATCAGCATCCCTGTCCAAAAAATGGTGTGTAATCACTGGAGCTTTGGTGTCTCAGTCCTGGAGCTCTAGTTTTTCTTATTAAATCAGCATCTCTTGCACAAATCTATAGTATTTCCATGATCATATAGTGTGAATGTGGTGTCACCGAGGGCTTGCTTCTCTCATATGGTGTGCCTGTATACTCGAAAATTTTAGAAAATCAATGTCGCCCTGACTAATACAGAAAGTAATGCTATTGCAAGTAGCCCCAACTAATATATACCGAAGATAATATAATGCTATCACGAGTCGCTCCAACTAAAACAGAAGGTGATGCTATTGCGAGTCTGCCATTTTGATAAAGAAGTTGGGCTAGCTCCCTACCCAATCAAACCAATGAAACCAAGAGGTGACATGTCAATAGGAGTTAATGCTAAGTTTTGGAGAAACCTATTTATTCACCAGGGGTGTTTTGTTACATATAACCATGAATTGCGCTTAAGCGCAATTAATTGCGCTAATTGATTGCGCTTAAGCGCAATTGATTGCGCTTAAGCACAATTAATTATTAAATGTGAATTTGGCCTCCCATAAGTAAGCCATGGTTCTAGAAAATATTTATGTTGCTAGGCCTTTCAATGGTTTACATATCTTCAGGCAACATATATATAGATATTATTACTACAAATGTCTAATTGTCTATGACGTCACTTCCTTAACTCCTGGTGGTGACGCCACTTCCTTAACGCCTGGTGGTGACGTTAGTGGCATTTAGCTTTGGCCAAAATTTTCGAATGAAAGATTGTTCGTTCGAAAGCCTTTTTACCAATGTGGACATGCAGCTTGTCTCTACCGCCGGATTATTGTTTACACATTGTGCATGCTATATTCAAGTTGGAGCGATATCTCAAAACGTCTACTGGTATTTATATATAATGGGAGGCCTAGCTAATTCACATTGTCCTCAAGCGCAAATAATTACGCTCAAGTGAAAATACCACATATGGTACGTAAGCACAAATAGAGCATTTGTGGTTAAAGGGTGACTGTATACACTAAATCCGGCCAGTTTTGGGACCACCTAGCTCCTTTTATACTCAAAATAATATACAGCACTGCTCACAGTAAGCGACCTGCCTTAACGATGTGTACATGTGTTAATACCGCGATGACATACCGCCGAATCGCGGTTGCACTACCATTTGGTACCAACGCACCGTTCGCTGTACAATCCCATTACCAGCGGTAACGAATGGTGGTACTGCGGTGTTGCGCCGCTCAAACGTGGTGACATTACTGCGACGCGGTAGCCTTTTTTGTAACGATGTTAATGACGGGATTCGATGTGTGATTGCCAATCTGCAAAAAAAAGGCCGTTCTCACGGTCTCCGTCCATGCCAGTGTGTGTGTACCTTGAAGTGTATTATTAGCCAAATGCACAAGATATATACATGTAAAACCGTGGACACAAAGCCAGTGAGGAATTTATTAGTTATTTACTTTTATAATTTGTTTCTCGATTATATTGTTAGCAACCCCACCCCCCCCCCCCACAATAAGCTAAATGACGATAACGCGGGTGTAGAGTTTTAGATGCACTGTTATTGTACCATCTTCTCTACTATAAACCCGTGTTTGGTTAAAAAAAAATAATGCGGCCCGAATTCGAGCATGTTTCATCTTCACTCTCATCACAATAATCCTTCAGTAAGTGTGTTTTCATCTTGATAGCCAATGATATAGCACGCTGCTCATTGAAACCTCTGGATCTGGATATAAGATTATACAAATCATCCATAATTTTGGTATGTATAATTAAATTACTGTATAATGTGCCATACTGTAGTTGAAGTAAAAACCGAATAAATCTCGAATATTGTGCAATAAATAATTTCATGTCCGTATACTCCCAACTTCGCATCAACGTTTGCATCCGCTTCTTTATAAGGATTAACTGTCATGTGGACTGTTTTTTATGGAGATGTAACGGTGAGGTAAGTGGACATAACTTGTGTAAAACCCAAAGGGTTTTACATACAAGTTATGTCCACTTACCTCACCGTTACATCTCCATAAAAATAGTCCACATGACAGTTAATCCTTATATTTATATACATTTAGCGAAAAAGCCACTTTTGTAAATATATTTAAATCGAAAAGTGTATCGTGACAAGATCAGCCCAAAATACCCAATAGCAAGGAACAATTTATCTTCATGTTGAAACCCGATGATGTATTAAGTCAATCCTGCGCGAGTCCAAATACGCCCAAAACATTACGCGTTCGTCTTTCCAAACCTAATGACGTATCGATGGTGTTATTAGCTTGGTGTTATGAGGCGTTACGCATTCACCGAGAAATAACTGCAACTAGCCACGTGGGCGCCGACCAATCAGAATGCTGGATTTAGTGATGACAACACTTAGTGTGTAAATATATATGTATACTAGCAGTTGGACCCGACTTCGTCCGGGCTGTTTCCCCTCTGCTTTTCGGCGAATTGCGCGATTTGACCTTGAATTGTCAATTTTGAAGGTCAAGGTCAGGTGGGGTCACAAAAGTACCAGTCGAAATCCATCCGGTTTTACCCGATTTGACCTTGAATTGATCATTTTGAAGGTCAAGGGCAGGTCGGGGTCACGATTTGACCCGTCCAAAACACTCAGTGGACAAAAGTAACCATATGTATCAAATTTCGTGGAAATCCCATCAAATTTTGCGATTTGACCTTGAATTGACCCGATTTCAAGGTCACGTCGCACGGGCAAATGAATAGACTTATGATGCTCCCCATACGAAAGTACCCCAAAAAGGCCCAAATACCAAGTTTCATCGAAATCCCGTGATTTTCGGGCGTTTGACCTTGAAATGACCCGATTTGAAGGTCAATGTCACGTGGCACTGGCAAATTAATAGGCCTATGTCACTTCCCGGCCAAAAATACCCCCACACACCAAGTTTCATTGAAATCGGCTCAGGCGTTTTCGAGTTCATCGCGAACACACACACGCACACGCAAATCTTCCAAAATATATAATAGATCTTCGGTTTTTTTGGCTGTACGTATATGTGCACGCTGCAATCAGGTCAGCAAATGCTTGTCCCTCATCGATGGCATTATGGTACATCAATGAATCGTTTCTTCTTATTTTTTGACGTTTATCGCAAACAGTATCCATATCCATCGGTAGTTTTCTTTTCGCCGATGTGTCGGTTCACTGGGCACGACAATCCTCGCAATGAATCATGTTGATATTTTCTGCGTTGTTCACTTCCTCACACCCGTGATATCAGTTACTCTGTCCCTCCTGGTGGTCAAAGTTCTGTAGATGGGTTGAGGGCTCATCATCATTTATAGACATGTAGTTGTGTCACATGATTCAAAAATGTTGGTTTTAAACGGTCATCTTCTGCTGTTGTTGGTTTAAGGTCAACGATTTAATAACTGATTTTCTCTGGCATACTCAAATTTCCGTATATATATACGAAGTAAGCACCTTTTAGCTCTTTCACATATTTATCTAGCTAACGTCATAATACTTTGCTTGTCGGTATGTTTTTTTTAAATAGGATCAGGTATTGACAGTTCCGTCTTGGTGTTTGATCTTTGTTATATAAATTTTACTTCAGTGTTATGACATATACACTGCGATGAGTTATGACATATACACTGCGATGATGGCTGCCTTCTGTCAACAAGTTATTGATTCGGGGATCCTTTTTCGCGGTAGTCATTAAATCATCCAACACAACAATATTCCTTACATTCGAATTCACTGTGTATATGAACGGAAGTGAACGATGTATCGCGGTAATCGAACATAAATAAAAGTCGCTCGCCTCAGCTTGACTACGATACGTATATTTTCGTCTTTCCCTCCAATTGTGTCAAAATCCTAGCCCGGGTGCCAACCTGCCGCGATGAGGGGTATGTTTCGCTACATTTTCGTACTAATTTCGTTTCAGTACCGTGTCTAGTTCTCTCGTAAATCAAGTTTAAACCTCCTATTTTCGTGCTAAAAACACGTCACGTTTGCGATCAAAAGCACATTTTTCAAACTATACCACGTCTTATTTTATAACAAAGACATGTTTTGGATGCCTTAATATCCCATTAAAAGCCACGCTTAGCGTTTGTCCCCTGTTTCATGTGTTTTTCCCGAAATACGAGCCCGATTTCAAAGCGTGGTGCTCCAACAGAATTGAACGCACGGTAATATTTGAAGAAAAAAACATTGAACGCACGGTATTTTTTTTATTATTTGTATTGAACTCACGGTAAACATTCGATTACACCATGTAAAATGCCTTACACTTAAACATTTTTGTATATTGGAGTGAAAACTGAATCGCTAGTATTAAAATAGATTATAGACCACCAATAACAAACGCATATGGACATAATTGAACTCATATTACGGTCGTAATCTACAATCTTTGTTTCAACATATAAAACTTTTAATTTATCCCTAAGCTGGTGCCAAAAATATGCTATAATAGGGTTTTATATGGAGTGGCAAGGTGTTTTGAACCGAAATACATATAATGTACATGCATTAACATGGATGTGGTTCAATAATCAATTATGTCCATATGTGTTTGTTATTGGTGGTCTATAATCTATTTTAATACTAGCGATTCAGTTTTCACTCCAATATACAATGAAAGTGTCAATGACACTGTAGCTCAACTTGGAAAGGGAATAATTTAATGTATTACAGTCAATGGAGCGATTAGGAATGTGGAAAGTTGAATGTCTAATACTAGTTTATATACATGAAGAGAAAAGTAAAATCCAAGATGGCTGCTGGCGGCCATGTTTTCGGCCGAATGACCCCAAAATGATTGTATCCCATCTACATGTCATCGTTAACATCCATGACAAATTTTATGACGATCAGACTAAAGGTACGACCTGTAGCCTATGCTAAAGAATTTAGTCATACAAAGAGTAAAATCCAAGATGGCTGCTGGCGGCCATGTTTTTTGGCCGAATGACACCAAAATGACTCGTTCCCATCTACATGTCATTATTAACATCTATGACAAATTTTATGACGATCAGACTAAAGGTACGACCTGTAGCCCATGCTAAAGAATTTAGTCATACAAAGAGTAAAATCCAATATTAACAACCATGACAAATTTCATGATGATCAGACGAACAGTACGACCTGTGGCCCATGCTAATGGATTAAATTTTGAAATCCAAGATGGCCACTGGCGGCCATGTTTTTTGTCCGAATGACCCCAAAATGACTCGTTCCCATTTACATTCCAATTTCAACAGCCATGACAAATTTTATGATGATCAGACTAAATGTACGACCTGTAGCCCGTGCTAAAGGATTTAGTCATACAAAGAGTAAAATCAAAGATGGCTGCTGGCGGCCATGTTTTTCTGCCGAATGACCCCAAAATGACTCGTTCCCATTTACATTCCAATTTCAACAGCCATGACAAATTTTATGATGATCAGACTAAAGGTACGACCTGTAGCCCGTGCTAAAGGATTTAGTCATACAAAGAGTAAAATCAAAGATGGCTGCTGCCGAATGACCCCAAAATGACTCGTTCCCATCTACATGTCATTATTAACATTCACGACAAATTTTATGATGATCAGACTAAAGGTACAACCTGTAGCCCGTGCTAAAGGATTTAGTCATACAAAGAGTAAAATCCAAGATGGCTGCTGGCGACCATGTTTTTTGGCCGAATGACCCCAAAATTACTCGTTCCCATCTACATGTCATTGTTAACATCCATGACAAATTTTATGATGATCAGACGAACAGTACGACCTGTGACCCGTGCTAATGGATTAAATTTTGAAATCCAAGATGGCCACTGGCGGCCATGTTTATTGGCCGAATGACCCCAAAATTACTCGTTCCCATCTACATTCCAATTTCAACAGCCATGACAAATTTTATGATGATCAGACTAAAGGTACGGCCTGTAGCCCGTGCTAAAGGATTTAGTCATACAAAGAGTAAAATCCAAGATGGCTGCTGGCGGCCATGTTTTTTTGGCCGATTGACCCCAAAATGACTCGTTCCCATCTACATGTCATTATTAACATTCTTGACAAATTTTATGATGATCAGACTAAAAGTAGGACCTGTAGCCTGTGCTAAAGGATTTAGTCATACAAAGAGTAAAATCCAAGATGGCTGCTGGCGGCCATGTTTTTTGGCCGAATTACCCCAAAATTACTCGTTCCCATCTACATGTCAATATTAACATCCATGACAAATTTGATGATGATCAGACTAAAGGTACGACCTGTAGCCCGTGCTAAAGAATTTAGTCATACAAAGAGTAAAATCCAAGATTGCTGCTGGCGACCATGTTTTTTGGCCGAATGACCCCAAAATTACTCGTTCCCATCTACATGTCATTGTTAAATTCCACGACAAATTTTATGATGATCAGACGAACAGTACGACCTGTGGCCCGTGCTAATGGATTAAATTTTGAAATCCAAGATGGCCACTGGCGGCCATGTTTATTGGCCGAATGACCCCAAAATTACTCGTTCCCATCTACATTCCAATTTCAACAGCCATGACAAATTTTATGATGATCAGACTAAAGGTACGGCCTGTAGCCCGTGCTAAAGGATTTAGTCATACAAAGAGTAAAATCCAAGATGGCTGCTGGCGGCCATGTTTTTTGGCTGATTGACCCCAAAATGACTCGTTCCCATCTACATGTCATTATTAACATGCTTGACAAATTTTATGATGATCAGACTAAAAGTAGGACCTGTAGCCCGTGCTAAAGGATTTAGTCATACAAAGAGTAAAATCCAAGATGGCTGCTGGCGGCCATGTTTTTTGGCCGAATGACCCCAAAATTACTCGTTCCCATCTACATGTCAATATTAACATCCATGACAAATTTGATGATGATCAGACTAAAGGTACGACCTGTAGCCCGTGCTAAAGAATTTAGTCATACAAAGAGTAAAATCCAAGAAGGCTGCTGGCCGCCATGTTTTTTGGCCGAATTACCCCAAAATTACTCGTTCCCATCTACATGTCAATATTAACATCCATGACAAATTTCATGATGATCAGACGAACAGTACGACCTGTGGCCCGTGCTAATGGATTGAATTTTGAAATCCAAGATGGCCGCTGGCGGCCATGTTTTTTGTCCGAATGACCCCAAAATGACTCGTTCCCATCTACATTTCAATTTCAACAGCCATGACAAATTTTATGATGATCGGACTAAAGGTACGACCTGTAGCCCATGCTAAAGGATTTAGTCATACAAAGAGTGAAATCAAAGATGCCTGCTGGCGGCCATGTTTTTTAGCCGAATGACCCCAAAATGACTCGTTCCCATCTACATGTCATTATTAACATTCTTGACAAATTTTATGATGATCAGACTAAAAGTACGACCTGTAGTCCGTGCTAAAGAATTTAGTCATACAAAGAGTAAAATCCAAGATGGCTGCTGGCGGCCATGTTTTTGGGCCGAATGACCCCAAAATTACTCGATCCCATCTACATGTCAATATTAACATCCATGACAAATTTCATGACGAGCAGACAAACAGTACGCCCTGTAACCCGTGCAAATGGATTGAATTTTGAAATGCAAGATGGCCACTGGCGGCCATGTTTTTTTACCGAATGACCCCAAAATTAATCATTCTGGTCTAAATGTTGATGTCAACAGCTATGACAAATTTCATAATGATCCGACCAAAGGTACGACCTGTAGACTGCATTGTTGACGCCTTACGTACACACGCACACACGGACGACAAAGCCATGGCAATAGCTCAAACTTTACAAAGTAAAGTTGAGCTAAAAATGTTTAAGTGTAAGGCATTTTACATGGTGTAATCGAATGTTTACCGTGCGTTCAATACAAATAATAAAAAAAATACCGTGCGTTCCAGGGGGGGGGGGGGGGGTGAAAAAAAAAATCCGGCATGTATGCCGGGGTGGGTGGGTGGTCAAAGCCACCAACAAGCAATTTTTTCCGCAACTAAAAAAAAAAAATCGGCTTGTTTTTTTAGTGTTTTGGCAATGAGTTGGGCTTCAAAACCACTTTGAATGAGAGAAATAATGTAATTCTAACTGGTAAACTGACTGCAGGCAGTTATCGTGTTGTATTTTGTTGCAAATTTTGAAATCCAAGATGGCCGCTGGCAGCCATGTTTTTTTGGCCGAATGACCTCAAAATGACTCATTCCTATTTACATGTCCATGTTAACATCCATGATAAATAGTATGCACAGAAATTCATATACAGCTGTTTACAGTGAATTTCCCCCCGCAAATCTCTGTTTTAGTGTTAAAAGGGGGGTGGGTGTCAAAAAACTGCCGTAAACGGAAAAAAATTTGGCGGTGGGGGTGGGTGGGTACAAAAAATGATCGAAAGGGAAAAAATGCCATACGTGCCCCCCCCCCCCAATTGGAGGGAAAGACGAAAATATACATACCGTAGTCAAGCTGAGGCGAGCTACTTTTATTTATGTTCGATTACCGCGATACATCGTTCACTTCCGTTCCTACACAGTGGAATTGAAGATTGTGTTTTTTTCTAAATCCAGTGGAATTCCTTGAATAAACTCAACATTAGGTGTCACAGTGGATCTAATGTCACGCAACGTTTGCCATATTGTGTATATTAACCAAACGACTCTTTTGTCTGGTCGATTTGTTTAACTAGCAATCTTCTGTAGTAGATTCATGACGAAATATGATTTTCCCGACATCGTTGGCCCCGATACGATCATATACATATAGTGAACTTTGCCGACATCGTTGGCCCCGATACGATCATATACATGTAGTGAATGGGTGACTATACTGAAAGAAACTGGAATGACGAAACAACTCTTCTGCATGGTGAAGTACCAAGTGTTGATCCTGGCTCAGTCTTTGTTTCTCTAAGAGCTCGATCTCTGTGTATATTTTCACAATGCCTTGTCATATTGTATGTATTGCTAAATCCGTGTTTCTATCTCGGATAACTTCGATATATCTCGGTGTTGGAGATTCCTCTTTAAACGAGCAAAAACACTCTATAATCCTTGTCCGCGAATGAGAGCGACATACCCTGTATATATATGCATATATCATCGCATCACTGAAATGAAATAATTATGTCTCATGTTCTATACTATACTATTCCCCCAGTCGTTAGAAGACAATAGAAGTGTACATCGGAATAGTCTATTATTTATTTGGAGGGATGTTAAGATGATAAAAGAAGACAATAATGAATAAAAGTGCAGAAGGAGCCCTATTTATTAGGGAAACATTTTGATAATAAGTTCAACAAACGCCCTATCTGAACATTTCGTATGGGATAACTACTCATTAATGATGCTTTAATACAGAAACGGTTAAATTGTATTGATATTTTTCAGATGTGGAGCCAATTCGTATGGGGGGAGGCACGATGCTACATAACCGATCATCGGTTGAAGATGCTTCGCTATTTATGTCGAGACTTTCTGCTGGACGTAATTCTCGAAGAAATTGATAGTCCGGACCTTTTATTTAGTTCCTTGAGCCAACAGTTTGGGGACAAAACCTTAGATCTAATGATGGAGCTGTTGTATAGAATCAGCGTCCTAAATGATATCGTGGAAATGTTTCGCCACATCGAGTCACTTCGTCAATTGCTTCATGACGTGAAAGATAAGATCGCGAAAGGACCCTATGTCGGAAAATATCGTGTTCTTCTTTTCTTGCTCGCCAAAGACAGTGGATTTCGCGAAGTTCAGGCGCTGGCCTCAATATATGCAATAAACTTTATGAATGACGGGCTAGCAACGAGTGATAATCTGTTTGACTTACTGTGGGTGATGGAAACAAAAAGAATTTTAAAAACAGACGACTTTTCCCAGTTGGTGTCGATATGTCAACTGGTCGGGAATAAAATATTGGAAAAAGCTGTGAGAGATGTTATTGCGTTACGTGAACGGTTGGCATGCAAAGTAAATAATGTGAATTCCGATAGTGAGCCGCATCACAATGTGGGTGCATGTGAACTCAAAGACACGGAACATGGTAAAAAGCAACTGAATCATCAGGTAATGAGCACCGGTGAGTCAGATTTCAAGAGGAAAGGCTTGTCACATGGTCCGAACGAGAATGGACATCGCGAACAGACCGTAAGAAAAACGATAGCACAACAAGCATCGGCCGGTGATTCGAACTTTGATAAAACCGGAGGCTCCACAGGAAATCGCAAATCCCCAAGAAAGAAGGATTCACGCGAACGTCCAGAGATTGGGTCTACTCACATCAAGAGACCTTCCGCAAACCATCATACCATTCAAGAACATCACTATGAATATGGCCAAGCTGGAACTCAGGCCACTTCAGATTTGAGAGAACAAATCACGGCGATTAAATTAGCAAGCAAATCGGAAGAAAGCGAAGTGAGTAAACTTATGGAACCACTAGACACAACTAAGCCTACTGCAGTCGCTGAACTAAATGAATCTCCCGATATTCAAGACCGAGAAACAACGTTCACTCCCGCGGCATGTTCTGAAGACCACGATAGTCAGTATGCGAAGATGGTGACTTCCGTGTCTGAAATAACATTACCGTCGTCATTAGCAAATGTATCGCCATCGTCCATGAAAGTAGAATACAGGATGAAATCGACAAATAGAGGTTATTGTGTTATCATAAACAACGAACAGTTTGACCAGAACTCCCCGCGCGTGCGTGATCTGGACCTCAAGCCACGAAGGGGAACTGGCGCGGATGGCAGGAACCTGAAACACATCTTCCAGGAACTCTCGTTTAACGTGGAAATCCACGAGAACGCGACTGCGCTAAGAATCCGCGAGATTGTCGACAAGTATTCACGGATTACGGACCACAGCGCATTCGACTGTTTCGTTTTATGCATTTTGACGCACGGAACTATGGAGGAGTTGTACGGAACTGATGGAGAAAAGGTTTCTTTGCAGGCTATTTTCGAAAGCTTTTGTGTCGATCGTTGCCAATCGCTGGCAGGAAAACCAAAAGTGTTTTTAATTCAGTCCTGTCGGGGCAGCAACAAGGATATTCCCTTTGACAGTCGATCGTCAGAGGAAGCAAATCGAGGTTGGTCGCATTCTTCTAACAAGGATGTGTGCCTGACGAATGTACCGGACGTGCTGGTGGGATATTCAGCGTCACCAGGATTCCAATCGTTCAGACACCGGACAAACGGGTCTTGGTACATCATGAATTTGACGAGGGTGTTCCAGAAGTATTGGAGAACGGCTGACGCTATGAGCTTGATGATTCTTGTAAACGAAGAGGTGTGTAAAGCAGAAGCAGTGTTTGGAGGTGATGTCTACAAGCAGACCCCGTCCGTATATAGTACGTTATCTAAACGATTGTTTTTCAATCCAGGATGAATTCCGGTCCTATAGTTTATTTCTGGCAAGGACCCATATGGTTCATTTGTTGTATCAGGGTACTACATTAACCTATTTAAATTCGTGCAGTACTAATTTTCATCACCCATCTGTGCGCGCGCGAATTTAAAACTGAGCGAAAATAGTACGTCACCTGAGGTTGTACCAAACCACAGTGCTGTATATTTGAGTTACATACCTTGCGGAAGGTAGCATTAAGTGTGTCCCTTTAAAAAGTTGTTTGTTCGTTTTTTAAACATTGTTTTTCTAAGGAACAAAGCCAATGGCGTTACATAAGATGTTCTATATTGTAACTGGAGGTCCAATAACCTGTATACATCGTTAAATTCCTGTCTAATCAAATGAATAGAATAGAAATACATGTGGTTGTGGGTTTATGAAAAACGGACTTTAAAGGTACTCAATCCGATCAGAGGGTCCCCATCTCAACAGATTCCAACAACAACAATCCGATCAGAGGGTCCTATATTACTATTTCTTCGGCTTTGGGGGTAAAAAATATTTGATTCGAGTCGAGGAACCCATCAAACAAAGCTCAGAGTTATTAGATATTGATTTTTGAAATTTGTTATTTTCTCGAGATGAGTACTAATAATTACCTTTAACTTTGTAATCTGCTCGAGATGTGTACACCAAAACACTATTCAAACAGACAAGGATGGATAACTCTAAAATCAAGTGGTAATATTAACGCAATTTTGACTGTGTTCTGGGACAGAAAGTATTCCCGATAATGAAAAATAAGAGATTTCTAAAATCGATATCTAAAAATTCTGAGCTTTGATGGGTGGCTTCCTCGACTTGAATCAAATATTTTTGACCCCTGAAGCCATTGAAATAGTAATTGAGAGGAGTTTTATCGGATTGAGTACCTTTAAGCGAATTCAATCAGGGTTTGTTCCAATTATTTCTGTCAGAGTTATGTCATTTTTATGTTTACCCATACCATAGTATGGTAAACATAGTGTCGTTGCCCGGATTGACCACTCGTCGTTAGTCTGTCTGTATGTCTGTCTGTCTGTCTGTAGACACTTTACGCATGGTGCGATAACTGAAATATTTTCTATCTGATCGGAACCAAATTTTCTATATGAATTTTCTCAGCACCAAATACAGATCGAGTTCGAATATGGGTTTGATCCGAGTTTTTTTTACGGAGTTATGGCCCTTTTTCAACTTAGAATTTATTCATGCTGCCATAACTCAAAAAGAAATTATCTGACCATAACCAAATTTGGTATGTGAGTTGCTCAACCCAAAATACATATCGCGTTCGAATATGGGTTTGATTCGATATTTTTTAATGGAGATATGGCCCTTTGACATAGAATTCATGAATGCTTCGATAAATCAACAATTTTTCAACTGATAGGAACCAAATTTTGTATGTGAGTTTCTCAACTCAAATTACAGATCGAGTTCGAATATGGGTTTGATCCGGTACTTTTTACTGGAGTTATGGCCCTTTGATTATTTTATTCATCGCTAAAATATATCAAAGATACACAGGTGGCACTGTCTAGATAGTATCTAATAAATCAGGTTCAGGATGCTATGAAGTTGTCTTCTCACACAGAGAAAGTATCCAGTTACAATACCATGAAGTTGGTTCTCTCTTGTATTGAGTTAATTAACTGCTAGGAGATGTGTTGGCTGTATCAGATATACTTTATACTCTATAAGTATCTCTGGCCATATCATAGGTGGAATGTTTATACTATTATATTTTATATGCATGGTTATTTAAATTTCATCTTAAAGGCATAATCTGGTTTCATTGTTTAATAGCATTACCATTGGAATTTTGTTGGTTGCATGGGAAGACAACTTTGGTTTTCAAAGTTTTAAAAACTTGAGAGCTCTGTATCAGTCTATGGGAACAAAATAATTGTTCATAACACTTTTAGTACTGTAGGTCTAGTTTGTTTTATCTATATATTAATGGAAAGCTTTTTCGACATTGATTTCAATTGATTACATATGTGAATTGAAAAATTAAAGGGGCACACCAGGTTTGATGTATTTTCCCTGTACTCTGCATGAGATCAAACTTTTTATGTGTACCTATACCATAGTATGGTACACATAGCGTCAATGTCCGGATTGACCACTCGTCTGTCCGTCCATCTATATCTGTCTGTCTGTCAGACACTTTAGGTATAATGCGATAACTCTAACATTTTCTATTTGATCGGAACCAAATATATAGGTTTCTCATCCCAAAATACAGTTCGAGTTTGAATATGGGTTTGATCCGATTTATTTTAAAGGAGTTATGACCCCTCTTCTTTTTTTTTAAATTTGAAATTTGGATTGAATTTCCTCGCTCAATTTAACATAAACAAATATTAAAAAACTTTTATAATAATAAAAAAATTATTTAATTAAAACAAAAATTTGTCATTGACACTAATTTGTTTTAGTTGTATTCCATTAATAAGGTGTGATGTCCTGTATTGAAAATGTGAAGATTTTATTGCAATAGTTGCATGTAATATAATGATATCAATAAATTGCCATGTGAACATCCAATATCCAGAGTATGAGAATACCTTTAATAGATGTCATTCCAAGCAAAATCTGTTATTAATTGAGTGATGACATATGTTACATAGCTCTAGGGGGTGGTTGTATGAAGGTAAAGATGAACAACCTGCTGGCTGGATAATTGTTTATCCTATCTGTCAAATTTATTAATGGCTAAACAATTGGATCTCACAGTGAGAGGTCCTTGTGTGAATAGGGACAGAGTTATGAGACTTAAAATGACTCCTCCCCCACCCAATTACTTTAACCCCTTCTTAAGACAAATTATTTGACCTTTTGATTTTAAGTTAGGTACTGATATATGTATTACTGTGATCATATCTTTGACCAATTATCAGTTATAGCTAATCGCTATTGCCAAGGTATGGGTTAAACATCTGCCGATCGTGATCGGCCTCTCGTTTTCTTTTTACCAATTATTATTTTTTTTCTTGAATGCCAATATCCCAAAATGTCAAACTTTATATCATGATGTCTTACAAAATTACATGGGTATTTTATTAAACTGAGTCAGGATAGGTTTCTTTTGGTTTGATTCTGAATGACTTGGTGGTAATTTTTTGCAAAAGAAATTACTAAATATGTTGTCAAACTTATTGCTTGTGAGTTCCCCGTGCAGGGTTTTTTACTGGCTTGTGCATGTAACATGGGGATCCTCGTTGATAATAATTGATAAACTGTCAGATTGCGCCTTTGTGTAACATTTTACTGCTTATATCATATATAGGGCACTATCCAATATGTATTCCACAGATATCAACTTTGGACATCCCCTCCAAATCATTGGCCACCACGTCTCTCCGCTCTCGTTATGTCATATTATTATCCATCCCTTTACTAACACTATTTATGATTGGGCAAAAGCCGTCACATGGTAATCCGAGAAAAAGTGAAACTCTGAATGTCAAGAATATACTAGGGTACTACCTGACATCACAGGAGTCCCGAAAGTCAAATTGGAATGGACTCGAAAGAAGTCCAATATGACTTTGATAAAAGTTATCAAGACTCCGGGTGACGTCACAAAGTAATTATAATCAAAGCGCAGTAACTCTATTGGCATGCGAATCAGTGAAACATGCATATGTCATTACACAATGTTGTGTACAGTATATCTTTTCTTGTACTTGTCAAGGTCGTGGTTCGCGTCTCGTCCAATGACTTTTCACCACAACAAGGACTAGTAAAAGAAAAACACATACTGTACACAACATTGTATAATAACTTTCTAATAACGGGACTTAAAATGAATGAGTTAGATGGTATAAAACATCTTCATTTTCAAATAAAAACATAATGACAACAAATAATATATAAGATAGCAATTAAAAACTTCCAAACAGAAATCAATTTTAATATATGCTTGCCTATAAAAAACAGCGGAAAATTACCGAAATGTAGATCCTCGTATGCAGTGTTATGTATCTCTTAGAATTCACAGTGGAATACGATTTCTTTATTTCAATTTAAAGTGGCTTTAAAGTGTCACTTTTTCAAAAGGGCATTCGGTCTGACACACAAAATGTCAATAATTCCAACCGTAGATACCAATTCGTCACTATGTATTCTGTTTGCATGTTAAAGGTACTCAACCCGATAAAACTCCTCTCAATTACTATTTCAATGGCTTCGGGGGTCAAAAATATTTTATTCGAGTCGAGGAAGTCACCCATCAAAGCTCAGATTTGTTAGATATCGATTTTAGAAATCTATTATTTTTCATTATCGGGAATACTATCTGGCCCAGAACGTTTTAGAGTTATCCATCCTTGTCTGTTTGAATAGATTCGGAGAACACATCCAGAGCAGATTACGGCAGTTAGTAGTACTGATCTCGAGTTTATAACAAATTTCAAAAATCAATATCTAATAACTCTGAGCTTTGTTTGATGGGTTCCTCGACTCGAATCAAATTTTTTTTACCCCCAAAGCCAAAGAAATAGTAATATAGGACCCTCCGATCGGATTGTTGTTGTTGGAATCTGTTGAGATGGGGACCCTCTTTACGGGTTGAGTACCTTTAACATGTTACTTGTATGATATATATTATTTTGTGTAAAGCCCGAGAACACATATCGTGGATCCGTGGCAAAAAACTGTATTATTATTATTATTATTTCACAGTAGCATTCGTTATTTCACTGTTGCTTTTTAGAAATTTAAGGCGCATATAATAAAAAGAATACCTACAGTTTTTTTGTTTGATTACTTGAAACATCTCAGTAATGTCTGGAAAGAAATATCAAATTTTCATTTCCGGCTCATGAAAATTCGATATTTCTTTCCCAGAACACTCGTGAGATATTTCGGTATTCAAACAAAAACTGTAGGTATTCTCTATAGAACAAGCCTGGAAATAGTGTGTCTGACATTTGCAGAATGAGGTCCCCAGAGGGTGAATTCAGTGATGCAACCCTACAAAGTGATATATCATCACCAAATTCACCCTCTGTGGACCTCACTCTGCTTAAGCCTCATTTCATGGGAATTATCTATATAGTCTCAAATTAACAGTTTTATTTACTATTTCCCCTCGGCTTATTTTCTATATTTCCTAATTTGCAGAAGATAAAATGCATAATCGAGGTGACTAATGGGTGGATATCACCAACTTCGACTGAGGAACTTCAATCTTAGCCTACATGTACATGTAGGTCTCCCATCGCATTTGAGGCCTAAGCAGAATTAAGTTCCCAGAGGGTGAATTTGGTGATGCTAGCCCTCTATGGGAGACCTAGGATCAGACTGAAGTTCCCCAGTTGAAGTTGGTGATGTTTACATGTTAAATTGAGGCTATAGATAGTTCCCAGAAGGTGAGGCCTACACATGAGGTCCACAGAGGGTGAATTTGGTGATGCTAGCCAACTGTGCATGGTAGAATCACTAAATTCACCCTCTGGGGACCTCATTCTGCAAATGTCAGACACTATGTCAAGGCTTGAACTGATACATGTATACATGTAAACGCAATGATATGTAAAAGCAAAGATATAGAGGAATAGTTTGTTCATTATGGCATTCACATTTACAACACTTAAGCAGCTACAAGACTTGGGGTTGATGATATGAGGGTGGTACCCACTACCCTCCATGAATCCTGAATATCAGTTAACAGAGAGGGGTGTCTCCTCTACCCCTCCCCCCATGAATCTTGAATATCAGTTAACAGAGATGGGTGTCACCTCTACCCCCCCCCCCCCATGAATCATGAATATCAGTTAACATAGAGGGGTGTCACCTCTACCCCCCATGAATCCTGAATATCAGTTACAGAGGTGGGTGTCCCTTCTACCCCCCCCCCCCCCCCATGAATCTTGAATATCAGTTAACAGAGAGGGGTGTCGCATCTACCCCCCCCCCCCCATGAATCCTGAATTCCAGTTAACAGAGAGGGGTGAATACTGCGTACCAGTTAAGAAAATATTGAATACAAGTCATGGTTACTTCACATAAATATGATAATTTGCACACATTTGTTGAAGTAATCTCCATAACTTCAATACATCAAAATGTATGAGACTGAATTACATCAAAATATGTGACCCGCCATATCAAATCCAGTCGTAAGTCGGGATTTTTTTTACCCTGTGCCAATGCATTCTCTTATATATGCGAGTCGACCATAGGTCGCCTCGCATATATAAGAGAATGCATTGGCCTAACAATTTTTTATCATTTTTTAAAATAAATGTTTGTTAAAATTTTTAGGACATAAAATAAAAAACATCCATTACCCTGCAGGGAGCCCCACACATATATAGAAGAGTGTTGTCTGCTCGTGTTTGTCTGGGGCTCTGTATGGGTGAAATTATAAAATTGTTAAAGAATACAAGAACAAATTATTAAAATTGAAAAAATTGTTAGGCCAATGCATTCTCTTATTTGATACTTGAAAAGCTGCGTGCCAGCCTTGTTGTTGAATCCTGAATACCGATTAAAATGGGCATATAAATCCCGAGTACCAGTTAACAGAGGTTTATGAATCCTGCATATCACTTCAAAATCACCCGAATCTTGTGTACCAGAAAATGGGGGGTGGGGGCGGTGACACCCTCTGACATGTCATCAACAAGACTGAATTTAGTGTGCCTGTCATTTGCAGAATGAGGTCCCCAGAGTGTGAAGTTAGTGACGATATCCCGCAGAGCAGGCTAGCATCACTAAATTCACCCTCTGGGGATCTCATTCTGCTTAAGCCTCATCTTCTCTGGAATGTTTCTTAATCAAATTTCTATAGAAACTACTTCACATAGATTCTATTTCTTTTTTTAGTTTAGTTTCTCTATATCCCCAAATTGGAAGATGGCACATTGCATAATCGAGGTTCCCAATGGGTGTACATCAGAATATTCACCATTTGGGAACTTGAATCTGAGTCTATGTCTCCCATAGCAGATGAGGCCTAAGCAGAATCAGGTCCCCAGAGGGTGAATTTAGAGATTCTAGCCCGCTATGCGGGATAGTCGCTAAATTCACCCTCAGTGTGCCTGTCATTTGCAGAATGAAGTTCCCAAACTCAGACTTGGTCATCAATATCATGAAATGTCATATATAGACAGAATTCACATTAGAATTGAAGCGTTCAATAATCCTTGAAATTGGCATTTTTCTTATATGGCATTTCTTTACAACTGCATGCAACTATATTGGCTTCTGCGTCTTTTTCTAAGGCATTGCCTTTTTTCGTAGCTATTTTCGACGGCTGATTGAAGATTCAAGAATTTAAATTTGTTTTTAAGAATTTAAATTTGTTTTTAAAGTCTGTATTGATCCCACGCATCTAGTTTTATGCAATTTTTTGAGTGACCCAAGGCAATCGATGTGGGTAAATGTGCAAAAATTATAAAAGTCTGTAAAAACATCACCAACAAGAAGAACATGGAGAAATAGATACACATTCTGTATATTAATATCGATAGCTCTCCAATAATGAAATGTCACGTGTGAAACCATTGTTATGTAAACAAAACGATAGCTCTCCAATAATGAAATGTCACGTGTGAAACCATTGTTATGTATGATTTTTCAGAATATTTCTCAATGCATTGACCTTTTCGAATGTTTGCCATCAAGTTTTGATTAAATATGATATTTCATTTGATTAATTGGACTTGGATTGGTAATACCACTGTAACAGTATTATTTACATAACAACTATCTCAATATGTGAATTCTTGTTATTGGACAGTTATTAATAATGAAAATAAGAACAAACGTTGATCAGTTATTACATGTACTTGTTAATGACAGTTGTTTTACAATCTTTTATAAAATGAATGTTATTACTCATGAACCCACTTCAAAGACCTAGAGTACCTTTAAATTAATACTAGCTGATGGGTAGTTACTTAATTTTGCTTTTTGTTGAGATTTGAAGATAAGTTCAATGAACGGTTTCTTGAACACACCAGCTGAACATCACTACAATTTACATCAGAGAGTTCTCTGCCTGCTGTTATGACACAAACATCCCCACAAATCAAGAATAAATCAATGCATCATAGACTTTAACTGGTAGTGAAAGAAAGAATCCACAATGTAACCAAAGAATTAAAGATGGTCTATCTCTTCATATAACAAGTTTTATATAGTTTCCTGGGTGTAAACTAATAAATATGAATCAAAGACCCCTGTCCAGAAATGCTTTATCAATTATTATTGATTTTATTTCAAAATTTCTGGTCAAATACATACATGTGCAATAAATTTAGGACATTTTACGGCTCGCGGAAAATGTGCAGCGAGTAGCAAGCGGGAGAACTCTATCTGAGATTGCCTGAACGTTTCATGATGGTCTGTTCTACAAATAGTAATGAAAAACTGTCTCAATTGATTATCACATTATATTATAAAATATTGATATAAAATTAATATTAATTGATAGAAGCATTTCCGTACAGGTGTCTTCAACCCATATTTATTATTTTATACCCAGGAAATGATATAAAACGTATTTTAGAGGAAGAGATAATCCATATTTAAGCCCAACATGTTAATAATTTTCATTCAATTAAAATAGGCTAATTGAAATTTATGATGTAAAACTCTGAAATCTTGAGTTATCCACTCATATTTGAAATAATATACATCGTCATACTTTGGGTCAACAATAGGCCATATCACAATATTGTGAAGTTTTACATGTGGAGAAAAGACAGCGCAGATGGTTAATATGACTGGGACATCACCCCACAGCACGTAGAAGTCAGCGACCTTGACCAACAGACTTGATAAGATACACGAATCGGGTTACCCTGTCGGGGATCACAATTCTGCGCTTATGAGGAATCGAACCAGCTTCGTCAGTGTTGGACAGCTTATGACTGACAGGCCTGAGAATATGGTATTGACATTTGCAGAATGAGGTCACCAGGGGGTGAATTTAGTGATGCGCCCCTGCACTGCGGGCTAGTGTCACCAAATTCATCATGTGGGGACCTCTTTCTGCATGTCCTCATCAGCTATGGGAGACCTAGAGTCAGATTTAAGTTCCCAGATGGAAAATATTGTGATGTGCACCCATTGGGCACCTCGTTTATGTAATGTGTCGTCTGCCAATTTGGAGAAATTTAACTGAAAAAGAAAAAGAATCATTGTGAAGAAGTTTTAAAGAAATTAAAAAACTTTAATAATAAATAATAATAAAGACTCTTTCCAGAAAAGATGAAGCCTAAGTAGAATGAAGTGCCCAGAGGGTGAATTTAGTGATGCTAGCCTGCTGTACAGGGTAGCGTCACTAAATTCACCCTCTGAGGATCTGATTCTGCAAATGTCCTGCACCATATTCTCAGGCCTCACAGCAGCCTAATATGCAATGCACCTTACTGCCTCAGTCACTGGGACCCCTCCTATTCTGTGAGACGCTAATATTTATTAAGCACAATGCATCAAATGTCGCCAGTGGTCAGACTAGATTCTTCTCTTCTTTTCAATTCAGAAGCATTCCAAACAAATACTGACTAGACACTGGTCCTATGTGTCAATTCAATCTGCAAGCCGTAATCAATCCGCCATTATGACATCAAAGGACAAAATAATGTCTGCCTATTTTAAGCATGCGTCGTAACGTAATAATTTCAAACTCAAAAGCAGGGAAAGTAAAGGTAAAAAAAATGCTCCATGTGACAAAAATAGTCATACACAAACCCACAAAAGGAATTTAGTAACATACCCATCAATCCTGGGTATAATGTGTCTGACATTCACAGAATGAGGTCCACAGAGGACGAATTTCGTGACACTATATCCCGCACAGAGGGCAAACATCACCAAATTCATCCTCTCGGAACCTCAATCTGCTTAGACCTCAACTGCTACCCGGTATGGGAGACCTAGGATCAGATTGAAGGTCCCCAGTTGAATTTGGTGATGTTCAACTATTAGTCACCTCGATTGTGCATTTTATCTGCTGCAAATTAGTGGATATAGAAACTAAACAGAAGGGGAAAAGTAACTGAAAACAATGTGTCAGATAGCAGCCAGTAGTACTCTGTTCTGATTGTACCAGGCATTTTTCCTGTGACATTGTTAGTCATTTAAATGAAAGTGTCAATGACACTGTAGCTCAACTTGGGAAGGAGTTAGTTTTTTGCTGAGCAACGAATAGAATGAAGGAAAGTCAAAAAAGTTAATGTAAAGGGCTTGTATTGTGTAGATGAAATTATTTTCATTTCAAACATTTCACCAATAAATGTGGGCTGCAGGATGTGCCGATGGATTCAAATTTGCGTGACCTCTAGGGTTTGCCGAAGGAAATTGTTGATGGACGGGTGACAAAATATAGCTCAAACTTTACAAAGTAAACTTGTGCTAGAAATGACAGATTGATTGCACTGGTCTCTCATGATGGCAAACATCAAAGAGCCAAACCTGAATACATTGTGTCTGACATTTGCAGGTTGAGGTCCCCAGAGGGTGAATTTAGTGACAATAGGGGGTAGGATCACCAAATTCACCTTCTGGGAACCTCATTCTGCTTTGGCATAAACTGCTATAGGAGACCTAGGATCAAATTGAAGTGGATGGTCACCCATTAGTCACCTCGATTATGCATATTATCTTCTGCAAATTAGGGGATACAGAAACTGAACAGAAGTGAAAAAGTAACTAAAAACAATATTAATTTGAGACTATAGATACTTCCCCAAAGATGAGGTCTAAGCAAAATGTGCAGGATATCATCACTAAATACACCCTCTGTAGACCGCATTGTGCAAATGTCAGACACCATATCCCGGCTTGCATAGATTATTGTAGAACCAGCGTCTAGTCTAGCTTAACCCTGGCTATACTAAATACTCATTGACAAGTAGTTGCCTTAGGAAATGTTAAAATACTAAGTTCAACAAACGACCCTGTTCTAAACATTTCTCAGCAATGAATAATTCTACTCTTGTATGTTTTTCTGCCTGTCGTCTGCTTTGATTATCTGAACACCCCTCGATATGAATAATAGACCATTCCAATTTATACTTTATAACTGAGTGGGAGAATCCATTTAGTATATAAAGGGTTAAATCAAACATTAATTTGACAAACAGATCACAAATTGCGCTTCACACACCATCCCACATGCATAGACTTTTCTGTCGACTGAGATACTTGAATGTGTGACACTTCTGACATGTCTTTATACCACATCTATAACTGACTACGTTTCCACTTGAGTCCTTTCCGCGGCAGTATTTAAGTCCGCATGGATACCACTTGATGCACAAACTGTACTGACACACACATGGCTTACTGAGATCTAAAACATCCCGACATAAACTGAAGTTCTGCATAAGAGACCTCTCCGTTCCCAGGAATAGTGTTTTATAATCCTTTCCTATAGCTGAAAAATAAAACAAATAATGTGAATATGTGACAAATACACCAAATCACTTGGTTGCAAACAATATGGCGAATTGCTGTCCGAATTTCCTAATTGCCGTCCGATTCCCTAAATTATACCCAACCCATTGGTAAAGGTCAAAGGTCTGGAGTAGCTCCTGTTTTGTTTACGTTATCAGCACAAACAATTTTGTCAAGAATTATATAATTTTTCACTCAACTGACATGATTTATGGTTACACTGGTGTAAATAAGGTTCCGAGTGACATCTAGCGGATGCGGGAGGAATATATAGGAGAGAATAAAATAGACACTGGGCCCTGATTGGTCAATAGCCTTGTGTGCTTTTCACATAAAAAAATCATCACACCTCTTCCCTATGATTTCCCATAGGTAAAATAACCATTGGCACAGGAATTAACCCTTTGTAGTGAAGTTTGAATTTTTTGGTGTGGTCTAAAATATGACTGTATTTTTTTATGCGGTTCTGACACTAGTTACGAAAACATAAGATTTAAAGGCGAATTCCCTGCTAGACAAACATGATTTTTTTGTGTAAAAAGTTTCCCAAAATGTCAATTTTTCAGATTTAAAGAAAATTTTGGACCCAACATTTATATTGCCAACACTATACGCTAAAACGTTAGCACTGAGGCCTATGGAAAACATTTACACCAGTGTAACCTAAAGGGAAAAAATAGCTTTTTATCATTTTTGATTCCTGTGAGTCACTTTAAAGCATTTTAATGCATTTTACAGAGCCTGGTCTTTCAGTCCAATAAATATTTCATGCTTGATGTGCTGCTGATGCCTTCTTTCACTTACATCAGCCAAAAAAATAGTAAGATTTTTCATAAAAAATGCCAATTTTTCAAGGTATTTTCAAAAAATTTCAAGGTGGTAATAGTCACATGATAATGCAAATGACCCATAACATGGGCATGTCAACGATACATATATCAATTGTTATAAGAACCTAATTTAACAAGTATTTTGGATTTATAGCCAGTGATATACAGATATATATCATAAAAGTGTGTCATTTCCACTGGTGGGTATGGTCATTTGAAGGTTAATAGCACTAAAACTTGGACACATTTAAGAAAATGCTTCAGCAATTCAAAGAGAGCATATCTTTATTCAACTAATTCAATATACACCCACATCCAGCTATCTTGGATCACCCTTGCAGACCTGAAAATGTCATATTTTATTCTTCAATGTGCTGATAAAGTCATGCGCTTGATGCTCAGCTGATCAGATCTGGACTCAATGACCTCACATCACCAGAAGTTCTCTCATGGAAAGAATATTGAACAGTCTTCCATAGCTGATCCAAGTTTGCAACACCAGACCCCTAAAACTGAGTGAAAATGGGGCCTGAACATGACTGGTGGTGGAAAATTGTGCTTTTTTGATGAATAATTTGTTAAAGGGGGTGGGGTTAAATTGTGTGTGATAAATAAAGAACCACAGAAGTGATATTGTTTTTGAACACATTTTTTCCATTGATGGGCAATTCTGAAGAAATGTAGGGAGTTACAATTATTCCGCGAAAAAGCGGGCTATCGCTTTAGGTTACACTGGTGTAAATAAGGTTCCGAGTGACATCTAGCGGATGCGGGAGGAATATATAGGAGAGAATAAAATAGACACTGGGCCCTGATTGGTCAATAGCCTTGTGTGCTTTTCACATAAAAAAATCATCACACCTCTTCCCTATGATTTCCCATAGGTAAAATAACCATTGGCACAGGAATTAACCCTTTGTAGTGAAGTTTGAATTTTTTGGTGTGGTCTAAAATATGACTGTATTTTTTTATGCGGTTCTGACACTAGTTACGAAAACATAAGATTTAAAGGCGAATTCCCTGCTAGACAAACATGATTTTTTTGTGTAAAAAGTTTCCCAAAATGTCAATTTTTCAGATTTAAAGAAAATTTTGGACCCAACATTTATATTGCCAACACTATACGCTAAAACGTTAGCACTGAGGCCTATGGAAAACATTTACACCAGTGTAACCTAAAGGGAAAAAAATAGCTTTTTATCATTTTTGATTCCTGTGAGTCACTTTAAAGCATTTTAATGCATTTTACAGAGCCTGGTCTTTCAGTCCAATAAATATTTCATGCTTGATGTGGCTATTCTTGCTGCTGATGCCTTCTTTCACTTACATCAGCCAAAAAAATAGTAAGATTTTTCATAAAAAATGCCAATTTTTCAAGGTATTTTCAAAAAATTTCAAGGTGGTAATAGTCACATGATAATGCAAATGACCCATAACATGGGCATGTCAACGATACATATATCAATTGTTATAAGAACCTAATTTAACAAGTATTTTGGATTTATAGCCAGTGATATACAGATATATATCATAAAAGTGTGTCATTTCCACTGGTGGGTATGGTCATTTGAAGGTTAATAGCACTAAAACTTGGACACATTTAAGAAAATGCTTCAGCAATTCAAAGAGAGCATATCTTTATTCAACTAATTCAATATACACCCACATCCAGCTATCTTGGATCACCCTTGCAGACCTGAAAATGTCATATTTTATTCTTCAATGTGCTGATAAAGTCATGCGCTTGATGCTCAGCTGATCAGATCTGGACTCAATGACCTCACATCACCAGAAGTTCTCTCATGGAAAGAATATTGAACAGTCTTCCATAGCTGATCCAAGTTTGCAACACCAGACCCCTAAAACTGAGTGAAAATGGGGCCTGAACATGACTGGTGGTGGAAAATTGTGCTTTTTTGATGAATAATTTGTTAAAGGGGGTGGGGTTAAATTGTGTGTGATAAATAAAGAACCACAGAAGTGATATTGTTTTTGAACACATTTTTTCCATTGATGGGCAATTCTGAAGAAATGTAGGGAGTTACAATTATTCCGCGAAAAAGCGGGCTATCGCTTTAGGTTACACTGGTGTAAATAAGGTTCCGAGTGACATCTAGCGGATGCGGGAGGAATATATAGGAGAGAATAAAATAGACACTGGGCCCTGATTGGTCAATAGCCTTGTGTGCTTTTCACATAAAAAAATTATCACACCTCTTCCCTATGATTTCCCATAGGTAAAATAACCATTGGCACAGGAATTAACCCTTTGTAGTGAAGTTTGAATTTTTTGGTGTGGTCTAAAATATGACTGTATTTTTTTATGCGGTTCTGACACTAGTTACGAAAACATAAGATTTAAAGGCGAATTCCCTGCTAGACAAACATGATTTTTTTGTGTAAAAAGTTTCCCAAAATGTCAATTTTTCAGATTTAAAGAAAATTTTGGACCCAACATTTATATTGCCAACACTATACGCTAAAACGTTAGCACTGAGGCCTATGGAAAACATTTACACCAGTGTAACCTAATGATGAAACTACGGTTGAAATATTTATATGATGGACAGAAACTGTATTGATTTTAATTTCCATTTTCTAACAATTTTGCAGGAATTTCTGCACATCCATAGTAAGGTATCAGTATGGTTTACAATGGTAAATCATCCCTAAAAGTTTATGTTCAAAGTATATAAACTTTTAGGGATGATTTACCCTTGTGTATATTAGGCTATTAAAAATGCACATTCCACATCGCTTTTCGAGTGAACATTCTGGAGGGTAAGATTGTTATTTGAACAGTATAAGTTATTGTTTCCTGCCAGGGTATATGGTGTCATGTTCACGGCTGGAATTTATATTGAACCGAGCCGCCCCATGCAGCAGCGAGGTTGAATGTAATTTCTAGGCCGGGTCATAACATCATGCACCCTGGCAGGAAACAGAATAACGTGTTTGGCATGTATTTCTAACAATAGTGGGTCATTTACTCATTGTGTCTTGAAATGTCAGACTAATTAACCATGATTTTTTATAATTACATCGTTACAAAAACAGAAACAAAAATGACAATAAATAGTCTTAGAATCTTTGTGTCATGACCCAAAATGAAGGTAACTTTCATGTGAATTTGTCACAATTTCCATTTGGCAGCATCTGAAACCTGGCGGAATCTCACGTCACGACAGCAGACAACAACAATCAGGGTTCGTGCTGCCACTTGCCAATGGCAAAAATATTTTCATTTGGCAAAAAAACAAATTAATTTGACAACATTTTTGGCAAGTGGGTTTTAATTATGACTATCTAGATAATCTAGTCATACAACATCATCGGAAGTGGGTTATTCGTTACTGTGTGCCGACTTACAGATAATTCAAAGTAGGGCCCGACGAATCATGATTGTGATTTGAACTCGAATCGAATCTTTTTCAAACACTTCAGTAGATTCGCGGTACCGTTCATTGGGAGATATACGAGCAAAAATGGGGCCTAATGTCCGATGATTTTATAACGTCAGTGAGATAACTCAGATTACGAAGGAGGTTCATTAAACTTAATTTCTATGACATGATATGAACAATATTTAATCGCAGTTTAATATATGAGAATGGCACGACAACATTTCATATTTTGTGCCACTGGCACTATGCGTGAAGTTCGTGAAAAGTAAGCAGTATGGAACTTTGGTGTCAATGGAGTCCGATTCGAGTCATTGCAAACGGAAACTATTCTGCGCATGCTTGTACGCTTCACCCTGTCGCACATGGCAAGCACGCGCGATTTAAAAATTGCACATCGTGACTTGGGAATGGCGCACACGCAAATGGGATTACAGGAACTCTAGTATCCCAACCTGGGCCTGTCCATCAGAAAGCTGAATGGTCAACCATATTCCATTTCCCGGATAACATATATGCTGTTTAAAAATGTTGGTCGGATTTGGAGACGACATGATGGAGCCCAAAATGTTTATTTAATATATTTATATCGTTTTAAATTTTAAATTAAAAAAATATATATTATTTGATTGAGCTGAGTAACGCAATATAGGCTTTTCTGGTGAGATTGTCAGATATGTCCCACAAGAAATTCACTCTCTTCGGCAGCTGGGGCCAGGCTATATCGCGACATTGCTGTTTTATGTGGTGGAGGAAACTGTGTGCGCTACGATTATGGTCCAACCGTGATGAACACGCGAACCATCACAGACCTACCTGCAGGTTGAGTGATTTGCACCGACCTTCCATGAGTAACCAGCGCTGGGACTGGGAGGCCAATATATATATGAGCAGTGAGTTATTGGGCAACTTACCCTATACACATTGGACCACAGAGGTCCCAGATGGTCGTGGAAAGGAGACTCAGGTTAAGTATTTGGGATGTAATAATTTTTTTAAAAGATAATGCAGTCTATTCCCGCTGATAAAGGACTTGTATATAACGATTCGAAATATCCCGAATCACCTGACCGCTTTCGAATCGAATTGAATCGGAACGTAAGATTCGAAATCGAATCCAATCTCGAAGCTTTGTCGGGCCCTAATACAAAGGGAAACCCAATCAAGAAATATATGAACTTAACATGGTCAGCAGTTATATGTAAACTTGTTTATTTTTCACAAAATGGCAATGCCTTCTTTCTGTCATAATCAAACATTTATCAAACAACTAATCGACCGTTATTAAAATATGAGTCGGGGGGAAAAATATAAAATATGAGTCGGGGGGGGGAAAAAGAAAGCAAAAAAGTGCGGTTGGGTGCAAAGCGCCCGGGATGGTAATAAACATCAAAGTCTGGATATAGTGTTTCTGACATTTGCAGAATGAGATCCGCAGAGGATGACTTTAGTGATGTTATCTCGCAGAGCAGTCTAGCATCACCAAATTCATCCTCTGGGAATCTCATTCTGCTTATGCCTCAACTGCTATGGGCCTATTAAATTGCTAAAATGATGTAGTGTGGGCGCCAGACTCCTGACCAGACCTAATTTTCATTACTTTCTACTTATGAGAGTTGACTGTAAGGATGTGATTGGATCACAATGGAAATTTAAATGGACCTGTTGACAGGGATAACTTTTCTATTCACACCACATTTCATGCCCTATGAGAGTAAGTTAATTACTGCTGAGTTGCCCATCGAACTCACAGCCAGAAATAAAGATGTACTAAGTATATCAGGCACTTACATCTACTAATAGTCTTGAGATCATTATCTTGAGTATATGTAGATTCTTTGGCCTCCTGGCATACATTGTAGATTAACGGACTGATCAGGTAAGCTTTATCTAACTTCACCGACATATCAAGCTCATGCACCTCTATCCCACGATCCTCTTCTGGAGATCGCACTGCTGTGGGATTTTTCTGAAATAATATTGAGAATTAACAAGTGTACCGCACCTCATATCCCCTGCAAAAATGGCTTTTTGTTGAGGTTTATTAATATTCTAAGAGCCATAATTTCAAATGAAATGAAAGGACAAAACCTGTTGCATGTGATGAATATTTTTCACTTTCCTTTGTCATAACGTACATGGTCAAACACATCGATATCTTACTTCAGATGTAAATATAGCGATTTTTATTTTCGATTACATTCTAGCTGTGCAGGCCTTAAGATTTGATGAGAATCACTGAATCAATTCTCGTAATGATTCTCGCGAAACTTTTCTATTTTCAGTGCTTTATGACTAACTTGATTCGGGATTTGATTCTTGCAAAATTAAATGTATTTTGCGCCCTGCTGTGGTCCATTCAATTCTAAGTTTACATCGATGAGACATTGGAATGGACAAAAAAGGTGTCACAGTATAGTAACATTAGTATAGTAACATTAGTATAGTAACATTAGTATAGTAACATTAGTATAGTAACATTAGTATAGCTGATATAGTGGTGTCACAGTATAGTAACATTAGTAATAGTATAGCTGATATAATGGTGTCACAGTATAGTAACATTTATAATAGTATAGCTGATATAATAATTAACAAGGTATTACTTGGCTAGTTTGATATCGCCGGAGAAATATCAGCCCTCGCCCTCATTAACTTCATAATCAAAAGAATTTTCTGCCATCGCAGAACCCTCCAGATTACAGATACGAATGGCCCTCACGATAGGTATAGCTGTTAAAATAGTCACATCCGTTAAAACCACCATAAACAGAAAGAAAATTAAAATAGACAGATTTTGTTCTTTTAGTTAATACCAATCATAAATATCACATAAATACCATGTTATTGTCAAGATCCTATACAGTAAGGCCTAACAAAAAAATACGTTTGTTTCCGCTAACGAGCTGAAAAAAATTAGGGTAGGTAGGTAGGCTTAACTTTTTTTGTTTTCAGTATCTTTGAAAATAACTGTATAATACTTGTCAATAACCCAAACTATGCACTTCTAAGCCCCAATCATGTTAACCCAGATGACAGAGAAACTATAAACTCCGATTCAATCTTACATATGCTTTAATATATACATATATACTTGTCTATATACTAATATAGTCTTTGATAATCCTAATATTTCCCATATGGTCTGGCGACAACTGGATTCAGTCCAGCACCACTGCACTGTTCACATATTGGAGTGACCGTCTTGTACCGATCTCTTAATGATGGCTTCAGAACACCACCTTCTCCGCATTCAGTGAAGGATCTAGGTATTTTTTGAGGACACCTGTTTTTTGGCAATGATATGCCAAAGGCATAACCTGAAGGCCTGAGCGGAGGAAGGTTTGGGAGGGGTGACCCCCCCCCCCCCCCCCCCTGCTGATGGTGGGGGTTCTCACCCTGGAAAATTTGTGAAAATCCATTGCATTTGGAGCTAATCTAGGGCAGAGTCAGTATTTTGAATTTTACTGAGAGGTCAATTTGATCAAGTTTCTCAAGCATAACTTTGGAAATTTTTTATACCCCTTTTTAAAAAAAAGGGGAGTATACTGTTTTGCACCTGTCTGTCCGTGCGTCCGTCTATACGTCCGTCCGATGTCTTTCATGTCATAACTTGAACAGTTAGTATCACTCGGATCTCAATGAAATTAGGTATGGATGTTCACTACTATGAGGACATTAAATAGAGGGTTCCATCGTTTTGTTCGAATTTTCCATTCTAGACTTATACATCTTTGTTTATCTGGAAATATTGGCTTTTTTGTCCGTCTGGTGTCTGTTCATGTCGTAACTTCAACAGTTGTGCTCGGATCTCAATGAAATTTGGTATGGATGTTCACTACTATGAGGACATCCAATAGAGGGTTCCATTGTTCTGTTCCGCTTTTCCATTCTAGAGTTATTCATCTTTGTTTATCTGGAAATGTTGGCTGTTTGGTCCATCCGACGTCTGTTCTGAGGTCATAACTTGAACAGTAATGCTCGGATCTCAATGAAATTTGGTATGGATGTTCACCACTATGAGGACATTTAATGGCACATTCAACTGTTTTGTTTTTGTTTTTTGTTTTATAGGTATTCATCTTTGTTTACATGAAAATGCTGATTTTTTGGGTGCATCTGTCTGAGTATAGCAATCATAAGTTATAGATATGCCCACATCAGGCGGTACGCGCTAAGAGGGTATGCACCGGACGACAGTCGATCTCTTGTTTTATATGTATGGATTGGAAATGCTTATTAGATATTGTCAGATATCTTTTTGTTCAATGGACTATGATTATCCTGCTTGAAATGAGACTTACCATTATCACTCTAATTCATATAATAGGCTATTTTATAAAATTCAAGTGAGACACATACATAATATACTACATGTAGTACAGAAACAATGTCTAATAAGTTAGTAATTACTATTTATAGTACTAATCTCTATGTTAATTTTTCATTTGATAACCAGGTTGATTTGATCAAATTGTTAATGTTCCTGTACTTTATTTGATTGAAATACTGAAGTCTGAAGGCTGAATGATAACAAACCTGAACTCAAACTATTTGAAGTTTTCACAGATGAAAGCTAGATAAAGCCAAACATACTTTACAGTACGGTATGATTCCAACTGTTGAACTTAAATCTTTTTGTAAACTTAAATTTCTTATGGCAATATATATAAATATATTAATGTTTTGCCTCTTGTTATGATATGAATTGGGGCCTAAATTGAAAAAAAAAAAAAAAAAATGGTTTTTTGTTTTTGGTCCAATTTTTTTTTTTTTGCAATGGCAATAAAAAGTTTAGGGTCGGGTGTTTAAAATAGGGTCGGTCGGGTTAGCGGAAACAAACGTCTTTTTTGTTTAGGCCTAAATAAAAGCATTGTTATGTTTAATAACACACAGTATGTGAAGAGTGTGTGATAAGCAAAACACTCAACATCGGCGATATCTCACTGAGTGAACTTTGGTTAAAACTGTGCCATGTTGTTTACAACAACATACATACTAGTACTGTTACAGCACTCACTAATCCTTGCCACTCAATATTTCTGTGTTGAATGGGTCACTGAACATTCAATCTCCCAAACAGATCACCACAGTTTCCAGTGTTTTGTTATTGCACTCTATTTATGTACTGTATATAAACAAATACTTGGCTCGCACAGGTGTGTTTTGTGGATAATATTGTAGTCTTACAGAAACATACTATCATTATACTATACTATTACATGCAGTATATTCTTGTGGAAAATTTTCATAATTTGTTAACTTTTATTCCTAAATTATTACCTACAACCAAAAGGCCATCCGTGCTTTTATAATTAAGTAATATTTAACGCATAATTAATGTTATTGCTCTCACCTGACGCAGCTTTGACATGGGGTCTGGTGCAATGAAGTCTGATTTGCTAAATCTTGTAACGAAACACACAACCTGGTATTGTTGAGACTGGGCCTGTTCATCTTCTCCAGGAATATATGCCCGGAATATCTGTGTTTCCTGCAACACAAAGAGAAAACATAACATATACATGTATTGAGGTACCGTACCCGTATTAGGCTAATGACTAAATCATTATATCATCACAATTAATATGCCAATATTGTGTGGCCTGACTTTTGTTGGCATTTTAATGTTGAGTATGGTAAACTCCAGGTGAAGTACATACCGGTATAAAGCAGGGTTTCTGCTAAGCCAGTTGGGTGGGGTCTGGTGCCCAAATTTAAATAATAATGGAGGCGTGAAACATTATAAAAAGAGTTGTTTTGTACAGGTCCGGATGAAGTTGATTTCAGATAACTAGTCACCAATGCCAAATAATGCAACAGATCAAAGGAAATTGGCCATCTGTGTTAATGTCTCTGCCGGCAAAACTTGCAAGCAGCAGTTCAATCGGAACATGCAGTAACCACCTCAACGTAGAACCTGTCAGAACCACTCGGAGTATATTAGTCTGAAACAAATTCAGAGGGAAACTATTGAGACATGCAAAACTATCAGGGGGTCGGGGTACATCGGCAAATACAAAACAAATGCTTAACTTTCCTGTGTCAAAAGTATGATTTTGGGGGGCAGGGGTGGAACCATGTGGCCGACACGTGGCAGAAAACCTTACCATGAGCCAGGGAAGAATCCAGAGATAATATGGGGACACCTGTTTCCAGCAGTGGATCCATGTATCCCCCATTCAACTTAATACGGCTTCTACACACCAACACGGATACATATATTATAAATATGACATAATATTTCTTATTTCATAATTTGACATGCAAATAAAGTCTCTAGTGCAACTGCAGATTTTTTTTACATAGCCTATAGTTGAATTGACTAGGAATATTCAGGTTGACTTAATACTGTCCAATAGGAATTTGGGGACATTTGGGATTCTCGAATTTGGGCGCCCATACTAGTACCTGTAACAGGTATCAAAACAGGCCTGAAAATTTCTGCCATGAGCGCAATGATGGTTGAACTTGAATTTGAGATATTTGTGATAATTGATCTATCATCTAGTATGCACATCTGTACCATAAATCAATATGATGTACTGTATATACTTCCATATATTTCTCTCGGAAAATAGTCCCATTGACAATTTCATAAATAGTAATTCCGCGACCAGAATTAGATTGGTCTGATTTTAGAGTGACATTTATATCGGTGACCAGGGTTGTCTACGTTTTGTTCACAATCACAGATGCTGAATTCAGTGAAATTTTGTAAAATTTATGGAAATAACATGTATTTAAGTCACACCGCTTCACATCTGATTTAATCAGATGTGAAGCGGTGTGACTTTTGAATAACAGTATTGTTGTATAGCCCAATACAACCACCCACAGGAAACGGAACCATGACTCGGAGTGAAGGCGACTCGGGGGTGAAGACAACTCGTCCCAATGGTGATTTCACACCTGATACACTCGGGCGAGTTGTCTTCGACCAGTATCGCCTGACGTACTCCGCCCCAAGCTGTCTTCGGCCCATTTAGTGTTGAAACGACTAGTGAATTTCAAAGTCGACTAGTCGAGGCCCAAAAGTCGCGTTGCGTCGACTAGTCGGTACCCGATATAAAAACTTTCAAACATAACATGGTATGGAAAATTCATCGTACATGGCGTACACTGATGACCGATGCAATGAGTCAATGACAGTCTATTGCGTAGCGCATTTCCCTGCATAGACACCAATTTATTTGGGAAATAATACAGTAAACATCTTGATATTAATTTTATCCAACACACTGAATGTAATTATATAATTAGAGTCCCGATCAAGCACTGTCAGTATAATTTATATACGGTAGCACCAATGACGTCACCTTAACCGACCTTCACACAGCGTCGCATCATAACCCGACGGTGCGAGATCAATTGAAAAATATACACAGTGTCTAGATCAAAGCGGTCTCCGACAAACGATAAAGCCGCATCAATCATTGCCATCATGTCGCAATGATGTCTTTGACCTCAAACGACAAGTGAGACATTGTGTTGTCAATTTCATTCTCTCAATTAATAGTCGGTTCACCATGTTTGTCTATACTAGGTACCGTACCGTAACTAATAACACTGTCAATTCCGGAAGAACACCAAACGTTATGCTTACAGTAACTTACGCGCAGTTAACACCGTTTATGCCAGAATCGATATTGAAAACGTTATACATGTACCTAATACACTGTCACTATGTTCCGACTAGTCGATGGCAAAATTCAGTCAAGTTCTGACATTTCATCGTCGACTATACTATAGTCCAACAAATTAGACGATTCGGATTAAGGTCTATTTTAATATTTGGACATTTATGTGGCCTTTATCCCTCATCATACAATCGTAAATGTCCAAATATTAAAATATGTATTATTACTATTAATCCGAATAGTCAAATTTGTTGGACTATATCGACTACAGCTAGTCGATTAATCGTTTAAACCCTAGGCCCGTTCCCCAGTCACAACGCCTTATTTTGTTCAGAGTTATATTCAATGAGCATTACCGATTTGAAATCAATAACTTGAGTGATGAGTGAGCCGTCAGTATTCTGATATTCGAGTTTTATAGTTTCTGTCGTGGTGTTGGCAGAAATGTTTTCGACCACCACATCTCCGCCTTTGTTTTTTACATTAACTGTCAGTTGTAGGCATACATCCGACACGTTTAAAATAAACACAAATATATTAATAACGTTATTTAGTTTGCTGAACTTCATTTTCTTGTACTGGTAGCACAGATCAACTATTCAATCGGCCATTTTGAATAATGGATTGCGAACAAAATTGCGAACATAACTTCTTTTTTCGTTCGGCGGATTGGGCGCATTTGACGTTTTTACGAGGGATTTCCCCAAGGTTTGTTTACTTGTGACGTCACGGGCACTTGTTTCGTCACATTCGAGGTGGTCCCATTTGTGTTTGGATTGCCAAATTACTCACAGTCACACGGTAATTGAACAATACTTTTGATGTCACGACAGGTGTCATACTGGTATATAATTGCCGTATATAAACGCAACCACATTTCAAGAATACAACACGGTATTGGGTTGTGATAAATTTCTATTTTAGATTTAATTTACCCGAATCGGCCTGAAAATTGACGGAAGTCGAAACATTGGAACAGGAAGTGGAAAATTGTTTTAAATTTAAGTTCAACTTCTTCAATTGAATTTTACCTACCTCAACATTAGGATTGAGCCTATTTAATTTGGGAATTCAGATATCAAAAGGTAAATCAATGGTAATATCCGATCAATTGTTTGTTTACATGTATTCAAATGAAGGGACCTACTGCGTAATCATGATGATAATGTGTCATCACGTTCACCTGTTCTCCACTCATCACTGGCATCAGGACAAACCGGTCCTACTAAACAACGAACACAAACGAACACAAACGAACATAAACGAACACAGGTCCAAAAAGCGGAATAGAAGGGTGAAATTTGGTTTGTGGGTGCGTGTGGGACCATTCTATGTGTATGTGGTGTTATTTCCAACTTTGATCACTTATTTTTAGCTCAACTTACTTTTGTAAGTTTGAGCTATTGCCATGGTTTGGCGTCCGTCGTCCGTGTGTCCGTGTGTGCGTGTGTCCGTCAACAATTTCCTTTGGCGCGGGCTACAGGTTGTACCTTTGGTCTGATCTTCATGAAATTTGTCATGAATGTTGACATTGACATGTAGATGGCAACGAGTCATTTTGGGGTCATTCGGCCAAAAAACATGGCCGCTGGCAGCCATCTTGGATTTCAAGATTCAATCCATTGGCGCGGGCTACAGGTCGTACTGTTCATCTGATCATCATGAAATTTGTCATTGATGTTAATATTGACATGTAGATGGGAACGAGTGATTTTGGGGTCGTTCGGTCAAAAAACATGGCCGCCAGCAGCCATCTTGGATTTTACTCTTTGTATGACTAAATCCTTTGGCGCGGGCTACAGGTCGTTGTTTTGGTCGGAAGTTTATGAAATTTGTCAAGGATGTTAACACTGTCATGTAGATGGGAACGAGTGATTTTGGAGTTGTTCGGCCAAAAAACATGGCCGCCAGCAGCCATCTTGGATTTTACTCTTTGCATGACTAAATCCTTTGGGCCGGGCTACAGGTCGTACCTTTGGTCTGATCTTTATGAAATTTGTCATGAATGTTGACATTGACATGTAAATGGGAACGAGTCATTTTGGGGTCATTCAGCCAAAAAACATGGCCGCTGGCGGCCATCTTAGATTTCAAAATTCAATCCATTGGCGCGGGCTACAGGTCGTACTGTTCGTCTGATCATCATGAAATTTGTCATGGATGTTAATATTGACATGTAGATGGGAACGAGTCATTTTGGGGTTGTTCGGCCAATAAACATGGCCACCAGCAGCCATCTTGGATTTTACTCTTTGCATGACTAAATCCTTTGGCGCGGTCTACAGGTCGTAGCTTCGATCGGAACATCATGAAATTTGTCAGGGATGTTAACAATGACATGTAGATGGGAACAAGGGATTTTGGGGTTGTTCGGCCAAAAAACATGGCCGCCAGCAGCCATCTTGGATTTTACTCTTTGCATGACTAAATCCTTTGGCCCGGGCTACAGGTCGTACCTTTGGTCTGATCTTTATGAAATTTGTCATGAATGTTGACATTGACATGTAGATGGGAACGAGTCATTTTGGGGTCATTCGGCCAAAAAACATGGCCGCTGGCAGCCATCTTGGATTTCAAGATTCAATCCATTGGCGCGGGCTACAGATCGTACTGTTCCCCTGATCATCATGAAATTTGTCATTGATGTTAATAATGACATGTAGATGGGAACAAGTGATTTTGGTGTCGTTCGACCAAAAAACATGGCCACCAGCAGCCATCTTGGATTTTACTCTTTGCATGACTAAATCCTTTGGCGCGGGCTACAGGTTGTACCTTTGGTCTAATCTTTATGAAATTTGTCATGAATGTTGACATTGACATGTAGATGGGAACGAATTATTGTGGGGTCATTCGGCCAAAAAACATGGCCGCTGGCGGCCATCTTAGATTTCAAAATTAAATCCATTGGCGCGGGCTACAGGTCGTACTGTTCGTCTGATCATCATGAAATTTGTCATGGATGTTTATATTGACATGTAGATGGGAACGAGTCATTTTGGGGTTGTTCGGCCAATAAACATGGCCGCCAGCAGCCATCTTGGATTTTACTCTTTGCATGACTAAATCCTTTGGCGCGGTCTACAGGTCGTAGCTTCGATCGGAACATCATGAAAGATGTCATGGATGTTAACAATGACATGTAGATGGGAACGAGGGATTTTGGGGTTGTTCGGCCAAAAAACATGGCCGCCAGCAGCCATCTTGGATTTTACTCTTTGCATGACTAAATCCTTTGGCCCGGGCTACAGGTCGTACCTTTGGTCTGATCTTTATGAAATTTGTCACGAATGTTGACATTGACATGTAGATGGGAACGAGTCATTTTGGGGTCATTCGGCCAAAAAACATGGCCGCTGGCAGCCATCTTGGATTTCAAGATTCAATCCATTGGCGCGGGCTACATATCGTACTGTTCGTCTGATCATCATGAAATTTGTCATTGATGTTAATAATGACATGTAGATGGGGTCGAGTCGTTTTGGGGTCATTCGGTCACAAAACATGGCCGCCAGCAGCCATCTTGGATTTTACTCTTTGCATGACTAAATCCTTTGGTGTGGGCTACAGGTCGTAGCTTTGGTCAGATGGTCATGAAATTTGTCATGAATTATAACAATGACATGTAGATGGGAACGAGTCGTTTTGGGGTCATTCGGTCAAAAAACATGGCCACCAGCATTTTACTCTTTGCATGACTAAATCCTTTGGCATGGGCTACAGGTCATACCTTTGGTCTGATCTTTATTAAATTTGTCATGGATGTTAACACTGACATGTAGATGGGAACGAGTTGTACCTTTGGTCTAATCTTTATGAAATTTGTCATGAATGTTGACATTGACATGTAGATGGGAACAAATCATTGTGGGGTCATTCGACCAAATAACATGGCTGCCAGCGGCCATCTTGGATTTCAAAATTCAATACATTGGCGCGGTCTACAGGTCGTACTGTTCATCTGATCATCATGAAATTTGTAGGTCGTAGCTTTGGTCAGATCTTCATAAAATTTGTCATGGATGTTAACAATTATACGTAGATGGGAACGAGTCCTTTTGGGGTCAATTGGTAAAAAAAAATGGCCACCAGCAGCCATCTTGTATCTTACTCTTTGCATCACTAAATCCTTTGGCGCAGGTTAGACATTTCAATTAGCACCTTTC
Organism: Siphonodentalium dalli; assembly: GCA_032622095.1. Taxonomy (NCBI): domain Eukaryota; kingdom Metazoa; phylum Mollusca; class Scaphopoda; order Gadilida; family Siphonodentaliidae; genus Siphonodentalium; species Siphonodentalium dalli. Next base: position 152,941,828 of record CP136068.1, on the reverse strand, counting down.
CTATTCCTCCATTTACTGTCAACCATTAAATTATTCCCCTACCTAAGTTGAGCTACAGTGTCATTGACACTTTCATTTTAGTTATTAGCATTATTTGAATACAAAGCTACTAAACAACGAACACAAACGAACATAAGATTATCCGTATTGCAAAGGTGTTAATTAACTACGGCTTACTCTTTGCACATCTGTGAGTTGTTTTTACTGCAAGGTGATTGTCAGTTTTGTCACTGATGGCAATAAAACACTGGAAACATCAGAGGTCGGCGTTTTAATGCATATCTAACAAAACATTTGAGTTGCTCTTTTTATCGAGCTTATATATCGTCGTGTGAGAATCAGATGGTTCTATCCAACATTTATCATTTTGTTGGGAAATCTATGTTGAAATTTCGAGACATAAATCGTTATCAGTGTGTGTCGTCATGTTTTAAAATGTTAAAGCTAACTAAAATATTATTATATCCGAAGTCTCAGTTCTAGAAACTCGCCAGTTTTATAATAAAAGAAAAAAATGTGTTTAGAGATAGAACCCTTTTGCATACGAAACCATCGTCTCGCTTCCGGATCAGAGTGCACATGGAGATAGAACTCTCTAGCCTGAATTTTTCCTCCAATTTATGTAGGCCTATGTGGTTAAATTCGACAGCAGTTAATCAAGAAATATGTTGTATTTTCTCTCGCGGTTTGCGAGGGGATTCTGTTAGAGTATATGAGCGAGTGGTCACTAATCTTGGCCATTTTGGGAAACGAATGGTTGTCTTTTTCAATTTAATGGGTAAGAATGCATATATAGGCCTGAAAATGGCGTGACGCGCAGAATCACTTCTCACATTTTCCAGGTTCACAAGCATTCACACACCATGGAAATGAACGAAACAATAATTGATTTCTTATATTTACATATCAGAATGTTAACGAGGCAATAATGTGACATACGTACTAGTATGCCACAGAAATATCAAGGATGGTGCCATTTTCGTTCAGTTGGTCTATTTGGCTCAAATGGGGAGTGTATAATTATCGACTAAACATGTCAACGATATCATAACCGTCTAATTAAATAGTTAGGTTAATGTGTAAGTAGATCCGTTGTCTGTCCTTGACGATGTGTGTGATTCTCATAGTTCTAACGCATGCCCAGCTCAATCAAGTTACATACACTTAACGAAGAGCGGGCGCGAAACAAAAGGGGAGCAAACTTAATAAAAGCCCTTGTGCTTGTTGTTTAATCCCCTTTCCAATCAATCCATTATTTATATTATTCTGTCTTACTGTAAAATGTTTGTCAAATGTTTAAAAATGTTTAAAATAACAGCGCTTCCGCATTGAAATAGGAAAAACAGACACAAGTCTGGCGAACTGTCATGTCCATTATAAAACACAACAACCGATCAAACTACATAAATTTTGTTCAACTTCATGTCGCTGCAATTCGATGTCTAAACTACGACGGGGCTGACCTTAACTGTAGTAATCTTAAGATGGAAGTTGAACAAATTTGATGTGCAACTTTTTCGACTGATAAAAATAACGAACATAATATCCTCTATCAAGGAGAAGTTGAAAATCGAACGACGAAATTAAACTTAGAAAGAACCATATGTATGTGTGGCTATGTGCGAAACAATAGTTCGTACTTCGGATCACATACATACATGAATTCATACATACCGCCGACCTCTGATGTTTCCCGTGTTTGTATTGCCATCAGTGACAAAACTGACAATCACCTTGCAGTAAAAACAACTCACAGATGTGCAATAATTAACAAGGAGACAGAGTAAGCCGTAGTTAATTAACACCTTTGCAGTATGGCTAATCTTATGTTCGTTTGTGTTCGTTGTTTAGTAGTTTTGTATTCAAATAATACTAATAACTCAAAAAATAAGTGATCAAAGTTGGAAATAGCACCACATACACATAGAGTGGACCAACACGCACCCACAAACCAAATTTCACCCTTCTATTCCGCTTTTTGGACCTGTGTTCGTTTATGTTCGTTTGTGTTCGTTTGTGTTCGTTGTTTAGTAGGACCCGGACAAACAGGTCGGGCATACATAAAACATGAGCTTGTTTCGTCTATCATAGCTTGATTGAGCCATATTTTTAAGGCGATTTACACATCTCATTCGATTTTGGACACAAGTACGAAATTAAAGCGATATAGCAATTGACTTTCGTTAGACTGTTAGTTGTAACCTTATGTAACATTAAGGTTACATAACAAGACAAGTTATGTTGTTAGTGGACGCTGGCTTCTATAGATGCCACTATATCCACCTCTGATTCTTCATCTTCTGATTCTCCGAACTCTCCTGAATTTTTGTTTTTTGTTTGACTGATCGTATCAGGGTCTGTCAGCCTCAACTCAGCCTTGAAATTTAATTTAATTTCTTGGTCCTGCCAATGGTAATCGAGATTGTTTTTGAATGAGTTCATGTCTTCTGCATAGACCACTTTTTCTGTTATAGGTGATTCCATGGCTCCACCACTCTTAGGCTGAATGAGTATTTCCTCACATCCCTGTTTGCTCCTTCCAGAAATAATTTATAGTTATGTCCTCTGGTTCTGAGTTCGGTGCTTCTTCTTAATATGTCATTCACTTCCGGATCATAGGTGTTAAATATCTTGAAGCATTAAGTCTATCATATCTCCTCTTATTCTTCTGTAGTTAAGTGTTGGTATATTTGGCTTCTTTAGTCTTTCTTCATATGGTAGTTCTTTTAATTCTGGTATTAGTTTTGTGAATCTTTTTTGTACTTTCTCAAGCATTTCAATGTCTTTCTTTAAGTGTGGACTCCAAGCTGGTTGGGCATATTCTAGATGTGGTCTCACCAAACTTTTTTATAGTTTCAGCATTGTTTTGGTGTCCATGTGCTTAAATGCTCTGCGTATACTAGTAGCTCCAGTGACTGCATTTGCTTTCTGTATTTTCTCATTCATGTGTTGGTCAAATTTCAGTTTGTTATCAGTTGTGACTCCTATATCTTTCTCTTCATTTACCTCCTTTAGTTGTACATATTGTCCATCTTTGTTCTTCAAGTGGTAGATGGGTTCTTCTGTTTTCGTGCCAATGTTCATTGTCACACATTTATCTGGATGAAATTTCAGGAGCCACTTGTCTGACCATGTCTGGAGTTCATCTACGTAAGTCATTCTGTAATGCACCCACATCTGATATATCCTGTATTTCCCTGTAAATTTTGGTGTCGTCGGCAAACATCATGACATCAGATTTGACATTGGATGGGAGGTCATTTATGTATATGACAAATAATATGGGTCCGAGCACGCTTCCTTGGGGTATTCCACTTATTACTTCTCGTGTTGTTGACGCTTCGCCATTTATCATCACTCTTTGTTGTCGTCCCTGTAGAAAATTTTCTATCCATTCCAATATATTCCCATTTATGCCGTAGCTTCTTGCTTTATGCAGTAGTCTTTGATGTGGAACAGTATCAAATGCTTTCTGGAAGTCCATATAAATTACATGTGTTGCATATCCTTCATTTATGGTCTTAGTCCACTTTTCCAATGAGTGCACCATTATCAAGTCTACTAAGAAACAATAAACTCAACGACTCACTACGGCTAAAGCGCAATTAACGATGTTTTAATTAAGACCTGTTGGCATATGGTAGCGTGTTTTCCGAAAATATAAGATTTTGTTATAAAAATAAGAAAGTTCTGCATTTGTATTCACATGTGGTATATTTTTTAAAGTTGTGAATAGCATACATGTAGAATAGAATACCTTTATTTATAGGCACCTTAACAGGCAGTGAATTAGGGTGATATACCAAATAAAAACAGTTATGATTTCGATTTATATTGAGAGCTACCGGTAAGTACTACTTGTACAATTGGAAACAATAATAAAATGGGACATAGACATCACAATTTCAGTGTAATACGAACAATGTATGGTATAATAACATATATATATTTATTATTAAGGAAACAATTTATAAAATAATAAAGGTTTGCAGTGTGTGTATGCCAAGGTAATGGTTTTTACTCAAACTTTGCTTGCTGGTGTGTCAGTCAGAATTGGGGACCTAGCAGAAAATAGCAGGGTTGGCCGATTTAAATCAAAATTTTTTAAATCATGATAAAAAGTCAAGAACTGCAATATCTTAACAATGTTTCTGTAAACTATAACATGACTATGATTAAACAGTATACAAATTGGATAATAGATATGAAATTGTGCTGTAATTATCAACCCTATAGAAACTACAGGTATACTGCATGGTACCGTATTTACTGCTGCAGCAAATGGCCTGTTCCACTAAACAATAATTGTATTGTTTGCAACTACACTGTTTAATTCTCTCTCCTTTTCTGATTGCCATACATGTAAATGCTAACTGAGTAACTCTACCATATACTCTGCCAGCTAACTACATGCGCTTTAGTTGTCTAGTGTCTATACTCGATATATGATGTGAGTACTGTCACTGAGACTGAGAGCAAACGTGACTGATATGTTTTTTTCAATTTTCAGTGAAAATTGACTAAATTTATTAGCAAAAGTTTGAGCACAGGTCTACATTTCCAGATATCACAAAATTGGAACCCACATGGACCTTAGTGTATGCATAATCAGGGACAAATCCAGAGAATTTTTGGGGACACCTGTTTTGTGTGAGAATGTCCCCATATAATTTGAGATGACATAATTGTTCTGATAAAACATTTGATATGCAACTAAAGGCCCAATTGCAACTACATATTTACTATTTATACAGTGTATTGTTAAATTTTTTAATTGTGCCTTGAAAAAGTTGCAAATTCATGTTGATTAAATACTGTCTACTAAGAATTTGGGGACATTTGGGCAACTAGAGTTTGGGCGCCCAAACCTGTAACAGGTATCTAAACAGCCCTGAATATTTCCCTGATAATATTTGTGTTTGATTGGTATACAAAAAATATTAAATACTAATACGATCATAGAATTCTGATTAATCCAGCCTTGGATATAATAAGCAACACCTTTCATAACCTTCATTTATCAGAGAAATTCCACAATTACATATTTTCATAACAGTTATAAAAAAAAAAAAATTTAAATCGATTTAAATACAAAAAATCTTGATTTAAATCAAATAAATAATTTTTTTTTTATTTATTTTAAAAAATCACCAACCCTGGAAATAGTGATATCAGTAAATGGACTAGACACTAGAGGTGTCCTCGGAGCTCATGAACCATATGAACTCATTGCTATCTTCTAATACCTTGATATTGGTATATTTGTCAATTATTTGATTCAAAAGAGGCTTGCGCACATTCTCCAGCACTGGATATTTCATCATGAAGTGTTGCTCATCTCCAACTTATAGTTCACATAATTCACACAATCTATTCTTTTATCTGCATCTATACCTAAATATCTACCTTCTTGATTTCCATGCTGTGTCAACCACCCCTAAAATGAGCTAGCACCTGCCCCAGGTTATGTAGGGCTCTGGGCCAGATTGTGGTTTAACCCTTTGAGTGCCAGGGGCCGATCTCATCGGCCGCCGATCTCATCGGCCCTAAACCTACAAAATATGTCTGTTAAGAATATAAGAATAAATTATTAAAATTGTAAACAATTGTAAAAACATTGTTAGGCCAATGCATTCTCTTATATATGCGAGGCGACCTATGGTCGACTCGCATATATAAGATAATGCATTGGCACAGGGTATATGGGTTGATACAAAAATCGACCTGGCACTCAAAGGGTTAAACGTCCTGTAAGTTCTTAATTTGTTTTTCTGACCTTTTTAGCTCAACATTACTTTGTAAACTTTGAGCTATTGCCATGGCTTTATATCCATCGTCCGTGTGTGTGTGTGTTCATCTGTCAACAATTTCCTTTATCACAGGCTACAGGTTGTACAAGTACCTTTGCTCGGATCATAATTATAAATTTTTTCATCACTGTTGACATTGACATGTAGATGGGAACGAGTCATTTTGGAGTCATTCGGCCATAAAACATGGTTGCCAGCAGCCATCTTGGATTTTACTCTTTGCATGACTAAATCCTTTGGCACACCGACAGTCCACTTCCCTCATCCGATCATCACCAAACTTCATATTGATCTTGATATTGGTAATTTACCAATCTATCAAAATCATAGCAACTCAGCTTCAAGTTTGAATATATGTCATTTCAGCAGTATAAAAGAAGAAATACAGAATGTCAAAACAAGGAATGCCACCACCTTATCAGCAGGGTGGCCCGCCACCACATGCTGCAATGCCCTACAATGCTCCACCTCCGTACGCTCCGGCTGGTGCAACGGCTCATGGCTATCCTCAACAACCGGCTCAGGTACTAGTACGGTGGGGGTGGTATTTGTTAAACGCTCTTTATTTGTACCATTCAAAGAAATAACTAATGCTGAATTTGTCAAGTTCACATTTTTCCATTGATCAGAGTACCCAGGAGAGAATGGGAGAATCCATTCAATATAGAAAGGGTTACGGTGGAATGATTGGTCTCAGATCATGCCATGAATCTCTACTCTGACTAACGCCTGCAGAGATCACACCCTGGGACCTTTTTGAAGTTTTGACAGGGAACCTTATGAAGTTGGAAAAAAATACAGGGAATATATGTCTAAGTTATTATTTGTTCTTTAATAATGTACTTCACTGCAGGTGAAGGTCCTAACTCGAAGTTTCACTATTTAAGTGACTTTGTGAATGATTTTCTTTGTGATTCTTACAATTGCTGAATTTTTCTTGGGTAATTAATTGAATGTTTATTGCAATATCGGCTCTCAAATGTCGCAGAAAAGCATTCATTTTCGATATGGGACTGTCACATATAGTGAACTACACTATTAAGGAACAGATAATCATTAAGATATATATTCTCCATGTTATTTTTCGACTTTATTAGGTTCCCTTATAAGATAACCTTGGCAAGTTTGATTTGTGATGTTGACAAGTTTTTAGAAGATTTGTTGACATTGGATTTGGAATTTGCAGATTTTCAATTTCGAAACTGAAAAGGGAACGAAATGGATCAAAGGAGGAAATGTTACAAAATGTTGATATTATGTTAATGTTATTTAAAGTGGGACTGCAAATATTCTTATTTATATTAAGCTTGCTAATGAAGAAGGAGGTCAAGCGACCAATTTTTAATGGGGATTTCCAAATTCCATGCAAATCTCAGCAATATTTAATATTAACTCCGGCTGGGCTTGGTAAATTGCCAAGTTTTAATTAGCAAAATCATTCATCTGAGACTAGTGAAAGAAATAAATTGTAAATTGAAATAACAACAACGCATATAATAAAAAAAACCTACGGCTTTTGACGGAACTTCAGAATTTTCACAAGCAAATTAATCGGCTTTTGCTTGCAGGGGTATCCGTGATAATTCTCGTATCGGTATTCAGTCAAAAGCCAAAGGTATCCTATATTTATATGTGCATAATTATGACCATTTATATAGATCACTCATATTAAAATGTCCCTCCACATTTGCAGTAAGAATAACCCCTATGTATGATATGATGATATCAGTATTCCGAATCTAAAATATTTCATAGATGCATTCAAGGGCATCTTATGTAGTGGCATCACTACAATCTGGGATCTTGACGATGCAGCGAGGGGGTATCCCCAAAGAGATTTCCATAATTTCCCAACTGCGATATACAAACCCAATCTCCCATCTTTACACCAAATTTGTTTTCCTAATCTCAACAATTTAACTCTACCAGCAATTAAGGTTAATCATAATAGTGTCTCCATGCATATACTGTACAACTTTTAATTTACATACTGGTACCCTTGCTTTCCTGAGTGTCTTGACTGAGATGAAGCATGAGAAATTTTGGCAATTTTGGGTGGGTGTGGATACTGGAAATAAGTCATACATACATGTACATGTGGGGTACAGGTGCTTAGGCTGTGTATACATATTTTAGGCCATAAACACCTTTATTAATGCATCTTGGATGTAACAAAACTTACCGTATATAAACATAAAATTTATTATCGGTAATCTTTCATGGTCCAACATCTATTATTTGCAATTGATTTTGATACATCAAAGTTGTTGCTGGGATATCTTCAAACCAGTGGAATAAGACACATACCACATTACCCATTAAAACACAACCCTTATCTATATTACTTGATGTATTTAAACCTTATACATTCAACTTTCCGAGTTCCTAATCGCTCCATTGACTCTAACATATTAAATTATCTCCTCTTCATGTTGATCTACAGTGTCATTGACACTTTTATTTTTTATCATAATTCACCGTAAATCTCTTAGCTGATCAGTGAGCTGATCTGCAATTTTCCTTGATCGCTGGTGCTAACAAGATAGAGTGCTCCAAGCATTTTTTTCGCGCATATTTCTGTTCTAAAAATAACTAAATTCTAACTAAAATTGATAGAAGCTTTCCTGACAGGTGATACCTGCCACTGTCCTTGATTCATATCTATCATTTTATTCCCTGGAATCTATATAAAAATCACTGGAATGAGTTACATGTAGACCATCTTTAATTCTTCGCTCTTTCTCCTTTACAGCATACAACTATAATCGTTAACCAACGACCACAGACAAGAGTAGTTCAGCAGCCAAGTGTGAGTATAATGACCAAAAAAATTATTTGTGGGTCGGGTTTCCCTTCCAACCCAATTTTAAACCACCTACCCTAAAGTTTTGTTCATGTTATCAAGAAATTTTTCAAAAAAAACCAAAGAATTCTAAATGTTTCAGAATGTCTTGTTTCTGGCAAAGCATTGTGTTTATTTAAGAAATGAATGTAGTGGGTGTGTATTTTATTGGGGGATACGGTGCTGTTGTCATTGGGACACATTGTGTTATCCGTGAAGCAGTTCTCTCTAAATGTGCCCCCAATGATCGCAGCGCCGTATCCCCCCTCACACACCCACTACAATGACTACATGATATATTCATTTCTTATATTTATATAGCTTTTTGATGATTTATTCCCATAAAAAAGCTGAAAATATTCTTATTTATTTTCACTAAATCTGCCGAGAATTTGAGACTTGGCCACACAGCACAATATAGGATTTCCAAGCATGCAGCAACAATATTGTGATCAATATAAATAACTGACTTCAGATGCAATCATCTGATAATCACATGAACAGTAACAAGCGGGCGCAAATTACGTTTACGTATGATCATATTAACTTTATATCTTAAAAAAGAGTTATTCCCTTCCATTTATATTTTGAATTATGTTGCATTCTGGGAGCCATAACGGGGGAAATCTGTCTATGATTTCAGCTTTTTTCTGTTTTTCTATGAGCATCTTCTGAGATACAGACGTTTCAAATGGTGATGAGTTATAGTATTTTAATCATATTTTATGGCATAGATTGTTATTAAAGGGGTACTGTACGCCAAATGTTGTTGTTGGTTTCTATAGTCTCCGAGTCTGAGAATAAGGTAACACTTTTTTCATTATTTGAAAGTCTGTTGAGTACGAAGTAGTTTTACGGATGACAAATTTACCGGAATGCAAAAATACAAATTGTCATTGTCGAGTAATTTTTGTACAGTTTTCAACCAAATGAATCAAATAAAAGTTATATTATAGGCATACTAGTCCCATATAATCATTTAAGTTATTGTATCGTCGCTAGTCAGTGAGTGGCTTGAGTGTTCTCCCCGTATCATCATAATATTTTAAGCGATCGTGTGTGCGATCGGTTTAACAAGCCAGTATCCCTCATTTACTTTATTTGATTACGCAAATTCGTAATTTAATTGACGCCATTTTATGGCTCCAGTCATAAATTCAATTTTTATCAAATTATTAACTTTTAAATTATTAAATTTTAAGATAGCCTATTACCTGAGCGTTTACAGAATACATCTTCGACTCAAATTACTTATGTTTCTATATATTATCGATATTAGATCGTTGTTGTCACCGGAAATTTAATGAAAATGGCGTACAGTACCCCTTTAAAACTGTATATCAAGGCACTATAAAAAAATAATCGAAAATTAAGTGGGCCTGTAACATAAGATTTTAGAGCTGTCTTTGCCTCTTTAACCCTTTCAGTGCCAAGTCCGATTTATGTATCAACCCATGTACCCTATGCCAATGCATTCTCTTATATATGCGAGTCGACCATAGGTCGCCTCGCATATATAAGAGAATGCATTGGCCTAACAATTTTTCATCATTTGTTATTATTTTTTACAATTTTAATAAATTTTTCTTATATTCTTTAACAGACTTATTTTGTAGGTTTAGTGCCAGGGAATCTTACGTTTTTCATGGGCAACAAAATTATTACTATGAATACTTGGTGATATTTTTGAGTTATAACACGCCCCTAAGGTTTTATCCAGTTTGTTTTTAAATTCGCTATAGCATGCTTAAACATACCCAAAACAAATTCAACCCAAAAAAAATCTATAAAAAAAAAAGAAAAAACATTTATTTTTAATTTTTTTTAGGGCCGATTTTACAGACCGTAAATTAGGGCCGATGAAATTGGCCCCTGGCACTGAAAGGGTTAAGAATGTCATTTGATGGCACAAATAGGTGACAATCACCATCAGTGTTTAATTTGCATGACAGCTAAGCACACATTGTGTCATTGTTGAGATCTGCCCTGAACGAAGTGCATTTTTTTGCACATAGAAAAAACAAGCTCACTGTCTGCATTGATGTTTGGTATTGAAAGTGCAGCTTTTTTAACAAGTCCCAGATTTGGAAATCTTTGACCGCCTGTCACAGTTTGTTTGTCCATTAAGACTTGAATTTAAGCATCACAACATTCTTCATTGTGATATAAAGATGGAAGGTCAGTTGCAGTTTGGTAATCCAACAGCTCATCAACTAGGCTATCAAACTGTTTATCAGTGGAAATATGTCCATGATCATTGGCTTTGACCCCTGGCATTTCAACTTTCCACGGATCTCAAAATTTCAAATCGTATATACATTTTTACTTTGGCGTATCTGCTGAATCGTGTTTGCGTTTCTTAGTCGGCGTCTAAGAAATGTTTATCCCAACAAAAAATATACCGTGTTATACCCAGATAAAGGAAGGCTTCTTGTTTGGTATATTATAATCCTTGTCTGGACATTGAAGCCCACATTTATTTACTCAACGCTGTTTAACAAAAAAGAGTCAACTTTTTGTCAACATTGTGTCACTGTTTGACTCGTAGGCGATTATAATTCCTGATTGATTTTTAACGCTATAGCATGCATGGCTTCTCTCTTGCTATAGCCTTCGGCTACATGTAATTTGGGTTTTTATCTTTTGAATTGGGAGATTTAATTTCCTGATGGGAGAACAGGAGAAATTGCACAAAATCGGGAGATTCCCACCGAAAACGAGAAAGTAAACAGGTCTGCGGGTGACCCAATTGGCAGTTGACAAAATACCCAACAGGATTTACTGTAACACAGAAGACTATGTAAATATTATCACAAGCTGGCAAGAATATATCAAAATAAAAAACAATTATAACAATTAAATTATAAGGCTAACTACCAAACCTAATATTAATCCCCCACCTGAAAATATTTCCCTGGGGGATATAGGAATGTATTTCGTCAGTTTGTCTGTCCATCCCGAAAAGTTATCCAGTTGTTATTTTTAACAATTATCAACAGATTTCAAAGATTTTTGGTATGTGAGTTCACAAGTTAGAGTAGTATCTGAAACAAACTAGGCCCTGATGTACATTTTCACCAGAGTTATTGATTTTTAATTGTCATTGTTTTTGCATTTAGTACCCACAAAAGTTTTGTTTCTTTCGAACAGTTATCAACAACAGATTTCAAAGAATTTTGGTATTTGAGTTCACAAGAGGGGTTTCTAAAATGAATTCGCAAACTAGGCCTGACCATATATTTTTACCAGAGTTACAGCCCTTTGGTTGTAATTTTTTGACATTGCAATTTAAATTTTAAGCCTGAACTAAAACAAATATTAACCAATTTCAAATAAATATTTACTGATTTCAATTATTTTTAGCATATTTTGAAAATGCTCATCTAGACCGGCCCCCAGATGAGGGCAGTGTCACACGAAAGGGTAGAAATTTTGACGCTATCTCCAATTATCCTTGTCCCATGGGGGTTCCAAAACACTGAGGTATCCAGGGCGGAACATGTGGAAAATATATATTTTTTTACCTTTTTGGTGTTTTTGACCTGCAAATTTCAGTATAATCAGGAAAACCAATAAAATAAGACAAATGTTGAATAAAATATACTTGAATATCAGATATTTATTCTATCTGGGTTGCTTAACATTTATGATGTGCTAAAAGTTATATTATCAAAAAAAAAATTGAAAAATTCACGAAAAAGCCAAAAAAATGTATTTTTATTGTTTGTCTATTGCAAATGTCGTTCGTTTTGATAAATTGTGCTGTGCTATGAATTGTTATGTTATACTGTGTGTTTAAATAAATCATTCTAACGTAAATAACTTTCTTTTCTCCATTTCTTCTCCTCCCAAATGTGATGTGTGAATACTTGCTCTCAATACTTACCAGTACAATACTTACCATGCACGGAAGTTTTCTGAAATTCCAGCATCTAAAAATGGGTGCGTCTTATACAAAGGTATTTCACAAAAGGCAGGATTTGGGGTTGAATAGTGGGGGTGCGTCTTATACACGCACGCGACTTATACACCGAAATTCACGGTAAATTGCAGTGCTTTTTCAAAAACGTTTTCCAGAAGATTTCCTATACAATTTTCATTTTTCGGTATAAAGCTCTCAGTGGTGCATCAAAATTTTCAGCATTATATACCTGATTTAAGAATGTCACAATCACAAGCAATGATATCTAAAACGCCGAGATATTTCCAAAAACTTAACCCATCCCCCCTAAAACTGATTTTCTATCTGAAAATACCTGTCAAGTCAGAATAGCCCGTTTTCATTCCGTTTTGTTAACCAATTCATAGTCTTATCATATATCGTGGAATTAGCATGTATCTGAGGAGGTTTATGTTATGGTACAGTCTATTTTTGTTTAAATATTTTTTTTTTTTGGGGTAAATTAGCTAAAATTTTGATTATTTTTAAGTGAAAAATTCCCATGACTTTGTCAGTTTTATGGATACAGCTGCGCAACACGCACCACAATAAGCATGAATTATTCCCCAATATCAAACATGAAATACTATAATCATGTACCAGACCAGAATTAAGAAATAAAGTAAAACTTAACCCTACCACAAGATAGTGTTCTCAATGCTCTCAATTCAATGCTATACTAAACTCGAAAGGTTGTTCACACTTAAGTGGATAGAATTCATATCATAAATTGCAATAGTTCTGCCCACGGATTATGCAATCTCATCTTCATTGTCAATTTCATCAAATGTGATGGTATCAGTCAATATAATTTACCGGGTATGTGCAACATCGTACGGGAAGAATGGTTCAAACAACTCAGGCTGCCTATCGGCTGTCCATCCATGAAGTGCTACACTGGGAGTGGTTGATTTGGCAACGGTTGCATGTATCCACTGTTTTGTTATCCTGTTGGCTCGTTTTGAGTGTAGAATTAAAGATTCCTCACATGGTGAAAGTGCAGAAAGATCAAGTAACTTCTGCTGATTCTCGAACTTCTGTGGGAACATTATCCGCCTGGCTTGATTCACTTTTCTCGAACGTTGAACATATCAGGCACATGCGTGTAACTGTCCAAAACCCAATTCGTTTCTAAATATGCCATGACTTCCATATATTTTGATCGTCTTTCCAGCAACTTCCAGACAAGTTTTCTTTCCTTTTTGGAAGGTATAATTACCCCTGAAGGAATGGAACCCAATAAGTGCATTCTTCTGTACATTTGACTTGAATCACCTGCCCATTAGCATCAAAATTTATTAACTATTATCAGGGGGAAATCATTTAACGTTTTCTCCAAAGCGGCATCAAGATGGAGAACTCTCTGACATGACCTCTCTATCGATTAATATGTCGTTGAGTTATTGTGTAAAGCAATAGCAACCCAAGCTACACATGTATAACCAACCCAGTAACATACAGTCACTCCATATATACACATAAACACCAGTTTTCGGGAAAAAAAAACAAATAAGGCAACTTTAAAATTAATTTGTTATACCCCATAAGGAAATGGGACAACCAGAATATAACATTTATTTGTCAGTTGATTAGCTAACATGTAAAATGACCAAGTGAGTCACAATTTGCTACATTTTCGGAAACGCAGAGAATAATGTTCGGGATATATGTAAAAAATGGTTGCCATTTTGAGTAATTTAGTTTATAAACACATTAGTGTGACACATTTAAGGTAGATCAAAACAATAAACATCTTTCATACCAAACAGTTACATTTTACTTGAAATGTTTTGTGCCGTCATTTATGTCAAGTTTGTGAGAGAAAAATCCAATAATTCTGGGTCAGTGGTGACAATAGAACAAATTAACTAAGGTGCATCAGACATGTTAGTGTTCAATGTATAGAAGGCAGAATAGCCAACTTTATACATCAACCACAACTTGTGATCGATTGTGGGTCACGCTGGGTCAATATCTACCATTTCCACATTTTGGCAGCCAAATATACAGAAGAATGCAGTTGTTGGGTTCCAGGTAATAATTACCTTTCATCGTTGTTCCAAAAAGGAAAAAAACACTACTGGAAGTTGCTGGTAAGACCATCATGATATATGGAAGTCATGGCTTATTTAGGAATGAATTGGGTTTTGGACAGTGACACGCTTAATACAATCAGGGAGTTAACATGTGCCTTATACATGTATGGTCCACATTCGAGAAAAGTGAATTAAGCTAGGTGGGTAAAGTTCCAGAAGAAGTTCGAGAATCAGCAAAAGGTAGTTGATCTTTCTGCACTTCCACCATGTGAGGAATCTTTAATTCTACACTCAAAACGAGCCAACATGATAGCAAAACAGTGGATACATGCAACCGTTGCCAAATCAACCACTCCCGGTGTAGCACTTCATGGATGGACGGCCGATAGGCAGCCTGAGTTGTTTGAACCATTCTTCTCGTAAGATGTTGCACAGAAATTATATTGACTGATAAAATCACATTTGATGAAATTGACAGTGACAGGGAAGATGATATTACATAATCCGTGGGCAGAACTATTGCAATTTATGATATGAATTCTATCAACTAGTTTGAGCGACCTTTCGAGTTTACTATAGCATAAAATTGAATGCATTGAGAACACTATCTTGGGGTAGGGTTAAGTTTTTCTTTATTTCTCAATTCTGGTCTGGTACATGATTATAGCATTTCATGTCTGATATTGGGGAAGAATTTATGCTTATTGTGGTGCATGTTGTGCAGCTGTATCCATAAAACTGACAAAGTCATGGGAAATTTTCAAAAAATTTCACTTAAATATAATACATTTTTTAGCCAATTCACCCCAAAAAATCTAATATTTAAACAAACTAGACTCTACCATAACATAAACCTCCTCAGATACATGCTAATTCCGTGATATATGATAAGACTCTGAATTGGTTAACAAAACAGAACGAAAACGGGCTATTCTGACTTGACAGGTATTTTCAGATAGAAAATCAGTTTTAGGGGGGTGGGTTAAGTTTTTTGAAATATCTCGGATTGTTGGATATCATTGCTTGTGATGTTGATATTCTTAAATCAGGTATATAATGCTGAAAATTTTGATACACCAATGAGAGCTTTATACCAAAAACTGGAAATTTTATAGGAAATCTTCTGGAAATCTGTTTTGAAAAAGCACTGCAATTTATGCATTTTATTGGCTTTTTCGTGAATTTTTCACAAAATTTGTTGGATAATATGACTTTTCGCACATCATAAATGTTAAGCAACCCAGATAGAATAAATATCTAATATTCAAGTATATTTTATTCAACATTTGTCTTATTTTATTGGTTTTCCTGATTATACTGAAATTTGCAGGTCAAAAACACCAAAAAGGTCAAACAAATATATTTTCCACATGTTCCGCCCTGGATACCTCAGTGTTTTGGAACCCCCATGGGACAAGGATAATTGGAGATAGCGTCAAAATTTCTACCCTTTCGTGTGACACTACCCTCATCTGGGGGCCGGTCTAATCCCCAACTTTGCCCACCGAGGAGGGGGATACTGCTGTCGGCGACTGCTTGTTCCTGATTTTTAACCCAAACCAAACCTTAAATTTTCTTTGGCTTGACAGTAATATGGGTTTAGACTTATCTAGTATTCAATGACATTTATCCCTTTAATGACGGGATCTGTGTTGGTGTAGTATTAAATATCCTGTGCCAGTGCATTCTCATATATGCGAGTCTTCCATATGGAGCCTCACATATATAAGAGAATGCACTGGCTTACAAGGTCAAAGTAAATATTGTTAGGCCAATGCATTCTCTTATATATACAAGGCTCCCTATGGGAGAGGAGACTCGCATATATAAGAGAATGCATTGGCACAGGGATTTTGCTAAATTTCTGGAAGCTTCAGTCATGAAGGGTTATATAAGCTAATTTAGATGGATAGATGGCTGACTTATTTCTTTATTTTTCTTTAAAAAAAATAGTGGGTGTACTGGATTGACTATGTCTATTTGTCCGTCATAGGCAAATAGCCAACCATCCATCCAGCATATACATGTATCTTTATTTATTGTTATACAACCACTTATTGAATAAAAAGAGAGGTATATTAGATATGGAGCTCCGTGGTCCAGTGGTTAGCACGTTGGACTTGTCTTCGCTGTCAACACAGCGAGGCGAGTTCGCGGCTGGCTGGTGGTCTGTTATGAGTTTCCACACAGCAGTGGCTTGGCCGACTTGAGCGATGTGCAATTGTTGGATTGTACACTGTTTGAATCTCGCGCCAAGTTGTGACCCTTGAGCAAGGTCGCTCGTACTGTGTCTGCTTTGCACCACCCATGCATTACAAGGGTACCTGATAATGAGCAGTGAAAGATCTTGTCAGTATGCTAGCCATATGGTATCCTCGCATACTCCCGGCTGTACCTCCCCCTGTCCCCGGGGAGCAGTAGATGGTTACTGAATGTTCAGGCTCATCAGGGTAATAATTGTAAAACTTTGAGCGCTTTGGGCCTCATGGGAAAGGCGCTTTAAAAATGCTATACATTATTATTCATTATCAAATTTATCCGTTTGTCCATCTCAGCCTTCCATCCGATCATATATATGAGCCATGTGTCATCGGATCTGAATGAAATTTGGTATGTAGGTTCAAAAGAGTGCTGGTTGACATAAAACTGTCTTCTTCATCCCAACTTGTTCATGTGTTATTTGAATTTAACAGTTGAATAATGTTTCTGTTTTTAATTTTCAGAGAGGATTGTTTGGTGGTATTATGAATGACATCAACAAATTTGGGAAAAGTGTTGATCGTGAGGTGAATTCAGCTGTGAAGACAATAAATACCTCCTTTGATACGTGCGCCAGAAGTTGCCTGCTGGTATGTATGTGCTGAACGTCATCTCCTCGATCAATTTTTAGCTCAATTTGATAGTCTGTCAAGCTTGAGCTCTTGCCATAAGTTGGCATTCATGGTCCGGTCGGCCATTAACAGTTTCCTTTTGCTCACCTTACAGGCCGCATCCCTCATCCGATCAACACCAAACTTTGAAATGGATCTTTGGGGTGAACTCTAGATGGGAGCCACCGATTTTTTTCTGAAATTTGTTAAAAACATGGCCGCCAGCAGCCATTTTGGATTTGAATCCATCGGCACACCTTACAGCCCGCATTTATTGGAGAAATGTTTTTAAAATTTACAGGCAAGTTTATGATCACCTCTAGATGGAAGCTATCAAATTTTTAGCAATTTATTATGAAAAACATAGCTGCCAGCAGCTATCTTGAATTTTACTCTTTACTTTACATGACTTAATCCTTTGGCACACCCTACAGACCACATCCCTCATCCGATCGTCACCAAACTTTATATGCATCTTCAGGGTGACCTCTAAACAGGAGCCATCGATTATTTCAGAAATTTGTTTTTAAAAAACATGGCCGCCAATAGCTATCTTGTATTTTACTCTTTGCATTACTAAATCCTTCGGCACACTCTACAGGCCACATCCCTCTTCCGATCATCATTAAATTTCATATGGATCTTTGGGGTGACCTAGATGGGAGCCATTAATTATTTCTGAAATTTGTTAAAAACCATCTTGGTTTTCAAATTTGAATCCATCAGCACACCCTGCAGCCCGCGTATATCGAAGACATGTTTTGTAAATTTACAGGCATGATTAGGATCACTTCTAGATGAGAGCTATCGAATTTGAACTAGTTCCAATGAAAACATGGCCGTCTGCAGTCGTCTTGTATTTTTGTCTTTGCATGGCTAAATCATTTGGCACACCCTACAGACCACATCCCTCATCCGATCGTCACCATCTTCAGGATGACCTCTAGATGGGAGCCATCAATTGTTTCAGAAATTTGTTAAAAAACATGGCCACCAGCAGCCATCTTGGATTTTACTCTTTGTATGACTAAATCCTTCGGCACACCCTTAAGGCCACCTCCCTCATCCGATCATCACCAAACTTCATATGGATCTTCAGTGTGACCTCTAGACGGGAGCTATATTTTTGCAAAAATAAAAAAAAAAACATGGCTGCCAGCAGCCATCTTGGATTTCAAGTATTATTAATCCATCGGCACACTCTGCAGCCCGCATTTATAGGAGAATTGTTGTGAAAATTTACAGGCATGTTTAGAATCACCTCTAGATGGGAGCTATTAAATTTGAAAAGTGTTATATGAAAAACATGGCCACCTGCAGCCATCTTGGATTTTACTCTTTGCATGACTAAATATGTTGGCTCACCCTACATGCCACATCTCTCATCAGATCATCACCAAACTTCATATGCATCTTCAAGGTGACCTCTAGATGGGAGCATTTAAATTTTACCAAATTTCATTGAAAAACATGGCCGCCAGCAGCCATCCTGGATTTTACTCTTTGTATGACTAAATCCTTTGGCACACCATACATACCACCTTCCTATTCTGATCATCACCAAACTTCAATGTGAGCTCCAGATGGGAGCCATAATTGTTTTCTGAAATTCGTTAAAAAACTGCCCGCAGACATGTTGGATTTCAAATTTTAATCCATCAGCACACCCTGCAGCATTTATTGAAGAATTGTTTTGAAAATATACAGACATGTTTAGAATCACCTCTAGCTGGGAGTTATCAAATTTGATAAATTTTGGATGAAAATCATGGCTGCCGGCAGCCATCTTGGATTTTACTCTTAGCATGGCTAAATAATTTGGCACACCTTACAGACCATACCCTTCTCTGATCGTCACCAAACTTCATATACATGTAATTGATACAGGGGTGACCACTAGATGGGAGCTATAATTTTTTTTTATTTGAAATCAGGGCTGCCAGTGGCCATCTTGGTTTTTACTATATATATATATATCTTCATGTTGACATCTAGTATTACTTAGACATTTCAACTTTCCGCATTCCTAATCGCTCCATTGACTGGAACACATGAAATTATCCCCCCTCCAAGTTGAGCCAGTGTCACTGACACTTTCATTTGAATACCGAAATATCTCATGAGTGTTTGGAAAGAAATATAGAATTTTCATGAGCAACTTGTGAAAATTTTATATTTCTTTATATTCTTTTTATGTTTACCCATACCATAGTATGGTAAACATAGTGTCGATGTCCAGATTGACCACTCGTCGTGCGTCCATCCATCCGTCTGTCTGTCTGTCTGTAGAAACTTCACGCATGGTGCGATAACTAGAATATATTTTCTATCTGATCGGAACCAAATTTTGTATATGAGTTTCTCAGCACAAAAGACAGATCGAGTTCGAATATGGGTGTGATCTGACTATATTTAACTGAGTTATGGGCCTTTTTTGAAAAAATATTCACTGTTAAAAAAAAAAATTAGATTGAATTCCTTGCTCAATTTAAAAAAAAAAAATGAATTTGAAAAATTAAACACCATTATGACTCTGCCAAGGGTACCCCGAGTCACCACACCAAATTTGGTTGAAATTGGTCCAAAATCTTCTGTTATGTACTGGTAAATTTGTTTGGAGCGACATTAAACCCAATTCATCAATTTATCCCATGCCTTTGGACTACTTAGTTATTGATAAGGCTATATTATTTTCTGATGTCTCTTATGCCAATGTGCAGATAAAGAAAGCTATGGTATCTAATTAAAAACAAAGTCAACAATACACATCACATGATATTAACAGTAGACTAGAACATCTGTTCTGTGAGTATATCACTCTACAGATGGTCTGAGGTCATTATAAATGTTAATGGTTTAATAGATTGCAGCCTTCAACATAAACAAAGCCTGTGATTTGTTGACAGCTCTGCTATATACTTAATATTAATGGGTCAGCAGTGAGGTGTCTTATCTTGATGCTGTTGTTGGTAGAATTTGATACTTATCATATAAACTTAAATTGGACATCATTGTAAACTTAAATTGGACTCTCTTAACCCAAGTTTTTCATGTCCAGGTCACCTTTTCACATTTAACCCAAGGCTGTGGTGGTGCAGCATTACAGATCCTGTACCAGTGCATTCTCTTATATAAATGCGAGTGACCCATAAATTCCAATAATTTGTGTTATGTACATTTGTCTATAATAGTACATAACAGTATACTCTATAATTCAACATCAAAACTCTCATTTATGATACCGATCATAGTAATTTACTATCACCAAGGGATGGGTTAACATCTGCCGATCACACGATTGGCCTCTCGTTATTATATGCGCCTTATTAATAATGATTATAAAGGTTGCAACAAGCCATATTTCCGACTAAATCCTGAAAAGTTACCCATAATTCTGCTGTGGTTAAAGGAGTCAATTACTTAGGGCATTACTGTACAATCAGGGCCCAAGCTAGGGATTGAAAACAGGGAGAAGTGAAGTCTCCCTCTGCCGATTTTAGGGAGACTTCAGCCAAAATAGGGAGACACATAAAAAACACTTATTAATTTTCAAAAACCGCTTTATTTATAACATCAATAAATAAGATAAAACAACAAGATAAACATGTTTAGCAAGATACAGCACAAGTATAGCACCTGTATAGATCGATAATTTGAAATTTTAACTAAATTTATAACTTTTATTTATAACATGTATGGCTATACCAATCTGCGGTTACAAAATAACCCGATGGAACAAAGTAAGGACTAAATTGCAGTCTTCTTAAAACGAATCAGTAGCTCATCATAAACTTCGTTGCTCAGCGCAATTTGCCATTTCCAAAAGCACCCAATCTGATTAGAATATGTGGATACAGTAAACAATATATAAGTGATAAATAAGAATGCCTCGTTGGAATAGTTGAGACTATATATATTTTTTTTGCAAAACAAGTCAAATTTTCACCGGTAAAATTACCGTAAATCCCAAGCTAGTTTTGTCAAATTTGGAAGACGACTTCGTTTTCGCCTTGCGGACATCCGAGGGCGACTTCGCCGGCCGGAGGGCGAGAATTTCGCCTGAGTCGCCTCCTAGCGTGGGGCCTGGCTACAATGAAACTACGAAATTGTATTTCACTGTAGCTCCGAAGAGATACATATGATGATCTACGTTTCACTAGTTTTCCACTATTTTATTGCCATGCATATAATAAAAGTTATTATTATTATTTCTCTTTAGGATTTATTTGTGACCAACAATGTGATACAGCTCGTGTCTCGAGCTTCGGGAAGAAGTCTTGAGATTGTACAAGGTCAAGGTGGCCTAGTTGTGGATGGAATGGGTGCAGAAGGCCCTGATGCATACAATGGTTAGTATAGTTATAAATATCTCTTGTCTAAATTCTTTCCCAATATTTACTGTCAAGTTTTTATTAAACTTTGATATTTTATTGGACCATTGGACTTTTATTGGAATTTCCACTGTTTGCCAAATGATGGTCTTGACAGTGTGAAATCTCATTATTGGAGAGTTATCTATGATGCAGGGATTCCGCTATACTGGCAGGGGGTCCCTTTGACAGCACCGTTCCCCTAGCCAAGTTTTCCCCTAGCCAAGTTTTCCTGAGTTTTCCCCTGACGCATTCCCCTCCCAGGGCCCTTGAACCCCTTGTTTTAATGCAAACTCCTTGAAAACCCTGGAATTTCGTGTAACCGTAAAACCCTCAGTATATCGATTCGTAATATATAGCCGGAAACGATATATTTTGTGTACGATGCGAATGCGATATTTGTCACGTAACTCTACCAATGAAGTGTCATATAGCTTCGTTAGTTACCAAGTATATATCTTTCCCGCCGATAGCAATACTCTCGAGTCAATTTCAATTGTGTGACACCCCCCCCCCACCCCCCCCCCCCCCCGGCCAATGAAGCATCATAGCGAACACTTTCCCGCCGATAGCAGCAATTCTCTCGAGGTAATTTCAATTGTGCGACCCCCAAATGATTGAATGCGACAACAAAATAGTTCCAATCTTTTTAAACCAGTGTTCGTAGATCGAATTAATTTTTAAAAGACGAGTGAATGTTACTGTTGGTCATGAACTTCCCTTGATGACTTGGCGAGGCACCTCCTCATGCGAAGAGTATAGTTGAATTTTAACTGGTACGAAATATCATAGTACATTTAATTATTCTACCCACCGGAAATAAAAAATAAATCTGAAGCTAGTCTCAGTTAAAAGTTCGTTTTTATTTCACTCAGTTCAATCACAATAATGTGGTTAATTGACTGACTGTTGTATCACATAAATGATGTAAATTGTTACATTTCTTGTTTTAATTTTGAGAATGTATACATACCAGAATTATAATCGTAATTCGCGTTCTGGGCGTGCTGGACAATGCATTTCTAGTGTTGCACTTTTCAAAATTTTCGAAGCAGGTGTTCGTGTTTTCCCCTATCTACAAACAGGCCCCATTCCCCTACCCCCTAGCGGAAACCCTGATGATGAAAATAAGAACGAAGTCAATCTATTTTTCCATGTATTTGTTGATGATAGTTGTTTTACAGACTTGTATGTTATTTCACATGCACCCACTTAGAACGCCTGGAGTCCCTTTAACCCTTTACCCAACAGAACGGCCCTGTGCCAATGCATTCTCTTATATATGCGAGTCGACCATAGGTCGCCTCGCATATATAAGAGAATGCATTGGCTTAACACATTAAAAATTATAAAAATAAAGATGGTAAAAAGTGTTAATGCCAATGCATTCTCTTATATATAAAGAATACAAGAAAAAATTATTAAAATTGTAAAAAATTGTTTGACCAATGCATTCTCTTATATATGCGAGGCGACCTATGGTCGACTCGCATATATAAGAGAATGCATTGGTACAGGGTAAAAAAATCCCGACTTACGACTGAATTTGATATGGCGGGTCACATATGCAATAAATTAATTAATTTGACTCGAGGATGTATGCTAAATGCACACGCATATACAAAGAACTTCAAATAATTACACCTAAATAGTATCTGACTGACAGTCATTCACTACGTTACGTTATACGAGAAGTTTCCGTTAACCTTGATAATGCATTCCCTTATATATGCGAGTCTCCCATAAGGTCATCTTTAGGCCCACTTAATTTTCGAATTCCCAGATCGATATATGTATATTATATACCATTTGAAAGATGAAGCCCCAAAACATTGTACATTCAACTTATTCGATGCAATTGTTCTGTG
This sequence comes from Siphonodentalium dalli, assembly GCA_032622095.1. Classification (NCBI taxonomy): domain Eukaryota; kingdom Metazoa; phylum Mollusca; class Scaphopoda; order Gadilida; family Siphonodentaliidae; genus Siphonodentalium; species Siphonodentalium dalli. The sequence continues at coordinate 152,918,092 of CP136068.1, read as the reverse complement.
ATCAAGTTTCTGCACAAAGTCAATTATTTTCAATGGAAGGGGAATAATTCTATATTTTAGTTATTCAAAATAAACTATAATTTGAATTATGTTGCATTCTGGGAGCCATAACGGGGGAAGTGATTTTATGATTTCAGCGAAAATATTACCCGATAGGCACCTTCTGAGACACAGACGGTCCAAATGGTGATGAATTATAGTATTTAAATCATATTTTATGGCATAGATGATTGTTATTAAAACCGTTATATCAAGGATCTATAAAAAATAATCGGGAACTCGAAAATTAAGTGAGCCTTTAACCCTTTACCCAACAGAACGGCCCTGTGCCAATGCATTCTCTTATATATGCGAGTCGACCATAGGTCGCCTCGCATATATAAGAGAATGCATTAGCTTAACACATTAAAAATTATAAAATTGTTAAAGAATGTAAAAAAAAATGGTAAAAAGTGTTAAAAAAAGATTTTTTTTTAGGCCAATGCATTCTCTTATATATGTGAGGCGACCTATGGTCGACTCGCATATATAAGAGAATGCATTGGCACAGGGCATAACTGTAACCATCACAATGTGGTCAATGAGCCGGTTCCAATGATATCCATATTTGTATGGTTTTATTGAGACAGACCCAAGATAATTTAGGCTGTTGCAGCTTTATTTGGCCGGTTTTGGCCGGATTGTTGAATAAAGGGTTAAAGCCACGGATGGCCTTCGTGGTGGCTATTGCTGTTAAAATAGTCGCACCCATTAAACAGAAAGAATATTAAAATATAGACATATTTTGTTCTTATATATATATATCGCATAAATAGTATGTTATTGTCAAGTTCGTACACTGTTATATAAATAAAAGCCAGGTTCTGTAACATTTTTTGGCTTTTGTTTATATAACAAACAGTACGAACTTGACAATTAACATAATATTTACGCGATATTTATGATTGGTATAAGTCTGTCTGTATTTAATATTATTTCTGTTTATGGCGATATTAACTGATGTGACTATTTTAACAGCAATAGCCACCACGAAGGCTATCTGTGCCTTTAACCCTTTTAGTGCCAGGGGCCGATCTCATCGGCCCTAATTTATTGTCTGTAGAGTGCCCTAAAAAAAAATAATAAAAAAAAATATATAGTTTTTTTTGTTTTTGGGTTAGGCCAATGCATTCTCTTATATATGCGAGGCGACCTATGGTCGACTCGCATATATAAGAGAATGCATTGGCACAGGGTATATGGGTCGATACAAAAATCGGACCTGGCACTCAAAGGGTTAAGGCTTGCTAATTATATGTTGCTTTATTTTAGAACAAAGACATTACTCTAAATACATGTGTATCTTGTGTGGATTTAAATCTAATATAATATCTGAGTGATTGTTGGTAGTATTGTGGAATACACACAGACATCGCTGGCCACAAAAAGTCACACAATGCAATTTTATGTGATACTTATTCAGAAGTGTTGCTCATGTTCTCTAGGGGAACTTGGCCAAAAAATTTGATAAACCATTTTTTCCTGCATGACGTAGCCCAAAAAATTGGGTTAACAATTTGTTCATGCATGACCATACATTGGATAAACAAAAAACCAACCACGTAACCTGCATGTAGCATAAAGATGGTCTATCTCTTCCTAAATACGTTATATATAGTTTTCAGGGTGTAAAATAATAAATATGAGTCAAAAACACCTGTCCAGAAAAGCGATCAATTAATATTGATTTCATATCGATATTTTCTTATATAATGTGATAGTCACGTGAGAATTTTGTTGTTACTATTTTTAGATTGAGCTATATCGCATGCTATGCTCAGAACGAACGCAAGCAGTAAAATGACTCAATTTGATTTTATGTATATTATATCAGAAAATTTTAGATAAAATCAATATTAATTGATAGAAGTGATTCCGGACAGGGGTCTTCAATTCATATTTATTATTTTATACCCCAGAAACTATATCAAAATTTTATAGGAAGAGATAGACCATCTTTAAGGTGTATCTAAAAAGTTTTATGCACTGGACTGGCAATTACATGTACTAGGTTTCAATTAAAACTTGAAAATTATATTTTGCTTTATTTTACGAGAACAAAGATATTACTCTAAATATGTGTAGTGTGTGTATTAAATCTAAAATAATATCTGAGTGTGTGTTTTTACACATGACATACATGTATCTATTCTCTCATGAGTAACCTGTTTTTTTCATTTCAGCAATTTGGACAGTAATCAATGAAGGCAACAATCAGGTCAGGTTACATAATAACAACAACTACTTAGCCATCGTCAATGGGAATACCGTCATAATGACAATGGTATGTATATCTACGATATCACTGTTGTGGTCACAGGGGTGTGTCGTGAAAAACAAGTAAAAAAAATATGAATTAAAATTATATAAATAAAAATACGAGCGTGCAACTTTAACAAAATCATCGCTATGGATATAATATGTTACAAGCGAATTCTCAAAATCGGATATGTCCTCACTTCTAACGGCCATTATTCGAAAACGCGTCGCCTGAACCGATTCCTAAAATTCTTACGCCAATCAATCAAGTAAAAGATATGTTTTACAATCTGGCTACACAATTCTAGAATAATCTGTTTGACATCTTATATAACAGACAATGAACAAAAGATTCACGGTGGTCTATCCTTTAACTCTTCCATCACTGGAACTTCCTGAAATTTTGCGAAAACACTGTGCCAATGCATTCTCTTATATATGCGAGCCTCCCATAGGTGGCCTCGCATATATAAGAGAATACATTGGCCTAATAATATTTTACCTTGACCTTGTAAGCCAGTGTATTCTCTTATATATGTGATGCTCCCTATGGGAGAATCGCATATATATAAGAGAATGCATTAGCACAGGAATTGTAATGCTGCACCAGTGCCGCATCCGTCATGAAAGAGTTAATACAAGAGAATAGATCATCAATTTCCACTCCATGAATTGAGAGTCTCCAGAGGGTGAACGAGTTGCAGGATTTTCCACCAGGACTATGTACCGTATTTTGACTTTGTCCTTATTTTTATTATTGGTAACTCTCAAATGACGAGATGTTGCATGTTAAAGTGATTTGAAACACTCTATTGTGGCTCACAGCCAATAATCTTAATCAACTCAGGTATTTCAATAAACTGCCAGCACACAATGGCATTCTTTCATATAAATTAAATAAAGTAACTTTCGTTGGACAACTTAATAGGCATATGTATACTTTTATACAAAAGATATATATATTCAAATAGAATGAGAGCAATTGAACTAAGTATCAATGGACTATTAGAATGGATTAAGAGCTATAAAGCTATTGAAACTACAAGCTTATTAACAAAAGGTCAAACATAAAAAAAAGAACAACTTTTCTGTGACTTTTTTACAAAAAGTGTTCACGGTGCAAAAAGAAAAAATTTGCAATGATAAATAAACAAGATAACATAATTGCCAAAAAAAACAAAAACAAAACATACAAACAATCATATAATAAAAATATAAAACCCATATTATCTCTTTTGTTCTCTTATTCTGAGGCAAGCCCACGACTTATAAAGAAATTTCTAAATGAATAGCTATAGTATATTTATAAGTGGATGACACTACATTTTAGCTACCATTATAATCATTTGTTATATACCATGTATTCATGTTTATGACCTGAATAAAAATTATTAAAAAAAAAAAAAAAAACTTTCGTTGGCCAAATCATTGTCGTTTGTTTATCAGTGTTTTGTTTGGGAGGCAAGCCTTGAAATATTGTGTCTGTCATTTGCAGAATGAGGTCCCCAGAGGGTGAATTTAGTGATGCTACCCCACATAGCGGGCTAGCATCACCAAATTCACCTTCTGGGGACCTCATTCTGCTTACACCTCAGCAGAATGAGGTTCCCAGAGGGTGAATTTGGTGATGCTAGTCCGCTATGCGGGGTAGCATCACTAAATTTACCCTCTGGGGACCTCATTCTGCAAATGACAGGCTCACTATGTCAAGGCTTGCTCGTAGGACTGTTTGTTTACATTTCTTTGTAGTTTAGACCTCGTGTTATTGAATATTTTGTGGCAGTAACAGTCTAAATATGAATTCTTCTAATGGATGTAATGGCTGAGTCATAAATTATCAGTTTCATCTAGTGAAATAAGCATGTAATATATCTTTAAAACCGTTGTTATGTAGACAAGACTGTTACAGTGCCAGCCATTTTATCAACAAACAGTTACTACATGTAGTAAGCAAATTCTTATAAAATCATTAAGTATAGAGATATATGGGCAGGGTTCGCGCTGCCACTTGCCAAATTTGCCAATGGCAACAATCATTCACATTTGGCAAAAAATATTTTCATTTGGACCTTGTATATGGGATGTGATTGTTATTATCCTGAATACATATTTTATGAAGACAAATTGTGAGCTTATTCAGTAAACCAAACAGATAAGTGAATACCCTTTACCACTGAACGACTGTATCATTTAACCCTTTCATGACGGGAGCTTCAAGAAATTTTGCAAAAACCCTGTGCCAATGCTTTCTCTTGTATAATATGTGAGTCTCTCATAGGTATCCTCTTATATGTATGAGAATGCATTGGCCTAACAATATTACCTTGACCTTGAAAGCCAGTGCATTCTCTTATATATGCGAGGCTCTCTATGGGAGACTCGCATATATAAGAGAATGCATTGGCACAGGATCCTTAATGCTGCACCAGTGCTGCTCCCTTCATGAAAGGGTTAAATAATATTAGCCATGTCAATTGTATGTCAAAATTCTCTGTCACGGCAAGTCACTGTTACTCATCCATGCATGTGTTCATACTGAAGACAGTATGTCTGAATTAAAGCACAACTATATTAGAGTTTCTGCATTATGCCATGCAGTGTGGGTTACGAAACAAAAGTATTTTTTGCAAGCACCTTAACTCATGAAGTTTGCCACGTGTTTGGGTATTGACTGGATTCTTATGCTGCAATACATTATACACACATATTTGCTTAATATGCCTTAATTCCAATATTTTAAATATAAATGGATCTCTCGATGTATTTCGAATCAAATCAGTTGAACAATCTTTGAATTGAATCGAAGTCTGAACTCCGAATGTAAATATTTACTCCTTAATTCAGATCAGATTTTCACCGGTAAATAAATGGCAATGATTCTGCCAAGGAATGACGTTGCTTGCTGCTAATTTTTTGTACAGTTTTTAGGCAAATGTATCACATAAATGTTAATATTTTATGCATAATACCCCAAGCTATTCATTAATTTTATTGTATAGCCAGCGAGCAGCTTTATTTTTCCGTTAAAGGAAGCCTTCACACTGAACTATATGGATATATGTCCTGCTTTGTAAACCACAGTAGGAAAGGGTTAACTTTTTTGGTCGCCTGACTCGCCTCCCGACGCTCATTGTCTTGCTCAGATTAGTCACGCATGAACTGTCCCAATATAAACCGCTGTACACGACGGGACACTTTAGTTTTATTTCCGACTCAATCAGAATATTGGCGAGTTGCGGGGTTGGGAATGGCACCGCCATGGGAGGGCCCTATGATAGTTCAGTGTTCAGGCTTTCTTTAAGGAAAAATATATTTATACTTTTATATGGCGCATATTATTGTGTTACCCGTTTCAAGGTGAAGGTCACCGCGGGCGGAAAAACTGACCCGATGAAAATCTCCCCCATTCCTAGGAACCCCTAAGTACGAACAGACATAAGAATCACACAACACGCTCATGTCTGCACACATAGACACAACACCCTCATGTCTGGACAGACACGCTCTTTATCAACGACACTGCGGATACGAACGCGATTAACCCATGAATTTCCATTGCGGTGGCGGGGGAATGGAGAAGGAGTGGTCTGACGTTCTCAGAAGCGGTGCGATGACACTTCATCTGGGAATTTACCCTTAGATGGGAAGTTTGGGCTCAATCCGTCCGGCAGTTTTCCCGGCCATAACTAACACACAGACAGAAGTCCCAAAATATATATTAGACTAACTCGAGTGCTTTCTGGTTCGAATTCTGCCTTCCATTTTGTCTAATATAAATTAGTCAGTGTTGTCAGATGTATGTAGTTCAATATCTTGACTAATGCCCAATGAATGATCATCTTTGTATCAAAACTATTACCAGGTAATTTCTTTCTGTATGTAGTAGGAACCTTTAGGAATAAAACGGCTAAACCTATTTAAGCTCATATTAGTGCTAAATTATAATAGTCAGAAATGTTATTATTCACCTGTATGTTTGAGTTCTAATCTTTTTACAGCCCCCAGGTTCACAGCATGGTGTGGAAACAAAGTTTCAGCTGTCGGTCATTCCTAACACGCAGTTCCTCGTAATTGAGTCAATGAAGGAGCGAGCTAAGCATATCGGGATCCTGGAGTCTGGCCAGCTTAAAAGTGCCCTCGCATGTGGACGAGAAATTCATTCTCATTATGGAATCAGGCTTATTGTGAGTATCAAGGAGAGAAGTAACCTTATTTTGCATAGCAAAATTCTATACAATTGATGGACCTTTCCACAGCTGTTAACCCTTTACCCAACAAAACGGCAAAAAATGCCCAAATAAAGCTTCAACAGCCTAAAATATCTTCCATCTGTCTCAATAACACCATACAAATATGCGAGTCGACCATAGGTCGCCTCGCATATATAAGAGAATGCATTCTTACTTGACAATTTTATCATTTTTAATATGTGTTAAGCCAATGCATTCTCTTATATATGCGAGGCGACCTATGGTCGACTCGAATATATAAGAGAATGCATTGGCACAGGGCCGTTCTGTTGGGTAAAGGGTTAAATAATTATTAGCAGATATTTTCTGCCAATCAGTGACTGAGTCAGTCATTTGTTTCATTGAGAATTCTTCATTTTTACGTGCGCTCCCGCAACAGTATGGCGATCAGTCAGATTCGTAGGTACGTACGTTGGTGTCACCCTACCGATTCACTTATGAACTACTACCAGCTCACGGAAGAATATCTTATACTTTATATAGTAACAAACTGCCAATTGCTTAATCAAGTTATAGATTTCACCAACTGAACATTTAAAAATTATATTTGAGTGCGTTTTGGAGCGCATCCTTTGATCTTTTAGAAAGTTGTTGCACGAAAATACGTTGTGTATGTTGACGTTTCTAAGGACGCTGTCACTAACAACGGAAACCAGCATGGTCCGTTCTAATGATGCTCCATAACGTTGTTACGACCCAGTGACGTCACTCACGAACTGCTGGAGGTTAACTGCTCCAAGTTCTTGTAACCTTTCTTCCTTGCATATTTTAAGTTTATCTGTCTAGTAGGTGATGCTTTATCTGTCTAGTAGACGGATAGAGGCGTGGTTTATCTGATGGGCTTTATCTGTATAGTAGACAGGGGTAGGAGGTGGATAAATAGGGGTATTCCTTATTCCTTACATCATATAAATAGGGGTATTCCTTATTCCTTCCCCTTCTCTGTTTTGTTTGTTCCCATAGTGTTCCCATGGAATATGCATTTTTTACTGCCATGATAATAATCCAGTTATACTTCCCTTACATATATCAATGTGATTATAATTTATTATATACTCATAAAATTATTGAAGATTGTAATTGTCTTTTTTTGCTAACATTAAATTAAATTAAATTAAGTAAAATACAGTGAAATTGTTTTTTAATTATTTTTTATTACATTTTTGCGCACGTTGGCATCTCTCTGAGTGCATTCTAGTTATATCTGCACATACTTTCATTGTTAAATTGCCTACTTTCAAACAACTTTTAAGTTGTCAAATAATAATTTACTGAAATCTTGATTTGTCCAATAATGTTGGAAATTCATCAATGATTATAACAAAGATATTCATTTTCTTTGTCAGTCATAATATATTTACCAATTGAAGCAATAAATAAGTTATGATCTCTGATGTATTTTTGCATATCGGCAGTGCCGTAAAACCAATTAACTCTTTCTGTAGACACCTTGTCTCATAGCAACTGTAAGCTCCACCCACTAATGAATATACCTTACTGGTATAATCATTCGTGCATTATTATTTTTTTTGCACCCTTCGGTGCGCGAATTTAAAACTGAGTGAAAAATAGTACGACTCCTGAGTTTAAACTAAATATTAACCACATGGAAAACAAGATCGATCGATGGTTATGTTGATGAGTTACACACATTATGATTGGACACTAAATAGACAATTACGCCTATACGTGCAGGCCTATATTTACATTTGGTCAACTAATATACTCAAAGCGAAGTACAAATTATGGTAACGTCGATGACGATGTTGAAATTCTTGTAAGAAATACACATAATCTAGATTGTATGTGCATGCATGAAAGCACGTCCCCCTATTCACCACTCTGGGTGACATTGTCTGAGTTAGTAATGTCATCACAGCCCATGGCCACTATTGATTTCTCTGAAGTCAGTTGCCTTCTCGGTTGCCGTTTTCGAGTTCAATTCATTGATGTCCATGCAGTCCATGTTACTATTTCAATATCATAATAATTATTTGGAGCATATATAAACATCCATCGTCGCAACAAAATGATGATGCAGTCATGGTTTACAGCCAAGCTCTTCCAGTGTCGCTATGGCGAGTCGAGAACTGATTCTGGTATAGATTGGTCTACAACATGTAAATCCACTGTGATCATGTTTAGTATACACATGTATCTTCTGAAACGAGTAAAAACTGAAACTGTCAACAGATACAGGATGTTTAGGAACATATTTCTGTCAATTTTTAATTCGCGCAGACAGGTGTGTGAATTTAAAGTGGTGCGAATTCAAAACTGATCGAAAAATAGTACTGCGCGACATTAAATACGGGTAAGGTATGTGAAAGCTCCTTTCAACAGCAAATCCATAATTTTTTTAGGCAGATTATTTCCTAAGATAACCAATTGCTGATCGAACTTGGTGCTTTTACAATTATTGCCTTTCTGATTTCTGCGAGTTTTATCATACAACCAAGGTGGAGAGCCGTCATCATTGTTAGCCAAAAGTAAACATTGCAATAAAAACATTGATATATTACACTGATATAATAGGCAATAAACACCTGTAATCTGATTTTTTAAATATTATTTAATTTAGCTGGCAAAATAGCAGTCGAAAGTCCTAAACTCTGTTGTGTAATAATTGACAAGTTTTAGTTTACATATGAATAGCAACATGGACATCAAAGTAAATCTATTTGAACCAATAAACCAGTGAGCATTCCAGATCACAATATACAGATTGATTAAATTTTATTTTTAGAAATAAATTTTCCTATTCAAAAACAATTCACCTGTTTCTGAGGTATGAATTGTCTCCCTTTGAAATCCAACAATAACAACAGTTAATGAACCATGTCCAGTTTATTGTACATGCTAATCAGTGTCATCACGTCTTAGTTATTATACTGGAATCAGCTTGTCTGTGGGTGCATCCGTCTCTGTCCGTCAGTCTAGGCGTCTGTAGACACAATTTTGTCTGAGATTTTATTCCTACATTTTTCTTTTTTCAGTTTTTTTAAACTTGGCACAGATATTAGTACAACTAGAATCCATGCACCTGCGATTATGAGGTTTATCCGACTTTTTTTGTGTGGACTCCATGACTAGAGCTTCCTGAAATTTTGCAAAAACCCTGTGCCAATGGATTCTCTTATATATACGAGTCTCCCATAGGGAGCCTCGCATATATAAGAGAATACATTGGCCTAACAATATTTACCTTGACCATGTGTATGCGAGGCTCCCTATGGGAAACTCGCTTATATAAGAGAGTGCACTGGCACATGATCTTTAAAGCTGCATCTCCCATCATGAAATGGTTAATCCACGACCTTTCCCGCTAATGCTTATGATTGATATGAACTAAACATGTACTTCTATTAGATCATGTCACAAATCTCTACTCTGGCTAACACCCGCAGAGATCATATTCATATTCCACCAGTACAAAACATGGAAACTTTTTGATATTCTGACCTATTCTGACAGGGAACTTTATAACATTGAACAAACAAGGCTGGGAATATATTTCTTTGTCAATACTTGTTCGGTCTTGTTCCTCAATAATCTACTTCACATTAGGGGGCGGTCCCAGCTTCAGATTGCGTACTTTTCTTTGACTTTTATGAGCCGATATCACAATATATATTGAATTAATTACCCATGAAAAATTCCATAATTGTAAGTGACTTAAAGCAAAATCACTCACAAAGTGACTTAAATCGTGCAATTTTCAGTTGGAACTTTCACCTATGGTGAAGTACATTATTAAGGAACAGGTAATAACTAAGAAATATATTCCCAGCATTATTTTTTTTAACTTTATTAGGTTCCCTGTCTAATCTTCAAAAAGTTCCTAGGTTTTGTACTGGTGGAATATGATCTCTGTGGGCGTTGGCCAGAGTAGAGATTCATGGCATGATCTAGTACTTCTATGTGCCAAGGCAACATCGCAGTCTATTTGTATGAGATAGGTGCAACCCTCTAGAAGAGTATAATAAGCATGTTTTTTTTGTAACTGGTAATCAACAACAGTGTTCAATCTATGATCGCTGTCAAATCCCCTTGATTGGATAGTCATATACCGCGGTAGGGGGAGCATCTCGATCTGCCGACGGCTATTGTTTCCGGGGGGTATCTGCACGAGGTGTCGATAATCCCTTAGTTCATTCGTTTGTCGCTTATAGTCTATTCCTCATTTCTTTTGGGGTTTTAATGGTTTGTCCTCTTTGTTTTTATGGTTTTAATGATTTGTCACATCTGGGGTTTTAATGATTTGTCACATTTGGGGTTTTAAAACTTTGGCACTGATTCAATATTGATGTTAGGAAATAATCTGTGTCATGTTTTATTTATTTATTTATTTATTTTTGCAAAATAGTTAATTAAATATATACAAGGAGATAACAGACATAACAAATACATGAAAATAGTTTTAACAAAAATCTCAATGGTAAACAAATTCAGTGATAGAATCCAATTATTCTAGAATGCTAATCTGGTTCTCACTGAATACTCTCTTGAAATGTCGAAGAGATGCGTTCACTGCCCGATATTTTCTCCTCTGTGGTTGAACTCTACCGCCGCCAGTAAGTTGCAGTATGGTCGATTCTGTATATGCCTGCTCTTTCTTAATGTGGCGGATCATGTTTGGATATCATAAGGATATCAAAGACTGAATAATTAATATTATCAAATGGAACGCTCTTTATGGTCTGGTGTTTTTGTTTTTTCCGAAGAATGGACGCTCTTTATAAGAATGTGTGTATGATACCTGCAGTACGGGTAATAATAAGAAAATGCATGAGTCGTATCTGGTCGGAATCAGCAAGATGATTGTGTTGATTCTTTGCAGAACAATCTGTGTTGTTCTTTGTGTTGATGGGGGCACCACATTCCTTCTTACATTGGACATTTTCGGATCGACGTGATTTGATGCAAAATTTGAAGTCGTTGAAAACCAGGTGCTTGCCTTCTCGACCTTTGGGGTGAAGAATACATTTACTCAAGAACTTACCATGACGAAGATAGGAAATTGAATATGATAAACTTTGGAGAGACATAGGGTTTTTATAGCTCAATACGAATCGCCGTTAATAATAATACTATAGTTTAGAGCCAGGTTTCCACAAAATTGTACCCACGGGCTTTACAATTGATACGTGATGCATGTGAGCTTCTGCATGCACAGATAAATAAATATTGTCCTTATTTCCAAATTATTTACATTTGCATTTTCATTTATCTTTACAGTTACATGTGAAGTGTTTAAAAACTCTTTAAAATATATGAGTCTTTAGTCCAGATTTAAATTCATCAAATGGATCAGTTATCTGGCAGATGGTTCCAGAATAATGGACTAGATATGGTGCATGACCAATCCCCAAAATTCCCGTTACAAAACAACAGTTTACTACTATTTCACTGAGTGAACGTGAAAATCACTCATCTGACGATGACTCATTTGAAACGCATTCAGGCGGCATGCTAAAAAACAACACTGCATCGGGGGCAAACTGTTGTTTAATTAATATAGGTGTGACACTCAAACCTTGCCGGCATTATTTCTGCAGGCTCGTCGGCAAAGTGAGAATAAGCCGCGGTAGGACATATTCATTATTGATAGTTTCTCCCAATACCGGTAATGAAATTCCGCTTGTTGAAACCATCATTATGTAAACAGAACTGTTACAGGGATTTGTCAACAAACATTAATGATTTTCATAGTAAGTTATTTTAGTCTGAATTCTATTTTCAGAATATTTATCAATGCTTTGATCTTTTCCAATGTCTACCATCAAGTTTTGATTAAACTTTGGTATCTATTTGGACTTTGATTGGTAATGCCACTGTACCAGTAATATTTAACATATTGGTTTCAATATACAAAATCTCGATATTTGAGAGTTAATAACCCTTTCATGACTGGAGCTTCTTGAAATTATTCGAAAACCCTGTGTCAATGCATTCTCTTATATATCCTAGTCGCCTATAGTGTGCCTCACATTTGCATATATAAGAGAATGCATCGGCCTATCAATATTTACCTTCATCTTGCAAGCCAGTGCATTCTCTTATATATGCGAGGCTCCCTATGGGAGACTCGCATATATAAGATAATGCACTGGCACAGGATATTTAATGCTGAATCCGCGCTACCCCCATCATGAAAGTATTACTAAGAAAAATAAGAACAAACTCAAAATATTTTAATATGTACTTGTTGATGATAGTTTTACAAAGATCATGTTATTTTCCAACTTCGAAGGCCTTGGGTCCCTTTAAGGCCCTTTAGCCTTTTATGAGGTTCATGATGGGAGTCTCACTGGTACAGCATTAAAGATCATGTGCCAGTGCATTCTCTTATATGGGAGACTCAATTATATAAGAGAATGCACTGACTTACAAGGTCAAGGTAAATATTTTAGGCCAATTTATTCTCTTATATATGTGATGCTCCTTATGGGGGACTCACCTATATAAGAGAATGCCTTGGCACAGGGTTTTTGAAATTTTTTACGAAGCTCCAGTCATGGAAGGGTTAACATTGTGTAAGAAGATTTTTCCGCCAAGGAGAAGCCCTCAACTGAACTATATGGATTACGTCTCCGGCCTTGTGTCAATCAGGAGGGTTAAAATTTTATTGCTGTGCCGACCCCACTCACATCCGTGTCCAGATTAGTCTCGCATGAATACACCCGCATTCTATCTATTGTCTAGTCAGTTTTTATTCCTCCTCGCCAGGACAGGATCGTTTCTATTTTCTCAAGGTTGTATCTTTCTGTGTTGCGAGTTTATCGACTCAATATTTATTGTTGATATTACAAACTTGCAATTTATTGTACCCGATTGTTAATTAATATTTCTCACATCCGAAACGGGAACTTTTTTCGTTTCACTGTATCCGTAATTTGTTTCCGTGTTTTCTGTTTTCCTCAAGACGGCTTTATCTTCCAACAATTGGAATTAAGATGGCCATCTTGACAATGACTAAAGAAGCACATAGCTTACTTGTGGCAAAACCACATAGTGCATATTGTGCCACACATACGGCGTGATGACTATCATGACTTACAATTGAGGACGCAATGTAGTACGGTATGCGATGTCTCCTAATTTCGTGCTACACGTGTTTCACTTTACATAAGTTTCCGTCGACTCGCTTCGGTTATTTCGTAAGTTCCGTTGCTTTGTATCCTAATGTATACTGCCAAATCATACATGGCACTGCTCTGTTAATTCGCAGAAAGTTGCACAGGACAGCCATATCCTCCTTTGTAATAATTTACATGAATAAATACGAAAGATAGTACTTGTTATCACTATCAGATGACAATTCACATTTCTTTCGACTGAGCGATCTGTAATATTGTTTTAACGATCAATACCTGCGAATCTACGCCCGCCAGTATGTATGAGCGCGTGGTCTTGTTAGACACATGACAAATGTAACAACACATTACATCGACTTCAAGGTATTTAGAAAATTCTACCTTGTCTATCACGATTAAATATCATATAACTCATTGTATCATCAGTACAATAGTTACTAACACTCCGTAACAGGGGGATGGTATTCGTTATCACATATATAACCACACTTCGAATTGATGTGTTGTCTGACGTTCTAAATATTGTGTTGCATTCTTTACATCCATGTATGTACAGTTTGGGTTCCTACGAACTATTGTTCACCAACTGCAATGAAGTGAAAACTTTGTGGCCTGACACTAAGCCATCTTACCGTAGGCTCTAATATGCCTCGGCGTGGGCGAGCTTGCAATAATGTATTGCACGCCGTAATAGTTCCATACATTGTACATGACAATCATATCGTATCAGGGCCTCATGTATGCTGTCAGAACTGACTACTAGTATGCTTACATATGGTGAACAGTTTTCATCCCAATACTGACATACTTTGCAGTTTCATCAGTGAATGATAACGGCAAACAGCGAAATAGAAAGAATACATATTGTCACGTGCTCCAGATTCACTGCCAATAGTCTTTCCAGTAGAGACCATCACTTGGCTCACTAACTTCTATTTCCACATATATCAAAACGATATTCTGCCAAATAGCTTTCACTCGTGTATGATGCGCAGTTACATGCAACACATTTATATTGCGCAGAATATCAGAAAGGACTGCATTTGTATTGTTACATGTCTAAAGCGAGCTTACATGCGCAGCGTTTATATTGCCACATCTACTGCCAATATATTTCCGAAACCGGCCAAGACATGGCTCTTCGTCTATTGTCACATATCCACTAATATGTGACAAAACGATTCGATACAATCATGCCGAAAATGAAGGCATTCGTATCTTCACGTCCGCTGTCAGCGCACTTTCCTAACGGAAACCGCCTAGTTCTTGCCTATGTGCATTCGGAACTCATCGTCCTCATATACGAGAAAAGACAGTATCTTACCTGTCATAGCAGGTAAGATCACGTGGCCAGGGGTATAACGTGATTTTATATTAACCTTACTTTATACTCAATAACCTAGGTTGTATTGTGTTATGTATATTAACCTTGCTTTGTTATAACTAACAGCATGTCTTGCGGTCGAACATGATTCGAATTTGATGGCCACACACCGTGCAGGTTGCTCATTCACAGGTGTATTACTTGTTATAGTTGGGTAAGGGCATATTAGTCAATGATTTCCTACTTTGAGCAACCGTACCAGTCTTTACCTCGGGCAGGACCAGTTCTGGCCCCCCAGGTCCTGCTACGGCAGTATGAACCAATGGTAGGCGGGTGCTGCAAGTGGTTGATTCGGGAAACCAATCTTCACGGGCGATTGCTCCGGCACCTTTCTCTCAGGTGCCTAATGGTAGTGGCAATACGATTATTAAATTTCGAAAAAATTCACATCGATATACTATTATTCCACATAGAGTGAAATTTCCATCAGTATTTTGATTTCGGCCTGGATTCCTGCCACGAAGATCTGTTTATTGGGCACCTGGGAGTAGCCTTTGGCGGCTGTTCTGGGTGGGGAAGACTCGTTGTCACGTGACGCTTATGCTCTCATAGACATAGCGCACCAGCCAAATGGCCTTCTGACTCTTCCCCATGGTGCAGTGGCCCACATCATTACAAGATGGGGTCCAGTCGATCCCCTGGAATCGTAATACCTTCGGGATACATCCGGGCCTGCTCCTCCGCCGTCATGCGATCATAGTGGTATGTCATCGACATTTATTCCAGTTTGGTCAGGACCACCTGCATTTGGGGGATTCCATGGAAGGGGCTTCCTCTGATCAAATGGCTCATCAGAACTTATTCCCTCTGGCCTTGGGGGCGCAGCTTGATGATGCCCCAGAATTTGAGGGGGTGACCTTGGACAGGCCATAGCTACTTATCCCAAATGCAAGAGCATTTGTCTTGCGTCGAACCATTTCAGAGTAGGCCTCTTCCACAGTCTGGTATCCCAACCTGATGCAGCCAATTCTGTTGGCTGGCGTCGATCTTGACATGCTTCTCTGCATCGCGTGGCGTCGGCAGGTTTGACGACGATGAGCAAGAATCGCGGGTCGACAGTGGGTCGTCAGGCACACTGTCGGACGAGGATTCTAAAAAGAAGAAAAAAGAAAAAGAAGAAGAAAAGAAAAATGGGTGGGGTAGACTCGTTGTCACGTGACGCTCTTGCTCTCATAGTCTAGACATAGCGCACCAGCCAAATGGCCTTCTGACTCTTCCCCATGGTGCAGTGGCCCACATCATTACAAGATGGGGTCCAGTCGATCCCCTGGAATCGTAATACCTTCGGGATACATCCAGGCCACTCCTTCACCGGTAGGAAAGAAAGGCTGAATGATCTGGGTGGGGAAGACTTGTTGTTGCGTGCCTCCAAGTGCTGCACCAACCAACCTTCTAACTCTTCCCCATGGTGCAGGGGCCCACATCTCCACAAGATGGGGTCCAATCCCCTGGAATCGTAATACCTTAGGGATACCTCCAGGCCACTCCTTCACCGGTAGGAAAGAAAGGCTGAATGATCTGGGTGGGGAAGTCTTGTTGCGTGCCTCCAAGAGCTGCACCAACCAGCCTTCTATCTCTTCCCCACGGTGCAGTGGCCCACATCTCCACACGATGGGGTCCAATCTCCTGGAATCGTAATACCTTCGGGATACCTCCAGGCCACTCCTTCACCGGTCATTTTGCAATTTTGATCATTCTGCTACATTTGATCATTTCGAAATGTACCCGACACTCGTTATGTGCGCCATCATAGATCACTGATGCTTCTATGCTTGTTCATCAAGTCCGCAGTGGTGTTCTCTAATCCCATATATACTGGTATGCAATGATACCTTGGATCATGATGGCGTTCCCTGCTCTCTACATTATACGAGGCTGGAGTACAGATGTGTGGCATGATATAATGAAACCTCATACCTCGCTATGATATCTGCAGCATATCATTTTTATATCTGGTTTGTGTATCACAGGGAGCAATTTACTTTCGATATCTGATTAGCAAATAATCTCACATTGACATGATTAGATAGCATTTTTATAACATCATACATGTATAAAGAAATTCCTCGCTATTACCGGTATCCACATTTCAGTGGCAAATCGCGATGCGATTCCAGTTAATTTGCTCCCTGGTGTATCATAAGCATTCTGATATCTTATGGCCTACACAATGGCTGCATGTGACATCAGTTCATAATGTGAACTGTCGAGAGAGCGAAGAAGATAACACAGAGAATAGGATGCAGCAAAGTTATACTTGCTCGGTTGTCTCGCTAGCATGAATTATATGGCACTACCTGGGATGTTTATTCCAAAAACAAGGGGGGCGGGCGGTACACATTTGAGCAATGTCGTAATCTGAATTGGGAGCTCTTTCACGTAACATAATCATATCTGATTCATGACTAAATCACATTTACATGAATCATGTTTCGGAAGAGTACATTCCCATCGAATTTGGATATTAATTAACTTTATTGCTCGTGCCTCCTCCTGGGCTTGCATTCTAATCCATATAGTTCAGTTGAGGGCTTCTCCTTGGCGGAAAAATATAATATTTATAAATAATATTACTTTTTCCTTAAGGGAAGCCCGAAACTGAACTATCATAGATCCCTCCCATGGTGGTGCCATTCCCAACCCCGCGACTCGCAAATCTCATGATTAAGTCGGAAATAAAAAACTGACTAGACAATAGATAGAATGCGGGTGTATTCATGCGAGACTAATCTGGACACGGATGTGAGTGGGGTCGGCACAGCAATAAAATTTTAACCCTCCTGATTGACACAAGGCCGGAGACGTAATCCATATAGTTCAGTTTCGGGCTTCCCTTAAGGAAAAAGTAATATTATTTATAAATATTATATTTTACAGCACATGATTTTGTTTATTTGTAGTATTCACCATATGGACCTGCTGGGAAGAAGTGATTTGGAAGATGATGTGATGTTACTGTGTGGATCTGTGCTGATTGACAGCATAAACATAGGATAATTCACGGGATATGTTGCTGTGTGAATATCTATATGTAAAAAAACTGTGATTGACACACTGTACATAGGTTAACTCGTGGGAAGGACCATTTTCAAACTATTCACTAATAGACTGAATCAGACTACATATTAAGTTAACTCATGGGATATGTTGTTGTGTGAACTCATTGCACATAGGTTAACTCGTGGGATCTGGTATGGAACGTTTCAAACAATTCACGAAATTGGCTGATTCAGGAATGGATGAAATAACTCTGTGATCACTTGATTAGGATCTTTCACAATAAATAGTTTGTATTTTGGGTGATTTTTGATATGCAAATAATTCAGTGCCAGATACAGTTCTGATTAAAAGTAGACTCGAGCAGTTCCGCGTTACAAAGTCTAACGTAAATAGCTGGATTTTCCATTACCACAGCCAAGCATTACATCAGTGTCGGCCAGTCACAACGTTTATCAGTAAAGCGATGCTGCCAATCAGGTTATTGTCGAAATTCCAATACAGCAGTCGAATCACCACATAGATAAAAAGAAAGTAATAAATATTCTGTCACATTGATAATTTCATACAATGTTCACAAAATTTAGACATTACAACAACTAATTAAACTCTAAAAGCTTCGCGAATTTACCAATAATACATAGCAAGGAGAATAGAATAACGTATTTCCAAGGATTTCAACACTTAAAACCAGTTTGAAGCAGCGGATAAAATCTAAACCGAAAGGAGATATCTATCAATCGTAATACAACAGTAATACCCTAAATAATCAACTCCTTAACTGCAGCAGAATTATGGGTAATTTTACAGGATTTAGTCGGAAATATGGCTTGTTGCCATTCATCGGAAAGCTCTCACTGAGAGCTTTCCGATGAATGGCAGCAAGCCGTATTTCCGACTAAATCCTAAAAAATTACCCATAATTCTGCTGTGGTTAAGGAGTCAATTATTTAGGGCATTACTGTATTTGTGCGCTGTGATGTCATGCTGCATGGATTGCATGTGGATGTTATTTATAGTGGAGGTAATGTGACACACATCTATTTAAGATTGACTCGTTTTTCTTTAAATTGCAATCTAAAAAACAAATTTAAAAATTAAATTAATATTTTATTTTAAATCAAAATCTTTTTAAAATCAAAATGTGTGCGAAGTGCACAAAGGGGTCGCTATATCTTTAAAAGTGTGCGAAACCCATTTGTGCAGGTGCCACAGGACACTACGCCGCTGAACAAAGGCTTCCATAGGGAGCCTATTTCAACTAGTAGGGATATAAAGTGCAATATTATTTTGGTCATAAGTAGTGTACTGGTATTGGCACATTATGTTACGCATTTTATGCCAATATGATAAATACATAACTTGGTGTATTAGTTTTCAAATAGAAGTATTTTTTATTGATAACAGCCTAGGCCGAGGCTAGGTATATCATTTTATAGTAATTAGAATCTCTCAGTTTTATTAATGTTCCGTTCATATATCACATAGCTCTGACAGTTAAGAACATTTTGGTGAAACATTATTTATTTTGTATCCCAGACTTATCCAAAAATTTACAAGATGATATTCATATATATACTTAAGTATGGTAAGTCTGAGAGAGAATAGGATTTGACATCAAGCGCCAGGCACTTACAGTAATGCCCTAAATAATCGACTCAACCACAGCAGAATTATGGGTAATTTTTCCTGATTTAGTCGGAAATATGGCTTGTTGCCATTCATCGGAAAGCTCTCGGTGAGAGCTTTCCGATGAATGGCAACAAGCCATATTTCCGACTAAATCCTGAAAAATTACCCATAATTCTGCTGTGGTTAAGGAGTCGATTATTTAGGGCATTACTCTATATGGAGGCATCTACATTTTGATAGTTCATCATTTGCAACACCCATGTACATACAGCTTTATTGTAGGAATGCCATGGCGGTGATATATCACAAAATTTCTTATTATCATCATGGTATACGCTTTAAAGGGGGACTGTACCTAAATCCAATAATTTACCCAGCGCTCACTACAGTAATGCCCTAAGTAATCGACTCTTTAACTACAGCAGAATTATGGGTAACTTTTCAGGATTTAGTCGGAAATATGGCTTGTTGCCATTCATCGGAAAGCTCTCCCCGAGAGCTTTCCGATGAATGGCAACAAGCCATATTTCCGACTAAATCCTGAAAAGTTACCCAGTTAAAGAGTCGATTACTTAGGGCATTACTGTACCTCTATTGCCTACATAAAACCTGCCTAATAAATGTTTCGTTTATTATGTCAATGTAGCTTTATTAGGTCAACGTAGCTTTATTAGGTTAGTACTACTTTCGTGACGTAATTGTATAGGCAAATTACGCAGGTAACTAGGGAAGTCAACCGACCTAAATGACGTCATTGTGATTTTGAGACGTTTATATCGCACCGCAATTGATACAAAATTCGTAAATGGATATGTGTTTTCGCTCTAAAACATCTGAAAACCATCAGTACAAGGCCAGTTTAGAATAACTATAAATAAAACCAACGAACTATTTCGCTCTTAGCTGCACTCCGGTTTTTGCACGTCATGAATGCTAATGGTTTGCTTGACCCAATAAATGTAAGGGCGTCATCGAAGTTTCAAATGTAAAACTGAGAAAATTGACAGATTTACTTCACAAAAGGCCAGTTTTGTGTGCTTGGCTAAATAAAATATGTAGCTAATGTTACGTTGTCGCTTAAACTGTTTATGTCCGCTTGGGGGATTTGGCATCTATTGGACTCGGCAGAGCTTCGCCCAATAGATTCTCAAATCCATCTCACGGACATAAACCGCTTAAGCGACGACACTAGCTATATATTCTGTATGTATAAGATGCCTTCTAATATATTCAACAATATATATGCAAAAAATAAATTAATTTGAGTCGATGATGTATGCTAAATGCACACGCCTATACAATGACTGCAGATAATAAGATAATTATACCTCAAATAGTGTTTGACAGCCAGTCATTTACTAGATTATATTCTGCGAGAAGTTTAAGTATATGTGACGTATCCATAATTAATTAACGGCTGTGGATTGGGTAACATTTAACACACATCGTGTAAAAATCTGTCGAGATAGGGTGTCAACTCATGACACCATCTGACTACAGAATAAAATTTAAAAATTCTGGGACAAGCATGCAAATAATGTGACATTTTATTTGATACATTTGATTGAAACTTATACGAGAATAATTTGATGACAGCATTCTATTCATTGCATTCCAATTTTGCTGCCATCTGTAAAATATTTTTATTCCCGTCATACTTAGTAGACTGAAAGTTGTCCGATTTTGGTCGACTTACATGTTTTATTCCAGAGCAATGTCCATTTCCATTGGTACTCACACCTGGCATATTGGTAAAGTTCCTATTATTACTTCAGGCTAAACAAATCTCTCAAATATTGGAAATTTGAATACAGTCCCCCTTTTACAAATTCACATAGCAACTCAGTTTCTGCTGTATTATAATTTATTGCTCAATGTAATATTCCTTGAGCATTGTGACGACTTAAAATCTGAGAAATGAGCAGAAGATATAACATATATACAAATGTTATACTGTATATGACATGGAACATATATATAACCTAATCCAAGAAGATTTAACTCATATACATATTCTATACTGTATATTACATGGATTCCTCGTGGACGTCCGAGGGCGAAATCGCCGTCCCGAAGGCGAGAACTTCGCCCGAGTCGCCCCCTAGCTTGGGGCCTGTCATGGAACATATATTTTTTAATCTGAGAAGTTATAACACGTATACATATGCTATACTGTATATAATGTCGCACATAATTATATTATATAATCAGACAATGTTGAATATGTTGAAGCAAAGATTAAACAATAAACTTTAATCGGCTTATTGGTTTTGAATTTATCACAAATATTTTGTGAATATTCAAAATACAAATCAAATTGAAGCAAATATTTGACATTTGTATATTTAACGTCTTCGCTGCTGTGACGTCCGTAACTATTACAGATGTATAAGTGCATGTCGTGTTCTATATGGTCCGTAGGTACTACGGACCTACTTCAGCACTCTGGCAGTAGGCCATTAATCTTAACTGGAACTCAGAGATTGGTTCAACGGAATAACTATTTCGAAGTTTCAAACAGTGTATGATGTTCCACGAGAGTGAACGATAATAGCCTTTCAATTGAGTCAGTTTTGTGGTTCTTGTGATATTCCCGTTACATTTTTCCACTGGAAAATGGCAATAACGTCTTTTAGCAGCAAAGAAGTTAAACTCGTCATCCTTGCTACCAAAGACAGAAAAGTCCTGGAAAGATTTCCAAATGTTCAATTGTACCAACTGCAGATTATAGCAACCACCAAGGGCGCTTATACCTAAGGCAGGCGAATGACGTCATATATTTTGTTCTATATCCATCAGTGATTTTTCAAGATCGCGGGTATAGTATAGATTTTGGAGAAATTGTCACGTGACTTCCGGTTAGCAACCGAGATTGCAAAAAAACGCGGAATTGGAAATGAAGCATTGCAATAAAAATGAAAGTAACTACTTCACAACTTACGAAGAATTCACATGTGATTTAAGTCTATTAATTTCATTTAGACCAATTTCATCAGCTTAATGAAAACGAAAAATGAAGAAGTCATGACGATAATCCAGACAAGATTTTACAATCCACGACACATCTTGTCAATTTGGCATGTTGTCTCCGTCGTGACCACTGCATGATGTTATATAAATTATTCTTAGTGTTATGTCGCCGAAAAAAGGCAAATTTGAGGCACATGATGTGTGGTTGCTCCACTACGTGTCACGTACGATTCATATTATTAACCCTTTCATGATCATATATGATGGGAGCTGCACAGATGCAGCATTAAAGATCCTGTGGCAGTGCATTCTCTTATATATGCGAGTCTCCCATGGGAGAGAGAATGTATAAGAGAATACACTGGCTTACAATGTCAGGTAAATATTGTCAGGCCAATGCATTCTCTTATATATGAGACGGGAAACTTGCAAAATTTCAGGAAGCTCCAGTCACGTCAGGGTTAATATGAATGTATATCATCAGAATTGTGATGACTTAGAAAAATGTTATGCATGGATGAATTTTTTTTATTTTAAAACATTTGTTGATAATAACCCTTATATTTTAGAATTCTGTTGAATTTGTCTGTTTCTCTCTATCTACTGTTATGTACTACACTTATAATATTTATAGTATTTTTTGTATTTTGCTGTCGCTAGTCTTAAAATGTTTTAGAAAGCTTTATCGATATTAATTTCTTACTTTCATCTGAAGGATTGTTTTCAGTAATAATTCTCCCAGGTTATGATCTTGGTTTGTCCATAGTAATTGGTCCTGGAAAAAACATCTCAAAGAGATCAATGGCGGTCCATGTTTGAAAGGCCTTATTGGGTCAAATTATACAAATGTAGAATTATTTAAATATTACCCATTTAATTATATCCCCATGACCAAAGCAAGGATCTGCCTAGAGAATTCAAATTGGGAGAGATCTCGTCTCCCTATTAGATTATTAGGTAGAACTGGATTTTTATACAGTAGAAGTAAAGCCTGAAGTAGAGTAATGCCTGAGAGCTTTCCGATGAATGGCAACAAGCCATATTTCCGACTAAATCCTGAAAAAAAATCCCATTATTCTGCTGTGGTTAAAGGGTCATATTCTTCGGGCATTACTGTACAATTTGTTCTCTAAAATATCAATTTCTGTGATCCAATAAGTATTATGCAAGACAAGAGTCCATTTCTTAAACCATTAAAATGAGTAAGTACACCATTATACATCATTAAATACACTTGAAATATACATACCGCAATATGAGAAAGAAGTCACTTCTCCCTAGGCCAAAAATTTGGAGAAGTGGCGCATTTTGGGAGAAGATATCCCGCAAGTTGCCCTCTAAACTGGTCCTGGATCAAAGGAAATGGTGGGTATACTGGGTCACATGTCATTGGTCACCCGTGTATCGGTCTGTCCACTCTCACCCAGATGTACTTGTGATGTGAAAAAAGCTCAAATCTTAACCTTTTGAATCCGAATTGCCAGAAAACCAGTCAGACGTAATAACGCTATAACCCGAGTGGCCAGGAAGCCAGTCAGACGTAATAACGCTATAACCCGAGCGGCCAGAAAACCGGCCAGACAATAACCTGAGTGGCCAGAAAACCGGCCAGACATAATAACGCTATAGCCCGAGTGGCCAGAAAACCGGACAGACACAATAACAGTATAACCTGAGTGGCCATGAAACCAGTCACAGCGATGCACAACGCGCATAATCTACATAAAATATATTTCAAATTGGACATAATAACAGAAATAGTAGCAATATATACAACATTTACTCTTACTAAATACATAATTATACCCCCCGCAACGAAGTTAGGGGGGGGGGTATACTGGAGTCGGCTTGTCCGTCCGTCCGTGGACACAAATTTGTCTGGAGTTTTTCTCAGCTGTTTTTCGATCAATTTCCGTGAAACTTGGCACAGGCATCAACCACCACTTAGAACATTTTTGCAAAATGCATAATTTTGTCCGAGCTTTTATTCCTACAGTCTTCGGTCAATAGGTTTAAAGGTACTCAATCCTCTAAAACTCCTCTCAATTACTATTTCAATGGCTTCGGGGGTCAAAAATATTTGATTCGAGTCGAGGAAGTCACCCATCAAAGCTCAGATTTGTTAGATATCGATTTTAGAAATCTATTATTTTTCATTATCGGGAATACTTTCTGGCCCAGAACTCAGTCAAAATTGCATTATCATTACCACTTGATTTTAGAGTTATCCATCCTTGTCTGTTTGAACAGTGTTTTGGTGTACACATCTCGGGCAGGATACGAAATTGACGGCAATTATTAGTACTCATCTCGAGAACATAACAAATTTCAAAAATCAATATCTAATAACTCTGAGCTTTGTTTGATGGGTTCCTCGACTCGAATCAAATATTTTTTACCCCCAAAGCCAAAGAAATAGTAATATAGGACCCTCTGATCGGATTGTTGTTGTTGGAATCTGTTGAGATGGGGACCCTCTGTCGGATTGAGTACCTTTAAGATTACGGTTAGGTTTGTGCACCTGTAATGGGAACTGTTATTTTATTATTTTAACTAAATGTTTACTGACATGTGAAACATCTTAGTATTTTAAAAACATGGGGGGTATCCTTAGTCCCATTGGGACAGTCACACCTCGAGTTTGTTATTATTTTTATTGACATTCTTCAAATGTTGCACCTCTTTATGAGCAGAAAAAACGTTTGAATCCGACCAAACTTGGGAGTTTCATGCGGTCATCTTGGTTTTCCATACAACGTGACCAATATAATAGGAATACAAGCTATTACTGTCCTAAATAATCAATACATATGTATACATAGTCATTTGGTTTTTATTATACCCCCTTTTTTTTTTAAAAGGGGGGTATACTGTTTTGCACCTGTCCGTCCGTCCGTCTGTCTGTCTGTCTGTGCGTGCGTGCGTCCGTACATCCGTCCGATGTCTGTTCATGTTATAACTTGAACAGTAGTGCTCGGATCTCAATGAAATGTTGTATGGCTGTTCATTACTATGAGGGCATTCAATAGACGGTTACATCGTTTTGTTCGAATTTTCCATTCTAGAGTTATTCATCTTTGTTTATCTTGAAATGTTGGATTTTTGGTCTGTCTGGTGTCTGTTCATGTCATAACTTCAACAGTTGTGCTGGGATCTCAATGACATTTGGTATGGATGTTCACTACTATGAGGACATTCAATAGAGGGTTCCATTGTTCTGTTCTGCTTTTCCATTCTAGAGTTATTCATCTTTGTTTATCTGGAAATGTTGGTTGTTTGGTCCATCCAATGTCTGTTCAGCTCATAACTTGAACAGTAATGCTCAGATCTCAATGAAATTTTGTATGGATGTTCAGCACTATGAGGACATTTGATGGCACATTCAAATGTTTGTTTGTTTTTATTGTTCTATAGTTACTCATCTTTGTTTATATGAAAATGCTGGTGTTTAGGTCCATCTGTCTGAGTATAGCCCTCATAAGTTATAAATATGCCCACACGAGGTGGTATGCCATGAGGGGGTATGCACCGGACGACAGTCCATCTCTTGTTTGAATTATTCTGTCAATTTGGCATCTTTTTTGTGAAATCGGATCACAATTTTAGATATCCTCACGGATATGCATGTTTGCATCTTACCGTTTATGAAATTACCAATATGTGGGCTCAATATTCAGCCAATTTTATCTCTACAATGATTCAAGATATTAGAGCCGAATATGGCGTATTCTTGAGTGAGATTACCCGGATGAAGGGCATATATGCCCCCTAAGTGTAGGTTATATCATGGTGATGCATATACATGTGTAATCGTGTACCAGAAATATCAATGGGTGGCGATTTCAAGTAAATGGTTATCACCATCATATGACCTACTTATTGCACAATAGGGCAATGATGATGATTTACCAAATTTAATCAACAACTGCCCAAGGTTGTCATGATTAAAACACATGAACAGTATACTTGTACATGGGTGATACCCAATTAAAGGCCCACTTAATTGTCATAATGGGGGAAATAGTTTTATGATTTCAGCTATTTTCTATTACTCTATGGGCACCTTCTGGAACACAGACGTTCCAAATGGTGATAACTTATAGTATTTTAAAGGCATGGGCGGCGTTCGTTGCAGAAATATTCATATTTGTTCAAATCGCCATCAACAGAAGGAATATTAAAATATATATAGTTTTGTGCATATGCCAAACATAATCAGCGTGTAAATAGTATATTGTCGTCAAGACGTACGATGGTGTACGTTAACAAGAGCCTGCTCATGTTACAGACGTTTTTGCTTCTGTTTACATAACACAGCGCAATTCTATTGGTTAATCACACGCAAATGGTATAAACGCTCTTTATTATTTCCATATCAGTAAAACAGTAACAAATAACGCTCTTTATGTTTACCATATCCGGATCTAAACAAAAGCCAGGTTCTGTAACGTTTTTTGCTTTTGTTTACATAACAAAGAAAACACATTTGACAATAACATACTGTTTATGCCATATTTCTGATTGGTATAAGAACAGAGTCTGTCTATATTTTACTATTCTTTCTGTTTATGGCGGTTTTTGACGGAGGTGAATATTTTAACAGCATACCCATCGCCAACGCCGCCCGTATCTTTAATCATATTTTATGGCATAGAGTGCTATTAAAACCATATATCAAGGCACACTAAAACAATAATCGGTTACTCGAAAATCAAGTGGGCCTTTAACACTGCGTGGACGATGAGATAAACAGTCTCTTCTGTCACTTAGCTAGATATAAGACGTGCATTAAGCCATTGCGATTTGTCACTTAGCTAGATATAAGACGTGCATAAAGCCATTGCGATTTGTCACTTAGCTAGATATAAGACGTGCATAAAGCCATTGCGATTTGTCACTTAGCTAGATATAAGACGTGCATTAAGCCATTGCGATTTGTCACTTAGCTAGATATAAGACGTGCATAAAGCCATTGCGATTTGTCACTTAGCTAGATATAAGACGTGCATAAAGCCATTGCGATTTGTCACTTAGCTAGATATAAGACGTGCATTAAGCCATTGCGATTTGTCACTTAGCTAGATATAAGACGTGCATAAAGCCATTGCGATTTGTCACTTAGCTAGATATATAAGACGTGCATAAAGCCATTGCGATTTGTCACTTAGCTAGATATAAGACGGTTACTCGTCGATGGCCGGTGGTTTGCCGCACATGGTTGACGAGTTTATCAGCCATTGAAATCACTGTTAGATTAGTCGCAAGTGTGCGGATTTCCCCCAATACTAAGGGTCTATTCTCATTGCACACGCGCGTGCGATTAATCGCAGCGTTTTTTAAGGTCGAGCGGCTCTATATGTGTGTTCGATGGCATTCCTTCCTCCCACTGCTAAGAGTTCCCCCAATAGGGTGGGGTCTGACGAACACATTCATACACAGGTCTAGGGTAGGTTGGAGGATGATAAAGTACTTTCGGTTGGGGGTGACCACATACAGGCCTATATAAGCTGACACATTAACTTTAATTTTCCTCAGTTAGATTTACTCAGGTATAAGTTGAGTATAACGAGCCATGCCATCAAAATGACATAAGTTTTGAGGACACAATTATATCTAGCTAATTATAATTAGAAATAGAGGGTTCAATTCCATGTAATTGGGCATAAATATGCATATTTTATTCCAGCTTGAAACGTATATAACACTATATAGTTCGATCACAACCCAGATTACAGGAGTTTTATGCATATAATTGTTATTATCACTCAAGATTATCAAAAGTGTACGATTTAAGTGGTTGAATTAGATCTTTCAACGTTTTACCTTATAGTTAGCTAGGTCTGACAAAAATCGTCTTTCTGAATAAAGCTCATTTAAAACATTTGTACTCAAACATATGATATCCATTAAAAATTATGGGGAAAGAGGGGATGAGACCCCAATTTGTTGGGAGAAAAACAAATAGATTTACATGTAGGGAGGATGGTAGACCCATGGTTGGGAGGGATTTTTATGTTCAACCCTGTGTATGAACGTTTTTTTTTAGACCCCCCTCCCCCATCATCGAGTGCTCATTTGTATAGACGCTGGCAACAGCGACAACGCGGTACTATAATTGACGAACCACCATTCAAATAGAATAAGTGATGGGACTCAGAAAGCGACCTTAAGAGTCACACACGCATCGTTTCAGGTCGAATTCTGTCGTCAGGACGCTGTTCGCATGCATGAGCGATTGATTTCAATTTGATCGCCATTGGCGGCTTATCATCAGTGATCGCACATGCTAAACGGCACATTACTATCAATCTATATAGTCACAATCTTGGGTACAGTGTTGCGCGAGACTGACAGGTAATATAATTCGACTGAATTCTACAAAAATCACCACTGATGCAAGCTATACGTTGGAAACTTCTTTCCAAGCCATTTCCTTTCCGTACTTCATTTATTATTTTATCGCCCATCAGTTATGAGAATGACTGTACCTGGATAGTATAATTATGTGACCGAGTGAACCATGCCATTCCCTGTAACGGCTATCTCGATGACGAGGTTGATTGCATAAGATGATTGGTCACGAATAGGACGTGGTTGTTTGAGGAAGGTAATTGATCACGAATCGCTCTGTGTTATGTTAACACGCACCTTAAAAAACGCTGCGATCAATCGCACGCGCGTGTGCAATGAGAATAGACCCTAAGTGGCAAATCGCAATGGCTTAATGCACGTCTTATATCTAGCTAAGGGTCTATTCTCATTGCACACTCGCGTGCGATTAATCGCAGCGTTTTTTAAGGTCGAGCGGCTCTATATGTCCATTCCTTCCTCCCACTGCTAAGAGTTCCCCCCAATAGGGGTGGGGGTCTGACGAACACATTCATACACAGGTCTATAGGGTAGGTTGGAGGATTTTTTTTAATTTTCCTCAGTTAGATTTACTCAGGTATAAGTTGAGTATAACGAGCCATGCCATCAAAATGACATAAGTTTTGAGGACACAATTATATTTAGCTAATTATAATTAGAAATAGAGGGTTCAATTCCATGTAGTTGGGCATAAATATGCATATTTTATTCCAGCTTGAAACGTATATAACACTATATAGTACGATCACAACCCAGATTACAGGAGTTTTATGTATATAATTGTTATTATCACTCCAGATTATTAAAAGTGTACGATTCAAGTGGTTGAATTAGATCTTTCAACATTTTACCTTATACTGTATAATCCTTAATTTTAATTCGTGGGGGTCTGTTATTCGTTGATTTCGTGGTTTTGCTCAACCACGAAATCAACAACGAACGAAATAATCGACTTTTGCGTTGAATGAACAAAAAACCTATATAATATACGAGATGGAAATAAAGATCTGGCATTAAGGTTTGTTTTCTAAGCCGTAAAATTTATGTATATAAAAACACAGAAGACGAAATGAAACGTAATCTTGTTCAATACATTATCATTCATTCACCGAAACAAAATTGTTATGCTACATCCTCTTATCTCGGCTATGATAGTTTGTATAACAATGCTCAATGCATGACTCATGCATTGGTTTCTTTATAAGGATATATGTTTACCAGTAACCACGTGCAGACTACACACTACAATAAATACCTACTTAGCCAAAGTTTGAAATGAAGCTGGTCTATAGCTATTATGGTAATGATTGCGTGATGTGCATGCTTTCAGCGCAGGAATACCTTGGGGTCTAATTTCTCAATAGTACACACATCATTTTTGCCATGTAGCTGCTATTGTATATAGGACCTGTTGATGTGCACAAAAATGATATCTGATCCACGAATTCATGTACCGACGAAAAGGCCTTTTGATGACGAACATTGATGGCAACGAAATCAAAGCCAATCGCAGTAGTTAGCTAGCTAGGTCTGACAAAAATCGTCTTTCTGAATAAAGCTCATTTAAAACATTTGTACTCAAACATGATATCCAGTAAAAATTATGGGGAAAGAGGGGATGAGACCCCAATTTGTTGGGAGAAAAACAAATAGATTTGCATGTAGGGAGGATGGTAGACCCATGGTTGGGGGGGATTTTTATGTTCAACCCTGTGTATGAACTTTTTTTTCTTCAGATCCCCCTCCCCCATCATCGAGTGCTCATTTGTATAGCCGCTGGCAACAGCGACAACGTGGTACTATAATTGACGAACCACCATTCAAATAGAATAAGTGATGGGACTCAGAATTCGACCTTAAGAGTCACACACGCATCGTTTCAGGTCGAATTCTGTCGCCAGGACGCTGTTCGCATGCATGAGCGATTTATTTCAATTTGATCGCCATTGGCGGCTTATCATCAGTGATCGCACATGCTAAACGGCACATTACTATCAATCTATATATTCACAATCTTGGGTACAGTGTTGCGCGAGACTGACAGGTAATATAATTCGACTGAATTCTACAAAAATCACCACTGATGCTAGCTATACGTTGGAAACTTCTTTCCAAGCCATTTCCTTTCCGTACTTCATTTATTATTTTATCGCCCATCAGTTATGAGAATGACTGTACCCGGATAGTATATGTGACCGAGTGAACCATGCCATTCTCTGTAACGGCTATCTCGATGACGAGGTTGATTGCATAAGATGATTGGTCACGAATAGGACGTGGTTGTTTGAGGAAGGTAATTGATCACGAATCGCTCTGTGTTATGTTAACACGCACCTTAAAAAACGCTGCGATTAATCGCACGCACGTGTGCAATGAGAATAGACCCTAAAACTGACAATGTCGTGATATGGCCTTAGTGGCTAAAGCGACAATAAACCCCAATCAATCAATTAATCAATAGATATAAGACGTGCATAAAGCCATTGCGATTTGCGAAGGTAATTATTGAACTTTTTAGCTCAACTTGACAAAGTTCACATCATTAATATATGTCGTGCTTCGCGGGTATCAAATTGTCAACTTTTTTCTTACCAGCAGCGCAATTTCAAAAAATTATTGTTTATTTCAAACACATTTCATTGTCAAATGTTTTACAACAATTACAAGTGGGTTTGCACATTAATGTTGCTACTTATAGCATATTCCGTTGGGTGGCAGTCAAAGTTGCATGAAAACTTTAGAACAGCTAATTTCACTCCCTATCATTTCTCTAGATCTTTACAGAGAATATAGTCTTCGTATGAGTATTTCGTTATTTTTCGACCACTCGGAATTGACACACATAAGTTATGACGCATATCAATGGTATTTTGTGGAGATAATACAAGGACAGCTTTCAAACCCCAAAAAAAAGAATCCGCTGACGTGATCGAAAATGGTTATTATCCTGTGACTTCTACTTGGTGTAGGCGGTATGTGCGGCTTATACTTGGGGTAGCCGGTATCTGTGACTAATACTTGGGGTAGCCGGTATCTGTGACTAATACTTGGGGTAGGCGGTATGTGCAGATGGAAACAAATTTAATAAATCAAGGGTTGCGCATCTAAGATGACACTCGTCCTGACTCGTTGAGTATTATTTGGCCATAAGACTGATAAGAGTGACGTTCATTGACCTACAAATTTGATATCAGCACAAAGCAACCTGGGGAAGAACAATCCTGATATTGTAGGTTGCAGAATTTCAAAGGGGAAGTAGTTTTAATATGTAACACTTTCTATACTAAATGGATTATCCCATTCGGTTATAACGTGTACATCAGAATGGTCTATTAGTAATTTGTATGGACGTTAAGGTGATAACAACAGACGACATATAAATAAAAGTACAGAAGGGGCACCAGTTATTGAGAGAAATCTTTAGATAATAAGTTCAACAAACGACCTATATATGGTCGTTTGTTAAACTTATTATGTGAACATTTCCTATGGGTTAACTACTCATCAATGATGCTTTAGTTTTGAAAGGGTTAAACGTTACCAATGATACAACGTTAAAGGTACTCAATCCGATCAGACGCTCTGAAATTACTATTTCTTTGGCTTCGGGGGTAAAAAATATCTGATTCGAGTCGAGAAACCCAACCATCAAAGCTCAGAGTGGTCAGATATCGTAATAATAACCACTTGATTTTAGAGTTATCCATCTTCATCCGCAAGACCGTCCGTTTGACCATGTGTTTCTGGGCCACTTATTATTCCACTGTCCACATCTCGAGAAATAACAAACTTCAAAAATCGATATCTGATCACTGCATGAGCTTTGATTGGTGGGTTCTTCGACTTGAATCAAATAATGTTTTACCCCCGAAGCCAAAGAAATAGTAATTTAGGAGCGTCTGGTCGGATGAGTACCTTTAAATTTATCTGTTGGATGTCGCGGACACCCTGGCCCATGGGTACCTAGAAACCTTCAAAATATTTCCATTGATTACAGAGAACCCCAGAATATTTTAGTCTGTTTTGCAAGAACGAGTACGTTAACATTATATATAAAATACGCGTTCGTCATGTATATAAATGATCTCGTAGATCTTGTTTTATCTGTTCGTTGTCGCCGACACCATAGCCCATGGGTGCTTAGAACCCCCATAAAATATGTTCATCGGCTAGACTCATCATTGTTACAAAGAAACCCAGAATGTTTCAGTCGATTTTTCACGAACAAAAATCGTCTATATGTATATTTAAAATAATCGCCCGTCATAAACATATATGAGTATGATCTTTTTTCCACGCTACTGATCTACCAATTAAAACAGAGACTTGGTTATATGGACTGCAGTATATATAACTATATATAAGCATATGTTTTCCAATTTACATAACGCTAATTTTCAAGTTGGCCCAACTCGAACATTCAAACTGGACCCTCAATTTTAAAGACATGATATTATGGACTTATTCGGGTGCGTGAAACTGATAAGTTAGTATTCAGGCGCTATGTAGAATGTAGCATTCTACTAACGTCATCGAAAATCTTA
This sequence comes from Siphonodentalium dalli, assembly GCA_032622095.1. Lineage (NCBI taxonomy): Eukaryota > Metazoa > Mollusca > Scaphopoda > Gadilida > Siphonodentaliidae > Siphonodentalium > Siphonodentalium dalli. The sequence goes on along the minus strand of CP136068.1, from coordinate 152,884,551 downwards.
AGCAAACCGACAGTAACACTCCATAGAAAACATCGTCTGAACTACGCTCAATTGTAAATATTTACATCTCGAATCGGGACGCAACTAACGGCGATAAACTAACGAAAACGAGTTCACCATCGAGAGTCGCTATATACATTTAATGTATAAGAATGATGGTGTGTCCGTATTTGTAAAATATAACAACTTTTTGCTAGATTATTCTCCATTTCTATTTGATCACCCTATCGGACTAACCGGAGTGTTTCACATCACTTTAAAATTCACTCGACTGTTTACAACCGTTATCATACGCCGCTTTCACACATGTCCGTTTCTCGGATGCGTTTCCTTGCGTTTCTAATATTTTAACGCATCTGGAAAACGCATCGGTCGAAATAGTGAAGCTAGCCACACATGCTTGTGTATGCTTTTTTAGAAACTCAGGCGAAACGCAGCATTTCAAGTCCGAGACATGAAAAAAAGAAACGCATCCGGCAAACGCACATGTGTGAAAGACCCAGTGATATTATCACTGTTTTGACCGATGCGTTTTCCGGATGCGTTAAAATGTTAGAAACGCAAGGAAACGCATCGGAGAAACGGACATGTGTGAAAGCGGCTTTAGTCGATTCCACTGAATCAAGACTCGAGGATGGTGGGCGAATAATTGCAGAGCGAATAAACCATTCAGGAAACCATTATTTAACTTCCTACAAATTCGATATCAATCTACAAGGCAACCCGGGGCAGAACAATCGAAATCGTATTGTATAACCCTTTCCACTATTTCAAAGGGATGCAGTTTCAACATTTAACGGTTACCAATGACACATCATTCAATAGGACCCCACTCAGATCGAATCAATTTTAGCCGTGATAAATGGTATATGTATCTTTGCGTTCAATAGTAGTACGAAATGTCAATGAGTCTGGGGCCGTTCTTGGTGTTCAAGTACTGTGATATCGATGTGATATCGATAACTGGTATAGAAATTTATAGATGCGGGTAGATAAGCTGCTTTGTGGTCATTAGTGGAGGCCTGCTGTTCATTGACACACGAAATAACAATCCCATATCATACCAATCAATCGCTTATATAGGGCAGTGCTTTCATTGTACATTAACGTTCGTGAGTACGGACTGTGTAATATTTTGAAGTCTAGAAAGCCATATAGTGTGTCTTATATGAATGGAATATTGGCACCAATAAATCAGTTAATTTGTGGACAAGGAATTTAGATTCGATAAAAACACTATTCATGTGTGTGTGGATTAATTAAGTTCGTTTGTGGTATTTTGAATTGCCAGAAGGTACTGGCCAGTAAAGATCTGAATCATTGTTTTGTAATTTGGACCTTGAATATTGGACCTGTTCCACTCCATCCGAGATCCAGAAAAAATCATATTCATTATGGTTCGTCGACGAGACAAAAGGTAGGTAAGCGAAACAGAAAAAATAACGGAATTGTAAGCATGTTTGCCCATTCACCATGCACCACGCCATAGTATATTAGAACAAATGTGTATAAATTCTACATAATATGTGTTACATTTTATCCTAAACAACATTGTGTAGAAATGACATGTGTCGGTAGAATTTTCTCAACATTGAATGAATATGAGTATATATTATAGTTATTAGATGAGATATGAGTGAATATGAGTATATATTATAGTTATTAGATGAGATATGTTCTGTTTGAGACACAAACATCGTAACAGCTACCATATTAAAAATCTGGCAGCAGTTTTAAAACTTTACGAGTTTTTGTTCTCTAATATAACACATCCCATTTAATAACTATATGATACACTCACGTATACTCATTCATATTCAACGTTGAGGAAATTCCACCGACACATAATTATGTAGATCAAATGTAACCATATTCAGATTGTATAACTTCAAACTTGGGTTGCTATAAAAATATTTTTGGCGCGAATACACCTCCAGCTATAATTATATCCGGGATAGCTCAACGGTTGCCCCGGTGACTCCGCGGAAAACAAACTGCTACCTGTACGTGATGCTGCGTGTTTTTTTCTCGCTAACTCGTGGCTAACTGCTTTTATACTTGGCTTTAAATGGACACAAGGCACTCGCAAATGTTCAAAAAAAATTAAGTCTGTAAAAAAAACACAAACTTTTTTCTTATGTTGAACAAATTTATAACTCTCCCATAACGAAATTTCGCGTGTTGAAACAATTGATATGTAACCGTAACAGTGGTATGTCAACAAACATCGGTAAGCTCGTACAGTAAGTTAAATTATTTTAGTCAAAATATGGTATTCAGAATATTTTCCACTGTTTTGACCTTTTCCGATGAACCCTTTCAGTGCCAAGTCCGATTTTTGTATCAACCCATATTTCCTTGATCATTTTTCAAATTTATTGATTATAATAATGTGATACATTGATGGAAAGAGCTCTAAGAGCTCTTTCCATCAATGTATCACATTATTATAATTAATACATTTGAAAAATGATCAAGGAAATATGGGTTGATACAAAAATCGGACATGGCACTGAAAGGGTTAATGTCAAGCTTTGATTAAACTTGGGTATCTTATTCGACTAACGCGACCACGATCGGTAATTCCACTCCAACATGCAATATAATGTTTACATAACGTTGGTTTCGATGCGAAATTACGTTATTTGAGAGCTATGATAATAAAGCTAAGAACAAAGTCGATCTACTTTTAGCAAAGTCAAGTTCGAGTTGTTGCCATGGGTTGATGTCCGTCGTCATTGCGTGCGTCCGTCAAAAATTTCCTTTAGCACACGTGCACCCTATACATGCCACATTCTTCATCCAATCGTCTCCAAAATTGATTTGGATCTTCGGGGTGACCTCTATAGATGGGATCCATCGATTTTTTTCCCCGAAATTCATTAAAAACATGCCGCCAGCAGCCATCTTGGATTTCAAATTTCGAATGTATTGGCACACCCTTCAGTCCGCATTTATTGTAGAAATGTTTTGAAAATTTACAAGCATATTTAGGATCAACTCTACATATTTTCCGAATTTCGGTGTAAAACATTGCCGCCAGCGGCCTTCTTGGATTTTAATCTTTGTATGACTAAATCGTTCGGCACACCTGCAGGCCACAACAATCATTCAATCATCGCCAAACTTTGTGTGAATCTTCGGATGACCTCTAGATGGGAGTCATTATTGTTTCCGAAATTCTTTGAACATATGGGAGAGGGGGTACCCTTCAGTGAGTCAGCACTTGTCCTCCAATCCCATTGTATGTATAAACAAATGTATGTGTTATATATCATGTGTTATCTAAATTTGACAAATATTTGAAATAAATATGTTTAAACTAAACTTTGATACATTTCCAGCAGTTGGAAATTTCATGCATGACACAACATTAGTTGGACATTAATTTGACACCATATATAGGTTGGAATTGTTCTCATTGTTTGATTTTTTCAACCAGTAAAAGTTGGTAATTTTCCAATCTTAGTGTGTGTCAGGTTGGCTATTTCCAAGGGGTGCAAATGGAATTCTGCGAACCTGTGAGATTGATGTTTGGTTCAATGGGGGGGGGGGTGCAGTTGGCCGGAAATTTGAGGAAACCTCTAGCCACGTCCCTAGAACTTGTACGTGTGTGTACTTAATCAATAAATTGACTGACATTTCCACTATATAGTCCTGAGATCCTAGAATAAGCTTTACATTTTTGTTTGTGCGATTGGGAGATGCAGTTCACCTGCGATCACAAGATCACAACATTAGCTTCATGAGCAAAGCTTTATTTTCCAACTATGTACAGCACGTTGGCCAAATAATGCCTGTGTTTGTTGTCTATACAGAGACTATTGTGCAAAACGACTGCATTTAACGAAACAAAACATTTTAAACATTAAATTGCTATAAGACTAGATAGTACATACGTGTATCTGATAATCCATCGATATCATATAATCCTACTATTTCTTGAATAAGAAGAAACATTATAATAACGAACACATCAGAAGACATATCCATGCAGGTTCACATGAATTCGGTCAATAGCGACGTATCCGCCGAATTCGAAATCGACATGCGTTCGGGCGGTATTTTATGGATGGAATTATGAAATGGACATATGAAAGTGACAATAGAATCGACAATGATTTGCTTCGCCATCAACCGAAGTGCTCCCCCAGCGTTACTATCAATAGCTTTATTATTTGGCTAATTTCAGTAATATTCTCCCAGTTTACATTCGATAGAGCAGATTTGTCTCCGCATTTAAAATTCTTTGATATAGATCGTTTATATTCTGCAATAATTTGAACACAACAGACGGATTCTTGTGTTTTTAAACTCCGAGGTGGCGAAATCTCGGTTTGTTTACATTACGAACATTTAAGTCCGTAATCGGAATCCGAATCCGAATCTGGATTACCGAACCAAGTCGTACGGGGTCTAATCTGTAATCTGAATCCAGATTCTGAATCCCGATTCCCACGAGATAATGACTCTGGAGATTACTCTTTGTATGACTAAATATGTTGGCAGACCCTATAACGACCACATCCCTCATCCCATCGTCACCAAACATCATATTGATCTTCGAGGTGACCACTACATGTAATAGGAGCCATAAATTAAAAACAAATTTCGTTGATGAAAACATGAATTTTACTCCCTGCATGACACATACGACTATTCTTGTATAACTCTGGTGTTACTTAAACATTTAAACTTTCCGCATTCCTTATCGCTCCATTGACTGTAATGTATGACATTATCCAATCACCAAGTTGAGCTACATTGTCATTGACACTTTAATTGCATGCACTTGTTGATGATTGTTGTTTTATAGACTTTTATAACATGTATTTTATGTTGCATAAACCCACTTCGAATGTCTTGGGTCACTTTAATGACTAATTCTATTTATATACATGCTTATTATATGGGGGGAGAGTTACACTTTATAAACCTTGAAGTTAATTCACATAAACTGACCATATTAAGTTTTGAAGTGTGTTTCTATAACATGTATATGTATTGGGTTATCGCACTTCTACAAGTTAAAAGTTACTATATTATATTGTGTGAATTCTGGATCATCTGAACCAGTTTCTACACAACGGGAACGCCCGACGATCACGCAAATCAGCTGAACATCGGTAACTATTAGCAACCCAAGTTTTAGATCTACCGTTTTAAACTATATACAGTTAAAACCTAGTGAAAGAATTAAAACTGCCGCCACGGATATTAAAGTATAGTGTCAACTTAACTGAATGGTCTATGCACAAGAAATACAATCAATTTATGGTTGTGCACATTTTAAGTTCGAACTGAACTGGTCATACAAATCGTAATATTAAAGAAGTTTGGGACATGTTCCAACGTGGAATTTTTTGCCCCATCATAAATACACCAACATCATGCTTGTCAATTAAACCTATTCAAACAATGGCGTTCGCGTTTTAGGGTTATCCTTCTTTTTTATTTGGAAATATAACCGTTTTATGTCTGTCTGTCCGTCCGCGCATATATGTATCTCAGCCATTGTATATCGGATCTCAATCAAATTCGGTGTGTGAAATTCGGCATCGGTGGTGCTTTTTAAAAAGAGTGCGCAATGACGTTGTTTGCCTTTTCCTGTCTAGAGTTATCCTGCTTTGTTTATCTAGTAATGATTTTGTCCGTCCGCCTCAGCCATGAGTTATAGTGCTTCGGTGAAATCATAAGGGCTTTCAATGATGCGTTTATTCGAAGTTTCCCTTTCAGAGAGAAATTCTCCTTTATGATCATGACCAAGGGTATACTGGAATACATAGAGGATATCTATACTTTTTGGTTGTATATGGGAATTATCTCATGAGTGATGACAACAAATAAAAGCCACTCGTGGAAATTCATGCTTTTTGTCATCACAAATGAGATAATTACTATATCCATCCAAAAAGAAAGTGTAGATGTTCTGTTTATTATATGCTACGCTCACTTGGCCCATGGCGCAACTCGAAAGAGCCAAAAGTGCAATTTTATACCCCAGCACAGGCATGGTAATTACTGAGCTTGTGCATATAAAATAGTTCCATTTTCAGACAGATTTGTTGAAGGATAAAGTGGCTAACATCATAGTATGTTTAACAAACACATTTTATTGATCACATATTACAATTTTTTCAACTTGAACAACAAGGGACTTTTAGCACAGTCTTAAAATAGGAACAGACTCACTTTTTATTTTAGCGCGGATGGATACGAGTGAGATATCGATATCTCACTAGACGGATAACGGTATTTATCTGATGCAAAAATACTACTATTTGATAGCTTAGCATATAATAAATGCGTCCTATCCTTCCGTCCTTCCATCCGTCCGTCAGGTCAGATATATCAACCGCCGGTTGTCAAATCTCAATGGAATTTGGTATATCAGGATATTCAATGGAATGTTCAATTGTTTTGTTCAGGTTTTCCGTTCTAGAGTTATTTATTTTTGTTTATCTGAAAATGTTGATTGTTTTGTCGGTCGTCCTGAGTATCTCAGCCATGTGTTATAGATATGCCCACGGCCCGACACTTCTAGGCGTATGCCATATGGGGGTATGCACCGAGCGACAGCCTATCTCTTGTTTATTTAAATGTACATATGCTTTATTCTCTGATCCAAGATATAATAGATATCGACATTGAGAAAACAAAAATGTAGTTTTTTACAAAAGATAGACAGCAGAAAATAAAGAAAGACATCACACATATACAATATATACATCAACCCCCGGTTTTTCTTCTCATGCAGCCCGGTGAATTCATCATCATAATTGTCATCATCATCATCACCAAATTCATCATCGATCATCATTCTCATCCCCATCACGTCATCTTCATCACCATACTATCATCTTTGTTCTCTTCTCCATCATCGTCGTTGTAACCATCGGTCATAGTCGTCATAATCAATATAATAACAGCATAGTCGTCATTATATAATAATAGTAGTAATAATAATAATCATAATAATAATCATCATCATCATCACACCATCATCACTACCACCCTCATCATCATCATCATCATCATCATCATCATCATCACCATTATCACAATCATCATCCTCATGCTGGGTTCCAGCCTCCCATTCTGCAAATTGGTACCATATACATGTATGGCTATTAAGTTTTTGCTCTACATAATCGCACCAAGATCAACTAAAAGAATAAATAATGTGGTGTTAATACCGACACAGAACATTAAAGGTACGGATGGCCTTGGTTGTAGGTTATAATTTAGAAATAAAAAGTTACCAAATTATGAATTTCCTCAAGGATATACAAATATTATAGTATAATGATTGTATGAATGCGATTATTATACCCACAAAACACACCGAGATTTGTTTATATACATCACGTAAAAAGTGTGTAAAAGCAAAACACTCAACACTGGGACGATTGTTTTGAGGGAGTGATTCACAATGACAAATTCAACACCGAGGTCGCGAGTGGCGAGGATTAGCGAGCGCTATATCGGTATGTTGTAAACAATATGGTGTCAATTTTAACCAAAGTTCTGTTATAGTGGGATCTCCTCGGTGTTGAGTGTTTTGCATATCGCTCACTCATTATACTGTATCACAATATGGCTTTTCTTTACTAACAAGGCGTACGATCTTGACACTAATATGCTATATATATATGATATTTATGATTGGTATAAGAACAAAATCTGTCTATAGTTTAATATTCTTTCTGTTTATGGCGGTTTTAAAGGATGTAACTTTTAAAACAGCAATACCGATCGCGAAGTCCATCCATACCTTTAAAGGTACTCAATCCGATCAGAGGGTCCTATATTACTATTTCTTTGGCTTTGGGGGTAAAAAATAATTGATTCGAGTCGAGGAACCTACCAATCAACGCTCAGGGTGATCAGATATCGATATTTGAAGTTTCGTTATTTCTATTCTTTCTGTCCCAGAACAACAGTCAAAACTGCGTTATTATTACCACTTGATTTTAGAGTTATCCATCCTTGTCTGTTTGAATAGTGTTTTGGTGTACACATCTCGGGCAATTATTAGTACTCATCTCGAAAAAATAACAAATTTCAAAAATCAATATCTAATAACTCTGAGCTTTGTTTGATGGGTTCCTCGACTCGAGTCAAATATTTCTTACCCGCAAAGCCAAAGAAATAGTAATATAGGACCCTCTGATCGGATTGTTGTTGTTGGAATCTGTTGAGATGGGGACCCTCTGGTCGGATTGAGTACCTTTAAGTATAGTGTCAACTTTAGAGAGTGTTCTGTGCACAGGAAAATCATTCAATTTATGGTGGTGCAAGTTAAACTGGCCATAAACATAGAAGAATGTTTGGTACTATATATTATCGAGGTACAGTAATGCTCTAAGTAATCGACTTCTTAACCACAGCAGAATTATGGGTAACTTTTCAGGATTTAGTCGGAAATATGGCTTGTTGCCATTCATCGGAAAGCTCTCGGTGAGAGCTTTCCGATGAATGGCAACAAACCATATTTCCGACTAAATCCTGAAAAGTTACCCATAATTCTGCTGTGGTTAAGAAGTCGATTACTTAGAGCATTACTGTATAAGGGACATGTTTTAACGTGGAAAGTTTTAGCGATCATAAATCTATCAGCCGTGTTAACTGAAGCTATTCAAACAACTCAATGAGATTGAGCAGCATAAAAGATTCGATCTTCTCCCATTACAGCGATCTTTGTGACCATTCAATGGTCACGTCGTTTTTCCAAGCCAAGAGTCGATATATGCAATAGCTGCGTAAGACACTGTGTACGGACACTACAGGGGGTGCGACAAGTAGACACGCTCACTTCGATACATTTATTGATACTTGTACACAAACGAAACCACACGTTTCCCGGCACCGATATTAGTCAATAAGGGGAAGAGTTTGCATGTGTCTATGATAATAGAGGAGGAATATATAGCTGACTTTTTCTTAAATAAGGTATATTATATGTCATAATTGTAAAAATATATTCAAAGATAATAATCAGGGTTACACATAATATGAAACCGCATGTTTCGGGGACGACATGTAGTCAGTGCATAAGAGAAGAAGGGAGCATGTGTGTGGCAATAAATAAGGTGGAATATACAGTTGACTGTTCCTTAAATAATATTTATTAAAATGATATCATAATAGAATAAATATATTCATATATATATTCAGGTTTACACACAGGAAACCACATGTTTCCCGTAACCGGCATTAGTCAGTAAGGCGAAAATTGTGTGTGTCTATGATAATAATTTATACGATTATATTCAGTTAACTTTCCATAAAGGCCCACCTAATGTTCGAATACCCAGATCACATTACGTACAACATATTATATATCATTTGAAATAGGAAGAATCTAGACATTGTACATTGTTCCTGATAATTATAGGTATATTATATAAGTATAATTATGTAAAGATGTATTCAGGGTTTGAGACTAACCATAAATTTGATAACACCTAGTTTCAAACCACGCTAGTATTCAAACATTTAAAATCTCGTGATATGTGCATGAACAAAAGTTTCTTAGTATCAAGGGACGTATTTCGACTCAATAATGTTGTAATTGTTAGTGACCCTCTAAATCGTCGAGCATATATATAACACAGCCTATGAAATTTAAAAAAGAAATTAAACAAGATAGTCTCCACAACATAGTACTTTTTCGGACCAATCATATACGATGTTATGTACTAGAATCTAAATAAAGATTTTGGTAGCGAATATAACACAACAATCAATACTATTTTATTCACTGGTTTAAATTCGACTGATTATATGTATATATCAGCCCCATATGCAATTAAAGCCTTGTGGTTGTGATGGTTTTCTTTTTGCTTTCCAATCAGAAGATACCAATTGATGCTGACTATATCCCTTCATTCTTCAGATCTAGAATGATGGTGAATTTAGTGGCACTATATCGCGCGGTGGATTAGCGTCACCAAATTCACTCTCTGTTCATGAACTTCACTTTGCCTAAAGGCTTAACTGCTGTGGGAGACCTAGAATCACATTGAAGTTTCCCAATTGAAGTTGGTGACTTTCACCCATTAGTCACATCGATTATGCATTTTATTAATTGTATTCAATTTCGGGTATATATAAACTGAACAAGAAGGGAAAAAGTAACTAAAACCATGCTGAATTGAGACTATATATACTTCCCAGAAGATGAGGCCTTAGCAGAAGGAGATCCCCTGAGGTGAATTTGGTTGTGCTAGCCCGCTGCGCTAGGCAGCATCACTAAAGTCACCCTCTGGGACCTCATTTTAATTAATCGCCCATTATTCAGCGCCAACAAAATAACCGCACCGCGGCTTTATACATTGCATGATACGGGCGGATTAATACTATTTCGAAAATAGGCACATGGCACCAACACCAGACAATGCAAAATGATTGCTTTGTTCAATAAAGTTAAATTTTTGTCCAACTTCGTTGCACTAACGGAAATAGACACAGAGAGGCAAATTGGGGGACTATATTTTCCGTTGCCAGCCCAGAGTGCAATAATATCGTATATGCATGGTTGTGAAGCGTCTCAGTCAACGCTGTAAATGCATGTATTTTGCAACTCCTTTGAAGGATTTTATTTTGTTAAAAAGGCATGAACCTCTAGTTACAGCGAATTCTAACAATACTTTAGCAGTATAATAATGGGCGTGGCAGTCTTTGTAAACATACACTCAGATTCATACGGATATAGACCACTATATTATAAGTCGGTATGTAGCTTTACTCAAGACTATGGGTGTGATTGCTTGTTGAATTACTCTGCCGGTTAAATTCCAATGCCCCAATCGATCTTCAAGTCATTTCATAAGTAAATGCCATGCGGTTCAATCCCTAGCTACAAGCTATAAGCGGGGCCTCTCTAATATCATGAATATACACCAAGAAATAGAGGCCCGCCAACTCCAGTGCGGAATGAAGCGATCGTATTGTTTGACTGCTGTGGTGACCTCGTTATTTGGTTAAGAAATGTTGTAAATATTTATTATGCAAACTATATGAGCTGACTTTAACTACTGCTCGAGAGTGTGTGGTTATAGACTAGACGACATGACTTATTCAGTGAGTGGGGAATCAAACAATATTTACAAAGCGGGCTCCGATAACTAAATGGTCGCCCGGGTCACCTCCAGACATATTACTCGCATATACAGATAACACAAACCACGAAACAGAAATGACCCTTATGCCACAGGGGTCGCGGTAAAGGCACAATGTGCGTTATTCGCCACATATTTGTTGACTAACTAAAAGGAATGTTTGTAAACGAACCAATTTTGCATTAACCTATTCTATACTAAATAGATTTTCCTATATACGTTACAAAAGTATACAATTGGAGTGGTCTGTTATTTATTCGGAGGAGTGTTCGGGTAATAAAAGAAGACGACAGACAGAAAAACATATATATAACACAAGAGCAGAATTATTCAAATTAATTGATGGAAAATGCTCAGATGGTACGCGTATACATGTCGTTTGTTGAACTTATTATCTGAACATTTCCTGAGGGAATTACTCATCAATGAGTATTTAGTATAGATAGGGAAAACGTATAAAGTGCACCATATATGCCTACAGGGAAGTGGGTAGAGGATGTCCGTTGTGGAGGGGTATCAGACTTAGAATTTCCAACTGCACCCACCCCACCCTTCCCCGTGTAAACCAAAAGTTTATACAACTCTGGGAAACTTTATTTGCCCCCGTTTAGAAATTTCCAACATAATATCCCCTATAAGGTTGGGAAACTTCCAACTGATGGACAGTTCAGATCGGCATCATGCATGGTTGGAAATTGTCGGAACAAATATTTTCTGACTTAAGTGTGAGGAATTGTAATTTGTTACCCTGTGTTGCTCGTATAAATATTGAAATTGAAGCTCTTTCCCTCACTCCATCCCTCTTCCTCGGCCACAAATCCAACCATATCTTCCTCGCTTTATTCTCTCTTTTTCGTGTACTCTATCCCTCCCTCACTTGGATGCATGCAGCCAGCATGCATGCCCTATCGTGTACAATGCGCGAAGTTGGCAGATGATGTATAGGCTTTGTGCGATTCAGCGCATGTGAAATGTACGATTTTGAAAATGGCACCGCAGGCGTCATAAGGTATATACGTGATATAGCGAACTTTATATCACCGACCGGGTGCAAGCATTTATAAGGAAACCAGTGCCATCAATCGATTCATAAATCTAAAAAAATCTCATAATTGGTTATCGTCTTTGAGGCAGAAGGTTGATGAGAAGCCTCAGGCGTTCTTTATATTTCTCATCACAAAGAATCTCCTGTGTCGTCATGTCAGTTTTCTATATCACTCCATCTGTATGATCGATTCCACAAGTCGACAAGAACCACAAGAAACTGACTTACTCATACATCATTAAAGTATGCGATGGGGTGGACAAAAGAGGGACCAAAGCGGATTGACGACAATAAAGATTGCCCGTGTTCTGTTTACACGACCATTGTTCGCTTAAATGTCAATTTCTTTGTTTCCACGTTTAAAACCCACAACATCAACCTCTTATAGTACTTCTCCTGTACTCTCTTGTTGTTTCCTTAAGTTCCGTGTCTATCAACATTGTGATACTGGAGTGCCTATATTTTTTACATCAACATATTCAAGATATATAGTGCCTGAAACAAAATACATACAGTGCGGCTAAACAGAAGACAGAGTAGGTGAGATTATTATATACAGTAATGCCCTAAGTAATCGACTCTTTAACTACAGCAGAATTATGGGTAACTTTTCAGGATTTAGTCGGAAATATGACGAGAGCTTTCCGATGAATGGCAACAAGCCATATTTCCGACTAAATCCTGAAAAGTTACCCATAATTCTGCTGTAGTTAAAGAGTCGGTTGCTTAGGGCATTACTGTATAGGTGAGATTATTATATACGTCGAGTTCATAAGAGGGTCTGTCTTTTGATTCTATGAAGACAGTAGTTTTGACCATTGCCCGGCGAGCGAACTATATCGCCCGGGCCAAAGTCTTCGAACTATTACCCACCTCCTGACGTCACAATCTGGCGCGATGCCAGAATTTGGCGCGATGCCAGAATTTCCACATAGTTCTCGGCGTTGATATAGGTAACCCAACATTCTGAATATATAAACAAAAATGATAAAGATTTCAATACATGCACCCTCTGAGTCTGTATATACATATATGTGAGACTGTATTCGAAACGCTCTGATCAAACACACAAAATAATCCACCAAATTAGTAAAGCAAGCTATTTTGCAAGCTCCATGCAGAGTTCAGTCCCCTACGCAGGACTTACCGCTGCCCGCCGCAACTATACACCTAATGTGAAGAAATGTCACATTTATTTATTTGAGAATTTTGTAGGTTATATACAATTCATTCTGCATTATTCTGAGACACTAAACTGTCCATATTCATTTGAAAATTGTCTATATCAAGCCAGAATGAATTGTAACTGACAAAACACTTCAATAAAAATATTTTAATTAAGTTTTAATTAAGAAAATACACATGCCGGCAGCGTTCAGATATAGCGTAACGAGGGGACTGAACTCTGTTTTGAAGCTTGGCTAATTTGTATACAGTGGCGACAATCACAATGTTTCGCATCGACCACAAGGCCTGTAAGGTATAAGTTTTACCTCTGATCTAAATTTCAGAAATTGCCTTGTGCTAAATGGACAACATAAACATCAGTATGATCTTGCACATTTTTGTATCTTTCTTTCTTTATTTGTTTCCCAAAAATAAACTAAGCAGGCAAACGCCCGTAGGTATAGCTTTTTGTCAAATTTATCGCCATGAATGCAGGGGGGGGGGGGGGGTGAAAAAAAAATTCCGGCACGTATGCCGGGGTGGGTGGGTGATCAAAGCCACCAACAAGTAATTTTTTCCGCAACTAAAAAAAAAAATTCCTGCTTGTTTTTTAGTGTTTTGGCAATGAGTTGGGCTTCAAAACCACTTTGAATGAGAGAAATAATGTAATTCTAACTGTAAACTGACTGCAGGCATTTTTGAAATCCAAGATGGCCGCTGGCAGCCATGTTTTTTTGGCCGAATGACCTCAAAATGACTCATTCCTATTTACATGTCCATGTTAACATCCATGATAAATAGTATGCACAGAAATTCATATACAGCTGTTTACAGTGAATTTCCCCCCGCAAATCTCTGTTTTAGTGTTAAAAGGGGGGGTGGGTGTAAAAAAATGGTCGGAAAAAACTGCCGAAAACGGAAAAAAATTTGGCGGTGGGGTGGGTGGGTACAAAAAATTATCGAAAGGGAAAAAATGCCATACGTGCCTGAAATTTTTTTCCGACCCCCCCCCCCCCCCCCCCCCCCCCTGATGAATGTCTAAATATAATTGGAAATAAACAGAGACCAGTTTAGATATTTGTTTGCGTGAGCCCCGGGAGGCGGTCGGTCAGACGCCGGAATGGTCATTACTGTCATCACAACATGATGACTAATAGTGAACGCGCGCTGACCAGTACTCTGGTCCGATGCGAGCAACCGTGACAAAACTGAGCCGTTACCGTGTTACTGACCGAGTTCGCTCATAATTAGGTACGAGTTGACTTTTTTCGGAGGGTACGAGATGGTCAGGGTACGAAATGACTTGCCCCCTTACTGACCATGCTTGGACTTGCACGACGAACAGTGCATCTAGATATATGTATCGAGAATTCGTAAGGGACTGAACATCAACTATATTATGTTACAATATGTGTATATTTCTCTCCTAGCTTCTCTTATAAAACGTATTGTTTTGAATGTATATTTTACACAGAACGAACATGCCGAACTCGATGGTCTGATTCACGTCAGTGCATTTAGTGCAAGATGGGGTCCAAAGGGAGCTCTTTGTTAAACCACCTCATTATGATTCACACTATTAAATAGTCAAAATGTTGGTTAATATAGCTGGGTTTATTGCTCCATGAAACACGATACATATCTCATCCACGAGGTTCTAAATTAAAAAGAGCTATAAAATCACGCAGTATGAGTATATACATGAACATTTGTGAGAATATGTCCGCAATTAACCTACGTCTCGACCATAGCTTTTCTGATAATATAATATATTCTGACATGTAGATATGCATAAAATAGTGTCAAAATATGCGAAGTCAATGACTAAATTACGCAATATAATGCGTTTGTTCACATAAAAGTGGCCTGATCCCTAACTTTATTTAACCCTTGATACACTATAAATAGATTATCCCACCAGTTATAGCAGTATGTATTGCAATGGTCAATTATTCATTTCGAGGGGTGTTCAGGATAAATTAGCAGACAACAGTCAGGCGCGAACAGATAACACAAATGCAGAAAGATTCATATTCATTGGTGGGAAATGTCCAGATAAATGTTCAACATTTGTCATTTTGGTGAATGAGTATTTAGAATTGAAAGGGTTAATTTCGTTTAACACGAACCTAATTATGGGCAGGCCTAGACTTGCAGCGCTTTGACATAAAAGTACAAATTTAGTTAGTGCGAAGGCAGTACGGATATCATTAATGCCCTTGAGCTGGGTTTGTGGTTAAATGTTCCCCATGCATGCAATGAACAAGAAAACCAATGTCAGAAATGGTAACGTGCTCAAGATCATATATTATACGGACTGGCTAGAGTGCCGTAAAGCACTACGGTACTTTAGCCGAACTGCTAAAGTGCCGTATACGGTACTTTAGCCAAACTTCTATAAAGTACCTTATATCTATGCGCTGCTTGCCTGACGTCATTTGTCACGTCAAGTGCGCGCGTTTGTCACAACAATAGCAGCGCCCGGGCGCTTATTTGTTCAACGCCGATTCCACGGGCACGCGTGTATGCTCAATGGAATTCGAGCGCTTTCAGACAACACGAGATAATTGGGGATTTGAATCCACGTAAGATGATCCATTTCCAAAATCTAAATCACGTGGCTGGTTATAGTATTACTGTAAATTATTGACTCGAAAGAGACTATATAGACGAAATACCATTACAAAACGATTTGTACATGGCGCAAGTGCTGTCCCGACCATCACGTTCATATACGAAATAAAGAATCATTATTCAAAACACAATTATGTCTGTATAATCGCGTGGTATGTGAATAAAAATATAGGCCTACGGTACTCTCAAACTGCTAAAGTGCAGTATATTGTATATTTTGAATATATGAATAGAGTTTGGCTAAAGTGCCATATACGGTACTTTAACAGTTCGACTAAAGTGCCGTATACGGTACTTTAGCAGTCCGGCTAAAGTGCCGTATACGGTACTCTAGCCACGGCCTATATTATATACCCATGCATGATTGTAATTATAGAATATAAAATATATTTGTTTTGCGAATGACCAACTCAGAATTCCGTTAAAATAACAATAACAACCAGCACCTAATTAACGAACCGGCGGCCATTCTATAAATAAAAACCCCATGCGCCCAGGCGAAACAAGAATCTCTATATTTAGTTATACACGCGGATCGCGTAATGAGAGGGATGCTGAAATTGGGGTAACTGCGGTCTTAATTTCTGAGCTCCAGACGGACATTTTCCAAGAAGCTTTATACCCTTTAATTGTGATTTTATCAACAACCAAGATCGCATTGTATTCACAAAATGCCTCTGGAAGTATGTTATGTTCATGTATAAAGTAATACCCCCATGTCATGGGTGTAGATTTCCTGAAATAAATTTCAAATAGATAAATCTCGAAATATACTCAAATGTGATATAGGCTTGATCCGATTGAACCAACTCTATTTATGTCAATTTCCATATTATATTATGTCCACGCAGGCTCTTGTTTCTCTTATGGTGTGGACGAGGCCAACGCGTGCAGTTGCATGATTCTGTAATAGTTCTTACCATTTCCATTTCCATATATACGACCCTGATATCGCGGGTTACATGTTTAACACCTGTATGGAATACTAATAGGGCCACTTCCTAATGTCGCTTTCGTGCACCATTAGTAACGCGCCGAAAGCGACAAAATGTGCACCATTAGTAACGCGCCGAAAGCGACAAAATGTGCACCATTAGTAACGCGCCGAAAGCGACAAAATGTGCACCATTAGTAACGCGCCGAAAGCGCAAAATGTGCACCATTAGTAACGCGCCGAAAGCGACAAAATGTGCACCATTAGTAACGCGCCGAAAGCGACAAAATGTGCGCCATTAGTAACGCGCCGAAAGCGACAAAAAGTGCACCATTAGTAACGCGCCGAAAGCGACAAAATATGCGCACATTTTGTCGCTTTCGGCACGCCGAAACATGCGCTAATATCGCACATTTTGTCGCCTTTGGCGCGTTACTATAATGGCGCACTTTTTGTCGCTTTCGGCGCGCGCCGAAAGCGCCATTAGGAAGTGGCCCTAATAGTATTCCATACACCTGTCATTAGTAAAGGCCCTATCCAGTACTCAAATGTATATATATATATCTCGCAAAACGCACAATCACAAACGCAAAACGCACCACACGCTCTGTTATACACCAATTCTCATGCATATAATTCTTGGACAAACACAACTTACATGTAGTCATCACATTTCTACCATCTCATTTTGGAATCTCGTCAACCATCCTTTGTAGTTAAAGGTACTCAATCCGATTCGATGGTCCCCTCATCAGATTCCAACAACAACATTTTGTTAAATGCCGCTTCAGTTATCAGAATCGATTAATTGCCCAAAATAATGCTAACCACAGTCAACTATATAGTATAACATTGCCCAAAACCTGTTATTTATCAACATTTTGTTCAACAAAATTTTGCCGGTTTGTCAAATATCTGACAGAAAAGCCACTTGATTTTAGAGTTATCCATCTTCATCCGATACCGTCTTCTCGCCGACTTTTTACTGGGCCACTAAATAGTATCCGTGGTGCAAAATAATAGATTTCAAAAATCTATATCTGATCAGTCTGAGCTTTGATGGGTGGGTTCCTCGACTCGAATCAAATATTGATTTACCCCCGAAGCCAAGGAAATAGTAATTTGCAAGCGTTATTTCGGATTATGCATCTTTTAGTTGCAGAAACTTGTTCCCCAATTCCATAAATGAATTTACAATGAAATGTGTTAAAGTATACCGTTTGGACTTATTTATCATTTAATAGAGCATGCTTAAAAGCTACATGAATAGCGGAGTGGTCAGTCACTCCAAACCATTGAATCATAGACAATATATACCTGTCACCAATAGGACACACGTATATATAGGTACGATGTACCAGAACGCACCGACTCGCGAGACACACGACCAGCCACAAACCTGCCCCGAGACTCACGGTCTCCATTACTCCCCTTTGTGGTTGGTGATGACCCTAGTCGACTTGACAGCATGCAACTCGATGTTCAATTCGTCTCGAGACAAGCCAAATGCCGGTTAAACCCGGATGGGAGGCATTTGGCATTCGCGTATTATTAATTTTCCAGATAATGGTACTTAATTGGTCGAAGATTTCGTCAGCATAAACAAATAAAGAGCGTTCATTGCTATAGCTATTTGTCGATATAAAGTGAATAAAGAGCGAGCTCACTTCTGGACGAACAGTCGAAATGCAGATTGTTATAATTTCGGCAAGTTATTTCGGAATATAATACTGACTATATACACTGTATATTTCGTACATTTATCGATCTCTATATTGTCCCTACTTGCATATACATACTTCTGTTTAGCCTCAAATGAACCTTGACCGTTTAACATGAATTCCTGAAAGCCATTGCTTGCAAGCGAATAGCGGATCGCAGTGGTCAGTCACTTCAAACCATTGAATCCTAGACAATATATACCTGACACACGTATACACATATAGGTACGATGTACCAGAACGTACCGACTCGGGAGACACACGACCAGCCATAAACCTGCACCGGGACTGTCTCCATTACCCCCCTTTGTGGTTGGTGATGACCCTAGTCGACTTGACAGCATGCAACTCGATGTTCCATTCGTCTCGAGACAAGCCAAATGCCGGTTAAACCCGGGTGGGAGGCATTTACGATCCTCGTCGGTGTATTGTTGATCTTCCCGATAACGGCACTTAATTGGTCGAAGAACTCCCATTGTTATTGCTGACATTTGATATCTACCCGGCGACAATGGCAGTTTTAATGCGGGTATATAGTCTCAGTAGGAGTGTAGTCTGATTCATTCCTAGTATAGATTTCAAATGCGATTGCTCAACTAATCAAACATCACCAATAAAATAAATATTGTTGGACATATTGAATGGATGTAAACTATTATATATATCAACATTCAGCAATAATGGACTCGCAAAATCTAGTGAGTAAAATTATTTCTACTATGATACAATAATATTATTAAATGGGAAAAAATGGTATAATACTATTTCTATTAGAACGATTACGATGTGACATTGGTTACACTTCGTCGATACCTTTGATGCATTTTAGTTATTATTATTATTAATTTAAAACACTACATGTTCGCCCGCGCTGTCGGTTTAAAGGGACACAGGGTCTTCGAAATGAACACATGTCAATAAATCGTGAACGTTTGTATAATAATGATCCCAACAACTACATGTAAAATATCGACTTTGTTGTTATTATCGTGATCAATAATTCTCAAATAACTACATTTCTCATATCGAAACCATTGTTATGTAAACAGTACCGTTACAGCTAGGTTACTGGTTAAATACCAATCAGTCAAATCAATGATAAATTCCAACTAAAACGTAATGGGGTAAACATTGGAAATGTCAAACCATTGGAAATTGAAACAGATTTATATTTGAATTACCTGCATGATCAGAGATGATTCTGGACAACCACCGCAACAGTAATGTTTACATTAACCCTTTACCCAAAAAACCGGCCAAAAACCGGCCAAATAAAGATTCAACAGCCTAAAATATCTTCGGTCTGTCTCAATAGAACCATACAAATATGGATATCATTGGAACCGGCTCCTTGACCACATTGTGATAGTTACAGTTATGCCCTGTGCCAATGCATTCTCTTATATATGCGAGTCGACCATAGGTCGCCTCGCATATATAAGAGAATGCATTGGCCTAAAAAAATCTTTTTTTACCATTTTTTCTTACATTCTTTAACAATTTTATAATTTTTAATGTGTTAAGCCAATGCATTCTCTTATATATGCGAGGCGACCTATGGTCGACTCGCATATATAAGAGAATGCATTGGCACAGGGCCCTTCTGTTGGGTAAAGGGTTAAAGTGGATTCAACATGGAAAATATCGTTATTGGAGAATTATTTCTAGTCATTATGTATGAGAACAAAGTCTATCTATTTTCCCACATTCATCTTGGTGATCAATTTACAGACTTAATATGTCTCACATCTACTCACTACGAATACCTTCCATCCCTTTAATGTTCAGGGTTTCTTATCTGATTTTGACCGAAGGAAGATTACCGAATATACGACCCAGATGGCACCAAAAATATTATTTGTTTTTATCGTAGCAATTTCTGCCGGTTGCAACTTGTCCACCAAAATAGGATCCAAAATGACTTTTCATTTCCTCGCTGCTTGTGTCCTTAAAAAGGGCGGCTGCAGTTCGTGAGGTAACCCCGAATATACGACGCAGATGTTCATTTATTAGGTCCAAACTAAGGTCCACATTTTACTTTTTCTAATATTTTAGTTTTGATCGGATGGAGATCGACTAATGGATATCCCCGAGTATACGACCTAACGCCGCAGATGGAATAAAACATTTAAAAAAAAAACAAATCCAACAATTTCGCCAAAATCCCCCGATTAACAATAGAAACCGACCGGTCGTCATGGTTGTACCGTTAATACCAGCTGAAACGTTTTGGTCATTTGAAATGTTTGGGCAAATAAACTGTTCTTTAGCCATTTGCCAAACAAAAATGGCCATTGAACAATTTGGCCACCGAGGGCGTGAACCATGTCTTTACCGCTTGTCTACTTTTTTATTATTTAATTCGACAACCCATGGTAGTGTCCTAACGTGTGCGGTTATAGAATGCCACAGGAGAGCATAAAGAATGGCATAACCCTTTTGATGAACAGTAAATTATTTTGTGTTCTCTTCCCCTTTCCCGAATTGAATAGTCAATTCAGTTTAATAATATTCAGTTTTCTGTAGAAGTAGTGCTTTATAATTCTCTTTCGTAGAGTGTGTAGTGCAGGGCATTTTTAAATTACATGGAATTCATCACCGACTTCTAAAGTACATAAAGTACACTTTCTGCGGGAGTAATCTGAATCTACACAGGATCCCGATTCAACTGCTAAGTCGTGATTTCTGCTCATGAACCATAACATGGCGGTTACTAAGTCATTGTATATACTCGATATATATGTTTCACGACAGCAATTTATCTGATATGGGTATGGTGCCTCTCCATTCATGAATTTATCTCATATGGGTATGGTGCCGCTCCATTCATGAATTTATCTGATATGGGTATGGTGCCTCTCCATTCATGAATTTATCTGATATGGGTATATGGTGCCTCTCCATTCATGAATTTATCTGATATGGGTATGGTGCCTCTCCATTCATGAATTTATCTCATATGGGTATGGTGCCTCTCCATTCATGAATTTATCTGATATGGGTATGGTGCATCTCCATTCATGAATTTATCTGATATGGGTATGGTGCCTCTCCATTCATGAATTTATCTGATATGGGTATGGTGCCTCTCCATTCATGAATTTATCTGATATGGGTGTGGTGCCTCCCCATTCATGAATTTATCTGATATGGGTATGGTGCCTCTCCATTCATGAATTTATCTCATATGGGTATGGTGCCTCCCCATTCATGAATTTATCTGATATGGGTATGGTGCCTCCCCATTCATGAATTTATCTGATATGGTTATGGTGCCTCCCCATTCATGAATTTATCTGATATGGGTATGGTGCCTCTCCATTCATGAATTTATCTCATATGGGTATGGTGCCTCTCCATTCATGAATTTATCTGATATGGGTATGGTGCCTCCCCATTCATGAATAAAAACATCTTCTAGTCCTTTAACATTTGTGAAGAATCGATTCAAAGAATTCAGGGACTGATCTTTCCAGATGTATACAATGCCAAGTTTTGTTAGCATTGTCTTCTATGTTTTTGATCCATGGGTTGTTGCATTTATTATTTAAACACATTGAATATAGAACATAATACAACATTAAGGGCATTCGATGGCATTCCATAGTTAATATTCTATATCAATATACTGACAATTAATTCGTGACTAACTGTTTACATTTTTATTGAGTTCAGACGTTGTGTTTTAGGAAATTGCACCATCAGCGTGGTTGGAATTTTCGGCCATATCAGTTGATGCTATACATTCTTCCAGGGCATTTGTCACTGTGTAACTAATTATCTATTAGATTATGTGAAATCAACACACAACGTGTCTTTAATATACGGAGAGAACTGGAACAACCAAGTTCATATCTATTCACGGCATATGGCATGAAGCGAAAATCGGGAAACATAAATTTTCAAGCTTGATTTGGGTTGAGGGACATCTCAATGTGCCATTCCGATCGATACATGGCCATTCCGATCGACACATGGCCATTTCGATAAGAAATGAGAGTGTGTTCACGCTCACTGAAGTAAGCACTTTTGAAGCAATGAACACTCATACTGAGGCAAAAAGGATCACGTTACTACGTTTTCAACTTTTCGGTGAACAAAGACAAGGACCAGCCTATCGCGCGAAATTCGACTACAACTGTCTAAATTTCTAGTTCATGGAAGTAAAAGTACATTTTAATGAATGGTTTTCGTCTCAAAGTTAATATAACTGCTTTGTGAATGAAAAGTACTATCTAGCTGTCGTCTGTCATTGTTTTTGAGACACTCGTGTCTGTTTATTTGCGCGCACTCAATGTCTCTTGTTGAATAGACTGGTTCCTGGTCGAAAGTTGAAACAATCTGAAAACGTAATAACCTTACCCCTCCAACCATACTGAGTCCATGCCGCCATAATTTGATATCTATATAAATAGGAGAGGATCACGTGACCGGTAATCACAAATCTCTAGTCATCACCAACATTCTTATAATATGTGTACATTATATTTATGTTAGTTCTGTTATCTTGGCTAAACATGTGTGCATATATTGTTGGGAGAGAGGGGCTACAGTAAGTTGATATAAATTGTGCGCCAACCCCTTGTAACTTTTGTTGCAATAAATATGTTTAAACCAAACCAACCAAGGTCACCGCAGCCATTGTGGTATACTAGTTGTTAACGTGTGTTAACATTAAGTTGATATAACATGTGAGCCAATACCTTGTAACTTTTGTTGCAATAAATATGTTTAAACCAAAGCATCAAAGGTCACCAAAGCCGTCATGGTATTCTAGTGGTTAACGTGGGTTAACATTAAGTTGACATAACATTTGAGCCAATACCTTGTAACTTTTGTTGCAATAAATATGTTTAAACCAAACCAACCAAGGTCACCGCAGCCATCGTGGTATTCTGGTGGTTAACATGTGTTAACATTAAGTTGATATAATATGTGAGCCAATACCTTGTAACTTTTGTTGCAATAAATATGTTTAAACCATAGCAACCAAGGTCACCGCAGCCATCATGGTATTTTAGTGGTTAACGTGCGTACATTATATTTATGTTAGTTCTGTTATCTTGGCTAAACATGTGTGCATATATTGTTGGGAGAGAGGGGCTACATTAAGTTGATATAAATTGTGCGCCAACCCCTTGTAACTTTTGTTGCAATAAATGTTTAAACCAAACCAACCAAGGTCACCGCAGCCATCGTGGTATACTAGTTGTTAGCGTGTGTTAACATTAAGTTGATATAACATGTGAGCCAATATACACAAATGGATACACAGTTATCTCTCTAATAGATCACAGTGCGTTCAAATAGGAATTACATTCTCTGACTATCAGACGATATCGGCAGGTGTTCCACAAGGATCTATCCTCGGACCCTTTCTATTTTTGACTTACATTAACGACCTCGCAGCAACGATCCAAGCACTCACTCGAATGTACGCGGATGATACTTGCTTCTTTACTGCCCAAACATCACCCGATGATTGTGCTCGCGAACTCTATGATGACCTTGAAAGAGTGAATCGGTGGTCAAAACAATGGATGGTAACCTTTAATGCAGAAAAAACAAAGTCTATGGTATTTTCACTGACCCCCTCTGACGATTCCCTCGATTTAGATCTCGACAACGATGCGATTCAACAAGTAACTCTTCACACCCATCTTGGCGTTTCTATCCAATCAAATCTACATTGGGACACCCAAATAAATACTATTTGCAAAAGAGTTGCCAGTAGATTGTCACAACTCAGGAAGATCAAATTCCAAGTAAACCGACAGACGATCGAGATAATGTTCAAAACATATATACTCCCAATAATGGAATATGGTGACATAATTTGGGATAACGCCCCTGACTGCTTACTCCAAAAGCTCGACCGTCTATATATCGACGGTGGTAGAATAATAACTGGCCTGACCCGATCTGCCTCAGAAGCGAGAGTACTGGGTGAACTTGGATGGCCTCCCCTCAACGAAAGACGTAAATTACATAAAACGCGCATGTGGCATAAAATATTGGACAATAAGGCCCCTCCCTTCATAACGAAACTTTTGCCTCTTACCGTTGGGGAATCATGTAGATACCCAATTAGAAATCCGTTACGATACGTCAACTACTCCACGAACACAACTCACTTTAAATCAAGTTTCCTCCCAACTATGATTGCTGAATGGAATGTATCGTGCAAAATAACAACTGATGCAAAAAAACTCACAGACCCCACATCAGAACCAACTAAGGACGAAATACTTGCTAATATGTATAATAATTTACGCATAGAAGAGACATCAATAAGACCCCCTTCTTACTACAATGTCGGGCGGAGAACATCAAATATTTTGCAATGTAGGCTCCGAAACAACTGCAGCGATCTCAACTTCGATAAATTTAAAAATTACATATCCTCAAGCCCGTGTTGCTCCTGCGGTAACCAATGTGAAGACGCAAGCCATTTTTTCTTCGAATGTCCTTTCTACACAGAAGCAAGGAACCGTATGTGGACACGACTAGATGAGCATAAAGTGGTCATCACCAGTATTAAAGATATTCTCTTTGGCATACCCGAAATTAGCGACACCTTGAACAGGCGATTATTCGAAACAGTACAATCATTCATTATTTTCACAGACCGATTTCAGTAATCATTATTCCATTGACTCCGCCCACTGCCACTGCCACAGCCACAACTACAACCTACATGTGTTTGATTGGGAGCCGGTTCCCCTATGTATACATATGTATACATAGCCGATCACATGGGACACCGTCTCCCACACAAATAACAACAAAACTTTCATTCCAGCAAAACCAAAACCATCGACTTGAATTCATCAGCAGCTGAACGCCAGGGGAGAGGAGCTTCACTAAGTTTCGTAACTTGTGCTCCGATCCCCTGTGCACCCACAACATCATCCATATATTCTGTTTATAAATTATTCCATGTATTTGTGGGTCACAATAAATATGTTCAAACAAAGCCAATACCTTGTAACTTTTGTTGCAATAAATATGTTTAAACCAAAGCATCAAAGGTCACCAAAGCCATCATGGTATTCTAGTGGTTAACGTGTGTTAACATTAAGTTGACATAACATTTGAGCCAATACCTTGTAACTTTTGTTGCAATAAATGTTTAAACCAAACCAACCAAGGTCACCGCAGCCATCATGGTATTCTGGTGGTTAACATGTGTTAACATTAAGTTATCTTGGCTAAACATGTGTGCATATATTGTTGGGAGAGAGGGGCTACATTAAGTTGATATAAATTGTGCGCCAACCGCTTGTAACTTTTGTTGCAATAAATGTTTAAACCAAACCAACCAAGGTCACCGCAGCCATCGTGGTATTTTAGTGGTTAACGTGCGTACATTATTAACTCAGGTCGTTACGTACTTCCAATATAATTTACGGTCTTAGGTGTCGAGAGTATCCTATGGTGTGGGATAATAAAATCACATTCGATGAAGTATTTGTATAGATACGGTCCTTCTCCTGCGACAGAGATATCTCAGCAAACATTCCAATAAACATAGAGTTATATCCTTAAGTTATAAAACATGGCGTGTGCATTGTACGTGCTGTTGGCACAGTTCATACACCGCCATATATAAAGAACATGTAAACAGACATGTTATTACTCTGCATATTAGTGTTATATAGGTGCCTGCTGAAAATGAGCAATATGTTCATATTAGAATCGATAATATTTGATTTAGAACACACAACTGCAATATGATCTAACCGTGCACACATAATTAGCATTTGACTGTGCAATACACAATTGTACGTAAAATCTCGCTCTAGTGTTTGTTTAAACATATT
The DNA here is from genome assembly GCA_032622095.1 of Siphonodentalium dalli. Classification (NCBI taxonomy): domain Eukaryota; kingdom Metazoa; phylum Mollusca; class Scaphopoda; order Gadilida; family Siphonodentaliidae; genus Siphonodentalium; species Siphonodentalium dalli. The sequence goes on along the minus strand of CP136068.1, from coordinate 152,858,104 downwards.
TTATTGTAATATAATATTACACAAGGGATCGGGGCACAAGTTTTAACAACTTAAATCCGCCCCTCTCCCATATACATTTTAACAAATACAAAGTAGATGACGAACATAACATATATACAGGATGGTGTATGGTGTGGTTGTGATTCCTGTCAGTCCTATCCTGCTTTTGAAATTTCATCTGAGGTAGTCAACATTTGTAACGCAAAGGAGGATCTCGCCTATATTTGTTAGCGGAGGGGGCCTAATTAAAACGTTTCGTTGATGAAATGTATGAATAAACAAAATGGAAAAGAATTTCATTGCGTCGATTCGATTCTGATGATATCCCTGTGAGTAAGGAGGAAATGTTAGATATTATAAATTGGTGGGCTGCAATCTTATTGAAGAGTTCGCATCTTTCGGTAGCATACAGGGAGCACTCAAAGAAATAATGAAAGGCATCTTCGACTTCGTATCCACATGTGCATTTAAAGGTATCAGAGATAAAATTGTTGCACATATCTGATTTTAATTCACTACAATATTTGCGAATTCTGCAGTGTAAAATGCTCAGTTTTCTTGGACCATTAATAAAGAATTGGGGAGGTTTCGTGGGCGGGTCAATTAATTTCAAATTTATCTTAAATTCAGGAAGAGTACTTACATTTGTAATAGGCTTTGGTAGTTTATTCCAGGATAACGTACTTTTAGGTAAATAAGAGTTTCTGAAATGTTCTGTATGCGAACGGTATGAATAGAATTTGTTAGGTTCGCGCATATCATATCGATTACTGGCAACTTGTCTTGATCGGGGTGGCAACATGAGCGTGAGGTAATTGGGGACTTGGTTGTTTATTATTTTAAACATGGTGTGCAACTCGTGGAGTTCTCGTCGAATTTCAAGCCTTGACCATCCTACTTCGTCAAACAGGCGATTTATATCTACGGAACGCGTTAATCCTGTTACTATTCTTGCAGCATCCTTGTGTATGTCATCGAACTTTTTTAATAAGTAATCTGTTGCTGTGCCCGACACTACATCGGCATAGTCTATAATTGGTAATATATATGCTGTATATATTTTTTCAAGCGACTTTCGGTCTAGGTCGTACTTCGGTCTTCTTAATTGTGAGAGACGAGATGTTGCTTTGTTTGCTATTGTATTTATATGAGTGTTCCAGTTTAGATTCGATTGTATTTCAAGTCCAAGATGTTTGTGTGAGTTTGTAAATAATACATTTTCTTGTTCGAATTTTAAATTCGGGGTCACGTTGTTATTTGTAAGGGAAAAGGAAATTGCCCTAGTTTTCGTTGGGTTAAATTTAACTAGCTATTTATTTGCCCAGTCTGCGACTCTTTCAAGGTCATCGTTCATGTTCTTGGTTAGGATATCGATGTCATAATGGGTAGTCATAAGGCAAGTAAAGGCTCTAGTGTTGTATCTATAGTAGTAAGATATGTATTGTTATATGAATATACAATTAATGGGTACAATACATTATGTAATTATAAATGTGGTATTGCAACAGGGATTGGAGTACAAGTTATGCAACTTATTGATAATTCTCTAACCGTGTTGGTTTGCTCTCATGAAAAGATAGTAAACTGTAAAGAGATGGTAGTGCTGACCATAGAAGGATATCAGGTTTAAGTGGTAAACGTGGCCAAAGGTGTATTCAGAAAATGTAAGATGTAGCTATAATTAGGTTAACACGATGTTGCGTTGTTCTCTGGGGAAATGATGATTAGTCAAATGCGATTTGTGAAATATATTGCTTGTCTTACTCTAGACACACATTGTAAGTGAGGTAGAATTCCTTACAATTGGTCCAGAGCCAAGGATACATCTTTAAGTGCATAATGGTGGTGTGTAGTGTCACAAACATGCACGTTCTGACAAATAGGCTCTTGATATGTTCAAGTACCTTCGTTACTTTCTTTGCAGTTTTTGAAATAGTACAACTTATCTGATATCCCACGATTTATGTTGTTTATTCATTGTTACAAAGATTTGTTCTAACACCATGTCACTTATTGATACTCATATATATTACAGTCAGTCGGAATAACTCATAATTGCATATCCCGTTTATTTTCATATTGTATTAGCGCATATCTGCATGGTAACAAAGAGCATTGTGTTATACATGTACCCCACGAAATAGCAGTCATTTAATTGTAATTGATGTCAAGCTGGTTGAAGATTTGGCTCTTTGTAAACATGGTTACCTTCACAAATACAGACAGATGGCCTGCTTTCTCATGAAAATTTATCTGAAATGAGTATCGGATTTATTGTTTTTCAGTTTTTCCCCCTATTATCTCTGGGGCATTACTGACAATGAAGTTCGATGATTCGACACGGCGTCAGTATATATATATTTTGTTTTTGTTTTTTGTTTAACTGATCCACATATGTGATATTGACCACAGTTCAGAGTATATTTCACATATTGCTAAGATCCTGGGCTGAAAGTTGTGTGGATTTGAACTGTTGGTTGGGACAAAGTCGTAGTAATATCTATACCAAGACAGACACAGCTAGCACAGTGTTCTTGTAAAATAAACGAGATAGAGGGTACTAGAAACTCGCCCGCGCGTGTGTGCACAACATGTATGGCCGGCCGTCAGCTAACTTTCCGTATTTCGCCTGCACTATTAAAATTAATCGTCACACCCGACGGGACGAATAAAACCATGTCACATTTTAAATTGAGCTTCAATGTTTCCGACATTTTTATCCAATGTTCCAGAAGAACAGATCCCATTTGACGCCATTGTTCTACCTCATGGTTTTAAAATATTGAAACACTAAACATTCTGAATTAATCCGAGGACTTACTATCCAGTTGGCAGCTCAAAGGCAGTTTCACTGTTCAAAATGCTTTTACAGGTCCCGGTGGGTTAATAAAATGTGAACAATGACATGCTACCACTGTTTACATATTTTGAATAGCAACACACTCAAGTGGCTTCGTGTATTCATTCTGGTAAAACTAATGGGACCGGTAGACGTTTTGTAGAGTCAACAATAGAATATTTATACTAATGGAATTCCCGCCCATTCGCGGCACTGGGTGCTCCGGATATAATCACCTATATATGGGCGACTATTGGTCCATCTCGATTCATGCACTTATATACTTATATTGTTAAACTGCTTTGAGGGAGACAACCCGGTCGTTCCCCGTGCATCCGCACGAATTGTTGTAACACAATGAACGGCATTTGTATCTAACCATGCAACAATATAGTTGTGGAACACATCGCTAGGGGTTTCAGAAGGAAATAGCAAGAACTCTTACCCAAATAGTTATATTTTCGTAAATTTAATGTCCATCGAAAAGACAGTCATCTTATGAACGAATTATACACATATGTAGCGACTTTTGTTGTCGGAATTATTGTCGTAATGTTTATCGCCATTAACTCTTCCATGACTGGACCTTCCTCAAATGTTGCGAAAAACCTGTGCAAATGCATTCTTTTATATATGCGAGTCTCCCATATGAAGCATCGCATATATAAGAGAATACATTCAAGTTGGCCTAACAATATTTACCTTGACCTTGTAAGCCAGCACATTCTCTTGTATATGCGAGGCTCCCTGAGGGAGACTCGCATATATAAGAGAATGTACTTGCAGATGGCCTTTAATTCTGTAGCGCAGCTTCCGGCACGAAAGGGTTAATTCGTCCCAAATGAAGAACTAACTATTTACTTCTGTTCGTAATTCAGACATTGTGTTCTCTGAAATGTTACAGTCAGTGTGTTTGGAATGGACTTTCCCGGCAGACAATCAAATAATTATTTGCATATATGTTCTACCAATAAGCGACTGATTCTGTCGTTTGCTGAACTGAGAATGATTTGTTCACCTTATTGTGTATTGTGCTTACCGTCAGTGTTAAATTATCTATTTTCAAACAACTTTGTTTTGTGTTGTCAAATCATCATGTACCCGAAATTGATATTTCTGCAATAACGTTAGATATCATCAATGATTATAACTGTTTTTTTTATTTTGCGTGACAGTCATCATATTGTTCACAAATTAAAGACCCACTTAATTTTCGAACCCCCAAATCACATTATATAAAATACTAGCCGATGAGCCCGACGTTGTCCGGGCTATTCAAAAACCAAATTTCAAGTCGATAGCTCCACCCGTTTCCGAGATCTGGTCTGCGCATGCGCGAAGCTGGCGTCGCACGGGCTCGGCGACCCGATAAAATTCGTATCCGGGGCAAGATACATTCACATACCAAATTTCAAGTCGATAGCTCCACCCGTTTCCGAGATCTCGTCTGCAATATTGTTCCCGTATATCTCTCTGCAGATGCTAATAACGTTGAATGGTAAAATAAACGCTCTTTATATAGATGCGTCAAAAACAAACGCTCATTCAATTATCACTTGATTAACTACCGCAGTGCCGTTTTTGTGACTGAGAGTGGAGAACGGGTGGTCTGAGCTTCTCCAAAACGCGACGCCGACGGTGTCCGTGGGATTTTACCTTTGGATAGGAAGTTTGGTCTCGATCGGTCAACCCGTTTTCGATTCTATAAAGGACAGACAGACAGACAAACAGAGGTCTTCAAAATATATATGAGATATGCCATATTACATACGATTTGAAGGAGGAAGTCCCAAAACATTTTATTTTCAAATTATTCGATGTAATAAACTGTGCACATGTTGGTTTTGTCGATGTCTGTTCTGTATTCAAGTTTATGCACAAAGTCTATTATTTTCAATGGAAGGGGAATAACTATATATTTAGATATAGAGTCATTCCCCTTCCATTGAAAACAAAATATAGTTTGAATTGTGTTGCATTCCGAGAGCCATAACGGGGGAAAGATTTTATAATTTCAGCTATTTTCCATTACTATATGGGCACCTGCTGAGACACAGACGTTCCTTTATGGTGATGAATTATAGTATTTTAATCATATTTTATGGCATAGATTGCAATTAAAACCGTATATCAAGGCACTATAACAAATAATCGGTGACTCGTATATTAAGTGGGCCTTTAATAGATGAAGGTGTGATCTCGGGTGTATTATGGCATAGAGCGCAGCGCTGTAAAACTAGTTAACTGTTTCTGCAGACGCTATGTCTCATAGCAACACAATGCCGGTCGCGCGAACTTCAGTTCGGCAAACTAGAAGTGTTCTGAATAAAGTATAAAATCGTCCAACATACCAATTATTATATTCGTATAGTGCTTATGTACAAGTGAAAATAGTTCTTATTAGACAGGCTCCCAAGTTGTGATATTGATTCAAAGAAGCCGCGGTGGTCATCTTAACCATATTCTCCATCTGAGTAAGATAAATGTACCACATCGAAGATGGCACCCGGTTGTTATGGTGATGGCTTTGTTTGTTTCTCAGTCTGATACTCTCAACCGAGAGAGTTTCGTGACCGGGTGCAGTACACCCGCATCGCACAAGTATACATCGACACTGGATTCGTGTATATATATATAAACGATAGGATGCATCAAGAAAATATGCATATCGATATACATGCGGCGCTCATTCCGACATTACTGGATGACTGAAGTCGATATGCCGATTACGTCAAGATATCGGAAGTCCATCAACAGATCAAGTTAGCTGTAAGACAGCTGTGTGCAATTACGATACATGTAATCCATCCATCCGAGTGAATAAAATCAGAAAACTTGAATTCGATTAGTTTCCATGAGAATTATACACCTCAAAATAAGTAAGGTCTCCCTGGCATACTGTAGTTTATCTCAAGAATCCTGAAACCGACCTTACATGTAAATCAGTGCATCATCTTATATATGCGAGGCTCCATATATGGGAGACCGGCATTTATTATAGAGAATGCACTGGCACAGGATATTTAATGATGAACCAGCGCTTCTCCCGTCACGAAAGGGTTAATACACGATTTGTCACACAATTATGGTCGTGACCCCATGGCCATATTTGGGGATCTGACTTCATTGTGTGGTAGTTAATGCTCGGGTGCATGCGGGGTTCCAGTAAGGGAACCGAGCCTGGTAGATATTCTGGTCTGTGTCTTTGTGAAACATAAATCGTTGATAATATATATGTATAATGATCCCCGAGCCAAGTGGTGATGTGGAGGCATATGATTACGGCACACCCAGCTGACCACGTCTGGGGGGGGGGATAGTGTTTGGCACATGCCTTTGATGTGATACCTCTATAATCAGTAGGAGATTTATGTACTATTATGACAACACAAATCCTTAAACACTTCAATGTATTTGAGTACCAAGAAATGCTGCCAAATCGATAATTGCAGCTTCGAGCAATATGACATACGACATTTTAGAATTAACGATGACGATTTTCGGATAGGAAATACATTTTTTGTCCTGAAATGGCATTTTAGAACAGGATTTTGTTCAGACAAAAAATTACATTTATATTGGGAAAATCCATATCGTATGTAATTTAATCCGTCGCTTCGAAGTTCGAAATTAAAAAAAACACAATTGCTCGCGCCAAAATGGTACTTATATATTACAGCACTTTGTAATCCCAATAACGATGTTTACATAATGGGGGGGGGGTAAGGTCAGAAGGGCGACTGCGTGGGCCTGATATATCGAATATATAACAATGCATTTTGGCTTAACTTATACATGATCTACATGATCTGTGAATCAGTCCGCCGATTATGCATTCCATAATTCCACCAATTTACGTTTCCGGTACTTACCGAATGACTAACCGAGGGATTATTCCACCCGATTAGCCCCCCATTTACGTCGGGGTAGGGATTAAAGCATATTATTGTGAACATACAAATAATAATACCAAGTCGCGACAATGGAAGAATGGCACAGTGTATTGATATAATGACCATTTTATCTAGAGTGGACACATTTAGTTCTGACGGAGCGTGAAGACCATTATAACGGCACGTTGTAACAGAGAGTGACTCTCACTGCATGAGCTTTGTGTGTGGGCATGTACCCGGATTGTGCTGTTGGTGTCCCGTGGTGTCTTCTGTTTAGTTCGTTTGTGAAGAAGGACTTTAATATTTTTTCTTTAAAGTTTGGATGATGTTACATTTACGTGGATGATAATTCCTTTCTGGATTTATATTCATGCAATACAAATTGTCTACTTTATCTAGTGTTGACGGTTGCCACTATGAAGCGAACAGTCCGCTTTTCTGTTCCCGGTACTCCCCATCTCGAAATCGTGTAAGTATTATTGTATAAAGTTCTTTTTTTTACATGGCGTTCATCATAGTATTAAAAAACATGTTGTGGACTTGTTCGGGTGCGTGAAACTGACAAGTTAGTATCCATGCGCTCTTTCAACTGGAGGAACGTAGAAATCTACTAACATCGCCGAAAATCTCAAGCAAATCGACCGTACCACTCCATATAAATCATCGTCCGAACTATACTCAATTGTAGATATTTACTTCTTGATTCGGGACGCAACTATTGGCGATAAACTAACGGGAATGATTTCACCACCAAGAGTCACTGTATTACTGAATATATAAGAATGACGGTTTGTGTTGTAAATCTGGATATAATATTTGTAACAATAACTACTTTGAACAAGACTATTCTTCATTTCCAATTGATCACCCTACCGGAGTGTTTCACATCACTTAAATATAGTTTTGATGGCATTACATTACATGGTAAAAAGTTGATCGAAATATCCAATCCTTCCAACGATTCCAGTGGCTGCGTGGTTGATAATTTTTTTAATGACGAAGAATTTTCAAAATGTCAAAAGATGGTTCTGGGCGTGGGGATCTGGGCTAACAATATTTCCCTCAGAGTTATGTTTGGCCAGGCCACGCGCATGCACGGGTGTAGATATCAAACAATATGTGATCCTCCGTAGGATAGGGTATCATATAATATGTGATCCTCGTCTCAGGAGTCACTCGTGGCTCAATGAAGGCAGGATCATATATCAAAATGAGAGGATATGGTGATCCCATGAAAAGGGGATCACCATATCCTCTCATTTTGATATGTGGTCCTAAAATAAGAAAATATTTTTATTAACTAAATAACTGAGATATTTGAAGAAGCGTTTTTGACGAAATAACGTAAATATTTGAAGAAGTGTTTTAAAGAGCGTTAGATATTTCCTTTTCTCATGTCGCCCAGAAAACAAAAATGCTTTACGTTTATGGACATCTTTCGCACAATTAACTACTCCTTTTAAGAATTACGAACATCTAATAGTAGTCATATAATGAACTACATCTGATAAAAATTACGAATAGCAATAGTCGTCGTATGATGAACTACTACTGATAAGAATTAAGAATAGCTAATAGTAGTCGCATAATGAACTACTACTGATAAGAATTAAGAATAGCTAATAGTAGTCTCACAATGAACTAATACTGATAAAAAATACGAATAGCTGATAGTAGTCGCATAATGAACTACTACTGATAAGAATTACGAATAGCTGATAGTAGTCGCATAATGAAATACTACAGATAAGAATTACGAATAGCTAATAGCAGTCGAAAATTTATCGGACAGCCCAAAAACCTTTTCGCTGAATTGACGAGTCCATTTGTGAGAAAATAGTGCCGTTCAAACTTCCAATAATAACTCACAATAAGGTGATATAGTTCGGTTTGCCTTTATTATTTTGTACTTAATTATATTTTTGTTTGTCGGGCCATACTAAGTGGTATGCTCGATTATTGCACGCAAAGCTTGCGTGCTTCCGAAACCGTATAATGTGGCAAAAAAAAAACAACTGTTAGAAAAAAACACGAATTCTAATGACGTAGTAGACTATATTCGTGATTTTGTAGTAGTTCGGTATGCGAAATGTGTACATTGTCGTAAAATATTCGAGAAATTTCGTTATTTTAGAGCCTGGAGGTTCGTGTGGGTGAATATCCATATAATTTGAATGGATTCCATCAAATTGTATCTCCCGGCGTCGTACGTGCGTGTCAACATGTCGTCTAATTATGGGGCACACCGGTAGTCCCGGAACACTAAACCAAACACCTTACTCATAACATCGATTCGTAAAATATATATGGCAGGAGATTCCACATATATTGTCTCTATTCAATGGAGACACGTCGATACCAAACGTAAACAGAGCGCATCGTGCTCTCTGGAAACAATTGTGAGAGCGATCTATACGATGCTGAGACATAGAAGGTTTTACCTGATTACTCCTCGTTACAATAGTTACTCCTCGCTGTGCCATTCATTTAGCTTGTTGACAAGAAACAAGGCAGAATGTATATCAGATAAGATGCTTTTATCCAACCTTTGTTGTGGTGCCAACGAACTTGATGATCCGAGCTCAACGATTATCTTTATTCTAGGTTAGCGTTCTTGTTTTGGTCGCACCTATGCATTTACTTTACCTAATATTGTATACTGAATACAAAACTACGACTGTGCACTCTATTCACATACATTTATATATTACTAACTATACAGGAAGCCTTTACACGACAGACGGATCCTACTTTTTTATATTTATTGATATATGCTTCAATATATTCTAGTGCAAATATGTTCATATTGGACCTAAATATTGACATTGGTTCATATTGGACTTATTGGATTCTGGAATAAGCCCAAAGTGGACTTATACCCATTATTCCGTTGGATAGCGTTGATCACAGTGAAACACATTGCACAGAGAGTACATCAGGTGCTACAACATATGCTCGTGCAAATCGGTTCGCATTGGACCTAAGTTTTCGCATAGGTTCATATTGGACTTATTTTATTCTAAAATAAGCCCATAGTGAGCTTATTAAAACAACATATTTATTTAATTAAAAAAAAAAATTAATCAAAAGTTTGAAAAAGTAACGCCATTAAAACCCACCAGGGTACTCCGAGTCACCACACCAAATTCGGTTGAAATCGGTCCAGCGGTCTGGGAGAAACATTCGAACAGACAGATATAGACAGACGGATCCTACTCTTTTATATATATACTAGAAGGTGACCCGACTTCGTCCGGGCTATTCAAAAACCAAATTTCAAGTCGATAGCTCCACCCGTTTCCTAGATCTGGTCTGCGCATGCGCGAAGCTGGTGTCGCACGTGCTCGGCGACCCGATAAAATTCGTATCCGGGGCAAGATACATTCACATACCAAATTTCAAGTCGATAGCTACACCCGTTTCCGAGATATATAGCCCAATGTCATTTGCGGATACCTCGGCCGGTGATGAGTTAACGCGACACAGTCAAATGCATCGGCAGGGTGAGAGTTAACGTAATCTAACTTTATGACCTCTGACGACGTCATAGAAATTACGCATTGATTTTATCCCGATAAAAGCATTGTACCACTTGTACCTAATAATTGAGGCAGATAACTAAAACGGATACATACATATTATATATCGTTGGAAAGATGAAAACACACAGATTCTAACCGTGCAAATTATATGACTGGCAATTTATTATTCGCGCTATATCGAATCGATTTGTGAGCACCGAACTGAAATATATTAGCGCAAAAACGGCGTAAAAATAGATTTGACCTCCGCACGTGAAAAGTTGACCTCGCACGGACAAATAAATATGCCTATGTTCGTCTCCGGCCGAAAATACCCTAAAATACCAAATTTCATCGAAATTGGCTTAGTCGTTTTGGAGTCCATCGATTTCAAACACACAAACACACACACAAACAAACACATACACACACAGATCTTTCAAAATATATAATAGATGTCTCAAATATTGTATGTATATGTATAATCTATTGAGATTAAATAAATTCTAATTTCGTAGAAAAGAGTGCTACGATATTATAACTACCTTACTCTGGTCGGCAACATGTAAACCCTGCATTATTACCCTCATGTCATGAAAGTAACCTCACTCCGGTCGGCAACATGTAAACCCTGCATTGTCACCCTCCTGCCATGAAAGTAACCTCACTCCGGTCGGCAACATGTAAACCCTGCATTTTCACCCTCCTGTCATGAAAGTAACCTCACTCCGGTCGGCAACATGTAAACCCTGCATTATTACCCTCCTGTCATGAAAGTAACCTCACTCCGGTCGGCAACATGTAAACCCTGCATTATCACTCCCCGCGCAGTCATAACCGTAACCTTACTCCGGTCGGCAGCATGTAAACCCTGCATTATACTTATCTTCCCATCATCATCATCATATTTTAATTCTACCATAGTTTATTAAAATACCAACATCTTATTAATGTCACCCGGCCTTCGAAATTAATGTAGACACACTCTGGAAGCTCACATGCGCCATGTCCGTTTAACTTTAGAACAATCGAATCTCGGTTTCTCTTCGTTTATTGTTAGTGTATTCCTTGTATGGTAAGAATAAAGAGCGTTTTGTCTCACTTATTTGCTATCAAACTGGTGGAAAATTATGATAACCTTGGCAAGAGATTTAGAGTGTATGAAACCACCTAGTACAAACGCTATCGCATGCCAAATGGGGTGGGATGCTGAAAAATGAGTTTGTGAGTGAGTTTGTGGGCGTACATGTATATACATATAAAAGTTCTCAGCTTGATGCGGTATTTAAGATTTCTGTTGGCAAATTTAGCCAAATACACTAGCTCAGTCTTGTTCGCAGTGTTCATCGGTGCTGCTAATTTCGTGTGACTTGGAAACTTTGGTAGTAGTGTTTATATGAGTCCTGCGGGCAGAGTTTAATGCGTTATGTCGGACTTTGAGTCGCAAGGCGCGCTCGCCGTCACGGACCGGTCGGGGTTCGAATTTAAAAAATGTGTTTTGTCTCAAATACACATGCAGCTGATATTATTAAGTTAAGGCAGTTTGAAATTTCAGACCATATTTTTCTATTCATTCCAGCCCTTCGCCAACAGAAGAAGAAATGAAGGAGACGAAACAGCCTAACACCACCTGGAACGTATCGCTGTCAACGGATGGAAATAACATGGACGCAGAAGAAAAGTATGTAATTTGTAAACTGTACATATATAATAAAAATACAAATTAGGTATGGGGTATATAGTAATGTATACCAGTAATGAATTACTATTTGCATAAAGAATGTCAAATTATCTTGTAAAAAATCGGGAAAGTAGAGTTGATCTTTTTTTAATTTGTTTTAATGGGTATATTAATTCTAATATTGCTTATGATAAAGAAATGATCTCTACCATTGTCGTAACCCATGGGTAGCACACGGATGCTAAGATGTTTGTTGAAAATTCATTAAAAAAGAAACATTGAATGGAGTAATACTTTTGGCATAACACTACTAAAAGTAATGTTAATATGGATGCATTACATGTGAACGTAATGGTAGTGCATTACTTTCTTTTGTAAATAATGGTATAATATGAGAAGTAATGGTAAGTTGTAATGCGTTACTTTGCTAAGTAATCCCTGATTCAAGTGGATATATTTACACACTAAGTGTTGTCATCACTAAATCCAGCATTCTGATTGGTCGGCGCCCACGTGGCTAGTTGCAGTTATTTCTCGGTGAATGCGTAACGCCTCATAACAGCAAGCTAATAACACCATCGATACGTCATTAGGTTTGGAAAGACGAACGCGTAATGCTTTGGGCGCATTTCGACTCGCGCAGGATTGACTTAATACATCATCGGTTTTCAATATGAAGAGAAATTGTTCCTATTAACTTTTGCCAAGGGTGCTATTGGGTATTTTGGGCTGATCTTGTCACGATACACTTTTCGATTTAAATAAATTTACAAAAGTGGCTTTTTCGCTAAATGTATATAAATATAAGGATTAACTGTCATGTGGACTATTTTTATGGAGATGTAACGGTGAGGTAAGTGGTCATAACTTGTATGTAAAACACTTCGGGTTTTACACAAGTTATGTCCACTTACCTCACCGTTACATCTCCATAAAAACAGTCCACATGACAGTTAATCCTTATGTAAGTGCTTCGAACCTTGAAGCGAAGCGGGTGGTATACTCAATCAGAAACGAACGTGTGCAGAGTACACAGCTTTAAGAAAATGTGTTTTGGGTACCCAGTTTGACCTTTGTAATTTGTTAGCACACAATTGTTGAACAAATATAGCACGCTATCAATTGGCGCATGGGTATACTAGTATTCAAAATTGACATTTGTGACTAATAATTGCTGCTTCTCGGCGATATAACTTTATGATTTAAGATAACATATATATAACATAAAACCGCAAAGGTCAAGCTGGGTACCAAAAACACATTTTCCTGAAGCTGGGTACCCAACACACCAAGACGTGGCAACAATGACCCCTTCAGCAATACTAAACTATGCAACATTGGAGTTTTGTTTACTTTCTTAGTTGTAAAGTTTGTTAGGTTTTATACCAATAAGAATTATTTTATATTTTAGTCAATTTTAGAACGAGTTGGGCCCCAGTCGGTGGGTTGGTTGAAATTTACCAAAAAACTATAGAAAACTAGTTTAATTTAATAGTTAGAAAATTCCAACCCAAGGCGAACCAGTTGGAAATTGTGCACCAGAACAATGTCCTCTTTAACAGTGTCCATGTGTATGCTATAAATTAGCTTATTTATTCTTCTTCAGCTTTACTGCAACTTATACTCCAGGAAAGAAGGGCGGTCAGTTCGGGTTACCACAGGGTGCGAAACTAATTGTGCCAGAGAACTTGTTCGGCAAAAAGGACACCATAACGTGTAAGGTTGATTCTCCGTCACGGCGATGGCGTCACGTGCCAGAACTCCCGTACTACGAGCACATAACGAGCGAGGTATATGTGTTCTCTTCCACGCAATCCGTTCTCAAGAAGCCCATCATAGTCAGGATACCTTACTATAAAATCAACACGGAATTCAATGAACTCAACGTCAAAGGGCGATGGAAGGGAGAGAGCGAATGGGTCGACGTGGGGTTCCTTAACAAGGTAATTGCATGCTATTTTGAATTTTACAACGTTTCAAAACGGTCTTGTGCATGCGCTTGACTTGACTATAAAACATTTTTATTTGCATAGTATTCAAAATGTATTGGGGAACAAGTTTTTTTGCAACGTATGAAGCACGTTTCCCGATGCAATATAATAACACACGTGTGATCAAGGATTGAATATGACGGTATAAGCGTATTTACACTGTGATAAGTTTTGAGATGTATAATTTGTAGTGCCTTCCAGAGGTTATCAGTATATATAGATGTTGTTTCTCTGCTGATAGGAAATGTGTGTTTAAGAGTGTCACTATATTATGAATGTTTGACATATACGATTGGCGAGAGCTAATCTATAATCTAGTATTATTATTTGTAAGTAGACCTGTTTGTACCAAACCCTCAACTTACGGTCGGTTCCACCAGGTAAGAAAACACACACACACCAACCGCGCCTCCCCTAGATGTCTGAACATAGAAAGGGATATACCATCACGCAGCGAATACCCCTCTACATCCATGGGTGGTCCTGCAAGATTCTAGCTAAGGCGGAAGTGGATACATAAACCATATACACGGTTGGATTCGCTGTAAGCAAAACACACATGGTGCATGCCACCAACCGTACCGCCCCCAGTTCAAATGAGATGGTTCTTGCATTATCGTACAGAATAGACATGTATGTATGTATACATGTGCCAAAGTTCAATTCCCCAAGTCCGTAGATCGAGAGGACCGATAGTGTTAACTCCTATCTTACGGCCGGTAACAACAACATTTTTTAAATGCCAATTCAGTTATCAGAATCGATTAGTTGCCCAAAAATAATTATAACCACAGTCAACTGTCCGGATTTTAAAATTTCTGACATCCAGAGCCACTTGCTATTGTTGTTATCCATCTTCATCCACAATTTGGTCAGAGACCGTCGGTTTAACGACTTTTTACCAGGCACACATCCCGAGAAATATCCAATTCCAAAAAACGATATCTGATCACTTTGATGGTTGGGTTCCTCGACTCGAATCAAATATTTACCCCCCCCCCCCAATCTAAAGAAATAGTAATTTGGGAGCCTTAATTCGGATTATGCATCTATAAGAATGTGGAGAGTGTTTGAGGTTCACTCTTTTATTCGCAGGACCATGGCACGTCATCCAGCGCGGAGCTGGAGATCGACAGACTGGGGGCGTTTGTTGTGACTTTCACCCCCAAGAAGGAGGTCTTCGATGTGAGTCCACAGGGGTGCCTTCACAATGCCAGGATAAACCATTATATCACCGTGCGTTTCCCGAAGAAAGCTGTGGAAATACCCATGCAATGTAATATCCAGGTAAGCCAACACTCCAATCACATCTGTGTGTAGATGTGCTCTCCGATGCACGGGTTGTGGGACAAGTGGTCCATCATTTGAAAAAGCATTCGAAAGAAATCATTTCAATTCGAGAACAATGTGTTCTATAATTTAATTCGCACAGCGAGCATGTGTTTTATTTTTCCATTGAATAGCGGGCGTCTTCAACTTAATTACACTTTATATCTTTATTTACATATGTCTTGTGTGTTGTGTTTTGTTTTCTCAGTTACTTTGTTGTTTCAGATCGCTATAACCCATTAACCTGGTGACAGATGTGAGCATATATCGTCCCCAAACCGAGACAAAACTTTTAACCAGTTAAAGGCCCACTTAATTTTCGAATGACCAGATAACATTATACACAACATATCCCATATTATATACCATTTGGAAGAGGCACCAAAAATATATATATTCCACCAGAATACGGAACGGATGTGGCCTTGGAGTGTCCACCAAGTGATAGAGATTCTCAGATCCACCAAGTGATAGAGATTCTCAGATTCATTCCAAGACTTTCCCCCTTGTCAACCCAGAATTCAAACTAAGATATAGAGTTATTCCCCTTCCATTGATAATAATAGACTTTATAGTACAGTCTTGATCAAAATAAATCACAGACCACACCTCAGTACCTCGACAAAAACAATGTTCCCAATTTATTCGACTGGATCAGTTGATAACACAATGTTTTGGAGCTTCCTCTTTCAAGTGGTATACAATATGGAATATGTTGTATATAATGTAATCTGGTGGTTCGAAAATTAAGTGGGCCTTTAAATGCCGTGTCTAAAACAACAGCAGTTGGAAAGCTAAGTCCTGGTTAAGCCCGAAAAAATAGGTTCAGTTGAATCTGATGTTTAATTTTATAACCAACATTTATCGAAAAAAATAATGTTTTAAAAGAATTGAATACTGAACTATGTTTACTAATCAAATGCTTTCCCAAAGCTTTAAGCTCCTCATTGCAGTTGGAAAAAGTGTTTGGTCGAAATATTCCAATAGTTAGAAAACTCATAATATTATAGATTGATTCTGACATTGATCAGTATTAGAATTTTTATCTGTTCCATGGAGGGCGCAGTTGGGAGTTCAAAGTTTAACATTCACCCGCCCAGTAGGGATGTCATCTAGTCATCTGCCTTGCATTTAATTATACCATATGTTTGGCATTTATTTGAGCTTGTTAACAATATGTCTCGTATTCACCAACTGGGTTTATTTTATAAACATGGTAGTTTATTTGGTAACTGCTGAAGACACAAGTCCCTTCGCTAGCGTTTACGACACACTGTCCGCGATATGATATCCGTTTTGCCATTTGTTAATAGACGATGCCTCACGACGAAATCACGAACACTCACCGGGTACAATGCCCATGTTTCTTACACATAGAGGTATGAAGAATCAAACTGAATCGTTCTGCAAAATGAGTTTTGAAGATATAATTATATTCATCAATGGTCCGGGTTGTACCCATCAACTTAAATAGTATCTGTAACATACCTTTGATAATTATGTTCACAAGCCATGGTTGTCTGTGTACTCACATGGAGATGACCGCCCACATACGCCATCTTAAAACATTTACTATAGAGATACCTATGCCAACGGGGTTGACATGAAGACAACCTGGAAGGGCTATATCACCCCGTGCAATATACAAAATATTCGTATTTATTGTTCATATGTTTGTGATATTCATGTATGTATATTGTAAACAAACTTATCCTATCCTATCCTATCCTATTTTGCCACAAGATCTTTCTTGCGATTGCTCATGATTGAAATGAACCAAATATGTACTTCTATCAATCTATGCGGAATTAATTATATAACATAGTCGACTCCCCTTGATTGGATAATCCTAAACAGTGGCGATATCACATAATGCGCACGAGTGTAGACTACATGTATATATAAACGATATCTGACGTGGAAGGGTCGTATAAGTTCAAAAAAGTCAAAAACACTTCTTCAAATATCTCCGTTATTTAGTTAATAAAAATATTTTCTTATTTTAGGATCACATATCAAAATGAGAAGATATGGTGATCCCATTTTCATGGGATCACCATATATCCTCTCATTTTGATATATGATCCTGTCTTCATTGAGCCTCGAGTGACTCCTGTGACGAGGATCACATATTATATGATACCCTATCCTACGGAGGATCACATATTGTTTGATATCTACACCCGTGCGCATGGCCTGGCGATATCTATCCGATCGACAGATAGCTTCGCGTTGAGCGTCGCCCTGTATAAACTATACCTGGACTTTATATAAACTAGTTGGTGTGTACGAACCTTGAGGATGTTTGTCAGTTAATCGTATAGATTATTAATTTTGTTCTTCTGGTTTATCATAGATCTCTCCTATCTCCAAAGATAAAATAGACTTCTGCAGGGAGTATTATTCGATGGAATGTAGCGACCTCGCGCATACATCTGAATTCATCGACATCAACCTCAGTGCGCATGCTCCGCCATTCAGGCGAGCTGCTACGGTCAAGCTCCCTCTACCGTCAGGGTTCGAGGTCGAAAAGGAAAACGAGAAGGAGATTGTTGTGATGCAGAAGAAACAGAATGGATGGGAACACGTGGAAGGGTCGTATAAGTTCAGTCGGACGACCGTCAGCTGTGACGTCAAGTCACTGTCAAGGTATGTATACATGGGTTTACATGGAAACATTCCACAAAATCCCCCAAATTCTGATGAAATGTTACGTTAACTTGCTCGTCTGTAAAGCCAAAACAAAAAGAAATATTGCATGTGTTTATAATATGTTGGCTGTGGCACGAATGTAATACAATACAACACCACAGATAATAGCTATAGCTTCAGCCTAACTTACGTGTAACTTATAAAGTGTGTTACCATGGTATTGCTATGGATATGCATTAGGCATGGAAAGTGACGATTCGGTGCCAAACCTACAGGTTTTTATATGTCGGCCCAACTTGTAACAGTGTAACGTGTAAACATTAATCCGGTGGTAGAGACAACATGTCCACAGTGCAACTGATTATATGCATAATTGGCTTCAATTATAACAATTAAGATATCTTTATTTTAATTTGACAAATCATTAATCGTTGAATTTTATAAACATATTTTTGTCACCAGATTCTGCGTAATATGTTCACGAGCGATCAACAGGCAGAAACTTGGATTTGCAATGCCGATATTAGAGGGGCGATGTATTCGGGAAAAGGGAGAACTTTTGGTATTCATCTCCTTAAAAGAAAAACTCTGGCATCTAATCATAGAGTGCTTCCCTGAATCAAAAACTGCTGCCAGAATCGAGTACCGAAAAGAACAAGGATACAACGAAATCAGAAAGACAGAAGCTCCTAAAATAGAGGCGACATACTTCAGAAGGAGACCGCCAAAGGAGACAAACACCCAGGAAATGCCTGGGTTCGAAATTTTCGATGGAATCAAGTGGAAAGCGGAGTTGTCAGGAGATTTGCGAGTGAGGAACGACAGTGATTTCGTTGATGGACAAGAGTTGTCGTTCTTTAAATATTTACCAGACAGTTACAGACAGTTTGTAATAGAACCGGCGTCGAATGTTGAAAAGGATTCTCAAGCAACCATACACCTAGTCCCTGTAAACGTGACCGATGCGAAAGAAGCGGAAGGAGCGAGCTTCAATTTTAACATAGACATTCCAAGTGAGAGCATAGAATCGTACTTCCGACCCGAGGTGGTGCCAGAAAAGGAATCAAAGGTTAAGGAGAAGCCTATTATGCAGGTGACGATACATGACCCTATCGTGGGAGAGAAAATACCAGAGCCGACTACGCCAAAAATTCGGGCTCTGCCTAATGACGTTCTGGAACGCCTGACTAGACCGACAAGGAAGATTGTCGTCCGTAAGTATTACGGGTATATGTGGTAGTTGCTATGGCAAACAGGGTTAAGTTACTGCGAATCGTACGACTGGTTCAGTTGGGACAAGGACCAGTTTAATGTGCGAAATTCGGAAACAACTCTCCAAGGAGGTGCGGCACAGCGGCAATGTTATATATTTTTTGCCTCCGAAACATGGCGAGCATTGCTCTTAGAACATGCTTGGGACTATACAACACACCAGGCGCCTATCCTACATACATATATATATATAGAGACCTTAAAAATGTTAGTATAGTGTCCTAAGTGCGACGTCGGAATACAGCGGCCATTCGAGCTTCCTTTTTTGGGGTTGCTTCGGTGGCCGTGTGGTATTGACGTCGGACTTTGAGTCGCAAGGCGCGCTCGCCGTCGGGCCGGGGTTCGTATCCCACCCAATCTAAAAAAAATTGCATTGTCTCAAAAATCAAATTTGCTTCTAATAATAGAGTTTCATCTGCATGTGGATACAACACTTAGGGGATGAACATTGCTGTCATCTGCCATTGTTTTTGTGATTCTCGGCCCTGTTCATTGACACACACGCAGTGCCTCTTGTTGAATATAGCAACGCTGACGCGGTCAGATCTCTACTCTTTCAGATGTTCACTGTTTTTGGCCATGCAGGAACCAGTCTATAGGAAAAAGTCTATAGACGGTTCCTGGTACAAAAATGTCAAGATATGAAAACGTATTAATCTGGGCCGTTAGCCGCGTTGATATAATGTTCTAGTTGATCGACGTAAAGCTAAATATTCGCCCGCTTTAAAGCACTCCCAAGATAAAATATACTGATAAATATATTGTTTCAAACAGTTATAAAAACTTATATACCGTTGCGATATAAATAATATTGCCCCGAAAACTGGTTCCGTTGGTTTTCGAGACTCGAGTAATAACTAAGGTGTAGTGTTACTTTTCCTCCTGGTGCCATACAAAGAGCGGTATTCCACTGATGTGTTTAAATTCTAAAGCAGGTTTCTCTACCCAAAACAATGTTCCTTTTACATAAACAATATATGGACTATGCTAAATCGTCATCATTAGGTCACACGTTATTGTTTATTTGATTGTATAACTCGATGGACCCATGTGTGACCCACCTGCTCAAGATGTTTACACCCGTATAGTTTAGACTTGCATCGTATTATATATCGTATAGGCTTCTGTACTTGTCTGAGCAAAAATGCAATAGCTCGTTGGGATATTGGAATGTGTTCTGGGGGTTCAATCGTTCATTCACCTCGGAAGTGTCGATAAATTCATAAATATCACCGCTTTGTTCTGATGTAGTTTCTGTTTTAAAATTCGTGGTCGCGTTATTGATACGGCAGTCGTGTTGCGTGTCGTGTTGCAGGTAATGCAAACTGTCAATATGCCAATCACACCAAACAGAACGTCAAAAACACGGTCGATTTTAACAGTGTATAATACGGATATTTTCTCTTGCAGCTGAACGGGAGTCTCGAGTGATTTCTGGTAAGAGTCTGATGTGTCTGTCGCGGCTGATTCCGCAGGGTCTGACGTTGGCGGTTCATCTCGACCTCCCAGACAGTACCATTACCGGTCTCGGGTTCGATGCCATCGCCAGTGGCATGGGAATGACGGGTGTCACATACAAGATATTGCTTCACTGGAAGAGGAAGTTGAAGAACAAGCGGGATGGTGCCGTGCAGACGCTATCGTTAGCTCTGGAGTCGATGGGTTACGGGGCCGAAGCGGCGGTTCTACATCAGATGCACAGCCGAAACAAGGAACTAACTCCAGAGTGCTTCGCTGATGCAGTGCCATGCTGAATGCTAAATGAACATTGGGTGCGTGTATGGTGCGTGAACAAGGAATTGTTGTAATTGCTGCGAATGTTTCAAGCCTTTCTGTGATAAGACAAATTGTGTCTATGAATGATTCTATTTGTGTTATTTAAGTCGTTACTGGGCGTTATTGGTTTTTTTTCGGGGGGGGGGGGTCTCTAATTGTTTCGGGTATACCTATCTTTAAAGGTACCTCAATCCGATCAGACGGTCCCCATATCATCAATATACAACAACAACATTTCTTCAAAATATGCTTTAGTTATCAGAATCGATTTATTGCAACAAAATAATGCTAACCACTGTCAACTATGGTATCAAATTTCCCAAAACTTGTTATTTATCAACATTTTGTTCAACAAAATATGGCCATATTATTACTAAAGTATCACGAAATTTGACCGCATTACCACTTGATTTTAGAATTATCCATCTTCATCAGCAATTTTGCCAGAGACCCTCCGTTTGACCACGTGTTTCTGGGACACATATGATTACACATCTCGAGAAATAACAAACTTTTACCCCCGAAGCCAAAGAAATAGTAATTTAGGGGCGTCTCATAGGATTGAGTACCTCATCTGCTGGGAAGTATCTATAATCTCAAATTAACACTGCTTTTGTGTACTTTCTCCATTCTATTCAGATTCTATATCGCCTCTTGTTGCAGAAGATAAATTGCACAATCGATGTGACTAATGGGTGAACATATCACCAACTTAAACTGGAGAACTTTAATCTGATACTACATGTCTCCCCAACCAGTTGATGCATAAGCATAATGATGTTCCCAGGGGTGAATTTGGTGATGCTAGCCCGGGAAAGCGTCATTAAATTCACCCTCTGGAGACCTCATTCTGCAACTGTCAGACACTCTAAACCCAGGCTTGGTTGGAAATGTTCAACTGATTGCCAGTCCAGTCCAAATATTTGACCCAAAGTAGGAAAATATTCATCTATGACCTGGAAACAATAATAAATTAAAGGTACTCAATCCGATAAAACTCCTCTCAATTACTATTTCAATGGCTTCGGGGGTCAAAAATATTTGATTCGAGTCGAGGAAGTCACCCATCTAAGCTCAGATTTGTTAGATATCGATTTTAGAAATCTATTATTTTTCATTATCGGGAATACTTTCTGGCCCAGAACTCAGTCAAAATTGAGTTATTATTATTACCACTTGATTTTAGAGTTATCCATCCTTGTCTGTTTGAATACTGTTTTGGTGTACACATCTCGAGCAGGTTACGAAATTGACGGCAATTATTAGTACTCATCTCGAGCAAATAAAAAATTTCAAAAATCAATATCTAATAACTCTGAGCTTTGTTTGATGGGTTCCTCGACTCGAATCAAATATTTTTTACCCCCAAAGCCAAAGAAATAGTGATATAGGACCCTCTGATCGGATTGTTGTTGTTGGAATCTGTTGAGATGGGGACCCTCTGTTCGGATTGAGTACCTTTAAATACAACACTAAATACTGGTTTTAGGGAATAGCAATCTATCTAAAATACGTTCAATCCGCTATTTGTCTGAAATTTTCAACGAATGTTGTGTCAGGCAATGGACGTAAATTAGATATACATCGCTGGTCAGACATGAAATTTTCAACTATTTTTTATGTAAATTCTGCGCATGTTTCAAGCCTTTCTGTGATAAGACTTATATGTATTATATATATATGCATGATTCGTTTTCTGTTATTTACTGTCGTTATTTGAGCGGAGGCGTGTGGTTCTCCAATCATTCTCGGGTATGTTTATTATTTTGTTATAAACAATATCAATGGACGTTTTGTGGATTTGAAATATTATAAATTTACACCGATTTATAAAGATATCACTTTAACACTCTCCATACTAAATGGATTCTCCCAACCAGTTATAAAAGTATATATTGGAATGGAGTGTGTTCGTGTAATGTGAGCAGGCGACAGACAATAGAACTTGCATAATTAATAATATTCATTGGTGTGAAATGTATGGTCGTTTGTCGAACTTATTATCTGAAAATGTCATAAGGGAGCTTTTCAACAGTTATTTTAAGACATGTCCTGTGGAATAGAGTTCCCGAATAAGATAGGAAAATACACCTTGTTAATACTTAATATTTGGTGTTAGCCGTTTTATTGAATCATGCTTATGTTAATGTTGCTATATTCATTATAATGTATTACATTCAGAATCATTTTGTTGCTATTGTTCTTTTGCAAATCAAAATTATTGTATATTTCAATCATGTTGATCCATTAAAATATGTTGTATGATATCCATGTCCCATAGCTTGAGGAACAAAACCCAACACATACATACGCCTATGTGTGTCTGGCTTTACCGAGGGTACTATATTATTATGCCGGGGTCATTAACATGAAGTAACGCCACTAACGTATTTAAAGCCATTTAGCGGTTTGCGCTCCAAAATACAATTACTAATATTCACTTTTGAATGTTCCCAGCTATCGAAATAGGTAGATATATACTTGAATTACATTTCTATATATACATAATATACGAGCATCATATGTCCCAGAAAGACGCATTGAAATTATAAAAATAGAACTTCCAACACGCTGTTTGAGTTCCAAACAAAAAACAGACATGACTGTATGCGCGCTGCGTGGAACATAAAAGAGCGTCCCGTGTTAGTCTATTCCTGATATGGTAGAAATAAAGAGCGTCTGTCTCACTGCTGTGCGAACAAAATTGAATACCGCTGGAAAATGGCTGTGACCATGGAAAGTATTTTTCAAAGCATACCGAGCCGGTGTATTTGTCACCATAATTAACTCACCTCCATCCAAACTACGTATAGAAAATAATGTGGAAACTCGAATGAGCCATGTCCGTTCATAATCTCTAAACTGTCGCTCAAGACATTCGGGTAGCTGCTAGCTGTCTGGAACTATTACATTGGATGAGCTAGATATTTATTGCAGGAGTTATAGGCCCTGTCACTAACTCGCGGCCATATTGGATTCACCAGGGCCAAAGTCCAGTGCTACAGGACATATTCCATAAGGAATGCTACTCCAAATCTTTGTAACACTAAGACCACAGAACCGCGGAGCTGATTGAATTTCGGAAACCACGGATCGGAGCTGGATAAATCCAATACGGCCGCGACTCAGTGATCCCGCTCATTGTACGTACGAGTGAAATGGGATGTGTACATTTAAAGGTACTCAATCCGATCAGATGGTCCCCATACCATCAATATACAACAACAACAACAGGATTTCTTTAAAATACGCTGTAGTTATCAGAATCGATTTATTTCAACAAAATAATGCTAACCACTGTCAACTATGGTATCAAATTTCCCAAAACTTGTTATTTATCAACATTTTGTTCAACAAAATATGGCCGTATTATCACCAAATTATCACGAAATTTGACCGTATTACCACTTGATTTAGAGTTATCCATCTTCATCTGCAATTTTGACCGAGACCCTCTGTTTGACCTCGTGTTTCTTGACCACATATTATTACTCATCTCGAGAAATAACAAACTTCAAAAATCGATATCTGATCACTCTGAGCTTTGACGGGTGAGTTCCTCGACTCGAATCAGATATTGTTTACCCCCGAAGCCAAAGAAATAGTAACATAGGAGCATCTGTTCGGATTGAGTACCTTCAACGAACAGCTATTAAAGGTACTCAATCCGATTTGATGGTCCCCATATCAGCATATTCCAACAACAACATTATTTTGAAATGCCGCTCCATCAGAATCGAATAATTTCCCAAAATGTTGCTAACCACAGTCAACTATAGTAAAAAATTGCTCAAAACATGTTATTTAACAAAACATTTTGTTTAACGAAATGTGGCCGGATTGTCACTTGATTTTAGGGTTATCCATCTTCATCCGCAATTTGTTCAGAGACCGTCAGCTTGCTGAATATTTGCCAGGCCGCTAAAAAAAATTACATATCTCGGGAAATAACAAATTTCAAAAATCGATATCTGATCACTCTGAGCTTTGATGGGTGGGTTCCTCGACGCGAGTCAAATATTTGTTTACCCTCGAAGCTAAGGAAATGGTAATTTTTGGAGCGTTAATTCGGATTATGCATCTTTAAATAGTTGAGCTGTGTTTGATGTTCAAAACGAGGCACTCTCCATACCTATTTTCCTTGTACATTTCAGTTATACATATGACTTTTCAAAGGCCCACTTAATTTTTCGAACCCCAGATCACATTATACACAACATATTCCATATGATATACTATATGGAAGAGGAACCAAAAAATACATATATCTTCCACCAGAATACGGAACAGCTGTGGCCTAGGGATGTCTATCAAGTGATAGGGATTCTCAGATTCGCCTAAGACTTACCCCGTTATTTACCCAAAAATTCATCATAATTCACAACTAAGAGATAGAGTTATTCCCCTTCCATTGAGAATAATAAACTGGAAGAATTAGACCCCGAAGCCACGACAAATAGTTTTCATGGCTGGCTCAACCGATTTTCGTGGCTGGTTAGCTAAGCCGGCTCAGTCACGACGTTCGTGGCTGACGAAATATGGCGGCTCAGCCGGCTGAGATGTTATCATTCAGCGTATTTTCGTTTCCGAAATGTTCCTAATCCCCTGTTACCGGTTATAGACGCCGTTTTGTTTAGCGTTTGTGGTGAACCCGTAGAATTCCATTCCACACGTAATCTTTTGATGTTGGGCTTTTCCATTATGGCGAAAATTCACGAAGGACTGGCATGGCTATATAGTTTCCCATCTAATCGGCATAAGTAGTTACATTGGGACTTCTGTCGACTTCAGACTGCTATCATCACTGCCATCTTGCGATATATGCATGCATCATTGAATGATGAACCCGATAGTAATGACATATAATATTTCAAACTATGTTCTATTCTTATGTGTGGGCCTATATATTGACAAATGCCAGCGATGTCTGAGACTGGGTGTTGTCGATATAAACAATTTATATTTTAACCCTTTCAATACCGAATGGATGCGCCCATTCAGTTATATGAAGGCATGCATTGGGATAGTCTATTCCACATTAAGGGGCCCGGTGTTCTGATAATATAGCAACCATGCCGTGTCCAAGCGAGTATATGCCAATATTAGGCAATGCGGTTTAGTTCTTTGCGATACACAGTACAGTTGTGCTTGACATATAAGCCCATTCACACGGCTCAGCCATTTTACAATTCCGGCGGCGGAGATTTTTAAATGTGGCTGGCGTTAGAGATAATATGGCTGGCGGCGGCTTGTTGCCAATATGGCTGGCGGCGGCGGCGTGCGATGGCGGCTTCGGGCTCTAGGAAGAATAGACCAGATTGACACAGCACACAACACACATCGGTATTCAACTTAATGAAGTGGAACTCCCGATCATGGCCGAATCCGCCGAGTTCAACTTCGGGCGTGGGCAGGAAATAACTTGACAAAAACAACATGTTCACAGTTTATTCGACGGGATAAGTTGATAATACAATGTTTTGGAGCTTCCTCTTTCAAACTGTGTATATGGAATATGTTGTGCTTAATGTGATCCGGTGATTCTAAAATTAAGTGGGCCTTTAGGCTACGTTCATACGCTGGCAAGTTTGCACGGTATGTTTTTGCGGGCATTTCGTCATAAAACACCACATGGTGCCAGAATATGAACGGAACCGTGCACCTAGCATGCATCTTTACCAAAGTGAAAGACATGAGAAGTAACATTTATCTAATTCCACTTGTAACAGTACTATTGGAATTTGCCTTCAAATACCTGTATGATTTATTCTTGAGAGATAATTGCATGATATTTACAGGCAAATTCCGGTAGCATCGTTACTAGTGGAACTACAGAGATTTTACTTTGCACGTAGTTAGCTGTGGTTGTTTCCGTTCACATTATGGCACCATATCGTTTTCTACGACAAAATGCCTGCAAACCATAACGTGCATACTTGCCAGTGTATGAACGTACCCTTAACAGGTTATCTTAAAATGCAATTTAATATAAATAAACTTTATGGCTGAAGCCATAAACTAAATTACGATTTTCCATGAACAAGACGTAATCAAATTAATTGACGGATAGTGGATTGAAACAACGCATGGAACCGTTGCAAATCGTGTACAAATATATAAAAAAAAAAGTATGTTGATATACGGGGCATGAACTCAGTCACTCACTGACTATACAGCAATAAAAGTAATGAGTATCTGGTACTAGCGTGCATATTATATAACATATATTTGTTACATTTGCCTGAAAACTGTACAAAAACATCTCGATGACAAGCGTTCTATTTTCGCATTCCGGCTTATTTGCCATCTGTAACATTACTGCCTACTCAGAAGACAGTAATATGAAAGTGTCAATGACACTGTAGCTCAACTTGGAAAGAGAATAATTTCACGTGTTACAGTCAATGGAGCGATTAGCAATGCGGAAAGTTGAAAGGTCAAAGTAATACTAGATTATCAACATGAAGAGATATATAAAGTAAAGTCCAAGATAGTTGCTGATGGCTATGTTTTCCAATGAAATTCAAAATCATTTGATAGCTTCCATCTAGTAGATCAATATCAATATCAAGATTAATATGAGGTGATGATCGGATGAGGGAAGTGGACTGTAGGGTGTGCCAAAGGATTTATTCATGCAAAGAGTAAAATCCAAGATGGCTGCCAGCTGTTTTATGGCCGAATGACCCCCAAAATGACTCGTTCCCATCTACATTTCAATGTTAACATTCATGACAAATTTTATGATGATCCGACCAAAGGTACAACCTGTAGCCCGTGCCAAAGTATTTGGTCATGCAAAGAGTAAAATCCAAGATGGCTGCTGGTGGCCATGTTTTTTGTCCGAATGACCCCAAAATGACTCGTGCCTATCTGTATATCAATATTAACATAAATGACAAATTTCATGATGATCAGACGGACACTCCGGCCTGTAGTCTGTGCTAATGGATTAAATTTGGAAATCCAAGATGGTCGCTGGCAGCCATGTTTTTTTTTGCCGAATGAGCCCAAAATGACTCGTTCCCTTTACATGTCAATGTTAACATCCATGACAAACTTCATGATGATCCGACCAAAGATACGACCTGTAGCCTTTGTCAAAGGATTTAGTCACACAAAGAGTAAAATCCAAGATGGCTACCGGCGGCAATGTTTTATGGCCTAATGACCCCAAAATGACTCGTTCCCATCTACTTGTCAATATTAACTTCCACGACAAATTTCATGATGTTTGTCAATATTAACATAAATGACAAATTTCATGATGATCAGACGAATACTCCTGCCTGTGCTAATGGATTGAATTTTGAAATCCAAGATGGCTGCTGGCGGCCATGTTTTTTGGCCGAATGACCCCAAAATGACTCGTTCCCATCTACATCTCAATATTGACATCCATGACAAAATTCATGATGATCAGACAAACAGTATGGCATGTAGCCTGTGCTAATGGATTGAATTTTGAAATCCAAGATGCCCGCTGGCGCCCATGTTTTATGGCCAAATGACCCCAAAATGACTCGTTTCCCATCTACATGTCAATCTCAACAGCCATGACAAATTTCATGATCCGACCAAAGGTACGACCTGTAGCCCGTGCCAAAGGATTTAGTCATGCAAAGAGTAAAATCCAAGATGGCTGCTGGCGGCCATGTTTTTTTGCCGTAATGACCCCAAAATGACTCGTTCCTATCTATATCTCAATATTAACATCCATGACAAATTTCATGATGATCAGACAAACGGTATGGCCTGTAGCCCGTGCTAATGGATTGAATTTTGAAATCCAAGATGGCCACTGGCGACCATTTTTTTGGCCGAATGACCCCAAAATGGCTCGTTCCCATCTACATGTCATTGTTAACATCCATGACAAATTGCATGATGATCCGACCAAAGGTACGACCTGTAGCCCGTGCCAAAGGATATAGTCATGCAAAGAGTAAATTCCAAGATGGCTGCTGGTGGCCATGATTTTTTGGACGAACGACCCCAAAATGACCTGTTCCCATCTACATGTCAATATTAACTTCCACGACAAATTTCATGATGATCAGACGAACACTCCGGCCTGTAGCCCGTGCTAATGGATTGAATTTTGAAATCAAAGATGGCCACTGGCGGCCATGTTTTTTTGCTAAATGACACCAAAATGACTCGTTCCCAGCTACATGTCAACACCCATGACAAATTTCATAATGATCCGACTAAAGGTACGACCTGTAGCCCATGCTAAAGGAAATTGCTGACGAATCACGCACACACACACAAAGTAAAGTTGAGCTAATAATGGAAATCTGGTTACCTTGTTCCACTAAACATAAAAACCAACAACAACATTTGAGAACATATTGGATTCGAGTCGAGGAACCCACCCATCAAAGCTGTCAGATATCGATTTTTTAAATCTGTTATTTTTCACCACCTATAATATTTGATGGCCAAGCAAATATTCAATGAGACAACTGACATATTATACCAAATTGCATTGAACAAAATGTTGATACATACCACGTTTTGGAAAATTTTATACTAGAGTTGACAGTGCAGTGGGTAGCATTATATTTTGGTAATTAATCGATTCTGATAACTAAATCTTCTTTTGAAGAAATGTTGTTGTTGTTGGAATCTGACGATACGGGGACCATCAAATCGAACTGTGTACCTTTAACGTATTTATTTTTATTACAGGAACAGCCGGTAAACTCACTCAATCTCAAACTGAAGTGATTTTATTTGTTAATCGATATAGTTTACATGATAAATACAACGGGATTCGGTACAACAGAAGTCATACCTTATACAGTAATGCCCTAAGTAATCGACCTCTTAACTAAAGCAGAATTATGGGTAACTTTTAAGGATTTAGTCGGAAATATGGCTTGTTGCCATTAATCGGAAAGCTCTCGGCGAGAGCTTTCCAATGAATGGCAACAAGCCATATTTCCGACTAAATCCTGAAAAGTTACCCATAATTCTGCTTTGGTTAAGAGGTCGATTACCTAGGGCATTACTGTATGTCAGAGTCCTATGACATTGATAAATTGATAGCATATGTAAAAACTCAATAAAAAGAAGAGGGAGAAGGGTGGTGTACATACTAATAATAATCTACAATATCCATGTTCGATAAGTTAATATGATAAAGATGCATAATCCGATTAAGTGCCCCTTTATTAATATTTATATGGATTCGGGGGTAAAAAATATCTGATTCGAGTCGAGGAACCAATTAATGCACCTATTAAAGCTCAGAGTTATTTGATATCCATTTTTGAAATCTATTATTGTTCACCATCGAGACTTATTAGTGGCCCAGTAAAACGTTGACGAGCCGACAGTCTCAGACCAAATTGTGGATGAAGATGGATAACTCTAAAAGAGGCTTTGTTTTGATAATAAGGCCAAATTTTGTCGAACAACACTTTTATTAATAACATGTTTCGGGCAATTTCATACTATAGTTGACAGTGATTAGCATTATTTTTGGGCAATTTATCGATTCTGATAAGTGAAGTGGCATTTCTAAAAATGTTGTTGTAATCTGATTATATGGGGACCATCAAATCAGAATGAGTACCTTTAATAAGTATAGCCATATATGCCTCTCACCCTTCCAAGACGGGAGCTTCCTGAAATTTTTCGAAAACCCTGTGCAAATGCATTCTCTTATATATGTGAGTCTCCCATAGGTTGCCTCATGTATATAAAAGAATATATTGGCCTAACAATATTTACCTTGATCTTATAAGCCAGTGCATTTTGGTATATATGTGAGGCTCCCGTCGTGCAAGGAATAATATCTATAATTATATTCTTGTGAAATAGAGTATCGGTAAAGCTAATTAGATAAAGTATACATATGTGAACCGCCATATCAAATCCAGTCGTAAGTCGGGATTTTTTTACCCTGTGCCAATGCATTCTCTTACATATGCGAGTCGACCATAGGTCGCCTCGCATATATAAGAGAATGCATTGGCCTAACAATTTTTTATAATTTTTTTTAAATAAATGTTTCTTACAATTTTTAGGACATAACATAAAAAACATCCATTACCCTGCAGGGAGCCCCACACATATATAGAAGCATATAGAAGACTGTCATCAGCTCATGTTTGTCTGGGGCTCTGTATGGGTGAAATTATAAAATTGTTAAAGAATACAAGAAAAAATTTATTAAAATTGTAAAAAATTGTTAGGCCAATGCATTCTCTTATATATGCGAGGCGACCTATGGTCGACTCGCATATATAAGAGAATGCATTGGCACAGAGTAAAAAAAATCCCGACTTATGAATGGATTTGATATGGTGGGTCACATATGATTTGTATTAAAGTGAGCAATATATCAGAAGAGTATAACGTTAGGCTCCAAACCACCATGGACTTTGAATTGAATAAACTGACAAAACAAGTAAGTTACTTATGCAAACACATGATTTAATGATGATTAATCAAACAATATCAAATTATGTGGCAATATATTCTTTTCAAATAAAGTATTGAGTGTGATATTCAGTCATGTCTGTGAGTTAAGAATAATTAGCATATTTCTCAATATGATCTTTTTGTTTTGTAAATTAATTTGTCCAAATGTCAATTAAAGGGGGACTGTACAGTAAATTAGATAATTTATATGGGACCATCTCCTATCATACTCAACAGAATATATGCAACAAATTAATGAATTTGGGCTATGGATGAGCACAAAATACACTTATAAACTTTATGAATGATGTAAAACAACATGGTAAATTATAAGAAAATGAGTTCATGGCTCGAGTCATTAACTCATTTTCATTATAATTACCATGTTGTTTACATTGTTCATAGAGCACATGAGTGTAATTTGCACTCATCTGTGACTCAAATGTATTAATTTGTTGCATATATTCTTTTGAGTATACAAGGAGATGGTCCCATAAAAGGCACGATTTAGTGTACAGTACCCCTTTAAAAAAAACCTCCACACTTGACAATGTTGTTCAAAAGATGTGCCAGAAACCAAATATTTTTTATGCAGGATGTAAACGTAATTTATAACACCAAGTTATAATCTGTTCTGGTCTGGGGGGGGGGGGGGGGTGTGTGCAGTTGGAAATTGCATCTCCCGTTCCTTGAGTTAAATATTAACGCATGACAGTACTTTCAGATATATCTAACCAACTAGATATCTCTCTTGAACGTAGCACTGATAATCCGAAATTATTTGCTGTTTTTTTTGCAATGTTAATAGCTTCGAATCAGGATTCCCGACAACACCGAATTCTAAAATTTGTCGCCATCCGAGTCACATGCTATAATTAAAAGTATGTATGGGTTGTTATCTCAGATAATGAAACAACTGTGATCATGGATAACAACACAGTAAAATTATAAAGGCCATATTTGCACCAGTGTATCCACACCCTTTTTGGTGCCTGGTTATATCTTCTTGACCTATATATGATATAATCAGGTTTTATACTTCTTAGCTAAACGTTATGAGCAATAGAAATTACAATGTCCATATTGTACTGGGTACTATTGTGAGGTAGACAATATGGAACGAGAGATGGTAGCATACGATGATACACACACTACTAACTCACTTCCAGAAAATAAGTTACATTTAGGAGGGTGAGAGTACTTTCTCTGATGACATATTTAATGCAAAGGTTGTAAGCCCAGGTACAGTAAATAAAGAGTGAACCTTCTACACATACCAATGGGTATCGCACTACATAAGTCTACAATTTCCACAAATTGTCATTTTCGCAGTAATTAAAAGTTTGAACAAGTCAAGACAAGACAATTATCAATATTTAGTTAATCTATATACATATAAAAGAGAAGGATCTGTCTGTCTGTCTGCGATTTTTCTCAGACCCCTGGACCAATGAACCAAATTTGGTGTGGTGATTTGGGGGTACCACGGCGGATGATATAACAGTGTTAGTTTTTCACAATTTTGATTCAAATTTTTTTTATTTAAAATAAAAAACAATGAATGAGCAAAGTAAAAAAAAAAAATTAAATAATTTTTTCTTAAAAAATAAGATCAAAATGTGCGATACGCCCTCCACTGCTGAATAAAGGCTCCCGAACTTGTTTCAGCTATTTAATTATAAAACTAAATCGAAATGTCATAAAATGTTCTAATTAGTTGTCAGTGGTCCACGGTGATTCTCAGTGGTCCGCGGTGATTCTCAGTGGTCCGCGGTGATTCTTGGTGAGCCCTGAGTTTTGTTGATTCATATTAATCCAGTACACGCAAGTTCACCGTGAGTTACCATGAATCCTGATTATCCAGTGCAGGCTCAGTGGGGTTCAGATGGTGTTGAGTGTTATGCATTTCGTACACTATTTACATACTGTATGTGTCAACAAGTATACTGAGGTGGTGTACTTCACTGTGTCTGATCAAAATAGACAACAGCTATGCATTTTAAGCCTAAATTTACAACATTTCTTCTACTGTTTGACTGCATCAATTAGCAGTTAGCGCAATCTAAACTGTTTTTTGGGACATAAACTTGAAGAAGGTTAAACTTTCCTAATTGAAAAAATATCAACCATATGGGAGGATTGGGAGCTGTCATTTTTCTGATGATAATTGTAAATTTTAGATGCCAATACAAAGATGGTAATTTGACCCTGACTATGAGTCAGAAAGGTAGCATGCATGTACATTCACAGACTCAATTAAGAGTTTGAGTTTTTGCTAAGATGTAGCTTTTGGTGTAAATCTATACAAGATCCATATACCGGCATCAATGATATCATTAGAGGAAGTACTCAAACTGTAGTCAACATCGATGAACAGTATTCCATCACTGTAACAAATAACTATCTAAAATCATCTGAGTTGAGCATGTTGTTGAAGGTACTACTATATGTACAATAGGCAAGTGGTGATGACAAATATTTGTCCAGGAGGGAGTTTTGTCCAGAACAAGCATTGGATAGAACAGCACTTACAGGAGACCGGGAAACTAAACAATGAGTCTTTCAAGGCTTGAAATAGTGTGTCTGTCATTTGAAGAATGAGGTTCCCAGAGGTAGAATTTAGTGATGCTACCCCGCATAGCGGGTTAGCATCACCAAATTCACCCTATGGGAACCTCATTCTGCTGAGTTGTAAGCAGAATGAGGTCCCCAGAGGGTGAATTTGGTGATGCTAGCCCGATATGCGGGGGTAGCATCACTAAATTCACCCTCTGGGGGCCTCATTCTGCAAATGACAAACAAACTATTTCAAGGCTTGGAGTCTTTAGTAAAGAGGGGGTTAAAAGTCCACATAGGTTTTTTTTTTACATTAAATAGTTCCCAAAGATTGAGGTTCCTATTATGTGCATAAATAAAGCGAATGAGTTCATTTGAGGCATCAGAGAAGATGAAACAAGAGAGAGTACAATAGTACAATAATAAAAAACAGTTGAGCTATAAAATAGTGGATGAAGCTGGATGATGATGAAGAATAAATGAAAGTAATATAAAATAATAATTCTAAATTTCATTAGCTTTGCACTGAAATGTCCAGACCAACTATTGAAAATAATTCTCAATAAACATGTTAATTTTGGCATCATAACGAGTCTGCAGAATGAGGTCCCAGAGAGTGAGTTTGGTGATGATAGCCCACTGTGCTGGATAGCGTCACTAAATTCACCCTCTGGGGACCTCATTTTGCAAATGTTAGTCACACTAAATCCAGGCTTGTATATATTCCATGCCCATGCAGATTTTACAACTCTTGTTTTGTGCGTGTCAGAATAAGTGAGATCACTGGGTGGTGGCCATATTGGATTCATCCACCTCCATTCCGTGGTTTCAGAGATTCTTCCAGCCTCGTTTCCAAGGTTTTAGTTCTACTGGTCAAAGTTTTGGTGTAGCATTTCCATATATGAGCTTTTGAGTTATGCATGACTTCCAATATGGAATACTACTCCAAAACTTTGACCTGTAGCAATAAAACCTGGTGGATCCAATATGGCTGCGAGTTATTGACAGGGCGTATACAGAGCAAACGAGAGGGGTACACTGAAAGAAATTATTTGTCTATAAATGCATAAGCTAAATGAAAGGTTACATTATGTTACATTCCTTAGCTAAAAACAAGCCTTGAATTAGGGTGTCTGTCATTTGCAGAATGAGGTCCCCAGAGGGTGGATTTAGTGATGCTACCCGCATAGCGGGCTAGCATCACCAAATTCACCCTCTGGGAACCTCATTCTGCTGAGGTGTAAGCAGAATGAGGTCCCCAGAGGGTGAATTTGGTGATGCTAGCCCGCTATGCGGGGTAGCATCACTAAATTCACCCTCTGGGGACCTCATTCTGCAAATGACAGACACACTATTTCAAGGCTTGGCTAAAAATAACAAATCTAGAAGGATATCACAAGTAAAGGGAATTGTATAACATTGTAAAATAATGCAGAATGATCTCCCCTTCATGACGGGAGCTGCGCTGGTGTAGTAGTAAAGATCATGTTCCACAGCATTCTCATATACATGCGAGTCTCCCAAAGGGGGCCTCGCATATATAAGCAAATGCACTGGCTTACAAGGTCAAGGTAAATATTGTTAGGCCAATGTATTCTCTTAAATATATGAGTCTCCCATAGGGAGCTGCGCATATATATAAGCAAATGCACTGGCTTACAAGTTCAAGGTACATATCGTTAGGCCAATGCATTCTCTTATATATGCAAGGCTCCCTACGGGAGACTGGCATATATAAGAGAATGCAGTAGCACACGGCTTTCACAAAATTTCAGGACGCTCCAGTCATGGAAGGGTTAATGCATATATACAGTAATGCTCTAATTAATCGATTCCTTAAACACAGCAGAATTATGGGTAACTTTTCAGGATTTAGTCGGAAATATGGCTTGTTGCCATTCATCGGTAAGCTCTCCCCGAGAGCTTTCCGATGAATGGCAACAAGCCATATTTCTGACAAAATCCTGAAAAGTTACCCATAATTCTGCTGTGGTTATGGGGTCGATTACTTAGGGCATTACTGTAATTCATAATATATTGTATATAATAACTATACAGAAGGGTCTCATTGTAAAACGTATTGTAAAATAACTATGCAGAATGGTTTAATACACATTGATCAGTATACTTGTGGGTGAAATTTTTTAAATATACAAAATATCAACAGTTAAACAGTTTTATATCAAATATAGAGATTGGAAATGAGTAATACATGAGATAAATAGTGTGTTATATAAACAATGAAACCAAATAGTGATGTGAGCTAGACAATTGTATATGAATTCATGACAGTATAGTGTGGATGTTTGAAATCTGTTTTTCCTCAAGAACGATTTTCTCCAGCAAATGTCTGATGATTATGGCTACAAATAATCCAACTGTGAAAAGGGTGAAATATGGTCTATCTCTTCCCAGAAAGTTTCATATAGATTCCGGGGTAAAACAATAAGAGACATGAATCAAGGACACCTTTCTGGAATTTCTTATCACATCTGCAGGGCAGTTTTAGAGGGAACAAATCCACATAAAAACGTTGGGAGCATACCAAAAGAGTACCAAGGAGGAGAACTATCGTATTAGCAGCTTCAATCATGGCAAATTGTAGATTTAGAGATTTACCGCAAAATACGATAAAAATAAACCACATTATTATATACCCCATCTTCCGTTTTATCTGTATTTTATTCACAAAATAGCTATTTATAGTATGGAAATCAGGATTTATAAACATTATGTTGCTGTTGTTGTTGTAATTGTGGCCCGAAACAGATAGACCATCTTTAACGATAATAACTTTTTCAAATGCAATATGATCTTTGTTAATTAAACAAGATCAAATTTAGGTACACTGTTTAATTATAAAACCAAGATCCAAATTACAACCCTTTCTATACAATATGGATTCTCCCAGTTAGTAAAAAGTGTACATCGGAATGATCTATTATTGATTTGCAGGGATGTTTAGGTAACAAAAGCAGACAACAGATAAATACAAGTACAGAAGAAGTCCTATTTATTGAGGGAAATGTTTAGATTGTAAGTTCAACAAACGACCTATGGTTGTTTGTTGAACTTATTATCTGAACATTTCCTATGGGATAACTACTCATCAATGATGCTTTAATATAAAAAGGTTTAATAATTATGTGTGATCGGATAAGAAGATATTCTGTTTCATCCACATCCTATCATATATCAATCTAGGCTGGTTCCATATATTACAGGCTAGTTCACATCACTATCAACAAGTAACATACATTATGTACGGGTGACCTAACTAGACTGGTTCCATATATTACAGGCCAACTAGTAACATACATTATGTACGGGTGACCTAACTAGACTGGTTCCATATATTACAGGCCAACTAGTAACATACATTATGTACGGGTGACCTAACTAGACTGGTTCCATATATTACAGGCTAGTTCACATCACTATCAGCTAGTAACATACATTATGTATGGGTGACCTAACTAGACTGGTTCCATATATTACAGGCTAGTTCACATCACTACCAGCTAGTAACATACATTATGTATGGGTGAACTAACTAGACTGGTTCCATATATTACAGGCTAGTTCACATCACTATCAGCTAGTAACATACATTATGTATGGGTGAACTAACTAGACTGGTTCCATATATTACAGGCCAGCTAGTAACATACATTATGTACGGGTGACCTAACTAGACTGGTTCCATATATTACAGTCCAGCTAGTAACATACATTATGTGACCTAAAACTTGAATGTCTAGTTATTGTACATCTACAATCAGTGGATAGTAATATATAATATACAAAAATAACATATACTTTAATAAAAGTTCTCTCCCGGAGAACTGACATAAATGTATAAACTGCTCGAGATTAATTATATTACACATACCTTACTCGTATTTAAATTCGCGCAGTACTATTTTTCGCTCAGTTTTGAATTCGTGCACTTTAAATTCACGCACCTAGCTGCGCGAATTTAAAACTGATAAAACTATTTTTGTAATATTTCCGTATATCTTGAAGCTGATGAAGTTTCGGTGTATGTGTATATTAAACACAATCGCGGCGGATTTATATCGTGTTGACAATAACCCATGGTAACAACATACATCATAATTTTGTGGCGATCTGGAATATTAGTATTTCTTATACAATCATTTCAACAATGTCTATGCTACCATGATTTGTCGCTTGGCATTGTGAGCAATGGTTTTGATAGCGGTTGGTCAAATTTAATATATGCATACATGTATAGGTGTATTTGTCTATTCAACCGTTCATAATATATGTAAATTCAGCAACATAGCCCTCTTGCAAGTATTTCATATGGACTGTGGTTTAGATTAAACTTGGTGGCGTATGATTTTTCGCTCAGTTTTAATTCGCGAAAAATAGTACTGCGCGAATTTAAATACGAGTAATATAATTCCAAAATGTAACAGGGTGCTGTAAGTAACAATTAGCCCCACAGGTATAGTCTATATTGGTATTTTAGTAATTTTCCCCATGGGCCTGTGATTAGCCCTTCCATGACTAGTGCATCCTGAATAAATATAAGAGAATAAAAAATGACCTATCAATATTTACCTTGACCTTGTAAGCCAGTGCATTCTCTTAAATGTGTGAGGCTACCTATGGGAGAATCGCATATATAAGAGAATGCACTGGCATAGGATCTTTTATGCTGCACCAGCACAGCTCCCGTCATGAAAGGATTAGTGGACCAACATTTCTTATTGAGATTTCTCATAAATCTATACAAAAGAAGCCTAGAATGCCATTATTGTATCATCACTTTCTAGAGCATTCTGTGCTCAGCATAGGTCTGGCACAATCATATGGTACGTTGGCATAAAGTTAACCCTTTACCCAACAGAACGGCCCTGTGCCAATGCATTCTCTTATATATGTGAGTCGACCATAGGTCGCCTCGCATATATAAGAGAATGCATTGGCACAGGGCATAACTGTAACCATCACAATGTGGTCAATGAACTGGTTCCAATGATATCCATATTTGTATGGTGTTATTGAGACAGACCGAAGATATTTTAGGCTGTTGAAGCTTTATTTGGGCGTTTTTGACCGTTTTGTTGGGTAAAGGGTTAATGTGCTAATGTCTGAAAACTGGTAATACCACAAGAGTGACTGGCACTCGTTAATTTATATTTTCATTTTTCATAGATTTAGATTGTGTGCAAGTAACGCAGAAAGGGTAGTTATCCATAAAAAAAATTGTGATTTCCCTTGCTCTCAATGCACTGAAAGGTACAGCATGCCAAAATCTAAATCAGACGACGACTTTTTTTTTATCAGTTTTATTTACGAGAATCTGATATGTTAGTAGTATTCATATTGTTATGCATTAACTAGTACTTACAATATAACATTTGTCACATAAAAATGATGACTTAATTACATCACTATTTGTGGCCAATAAGATATAGAGTGTGAGTGTAATTTACTGAATTAAATAACTTAAATGAGAAACAAATACGGTAAAATACCAATGCAACCTACATGTATATTCCCAAGTATGATTTGATTGTCTGACATTAAAAAGACTGAAAAAAACATAAAAAGTGGTTTTAAGTTTGATGGTATATTTCAGCATGCTTGAAGAATAGGTTAACCCTTTACCCAACAGAACGGCCCTGTGCCAATGCATTCTCTTATATATAAGAGAATGCATTGGCTTAACACATATTAAAAATGATCAAATTGGCAAAGAATGTAGAAAATATTATAAGAAAAAATGGTAAAAAAAGATTTTTTTAGGCCAATGCATTCTCTTATATATACGAGGCGACCTATGGTCGACTCGCATATATAAGAGAATGCATTGGCACAGGGCATAACTGTAACCATCACAATGTGGCCAATGAACCGGTTCCAATGATATCCATATTTGTATGGTGTTATTGAGACAGACCGAAGATATTTTAGGCTGTTGAAGCTTTATTTGGGCGTTTTTGGCTGGTTTGTTGGGTAAAGGGTTAACCCTAAAACATCATTGATGAGTAGTTTTATTTCCCATAGGAAATGTTCAGATAATAAGTTCAACAAACAACACTTATTATCTAAACATTTCCCTCAATAAATATGGCTCTTTCTGCACTTTTCTTTAGATGTTGTCTGCTTTATCACCTTACCGTTCCTCCAAATGAATAATATAGACCATTCCAATTGTTCTGGAGTATATAACATCTGTATATTATCATTTACTTAATATACAAAAGCATCATTGACGAGTAGTTATCCCATAGGAAATGTTCAGATAATAAGTTCAACAAACGTCCATATTATCTGAACATTTCCTTTAAATAGGACCCATTTTGCACTTTTATTATATGTTGTCTGCTTGTTTTTTTCTGAAAACCCCTCCAGATGAACAATAAACCATTCCAATGTATACTTTTATAACTGCATGGGAGAATCCATTTGGTACAGAAAGGGTTAAAGTGCATTTAAAATAGCAGTAGGTCCAACATAAAGAGAAGGGAACCAGTCGTGTCAAGTGCTACAATCTAATGGGGCTTTCCACAGCTGTCAATAAAATAATTATCAGCAGAGAGTTTCTACCAATCAGTGACAGAGCTGGTCGCTTGCTGCATTGAGAATTTTTATATCCGAACATACTTTTTTAATTTGCCTATTTTCAAGCAACTTTTGTTGTCAAATCATAGTTTACTAAAATTTTGAAGTTGCAAGTTCATCCATGATTATAATAGTATTTTTTCATTTTGCATGACACAAGTCATATTATACAGTAGTATATCTACCCCAATATACAGTAATGCCCTAAGTAATCGACCCCTTAACCACAGCAGAATTATGGGTAACTTTTCAGGATTTAGTCGGAAATATGGCTTGTTGCCATTCATCGGAAAGCTACTGGAGTCAGAGTTATAAAGTTACTCAGCCATGGTAGCACCTGGATCAGTGCATCTATAACTGAGAGGTTCCTGCACTGAAATATCTACAGCTACAGATATCACAGTATTTTAATTATCAGAAACAACCTTCATTTCTTATATTAGGCCACACAAAGTCAATTTTACAAGATCCTGCAACCATCGCCACAAGCAACATTACCTCGAAAAATAACAGAAATGGCAAGATAAGGAAGGAGGGTGAGGTTTGCTTCATGCGCAGTGCATTCGAGTTCAAGATTGGTGCATACCACCACTGTGCTAAAAATTACAGGTTTAGATTGAATAATCTTATCATTCAAGCCTGAGTTTAGTGTGCCTGTCATTTGCAGAATGAGGTCCCCAGAGGGTGAATTTAGTGATGCTATCCCACATAGCAGGCTAGTATCACTAAATTCACCCTCTGTGGACCTCAGTCTGCATGGCCTCAACTGCTATGGGAGACATAGACTCAGATTGAAGTTCCCAAATGGTGAATATTGTGATGTACACCCATTGGGAACCTTGATTATGCAATTTGTCGTCTGCAAATTTGGGGATATAGAGAAACTAAACTATAAACTACAAAAGAAATAGAATCTATGTGAAGAAGATTCTATAGAAATTTGATAATAAAGAAACTTTGAGGAGATGAGGCCTAAGCAGAATGAGGTCCTCAGAGGATGAGTTTAGTGATGCCGCTATGCGGGATAGTGTCACTTAATTCACCCTCTGGGGACAACATTCTGAAAATGACAGGCGCACTAAACTCAGGCTTGTTATCATTACACCCACTCCATTTTCTATAGTATTTTTCCATTTGTTTACAAACTGCTGATATATGTAAATAGGATAATTACATTTGGGCAGAAATGAATGTTAAGTGTAAATATTTAGCCACAGCAACATGCGTCGTCTTGGCCACGTCACTATACAGTTCACAATATATACATGTACCTTTGAAACATCCACTGAAATGTAATTATAAGTAATAACTCAGATCACATGGAAAATTATAGTTTGTTGGTACTTGACATACGAAGTTAGAAGTTTTCAATCTATAACTCTCTATTATGAGCTGAGCAGAAAATGAGAGAAATTCTGTTTCTCAACTGGAAAATTTCTAACGTTGAATGATGCTTTGAGTGAGAAGTATGAAAAATGCTGCAAAAAGCCATTTTTTCAGAAGTTACATGCTTTTTAAAAGCCATTCAGGTTGATTCAGGCAACAGAAATTTAATAGCCTGGTATACGAACCCACCCTAAAACAGTTTTTTAACATATTGTAAAACAAAATAATAATGTTTTGTATCGGTTTATGCTCATGTTGGTTAAAATATAAAGTATGTGGCAAACAAAATATTAATGGCAGAAACTTTAAATTATCGTTTTTTTTCCCTTCTGCATCTATTTTTTTGTTCACTCAAATTTTCATAAACCAGACTATAATATTGGTTGGCCTCATCCACTAATGTAAAATTTTATTTTTGTGGCCTAATTCACAAAGTTATACATTAAATCTGTAATCCATGGGGACTTCCTTCAGTATGTTGCTTTTATGAAAATTAGTTGACTTGCTGCATCATCTTTGTAGCATCAGGTTTAGATTTATATAAATCCATTGTTTTGTAACATTGTTCAAAGGGCCGTCTTAAAGCCATCTTTCCTCTTGACTATCTGAGAAGTGAAAAAAATAATGACATATGGTTATTGCATGTTTCTTGTCACAAATTGCCACTGCAATAATAATTCACATTCAAAACAAATATTATCAAGTTTATGAAGCAAAATGTTTGGCAAGTTACTTTAACCCTTTACCCAACAAACCGGCCAAAACCGGCCAAATAAAGCTTCAACAGCCTAAAATATCTTCGGTCTGTCTCAATAGAACCATACAAATATGGATATCATTGGAACCGGCTCCTTGACCAACTTGTGATAGTTACAGTTATGCCCTGTGCCAATGCATTCTCTTATATATGCGAGTCGACCATAGGTCGCCTCGCATATATAAGAGAATGCATTGGCCTAAAAAAATCTTTTTTTAACACTTTTTACCATTTTTTCTTACATTC
Source organism: Siphonodentalium dalli (assembly GCA_032622095.1). NCBI lineage: Eukaryota > Metazoa > Mollusca > Scaphopoda > Gadilida > Siphonodentaliidae > Siphonodentalium > Siphonodentalium dalli. The sequence continues at coordinate 152,815,171 of CP136068.1, read as the reverse complement.
TTTAACAATTTTATAATTTTTAATGTGTTAAGCCAATGCATTCTCTTATATATGCGAGGCGACCTATGGTCGACTCGCATATATAAGAGAATGCATTGGCACAGGGCCGCTCTGTTGGGTAAAGGGTTAACAGAGTGGCAAAAATCAAGATTGAAGAAAAGTTGAATCCAATAAACAGTGAGTGCATATGTGACCCGCCATATCAAATCCAGTCTTAAGTTGGGATTTTTTTACCCTGTGCCAATGCATTCTCTTATATATGCGAGTCGACCTAACAATTTTTTATCATTTTTTTTAAATAAATGTTTCTTACAATTTTTAGGACATAACATAAAAAACATCCATTACCCTGCAGGGAGCCCCACACATATATAGAAGCATATAGAAGAGTGTCGTCTGCTCATGTTTGTCTGGGGCTCTGTATGGGTGAAATTATAAAATTGTTAAAGAATACAAGAACAAATTATTAAAATTGTAAAAATTGTTAGGCCAATGCATTCTCTTATATATGCGGGGCAACCTATGGTCGACTCGCATATATAAGAGAATGCATTGGCACAGGGTAAAAACATATACGACTGGATTTGATATGGTGGGTTACATAAGTAGTGTATATTACCCATGCATGATGTACTATTATATAATTATTATGTGCAGGTACACATACAGAACGCCACCCTGGCCGGAGGTGTTGCGGTGGAGAATGCATTGGCACATGGTAAAAAAATCCCGACTTACGACTGGATTTGATATGGCGGGTCGCATATGATGAGGTGGAGGGTATCCAGGGACGATGGCTAGAAGATCTCCATTGGGTTTTCCAACTGCACCCCCTCCCCCTCTTAACCCTTTACCCAACAAACCGGCCAAAACCGGCCAAATATAGCTTCAACAGCCTAAAATATCTTCGGTCTGTCTCAATAGAACCATACAAATATGGATATCATTGGAACCGGCTCATTGACCACATTGTGATGGTTACCGTTATACCCTGTGCCAATGCATTCTCTTATATATGCGAGTCGACCATAGGTCGCCTCGCATATATAAGAGAATGCATTGGCCTAAAAAAAAAAAATTCTTACATTCTTTAACAATTTTATAATTTTTAATGTGTTAAGCCAATGCATTCTCTTATATATGCGAGGCGACCTATGGTCGACTCGCATATATAAGAGAATGCATTGGCACAGGGCCCTTCTGTTGGGTAAAGGGTTAAACCAGACCATATTCCATTCCATTTTTCGGGAATTCAAGTTGTACTCCCTATCCACCCCAGGTTGGAATTTGCCCATCAGGTACCTCGAGGTATCCAGCTGTTGGAAATTTGCAACCTGATACTCCCCTAAGGTTGGAATGTTTCCAATTGATGACCATCTTAGTAAAAAAAATTGGCTACAAGTAGGGAAGTATTTGATTTTCGGTTTGAAAACAACAAACTTCACAGTAAATACTGGTTGGAAAATGAAATTACCAGAATAATTTCAACTTATCTTTGATCTCAACTTTCCAACCTATGTTGTGTCAGGCATGACCAAAGTTGGGGGGGGGGTAGACACCCCCTCAAACCCGGCCCCACCCCTATCGCCATGTCCTAATACGTGAGTATTACATGCTGTAGACAGTATCATGCCAGTTGAGAGATTATGTGAAAGCCGTTTACATACTCACGTCAAACCACATCTCGGATCAGGTGTATGTCAGGTGAGATAAACTCACATCAAACCACATCTCGGATCAGGTGTATGTCAGGTAGACTTGCCGCGATTTTGGATTTTCAAAATCGATTAATCGGTGGCTATAATCGACGATTAATCGATTTTTCTACCCATGAAATTAAATCTCAAATAGAGATTTAATTTGTAGTAAATAGATGCCAAAAAAGAGACTATTAAGAGGTGCGTCTGGTAAGTGTAAGATGGTAAGTATAACTCCCGTTTTACGGGCACCGCACGTCGGAAATGAAGGGCATTAGTTCTGAGAATTTGCTCCCATATAAATTCAAATGCCTCTATTAAACAATAAAAACAATATAATTACTCGTAGTTTATGAACTTTATGTAAGCACTAAGCAGATTCAGAAATCATTTTGATTAAACAAATTGAACGAAAAAAATCGGAAAAATACTCCCAACTCTCGTCGGGCCACGTGCTTCGTGAGACTGTTCGCAAATTTGGGATCGTGCATTAATTGAATTTGAAGTTCGGGATCGTGCATTAATTCAAAGTCGGGAATCTCTCAAAAGCGGAATAGCACATGACCGCTGAACATCTGCTATCACGCATGCCACGGAGTATACACATGCGTCGGCACATTAAAAGAAAAACCGACGTGAAACCAAGACCTCAAAAGACGCCGCAACTGAAGTTACATTGTCACAAATGTTTGCGTGGGTGGGTTTCTGGGTTAGATTAGTGCTGTAAATATGGTGCAAAATATTGCCTCTTAAGTTGAGATAAGTTCTTTGCAAATACGCTGTATGCCAGCGTTCTTGTGTTGTTGTATAATATGCATTGTTATTTGAACTAAAAAAGTTGATTTTCAAAATGAAAATCGATTAATCGGCACCACTGACGATTGTTCGATTATTCCCAAAATCGCGGCAAGCCTAATGTCAGGTGAGATAAACTCACGTCAAACCACATCACGGATCAGGTGTATGTCAGGTGAGATAAACTCACGTCAAACCACATCACGGATCAGGTGTCTGTCAGGTGAGATAAACTCACGTCAAACCACATCACGGATCAGGTGTATGTCAGGTGCGATAAACTCACGTCAAACCACATCTCGGATCAGGTGTATGTAAGGTGCGATAAACTCATGTCAAACCACATCACAGATCAGGTGTATGTAAGGTGCGATAAACTCACGTCAAACCACATCTCAGATCAGGTGTATGTAAGGTGCGATAAACTCACGTCAAACCACATCACGGATCAGGTGTATGTCAGGTGAGGTAAACTCATGTCAAACCACATCACGGATCAGGTGTATGTCAGGTGAGATAAACTCACATCAAACCACATCACGGATCAGGTGTATATAAGGTGAGATAAACTCACATCAAACCACATCACGATCAGGTGTATGTCAGGTGAGATAAACTCATGTCAAACCACATCTCGTATCAGGTGTATGTCAGGTGAGATAAACTCATGTCAAACCACATCTCGGATCAGGTGTATATAAGGTGAGATAAACTCACATCAAACCACATCTCGGATCAGGTGTATGTCAGGTGAGATAAACTCACATCAAACCACATCTCGTATCAGGTGTATGTCAGGTGAGATAAACTCACATCAAACCACATTTCGGATCAGGTGTATATAAGGTGAGATAAACTCACGTCAAACCCCATCTCAGATCAGGTGTATGTAAGGTGCGATAAACTCACGTCAAACCACATCACGGATCAGGTGTATGTCAGGTGAGGTAAACTCATGTCAAACCACATCACGGATCAGGTGTATGTCAGGTGAGATAAACTCACATCAAACCACATCACGGATCAGGTGTATGTCAGGTGAGATAAACTCACGTCAAACCACATCTCGGATCAGGTGTATGTCAGGTGAGATAAACTCACATCAAACCACATCTCGGATCAGGTGTATGTCAGGTGAGATAAACTCACATCAAACCACATCACAGATCAGGTGTATGTCAGGTGAGATAAACCCACGTCAAACCACATCACAGATCAGGTGTATGTCAGGTGAGATAAACCCACGTCAGACCACATCTCGGATCAGGTGTATGTCAGGTGAGATAAACCCACGTCAAACCACATCACAGATCAGGTGTATGTCAGGTGAGATAAACCCACGTCAAACCACATCACAGATCAGGTGTATGTCAGGTGAGATAAACCCACGTCAGACCACATCACGGATCAGGTGTATGTCAGGTGAGATAAACTCATGTCAAACCACATCTCGTATCAGGTGTATGTCAGGTGAGATAAACTCATGTCAAACCACATCTCGGATCAGGTGTATATAAGGTGAGATAAACTCACATCAAACCACATCTCGGATCAGGTATATGTCAGGTGAGATAAACTCACATCAAACCACATCTCGTATCAGGTGTATGTCAGGTGAGATAAACTCACATCAAACCACATTTCAGATCAGGTGTATATAAGGTGAGATAAACTCACGTCAAACCACATCTCAGATCAGGTGTATGTAAGGTGCGATAAACTCACGTCAAACCACATCACGGATCAGGTGTATGTCAGGTGAGGTAAACTCATGTCAAACCACATCACGGATCAGGTGTATGTCAGGTGAGATAAACTCACATCAAACCACATCACGGATCAGGTGTATGTCAGGTGAGATAAACTCACGTCAAACCACATCTCGGATCAGGTGTATGTCAGGTGAGATAAACTCACATCAAACCACATCTCGGATCAGGTGTATGTCAGGTGAGATAAACCCACGTCAGACCACATCTCGGATCAGGTGTATGTCAGGTGAGATAAACCCACGTCAGACCACATCTCGGATCAGGTGTATGTCAGGTGAGATAAACCCACGTCAGACCACATCTCGGATCAGGTGTATGTCAGGTGAGATAAACTCACATCAAACCACATCTCGGATCAGGTGTATGTCAGGTGAGATAAACCCACGTCAGACCACATCTCGGATCAGGTGTATGTCAGGTGAGATAAACCCACGTCAAACCACATCTCTGATCAGGTGTATGTCAGGTGAGATAAACCCACGTCAAACCACATCACGGATCAGGTGTATCTCAGGTGAGATAAACCCACGTCAGACCACATCTCGGATCAGGTGTATGTCAGGTGAGATAAACTCACATCAAACCACATCACAGATCAGGTGTATGTCAGGTGAGATAAACCCACGTCAAACCACATCTCGGATCAGGTGTATGTCAGGTGAGATAAACTCACATCAAACCACATCTCAGATCAGGTGTATGTCAAGTGAGATAAACTCACGTCAAACCACATCACGGATCAGGTGTATGTCAGGTGAGATAAACCCACGTCAAACCACATCTCGGATCAGGTGTATGTCAGGTGGGATAAACCCACGTCAAACCACATCTCGGACCAGGTGTATGTCAGGTGAGATAAACTCACATCAAACCACATCTCAGATCAGGTGTATGTCAGGTGAGATAAACTCATGTCAAACCACATCTCGGATCAGGTGTATGTCAGGTGAGATAAACTCATGTCAAACCACATCTCGGATCAGGTGTCTGTCAGGTGAGATAAACTCACGTCAAACCACATCACGGATCAGGTGTATGTCAGGTGAGATAAACTCACGTCAAACCACATCACGGATCAGGTGTATGTAAGGAGAGATAAACTCACATCAAACCACATCTCCGATCAGGTGTATATCAGGTGAGATAAACTCACGTCAAACCACATCACGGATCAGGTGTATGTCAGGTGAGATAAACTCACGTCAAACCACATCACGGATCAGGTGTATGTAAGGTGAGGTAAACTCACATCAAACCACATCACGGATCAGGTGTATGTCAGGTGAGATAAACTCACATCAAACCACATCACGGGTCAGGTGTATGTCAGGTGAGATAAACTCACATCAAACCACATCACAGGTCAGGTGTATGTCAGGTGAGATAAACTCACATCAAACCACATCACGGGTCAGGTGTATGTCAGGTGAGATAAACTCACATCAAACCACATCTCAGATCAGGTGAGGTAAACTCACATCAAACCACATCTCGGATCAGGTGTATATCAGGTGAGATAAACTCACATCAAACCACATCTCGGATCAGGTGTATGTCAGGTGAGGTAAACTCACATCAAACCACATCTCAGATCAGGTGAGGTAAACTCACATCAAACCACATCTCGGATCAGGTGTATGTCAGGTGAGATAAACTCACGTCAAACCACATCACGGATCAGGTGTATGTAAGGTGAGGTAAACTCACGTCAAACCACATCTCGGATCAGGTGTATGTCAGGTGAGGTAAACTCACATCAAACCACATCTCGGATCAGGTGTATGTCAGGTGAGATAAACTCACGTCAAACCACAACTCGGATCAGGTGTATGTCAGGTGAGATAAACTCACATCAAACCACATCTCGGATCAGCTGTATGTCAGGTGAGATAAACTCACGTCAAACCACATCTCGGATCAGGTGTATATCAGGTGAGATAAACTCATGTCAAACCACATCACGGATCAGGTGTATGTCAGGTGAGATAAACTCATGTCAAACCACATCTCCGATCAGGTGTATATCAGGTGAGATAAACTCACATCAAACCACATCTCGGATCAGGTGTATATCAGGTGAGATAAACTCATGTCAAACCACATCTCGGATCAGATGTATATCAGGTGAGATAAACTCATGTCAAACCACATCTCGGATCAGGTGTATGTCAGGTGAGATAAACTCACATCAAACCACATCTCGGATCAGGTGTATGTCAGGTGAGATAAACTCACATCAAACCACATCTCGGATCAGGTGAGATAAACTCACATCAAACCACATCTCGGATCAGGTGTATATCAGGTGAGATAAACTCATGTCAAACCACATCTCGGATCAGGTGTATGTCAGGTGAGATAAACTCATGTCAAACCACATCTCGGATCAGGCATATATAAGGTGAGATAAACTCATGTCAAACCACATCTCGGATCAGGTGAGATAAACTCACATCAAACCACATCTCGGATCAGGTGTATATCAGGTGAGATAAACTCATGTCAAACCACATCTCGGATCAGGTGTATGTCAAGTGAGATAAACTCACGTCAAACCACATCACGGATCATGTGTATGTCAGGTGAGATAAACTCACTCAAACCACATCTCGGTTAAGGTGTATATAAGGTGAGATAAACTCACGTCAAACCACATCTCGGATCAGGTGTATGTCAGGTGAGATAAACTCACGTCAAACCACATCTCGGATCAGGTGTATGTCAGGTGAGATAAACTCATGTCAAACCACATCTCGGATCAGGTGTATGTCAGGTGAGATAAACTCACGTCAAACCACATCTCGGATCAGGTGTATGTCAGGTGAGATAAACTCATGTCAAACCACATCTCGGATCAGGTGTATCTCAGGTGAGATAAACTCACATCAAACCACATCTCGGATCAGGTGTATGTCAGGTGAGATAAACTCACGTCAAACCACATCTCGGATCAGGTGTATGTCAGGTGAGATAAACTCATGTCAAACCACATCTCGGATCAGGTGTATGTCAGGTGAGATAAACTCACGTCAAACCACATCTCGGATCATTTGTATGTCAGGTGAGATAAACTAATGTCAAACCACATCTCGGATCAGGTGTATGTCAGGTGAGATAAACTCACATCAAACCACATCTCGGATCAGGTGTATGTCAGGTGAGATAAACTCACGTCAAACCACATCACGGATCAGGTGTATGTCAGGTGAGATAAACTCACATCAAACCACATCACGGATCAGGTGTATGTCAGGTGAGATAAACTCACATCAAACCACATCTCAGATCAGGTCTATGTCAGGTGAGATAAACTCATGTCAAACCACATCTCGGATCAGGTGTATATCAGGTGAGATAAACTCACATCAAACCACATCTCAGATCAGGTGTATGTCAGGTGAGATAAACTCATGTCAAACCACATCTCGGATCAGGTGTATATCAGGTGAGATAAACTCACATCAAACCACATCTCAGATCAGGTGTATGTCAGGTGAGATAAACTCATGTCAAACCACATCACGGATCAGGTGTATGTCAGGTGAGATAAACTCACGTCAAACCACATCTCGGATCAGCTGTATGTCAGGTGAGATAAACTCACATCAAACCACATCACGGATCAGGTGTATGTCAGGTGAGATAAACTCACATCAAACCACATCTCGGATCAGGTGTATGTCAGGTGAGATAAACTCACATCAAACCACATCACGGATCAGGTGTATGTCAGGTGAGATAAACTCACGTCAAACCACATCTTGGATCAGGTGTATGTCAGGTGAGATAAACTCACATCAAACCACATCACGGATCAGGTGTATGTCAGGTGAGATAAACTCACGTCAAACCACATCTCGGATCAGGTGTATGTCAGGTGAGATAAACTCACATCAAACCACATCTCGGATCAGGTGAGATAAACTCACATCAAACCACATCTCGGATCAGGTGTATGTCAGGTGAGATAAACTCACATCAAACCACATCTCGGATCAGGTGTATGTCAGGTGAGATAAACTCACATCAAACCACATCTCGGATCAGGTGTATGTCAGGTGAGATAAACCCACGTCAGACCACATCTCGGATCAGGTGTATGTCAGGTGAGATAAACCCACGTCAGACCACATCTCGGATCAGGTGTATGTCAGGTGAGATAAACCCACGTCAGACCACATCTCGGATCAGGTGTATGTCAGGTGAGATAAACTCACATCAAACCACATCTCGGATCAGGTGTATGTCAGGTGAGATAAACCCACGTCAGACCACATCTCGGATCAGGTGTATGTCAGGTGAGATAAACCCACGTCAAACCACATCTCTGATCAGGTGTATGTCAGGTGAGATAAACCCACGTCAAACCACATCACGGATCAGGTGTATCTCAGGTGAGATAAACCCACGTCAGACCACATCTCGGATCAGGTGTATGTCAGGTGAGATAAACTCACATCAAACCACATCACAGATCAGGTGTATGTCAGGTGAGATAAACCCACGTCAAACCACATCTCGGATCAGGTGTATGTCAGGTGAGATAAACCCACGTCAAACCACATCACAGATCAGTTGTATGTCAGGTGAGATAAACCCACGTCAGACCACATCTCGGATCAGGTGTATGTCAGGTGAGATAAACCCACGTCAAACCACATCACAGATCAGGTGTATGTCAGGTGAGATAAACCCACGTCAAACCACATCACAGATCAGGTGTATGTCAGGTGAGATAAACTCATGTCAAACCACATCTCGGATCAGGTGTATGTCAGGTGAGATAAACTCACGTCAAACAACATCTCGGATCAGGTGTATGTCAAGTGAGATAAATTCATGTCAAACCAAATCTCGGATCAGGTGTCTGTAAGGTGAGATAAACTCACATCAAACCACATCTCCGATCAGGTGTATGTAAGGTGAGATAAACTCACATCAAACCACATCACGGATCAGGTGTATGTCAGGTGAGATAAACTCACATCAAACCACATCTCAGATCAGGTGTATGTCAAGTGAGATAAACTCACGTCAAACCACATCACGGATCAGGTGTATGTCAGGTGAGATAAACCCACGTCAAACCACATCTCGGATCAGGTGTATGTCAGGTGGGATAAACCCACGTCAAACCACATCTCGGACCAGGTGTATGTCAGGTGAGATAAACTCACATCAAACCACATCTCAGATCAGGTGTATGTCAGGTGAGATAAACTCATGTCAAAACCACATCTCGGATCAGGTGTATGTCAGGTGAGATAAACTCATGTCAAACCACATCTCGGATCAGGTGTCTGTCAGGTGAGATAAACTCACGTCAAACCACATCACGGATCAGGTGTATGTCAGGTGAGATAAACTCACGTCAAACCACATCACGGATCAGGTGTATGTAAGGAGAGATAAACTCACATCAAACCACATCTCCGATCAGGTGTATATCAGGTGAGATAAACTCACGTCAAACCACATCACGGATCAGGTGTATGTCAGGTGAGATAAACTCACGTCAAACCACATCACGGATCAGGTGTATGTAAGGTGAGGTAAACTCACATCAAACCACATCACGGATCAGGTGTATGTCAGGTGAGATAAACTCACATCAAACCACATCACGGGTCAGGTGTATGTCAGGTGAGATAAACTCACATCAAACCACATCACAGGTCAGGTGTATGTCAGGTGAGATAAACTCACATCAAACCACATCACGGGTCAGGTGTATGTCAGGTGAGATAAACTCACATCAAACCACATCTCAGATCAGGTGAGGTAAACTCACATCAAACCACATCTCGGATCAGGTGTATATCAGGTGAGATAAACTCACATCAAACCACATCTCGGATCAGGTGTATGTCAGGTGAGGTAAACTCACATCAAACCACATCTCAGATCAGGTGAGGTAAACTCACATCAAACCACATCTCGGATCAGGTGTATGTCAGGTGAGATAAACTCACGTCAAACCACATCACGGATCAGGTGTATGTAAGGTGAGGTAAACTCACGTCAAACCACATCTCGGATCAGGTGTATGTCAGGTGAGGTAAACTCACATCAAACCACATCTCGGATCAGGTGTATGTCAGGTGAGATAAACTCACGTCAAACCACAACTCGGATCAGGTGTATGTCAGGTGAGATAAACTCACATCAAACCACATCTCGGATCAGCTGTATGTCAGGTGAGATAAACTCACGTCAAACCACATCTCGGATCAGGTGTATATCAGGTGAGATAAACTCATGTCAAACCACATCACGGATCAGGTGTATGTCAGGTGAGATAAACTCATGTCAAACCACATCTCCGATCAGGTGTATATCAGGTGAGATAAACTCACATCAAACCACATCTCGGATCAGGTGTATATCAGGTGAGATAAACTCATGTCAAACCACATCTCGGATCAGATGTATATCAGGTGAGATAAACTCATGTCAAACCACATCTCGGATCAGGTGTATGTCAGGTGAGATAAACTCACATCAAACCACATCTCGGATCAGGTGTATGTCAGGTGAGATAAACTCACATCAAACCACATCTCGGATCAGGTGAGATAAACTCACATCAAACCACATCTCGGATCAGGTGTATATCAGGTGAGATAAACTCATGTCAAACCACATCTCGGATCAGGTGTATGTCAGGTGAGATAAACTCATGTCAAACCACATCTCGGATCAGGCATATATAAGGTGAGATAAACTCATGTCAAACCACATCTCGGATCAGGTGAGATAAACTCACATCAAACCACATCTCGGATCAGGTGTATATCAGGTGAGATAAACTCATGTCAAACCACATCTCGGATCAGGTGTATGTCAAGTGAGATAAACTCACGTCAAACCACATCACGGATCATGTGTATGTCAGGTGAGATAAACTCACTCAAACCACATCTCGGTTAAGGTGTATATAAGGTGAGATAAACTCACGTCAAACCACATCTCGGATCAGGTGTATGTCAGGTGAGATAAACTCACGTCAAACCACATCTCGGATCAGGTGTATGTCAGGTGAGATAAACTCATGTCAAACCACATCTCGGATCAGGTGTATGTCAGGTGAGATAAACTCACGTCAAACCACATCTCGGATCAGGTGTATGTCAGGTGAGATAAACTCATGTCAAACCACATCTCGGATCAGGTGTATCTCAGGTGAGATAAACTCACATCAAACCACATCTCGGATCAGGTGTATGTCAGGTGAGATAAACTCACGTCAAACCACATCTCGGATCAGGTGTATGTCAGGTGAGATAAACTCACGTCAAACCACATCTCGGATCAGGTGTATGTCAGGTGAGATAAACTCATGTCAAACCACATCTCGGATCAGGTGTATGTCAGGTGAGATAAACTCACGTCAAACCACATCTCGGATCATTTGTATGTCAGGTGAGATAAACTAATGTCAAACCACATCTCGGATCAGGTGTATGTCAGGTGAGATAAACTCACATCAAACCACATCTCGGATCAGGTGTATGTCAGGTGAGATAAACTCACGTCAAACCACATCACGGATCAGGTGTATGTCAGGTGAGATAAACTCACATCAAACCACATCACGGATCAGGTGTATGTCAGGTGAGATAAACTCACATCAAACCACATCTCAGATCAGGTCTATGTCAGGTGAGATAAACTCATGTCAAACCACATCTCGGATCAGGTGTATATCAGGTGAGATAAACTCACATCAAACCACATCTCAGATCAGGTGTATGTCAGGTGAGATAAACTCATGTCAAACCACATCTCGGATCAGGTGTATATCAGGTGAGATAAACTCACATCAAACCACATCTCAGATCAGGTGTATGTCAGGTGAGATAAACTCATGTCAAACCACATCACGGATCAGGTGTATGTCAGGTGAGATAAACTCACGTCAAACCACATCTCGGATCAGCTGTATGTCAGGTGAGATAAACTCACATCAAACCACATCACGGATCAGGTGTATGTCAGGTGAGATAAACTCACATCAAACCACATCTCGGATCAGGTGTATGTCAGGTGAGATAAACTCACATCAAACCACATCACGGATCAGGTGTATGTCAGGTGAGATAAACTCACGTCAAACCACATCTTGGATCAGGTGTATGTCAGGTGAGATAAACTCACATCAAACCACATCACGGATCAGGTGTATGTCAGGTGAGATAAACTCACGTCAAACCACATCTCGGATCAGGTGTATGTCAGGTGAGATAAACTCACATCAAACCACATCTCGGATCAGGTGAGATAAACTCACATCAAACCACATCTCGGATCAGGTGTATGTCAGGTGAGATAAACTCACATCAAACCACATCTCGGATCAGGTGTATGTCAGGTGAGATAAACTCACATCAAACCACATCTCGGATCAGGTGTATGTCAGGTGAGATAAACTCATGTCAAACCACATCTCCGATCAGGTGTATGTCAGGTCAGATAAACTCACATCAAACCACATCTCGGATCAGGTGTATGTCAGGTGAGATAAACTCACATCAAACCACATCTCGGATCAGGTGTATGTCAGGTGAGATAAACTCACGTCAAACCACATCTCGGATCAGGTGTATATAAGGTGAGATAAACTCACATCAAACCACATCACGGATCAGGTGTATGTCAGGTGAGATAAACTCACATCAAACCACATCACGGATCAGGTGTATGTCAGGTGAGATAAACTCACGTCAAACCACATCTCGGATCAGGTGTATGTAAGGTGAGATAAACTCACATCAAACCACATCTCGGATCAGGTGTATGTAAGGTGAGATAAACTCACATCAAACCACATCTCGGATCAGGTGTATGTCAGGTGAGATAAACTCACATCAAACCACATCACAGATCAGGTGTATGTCAGGTGAGATAAACCCACGTCAAACCACATCTCGGATCAGGTGTATGTCAGGTGAGATAAACCCACGTCAAACCACATCACAGATCAGGTGTATGTCAGGTGAGATAAACCCACGTCAGACCACATCTCGGATCAGGTGTATGTCAGGTGAGATAAACCCACGTCAAACCACATCACAGATCAGGTGTATGTCAGGTGAGATAAACCCACGTCAAACCACATCACAGATCAGGTGTATGTCAGGTGAGATAAACCCACGTCAGACCACATCACGGATCAGGTGTATGTCAGGTGAGATAAACTCACATCAAACCACATCTCGGATCAGGTGTATATCAGGTGAGATAAACTCATGTCAAACCACATCTCGGATCAGGTGTATGTCAGGTGAGATAAACTCATGTCAAACCACATCTCGGATCAGGCGTATATAAGGTGAGATAAACTCATGTCAAACCACATCTCGGATCAGGTGAGATAAACTCACATCAAACCACAGCTCGGATCAGGTGTATATCAGGTGAGATAAACTCATGTCAAACCACATCTCGGATCAGGTGTATGTCAAGTGAGATAAACTCACGTCAAACCACATCACGGATCAGGTGTATGTCAGGTGAGATAAACTCACGTCAAACCACATCTCGGATCAGGTGTATATAAGGTGAGATAAACTCACGTCAAACCACATCTCGGATCAGGTGTATGTCAGGTGAGATAAACTCACGTCAAACCACATCTCGGATCAGGTGTATGTCAGGTGAGATAAACTCATGTCAAACCACATCTCGGATCAGGTGTATGTCAGGTGAGATAAACTCACGTCAAACCACATCTCGGATCAGGTGTATGTCAGGTGAGATAAACTCATGTCAAACCACATCTCGGATCAGGTGTATCTCAGGTGAGATAAACTCACATCAAACCACATCTCGGATCAGGTGTATGTCAGGTGAGATAAACTCACGTCAAACCACATCTCGGATCAGGTGTATGTCAGGTGAGATAAACTATGTCAAACCACATCTCGGATCAGGTGTATGTCAGGTGAGATAAACTCACGTCAAACCACATCTCGGATCATTTGTATGTCAGGTGAGATAAACTCATGTCAAACCACATCTCGGATCAGGTGTATGTCAGGTGAGATAAACTCACATCAAACCACATCTCGGATCAGGTGTATGTCAGGTGAGATAAACTCACGTCAAACCACATCTCGGATCAGGTGTATGTCAGGTGAGATAAACTCATGTCAAACCACATCTCGGATCAGGTGTATATCAGGTGAGATAAACTCACATCAAACCACATCTCAGATCAGGTGTATGTCAGGTGAGATAAACTCATGTCAAACCACATCTCGGATCAGGTGTATATCAGGTGAGATAAACTCACATCAAACCACATCTCAGATCAGGTGTATGTCAGGTGAGATAAACTCATGTCAAACCACATCACGGATCAGGTGTATGTCAGGTGAGATAAACTCACGTCAAACCACATCTCGGATCAGCTGTATGTCAGGTGAGATAAACTCACATCAAACCACATCACGGATCAGGTGTATGTCAGGTGAGATAAACTCACATCAAACCACATCTCGGATCAGGTGTATGTCAGGTGAGATAAACTCACATCAAACCACATCACGGATCAGGTGTATGTCAGGTGAGATAAACTCACGTCAAACCACATCTTGGATCAGGTGTATGTCAGGTGAGATAAACTCACATCAAACCACATCACGGATCAGGTGTATGTCAGGTGAGATAACTCACGTCAAACCACATCTCGGATCAGGTGTATGTCAGGTGAGATAAACTCACATCAAACCACATCTCGGATCAGGTGAGATAAACTCACATCAAACCACATCTCGGATCAGGTGTATGTCAGGTGAGATAAACTCACATCAAACCACATCTCGGATCAGGTGTATGTCAGGTGAGATAAACTCACATCAAACCACATCTCGGATCAGGTGTATGTCAGGTGAGATAAACTCATGTCAAACCACATCTCCGATCAGGTGTATGTCAGGTGAGATAAACTCACATCAAACCACATCTCGGATCAGGTGTATGTCAGGTGAGATAAACTCACATCAAACCACATCTCGGATCAGGTGTATGTCAGGTGAGATAAACTCACGTCAAACCACATCTCGGATCAGGTGTATATAAGGTGAGATAAACTCACATCAAACCACATCACGGATCAGGTGTATGTCAGGTGAGATAAACTCACATCAAACCACATCACGGATCAGGTGTATGTCAGGTGAGATAAACTCACGTCAAACCACATCTCGGATCAGGTGTATGTAAGGTGAGATAAACTCACATCAAACCACATCTCGGATCAGGTGTATGTAAGGTGAGATAAACTCACATCAAACCACATCTCGGATCAGGTGTATGTCAGGTGAGATAAACTCACATCAAACCACATCACAGATCAGGTGTATGTCAGGTGAGATAAACCCACGTCAAACCACATCTCGGATCAGGTGTATGTCAGGTGAGATAAACCCACGTCAAACCACATCACAGATCAGGTGTATGTCAGGTGAGATAAACCCACGTCAGACCACATCACGGATCAGGTGTATGTCAGGTGAGATAAACTCATGTCAAACCACATCTCGTATCAGGTGTATGTCAGGTGAGATAAACTCATGTCAAACCACATCTCGGATCAGGTGTATATAAGGTGAGATAAACTCACATCAAACCACATCTCGGATCAGGTGTATGTCAGGTGAGATAAACTCACATCAAACCACATCTCGTATCAGGTGTATGTCAGGTGAGATAAACTCACATCAAACCACATTACGGATCAGGTGTATATAAGGTGAGATAAACTCACGTCAAACCACATCTCAGATCAGGTGTATGTAAGGTGCGATAAACTCACGTCAAACCACATCACGGATCAGGTGTATGTCAGGTGAGGTAAACTCATGTCAAACCACATAACGGATCAGGTGTATGTCAGGTGAGATAAACTCACATCAAACCACATCACGGATCAGGTGTATGTCAGGTGAGATAAACTCACGTCAAACCACATCTCGGATCAGGTGTATGTCAGGTGAGATAAACTCACATCAAACCACATCTCGGATCAGGTGTATGTCAGGTGAGATAAACCCACGTCAGACCACATCTCGGATCAGGTGTATGTCAGGTGAGATAAACCCACGTCAGACCACATCTCGGATCAGGTGTATGTCAGGTGAGATAAACCCACGTCAGACCACATCTCGGATCAGGTGTATGTCAGGTGAGATAAACTCACATCAAACCACATCTCGGATCAGGTGTATGTCAGGTGAGATAAACCCACGTCAGACCACATCTCGGATCAGGTGTTTGTCAGGTGAGATAAACCCACGTCAAACCACATCTCTGATCAGGTGTATGTCAGGTGAGATAAACCCACGTCAAACCACATCACGGATCAGGTGTATGTCAGGTGAGATAAACCCACGTCAGACCACATCTCGGATCAGGTGTATGTCAGGTGAGATAAACCCACGTCAGACCACATCTCGGATCAGGTGTATGTTAGGTGAGATAAACTCACATCAAACCACATCTCGGATCAGGTGTATGTCAGGTGAGATAAACCCACGTCAGACCACATCTCGGATCACGTGTATGTCAGGTGAAATAAACCCACGTCAAACCACATCTCGGATCAGGTGTATGTCAGGTGAGATAAACCCACGTCAAACCACATCACAGATCAGGTGTATGTCAGGTGAGATAAACCCACGTCAGACCACATCTCGGATCAGGTGTATGTCAGGTGAGATAAATTCACATCAAACCACATCTCGGATCAGGTGTATGTCAGGTGAGATAAACTCACATCAAACCACATCACAGATCAGGTGTATGTCAGGTGAGATAAACCCACGTCAAACCACATCTCGGATCAGGTGTATGTCAGGTGAGATAAACCCACGTCAAACCACATCACAGATCAGTTGTATGTCAGGTGAGATAAACCCACGTCAGACCACATCTTGGATCAGGTGTATGTCAGGTGAGATAAACCCACGTCAAACCACATCACAGATCAGGTGTATGTCAGGTGAGATAAACCCACGTCAAACCACATCTCGGATCAGGTGTATGTCAGGTGAGATAAACTCACGTCAAACCACATCTCGGGTCAGGTGTATGTCAGGTGAGATAAACTCACATCAAACCACATCACGGATCAGGTGTATGTCAGGTGAGATAAACTCACATCAAACCACATCACAGATCAGTTGTATGTCAGGTGAGATAAACCCACGTCAGACCACATCTCGGATCAGGTGTATGTCAGGTGAGATAAACCCACGTCAAACCACATCTCAGATCAGGTGTATGTCAGGTGAGATAAACTCACGTCAAACCACATCTCGGGTCAGGTGTATGTCAGGTGAGATAAACTCACATCAAACCACATCACGGATCAGGTGTATGTCAGGTGAGATAAACTCACGTCAAACCACATCTCGGGTCAGGTGTATGTCAGGTGAGATAAACTCACATCAAACCACATCACGGATCAGGTGTATGTCAGGTGAGATAAACCCACGTCAGACCACATCACGGATCAGGTGTATGTCAGGTGAGGTAAACTCATGTCAAACCACATCTCAGATCAGGTGTATGTCAGGTGAGATAAACTCATGTCAAACCACATCTCGGATCAGGTGTATGTCAGGTGAGATAAACTCACGTCAAACCACATCTCGGATCAGGTGTATGTCAGGTGAGATAAACTCACGTCAAACCACATCACGGATCAGGTGTATGTCAGGTGAGATAAACTCACGTCAAACCACATCTCGGGTCAGGTGTATGTCAGGTGAGATAAACTCACATCAAACCACATCACGGATCAGGTGTATGTCAGGTGAGATAAACTCACGTCAAACCACATCACGGATCAGGTGTCTGTAAGGTGAGATAAACTCACGTCAAACCACATCTCGGATCAGGTGTATGTCAGGTGAGATAAACTCACGTCAAACCACATCTCGGATCAGGTGTATGTCAAGTGAGATAAACTCATGTCAAACCACATCTCGGATCAGGTGTCTGTAAGGTGAGATAAACTCACGTCAAACCACATCTCAGATCAGGTGTATGTCAGGTGAGATAAACTCATGTCAAACCACATCTCGGATCAGGTGTATGTCAGGTGAGATAAACTCATGTCAAACCACATCTCGGATCAGGTGTATGTCAGGTGAGATAAACTCATGTCAAACCACATCTCGGATCAGGTGTATGTCAGGTGAGAAAAACTCATGTCAAACCACATCTCGGATCAGGTGTCTGTAAGGTGAGATAAACTCACATCAAACCACATCTCGGATCAGGTGTATGTCAGGTGAGATAAACTCATGTCAAACCACATCTCGGATCAGGTGTATGTCAGGTGAGATAAACTCACGTCAAACAACATCTCGGATCAGGTGTATGTCAAGTGAGATAAACTCATGTCAAACCACATCTCGGATCAGGTGTCTGTAAGGTGAGATAAACTCACATCAAACCACATCTCCGACCAGGTGTATGTAAGGTGAGATAAACTCACATCAAACCACATCACGGATCAGGTGTATGTCAGGTGAGAAAAACTCACATCAAACAACATCTCAGATCAGGTGTATGTCAAGTGAGATAAACTCACGTCAAACCACATCACGGATCAGGTGTATGTCAGGTGAGATAAACACACGTCAAACCACATCTCGGATCATTTGTATGTCAGGTGAGATAAACCCACGTCAAACCACATCTCGGACCAGGTGTATGTCAGGTGAGATAAACTCACATCAAACCACATCTCAGATCAGGTGTATGTCATGTGAGATAAACTCATGTCAAACCACATCTCGGATCAGGTGTATGTCAGGTGAGATAAACTCATGTCAAACCACATCTCGGATCAGGTGTCTGTCAGGTGAGATAAACTCACGTCAAACCACATCACGGATCAGGTGTATGTAAGGAGAGATAAACTCACATCAAACCACATCTCCGATCAGGTGTATATCAGGTGAGATAAATTCACGTCAAACCACATCACGGATCAGGTGTATGTCAGGTAAGATAAACTCACGTCAAACCACATCACGGATCAGGTGTATGTAAGGTGAGGTAAACTCACATCAAACCACATCACGGATCAGGTGTATGTCAGGTGAGATAAACTCACATCAAACCACATCACGGGTCAGGTGTATGTCAGGTGAGATAAACTCACATCAAACCACATCACGGGTCAGGTGTATGTCAGGTGAGATAAACTCACATCAAACCACATCACGGGTCAGGTGTATGTCAGGTGAGATAAACTCACATCAAACCACATCACGGGTCAGGTGTATGTCAGGTGAGATAAACTCACATCAAACCACATCTCAGATCAGGTGAGGTAAACTCACATCAAACCACATCTCAGATCAGGTGAGGTAAACTCACATCAAACCACATCACGGGTCAGGTGTATGTCAGGTGAGATAAACTCACATCAAACCACATCACGGGTCAGGTGTATGTCAGGTGAGATAAACTCACATCAAACCACATCACGGGTCAGGTGTATGTCAGGTGAGATAAACTCACATCAAACCACATCACGGGTCAGGTGTATGTCAGGTGAGATAAACTCACATCAAACCACATCACGGGTCAGGTGTATGTCAGGTGAGATAAACTCACATCAAACCACATCTCAGATCAGGTGAGGTAAAGTCACATCAAACCACATCTCGGATCAGGTGTATATCAGGTGAGATAAACTCACATCAAACCACATCTCGGATCAGGTGTATGTCAGGTGAGGTAAACTCACATCAAACCACATCTCAGATCAGGTGAGGTAAACTCACATCAAACCACATCTCGGATCAGGTGTATGTCAGGTGAGATAAACTCACGTCAAACCACATCACGGATCAGGTGTATGTAAGGTGAGGTAAACTCACGTCAAACCACATCTCGGATCAGGTGTATGTCAGGTGAGGTAAACTCACATCAAACCACATCTCGGATCAGGTGTATGTCAGGTGAGATAAACTCATGTCAAACCACATCTCGGATCAGGTGTACGTCAGGTGAGATAAACTCACATCAAACCACATCTCGGATCAGCTGTATGTCAGGTGAGATAAACTCACGTCAAACCACATCTCGGATCAGGTGTATATCAGGTGAGATAAACTCATCTCAAACCACATCACGGATCAGGTGTATGTCAGGTGAGATAAACTCATGTCAAACCACATCTCCGATCAGGTGTATGTCAGGTGAGATAAACTCATGTCAAACCACATCTCCGATCAGGTGTATATCAGGTGAGATAAACTCATGTCAAACCACATCTCGGATCAGGTGTATGTCAGGTGAGATAAACTCACATCAAACCACATCTCGGATCAGGTGTATGTCAGGTGAGATAAACTCACATCAAACCACATCTCGGATCAGGTGAGATAAACTCACATCAAACCACATCTCGGATCAGGTGTATATCAGGTGAGATAAACTCATGTCAAACCACATCTCGGATCAGGTGTATGTCAGGTGAGATAAACTCATGTCAAACCACATCTCGGATCAGGTGTATATAAGGTGAGATAAACTCATGTCAAACCACATCTCGGATCAGGTGAGATAAACTCACATCAAACCACATCTCGGATCAGGTGTATATCAGGTGAGATAAACTCATGTCAAACCACATCTCGGATCAGGTGTATGTCAAGTGAGATAAACTCACGTCAAACCACATCACGGATCAGGTGTATGTCAGGTGAGATAAACTCACGTCAAACCACATCTCGGATCAGGTGTATATAAGGTGAGATAAACTCACGTCAAACCACATCTCGGATCAGGTGTATGTCAGGTGAGATAAACTCACGTCAAACCACATCTCGGATCAGGTGTATGTCAGGTGAGATAAACTCATGTCAAACCACATCTCGGATCAGGTGTATGTCAGGTGAGATAAACTCACGTCAAACCACATCTCGGATCAGGTGTATGTCAGGTGAGATAAACTCAAGTCAAACCACATCTCGGATCAGGTGTATGTCAGGTGAGATAAACTCACATCAAACCACATCTCGGATCAGGTGTATGTCAGGTGAGATAAACTCACGTCAAACCACATCTCGGATCAGGTGTATGTCAGGTGAGATAAACTCATGTCAAACCACATCTCGGATCAGGTGTATATCAGGTGAGATAAACTCACGTCAAACCACATCTCGGATCATTTGTATGTCAGGTGAGATAAACTCATGTCAAACCACATCTCGGATCAGGTGTATGTCAGGTGAGATAAACTCACATCAAACCACATCTCGGATCAGGTGTATGTCAGGTAAGATAAACTCACGTCAAACCACATCTCGGATCAGGTGTATGTCAGGTGAGATAAACTCATGTCAAACCACATCTCGGATCAGGTGTATATCAGGTGAGATAAACTCACATCAAACCACATCTCAGATCAGGTGTATGTCAGGTGAGATAAACTCATGTCAAACCACATCTCGGATCAGGTGTATATCAGGTGAGATAAACTCACATCAAACCACATCTCAGATCAGGTGTATGTCAGGTGAGATAAACTCATGTCAAACCACATCACGGATCAGGTGTATGTCAGGTGAGATAAACTCACGTCAAACCACATCTCGGATCAGCTGTATGTCAGGTGAGATAAACTCACGTCAAACCACATGACGGATCAGGTGTATGTCAGGTGAGATAAACTCACATCAAACCACATCACGGGTCAGATGTATGTCAGGTGAGATAAACTCACATCAAACCACATCTCAGATCAGGTGAGGTAAACTCACATCAAACCACATCTCGGATCAGTTGTATATCAGGTGAGATAAACTCACATCAAACCACATCTCAGATCAGGTGAGGTAAACTCACATCAAACCACATCACGGGTCAGGTGTATGTCAGGTGAGATAAACTCACATCAAACCACATCACGGGTCAGGTGTATGTCAGGTGAGATAAACTCACATCAAACCACATCACGGGTCAGGTGTATGTCAGGTGAGATAAACTCACATCAAACCACATCACGGGTCAGGTGTATGTCAGGTGAGATAAACTCACATCAAACCACATCACGGGTCAGGTGTATGTCAGGTGAGAAAAACTCACATCAAACCACATCACGGGTCAGGTGTATGTCAGGTGAGATAAACTCACATCAAACCACATCTCAGATCAGGTGAGGTAAACTCACATCAAACCACATCTCAGATCAGGTGAGGTAAACTCACATCAAACCACATCACGGGTCAGGTGTATGTCAGGTGAGATAAACTCACATCAAACCACATCACGGGTCAGGTGTATGTCAGGTGAGATAAACTCACATCAAACCACATCTCGGATCAGGTGAGATAAACTCACATCAAACCACATCTCGGATCAGGTGTATATCAGGTGAGATAAACTCATGTCAAACCACATCTCGGATCAGGTGTATGTCAGGTGAGATAAACTCATGTCAAACCACATCTCGGATCAGGTGTATATAAGGTGAGATAAACTCATGTCAAACCACATCTCGGATCAGGTGAGATAAACTCACATCAAACCACATCTCGGATCAGGTGTATATCAGGTGAGATAAACTCATGTCAAACCACATCTCGGATCAGGTGTATGTCAAGTGAGATAAACTCACGTCAAACCACATCACGGATCAGGTGTATGTCAGGTGAGATAAACTCACGTCAAACCACATCTCGGATCAGGTGTATATAAGGTGAGATAAACTCACGTCAAACCACATCTCGGATCAGGTGTATGTCAGGTGAGATAAACTCACGTCAAACCACATCTCGGATCAGGTGTATGTCAGGTGAGATAAACTCATGTCAAACCACATCTCGGATCAGGTGTATGTCAGGTGAGATAAACTCACGTCAAACCACATCTCGGATCAGGTGTATGTCAGGTGAGATAAACTCAAGTCAAACCACATCTCGGATCAGGTGTATGTCAGGTGAGATAAACTCACATCAAACCACATCTCGGATCAGGTGTATGTCAGGTGAGATAAACTCACGTCAAACCACATCTCGGATCAGGTGTATGTCAGGTGAGATAAACTCATGTCAAACCACATCTCGGATCAGGTGTATATCAGGTGAGATAAACTCACGTCAAACCACATCTCGGATCATTTGTATGTCAGGTGAGATAAACTCATGTCAAACCACATCTCGGATCAGGTGTATGTCAGGTGAGATAAACTCACATCAAACCACATCTCGGATCAGGTGTATGTCAGGTAAGATAAACTCACGTCAAACCACATCTCGGATCAGGTGTATGTCAGGTGAGATAAACTCATGTCAAACCACATCTCGGATCAGGTGTATATCAGGTGAGATAAACTCACATCAAACCACATCTCAGATCAGGTGTATGTCAGGTGAGATAAACTCATGTCAAACCACATCTCGGATCAGGTGTATATCAGGTGAGATAAACTCACATCAAACCACATCTCAGATCAGGTGTATGTCAGGTGAGATAAACTCATGTCAAACCACATCACGGATCAGGTGTATGTCAGGTGAGATAAACTCACGTCAAACCACATCTCGGATCAGCTGTATGTCAGGTGAGATAAACTCACGTCAAACCACATGACGGATCAGGTGTATGTCAGGTGAGATAAACTCACATCAAACCACATCACGGGTCAGATGTATGTCAGGTGAGATAAACTCACATCAAACCACATCTCAGATCAGGTGAGGTAAACTCACATCAAACCACATCTTGGATCAGTTGTATATCAGGTGAGATAAACTCACATCAAACCACATCTCAGATCAGGTGAGGTAAACTCACATCAAACCACATCACGGGTCAGGTGTATGTCAGGTGAGATAAACTCACATCAAACCACATCACGGGTCAGGTGTATGTCAGGTGAGATAAACTCACATCAAACCACATCACGGGTCAGGTGTATGTCAGGTGAGATAAACTCACATCAAACCACATCACGGGTCAGGTGTATGTCAGGTGAGATAAACTCACATCAAACCACATCACGGGTCAGGTGTATGTCAGGTGAGAAAAACTCACATCAAACCACATCACGGGTCAGGTGTATGTCAGGTGAGATAAACTCACATCAAACCACATCTCAGATCAGGTGAGGTAAACTCACATCAAACCACATCTCAGATCAGGTGAGGTAAACTCACATCAAACCACATCACGGGTCAGGTGTATGTCAGGTGAGATAAACTCACATCAAACCACATCACGGGTCAGGTGTATGTCAGGTGAGATAAACTCACATAAAACCACATCACGGGTCAGGTGTATGTCAGGTGAGATAAACTCACATCAAACCACATCACGGGTCAGGTGTATGTCAGGTGAGATAAACTCACATCAAACCACATCACGGGTCAGGTGTATGTCAGGTGAGATAAACTCACATCAAACCACATCTCAGATCAGGTGAGGTAAACTCACATCAAACCACATCTCGGATCAGGTGTATATCAGGTGAGATAAACTCACATCAAACCACATCTCGGATCAGGTGTATGTCAGGTGAGGTAAACTCACATCAAACCACATCTCAGATCAGGTGAGGTAAACTCACATCAAACCACATCTCGGATCAGGTGTATGTCAGGTGAGATAAACTCACGTCAAACCACATCACGGATCAGGTGTATGTAAGGTGAGGTAAACTCACGTCAAACCACATCTCGGAACAGGTGTATGTCAGGTGAGGTAAACTCACATCAAACCACATCTCGGATCAGGTGTATGTCAGGTGAGATAAACTCACGTCAAACCACATCTCGGATCAGGTGTATGTCAGGTGAGATAAACTCACATCAAACCACATCTCGGATCAGCTGTATGTCAGGTGAGATAAACTCACGTCAAACCACATCTCGGATCAGGTGTATATCAGGTGAGATAAACTCATGTCAAACCACATCACGGATCAGGTGTATGTCAGGTGAGATAAACTCATGTCAAACCACATCTCCGATCAGGTGTATGTCAGGTGAGATAAACTCACATCAAACCACATCTCCGATCAGGTGTATATCAGGTGAGATAAACTCATGTCAAACCACATCTCGGATCAGGTGTATATCAGGTGAGATAAACTCATGTCAAACCACATCTCGGATCAGGTGTATGTCAGGTGAGATAAACTCTCATCAAACCACATCTCGGATCAGGTGTATGTCAGGTGAGATAAACTCACATCAAACCACATCTCGGATCAGGTGAGATAAACTCACATCAAACCACATCTCGGATCAGGTGTATATCAGGTGAGATAAACTCATGTCAAACCACATCTCGGATCAGGTGTATGTCAGGTGAGATAAACTCATGTCAAACCACATCTCGGATCAGGAGTATATAAGGTGAGATAAACTCATGTAAAACCACATCTCGGATCAGGTGAGATAAACTCACATCAAACCACATCTCGGATCAGGTGTATATCAGGTGAGATAAACTCATGTCAAACCACATCTCGGATCAGGTGTATGTCAAGTGAGATAAACTCACGTCAAACCACATCACGGATCAGGTGTATGTCAGGTGAGATAAACTCACGTCAAACCACATCTCGGATCAGGTGTATATAAGGTGAGATAAACTCACGTCAAACCACATCTAGGATCAGGTGTATGTCAGGTGAGATAAACTCACGTCAAACCACATCTCGGATCAGGTGTATGTCAGGTGAGATAAACTCATGTCAAACCACATCTCGGATCAGGTGTATGTCAGGTGAGATAAACTCACATCAAACCACATCACGGGTCAGGTGTATGTCAGGTGAGATAAACTCACATCAAACCACATCACGGGTCAGGTGTATGTCAGGTGAGATAAACTCACATCAAACCACATCACGGGTCAGCTGTATGTCAGGTGAGATAAACTCACATCAAACCACATCACGGGTCAGGTGTATGTCAGGTGAGATAAACTCACATCAAACCACATCACGGGTCAGGTGTATGTCAGGTGAGATAAACTCACATCAAACCACATCTCAGATCAGGTGAGGTAAAGTCACATCAAACCACATCTCGGATCAGGTGTATATCAGGTGAGATAAACTCACATCAAACCACATCTCGGATCAGGTGTATGTCAGGTGAGGTAAACTCACATCAAACCACATCTCAGATCAGGTGAGGTAAACTCACATCAAACCACATCTCGGATCAGGTGTATGTCAGGTGAGATAAACTCACGTCAAACCACATCACGGATCAGGTGTATGTAAGGTGAGGTAAACTCACGTCAAACCACATCTCGGATCAGGTGTATGTCAGGTGAGGTAAACTCACATCAAACCACATCTCGGATCAGGTGTATGTCAGGTGAGATAAACTCACGTCAAACCACATCTCGGATCAGGTGTATGTCAGGTGAGATAAACTCACATCAAACCACATCTCGGATCAGCTGTATGTCAGGTGAGATAAACTCACGTCAAACCACATCTCGGATCAGGTGTATATCAGGTGAGATAAACTCATGTCAAACCACATCACGGATCAGGTGTATGTCAGGTGAGATAAACTCATGTCAAACCACATCTCCGATCAGGTGTATGTCAGGTGAGATAAACTCACATCAAACCACATCTCCGATCAGGTGTATATCAGGTGAGATAAACTCATGTCAAACCACATCTCGGATCAGGTGTATATCAGGTGAGATAAACTCATGTCAAACCACATCTCGGATCAGGTGTATGTCAGGTGAGATAAACTCACATCAAACCACATCTCGGATCAGGTGTATGTCAGGTGAGATAAACTCACATCAAACCACATCTCGGATCAGGTGAGATAAACTCACATCAAACCACATCTCGGATCAGGTGTATATCAGGTGAGATAAACTCATGTCAAACCACATCTCGGATCAGGTGTATGTCAGGTGAGATAAACTCATGTCAAACCACATCTCGGATCAGGTGTATATAAGGTGAGATAAACTCATGTCAAACCACATCTCGGATCAGGTGAGATAAACTCACATCAAACCACATCTCGGATCAGGTGTATATCAGGTGAGATAAACTCATGTCAAACCACATCTCGGATCAGGTGTATGTCAAGTGAGATAAACTCACGTCAAACCACATCACGGATCAGGTGTATGTCAGGTGAGATAAACTCACGTCAAACCACATCTCGGATCAGGTGTATATAAGGTGAGATAAACTCACGTCAAACCACATCTCGGATCAGGTGTATGTCAGGTGAGATAAACTCACGTCAAACCACATCTCGGATCAGGTGTATGTCAGGTGAGATAAACTCATGTCAAACCACATCTCGGATCAGGTGTATGTCAGGTGAGATAAACTCACGTCAAACCACATCTCGGATCAGGTGTATGTCAGGTGAGATAAACTCAAGTCAAACCACATCTCGGATCAGGTGTATGTCAGGTGAGATAAACTCACATCAAACCACATCTCGGATCAGGTGTATGTCAGGTGAGATAAACTCACGTCAAACCACATCTCGGATCAGGTGTATGTCAGGTGAGATAAACTCATGTCAAACCACATCTCGGATCAGGTGTATATCAGGTGAGATAAACTCACGTCAAACCACATCTCGGATCATTTGTATGTCAGGTGAGATAAACTCATATCAAAAAACATCTCGGATCAGGTGTATGTCAGGTGAGATAAACTCACATCAAACCACATCTCGGATCAGGTGTATGTCAGGTGAGATAAACTCACGTCAAACCACATCTCGGATCAGGTGTATGTCAGGTGAGATAAACTCATGTCAAACCACATCTCGGATCAGGTGTATATCAGGTGAGATAAACTCACATCAAACCACATCTCAGATCAGGTGTATGTCAGGTGAGATAAACTCATGTCAAACCACATCTCGGATCAGGTGTATATCAGGTGAGATAAACTCACATCAAACCACATCTCAGATCAGGTGTATGTCAGGTGAGATAAACTCATGTCAAACCACATCACGGATCAGGTGTATGTCAGGTGAGATAAACTCACGTCAAACCACATCTCGGATCAGCTGTATGTCAGGTGAGATAAACTCACGTCAAACCACATGACGGATCAGGTGTATGTCAGGTGAGATAAACTCACATCAAACCACATCACGGGTCAGGTGTATGTCAGATGAGATAAACTCACATCAAACCACATCTCAGATCAGGTGAGGTAAACTCACATCAAACCACATCTCGGATCAGGTGTATATCAGGTGAGATAAACTCACATCAAACCACATCTCAGATCAGGTGAGGTAAACTCACATCAAACCACATCACGGGTCAGGTGTATGTCAGGTGAGATAAACTCACATCAAACCACATCACGGGTCAGGTGTATGTCAGGTGAGATAAACTCACATCAAACCACATCACGGGTCAGGTGTATGTCAGGTGAGATAAACTCACATCAAACCACATTACGGATCAGGTGTATATAAGGTGAGATAAACTCACGTCAAACCACATCTCAGATCAGGTGTATGTAAGGTGCGATAAACTCACGTCAAACCACATCACGGATCAGGTGTATGTCAGGTGAGGTAAACTCATGTCAAACCACATAACGGATCAGGTGTATGTCAGGTGAGATAAACTCACATCAAACCACATCACGGATCAGGTGTATGTCAGGTGAGATAAACTCACGTCAAACCACATCTCGGATCAGGTGTATGTCAGGTGAGATAAACTCACATCAAACCACATCTCGGATCAGGTGTATGTCAGGTGAGATAAACCCACGTCAGACCACATCTCGGATCAGGTGTATGTCAGGTGAGATAAACCCACGTCAGACCACATCTCGGATCAGGTGTATGTCAGGTGAGATAAACCCACGTCAGACCACATCTCGGATCAGGTGTATGTCAGGTGAGATAAACTCACATCAAACCACATCTCGGATCAGGTGTATGTCAGGTGAGATAAACCCACGTCAGACCACATCTCGGATCAGGTGTTTGTCAGGTGAGATAAACCCACGTCAAACCACATCTCTGATCAGGTGTATGTCAGGTGAGATAAACCCACGTCAAACCACATCACGGATCAGGTGTATGTCAGGTGAGATAAACCCACGTCAGACCACATCTCGGATCAGGTGTATGTCAGGTGAGATAAACCCACGTCAGACCACATCTCGGATCAGGTGTATGTTAGGTGAGATAAACTCACATCAAACCACATCTCGGATCAGGTGTATGTCAGGTGAGATAAACCCACGTCAGACCACATCTCGGATCACGTGTATGTCAGGTGAAATAAACCCACGTCAAACCACATCTCGGATCAGGTGTATGTCAGGTGAGATAAACCCACGTCAAACCACATCACAGATCAGGTGTATGTCAGGTGAGATAAACCCACGTCAGACCACATCTCGGATCAGGTGTATGTCAGGTGAGATAAATTCACATCAAACCACATCTCGGATCAGGTGTATGTCAGGTGAGATAAACTCACATCAAACCACATCACAGATCAGGTGTATGTCAGGTGAGATAAACCCACGTCAAACCACATCTCGGATCAGGTGTATGTCAGGTGAGATAAACCCACGTCAAACCACATCACAGATCAGTTGTATGTCAGGTGAGATAAACCCACGTCAGACCACATCTTGGATCAGGTGTATGTCAGGTGAGATAAACCCACGTCAAACCACATCACAGATCAGGTGTATGTCAGGTGAGATAAACCCACGTCAAACCACATCTCGGATCAGGTGTATGTCAGGTGAGATAAACTCACGTCAAACCACATCTCGGGTCAGGTGTATGTCAGGTGAGATAAACTCTCATCAAACCACATCACGGATCAGGTGTATGTCAGGTGAGATAAACTCACATCAAACCACATCACAGATCAGTTGTATGTCAGGTGAGATAAACCCACGTCAGACCACATCTCGGATCAGGTGTATGTCAGGTGAGATAAACCCACGTCAAACCACATCTCAGATCAGGTGTATGTCAGGTGAGATAAACTCACGTCAAACCACATCTCGGGTCAGGTGTATGTCAGGTGAGATAAACTCACATCAAACCACATCACGGATCAGGTGTATGTCAGGTGAGATAAACTCACGTCAAACCACATCTCGGGTCAGGTGTATGTCAGGTGAGATAAACTCACATCAAACCACATCACGGATCAGGTGTATGTCAGGTGAGATAAACCCACGTCAGACCACATCACGGATCAGGTGTATGTCAGGTGAGGTAAACTCATGTCAAACCACATCTCAGATCAGGTGTATGTCAGGTGAGATAAACTCATGTCAAACCACATCTCGGATCAGGTGTATGTCAGGTGAGATAAACTCACGTCAAACCACATCTCGGATCAGGTGTATGTCAGGTGAGATAAACTCACGTCAAACCACATCACGGATCAGGTGTATGTCAGGTGAGATAAACTCACGTCAAACCACATCTCGGGTCAGGTGTATGTCAGGTGAGATAAACTCACATCAAACCACATCACGGATCAGGTGTATGTCAGGTGAGATAAACTCACGTCAAACCACATCACGGATCAGGTGTCTGTAAGGTGAGATAAACTCACGTCAAACCACATCTCGGATCAGGTGTATGTCAGGTGAGATAAACTCACGTCAAACCACATCTCGGATCAGGTGTATGTCAAGTGAGATAAACTCATGTCAAACCACATCTCGGATCAGGTGTCTGTAAGGTGAGATAAACTCACGTCAAACCACATCTCAGATCAGGTGTATGTCAGGTGAGATAAACTCATGTCAAACCACATCTCGGATCAGGTGTATGTCAGGTGAGATAAACTCATGTCAAACCACATCTCGGATCAGGTGTATGTCAGGTGAGATAAACTCATGTCAAACCACATCTCGGATCAGGTGTATGTCAGGTGAGATAAACTCATGTCAAACCACATCTCGGATCAGGTGTCTGTAAGGTGAGATAAACTCACATCAAACCACATCTCGGATCAGGTGTATGTCAGGTGAGATAAACTCATGTCAAACCACATCTCGGATCAGGTGTATGTCAGGTGAGATAAACTCACGTCAAACAACATCTCGGATCAGGTGTATGTCAAGTGAGATAAACTCATGTCAAACCACATCTCGGATCAGGTGTCTGTAAGGTGAGATAAACTCACATCAAACCACATCTCCGACCAGGTGTATGTAAGGTGAGATAAACTCACATCAAACCACATCACGGATCAGGTGTATGTCAGGTGAGAAAAACTCACATCAAACCACATCTCAGATCAGGTGTATGTCAAGTGAGATAAACTCACGTCAAACCACATCACGGATCAGGTGTATGTCAGGTGAGATAAACACACGTCAAACCACATCTCGGATCATTTGTATGTCAGGTGAGATAAACCCACGTCAAACCACATCTCGGACCAGGTGTATGTCAGGTGAGATAAACTCACATCAAACCACATCTCAGATCAGGTGTATGTCATGTGAGATAAACTCATGTCAAACCACATCTCGGATCAGGTGTATGTCAGGTGAGATAAACTCATGTCAAACCACATCTCGGATCAGGTGTCTGTCAGGTGAGATAAACTCACGTCAAACCACATCACGGATCAGGTGTATGTAAGGAGAGATAAACTCACATCAAACCACATCTCCGATCAGGTGTATATCAGGTGAGATAAACTCACGTCAAACCACATCACGGATCAGGTGTATGTCAGGTGAGATAAACTCACGTCAAACCACATCACGGATCAGGTGTATGTAAGGTGAGGTAAACTCACATCAAACCACATCACGGATCAGGTGTATGTCAGGTGAGATAAACTCACATCAAACCACATCACGGGTCAGGTGTATGTCAGGTGAGATAAACTCACATCAAACCACATCACGGGTCAGGTGTATGTCAGGTGAGATAAACTCACATCAAACCACATCACGGGTCAGGTGTATGTCAGGTGAGATAAACTCACATCAAACCACATCACGGGTCAGGTGTATGTCAGGTGAGATAAACTCACATCAAACCACATCTCAGATCAGGTGAGGTAAACTCACATCAAACCACATCTCAGATCAGGTGAGGTAAACTCACATCAAACCACATCACGGGTCAGGTGTATGTCAGGTGAGATAAACTCACATCAAACCACATCACGGGTCAGGTGTATGTCAGGTGAGATAAACTCACATCAAACCACATCACGGGTCAGGTGTATGTCAGGTGAGATAAACTCACATCAAACCACATCACGGGTCAGGTGTATGTCAGGTGAGATAAACTCACATCAAACCACATCACGGGTCAGGTGTATGTCAGGTGAGATAAACTCACATCAAATCACATCTCAGATCAGGTGAGGTAAAGTCACATCAAACCACATCTCGGATCAGGTGTATATCAGGTGAGATAAACTCACATCAAACCACATCTCGGATCAGGTGTATGTCAGGTGAGGTAAACTCACATCAAACCACATCTCAGATCAGGTGAGGTAAACTCACATCAAACCACATCTCGGATCAGGTGTATGTCAGGTGAGATAAACTCACGTCAAACCACATCACGGATCAGGTGTATGTAAGGTGAGGTAAACTCACGTCAAACCACATCTCGGATCAGGTGTATGTCAGGTGAGGTAAACTCACATCAAACCACATCTCGGATCAGGTGTATGTCAGGTGAGATAAACTCACGTCAAACCACATCTCGGATCAGGTGTACGTCAGGTGAGATAAACTCACATCAAACCACATCTCGGATCAGCTGTATGTCAGGTGAGATAAACTCACGTCAAACCACATCTCGGATCAGGTGTATATCAGGTGAGATAAACTCATGTCAAACCACATCACGGATCAGGTGTATGTCAGGTGAGATAAACTCATGTCAAACCACATCTCCGATCAGGTGTATGTCAGGTGAGATAAACTCACATCAAACCACATCTCCGATCAGGTGTATATCAGGTGAGATAAACTCATGTCAAACCACATCTCGGATCAGGTGTATATCAGGTGAGATAAACTCATGTCAAACCACATCTCGGATCAGGTGTATGTCAGGTGAGATAAACTCACATCAAACCACATCTCGGATCAGGTGTATGTCAGGTGAGATAAACTCACATCAAACCACATCTCGGATCAGGTGAGATAAACTCACATCAAACCACATCTCGGATCAGGTGTATATCAGGTGAGATAAACTCATGTCAAACCACATCTCGGATCAGGTGTATGTCAGGTGAGATAAACTCATGTCAAACCACATCTCGGATCAGGTGTATATAAGGTGAGATAAACTCATGTCAAACCACATCTCGGATCAGGTGAGATAAACTCACATCAAACCACATCTCGGATCAGGTGTATATCAGGTGAGATAAACTCATGTCAAACCACATCTCGGATCAGGTGTATGTCAAGTGAGATAAACTCACGTCAAACCACATCACGGATCAGGTGTATGTCAGGTGAGATAAACTCACGTCAAACCACATCTCGGATCAGGTGTATATAAGGTGAGATAAACTCACGTCAAACCACATCTCGGATCAGGTGTATGTCAGGTGAGATAAACTCACGTCAAACCACATCTCGGATCAGGTGTATGTCAGGTGAGATAAACTCATGTCAAACCACATCTCGGATCAGGTGTATGTCAGGTGAGATAAACTCACGTCAAACCACATCTCGGATCAGGTGTATGTCAGGTGAGATAAACTCAAGTCAAACCACATCTCGGATCAGGTGTATGTCAGGTGAGATAAACTCACATCAAACCACATCTCGGATCAGGTGTATGTCAGGTGAGATAAACTCACGTCAAACCACATCTCGGATCAGGTGTATGTCAGGTGAGATAAACTCATGTCAAACCACATCTCGGATCAGGTGTATATCAGGTGAGATAAACTCACGTCAAACCACATCTCGGATCATTTGTATGTCAGGTGAGATAAACTCATGTCAAACCACATCTCGGATCAGGTGTATGTCAGGTGAGATAAACTCACATCAAACCACATCTCGGATCAGGTGTATGTCAGGTGAGATAAACTCACGTCAAACCACATCTCGGATCAGGTGTATGTCAGGTGAGATAAACTCATGTCAAACCACATCTCGGATCAGGTGTATATCAGGTGAGATAAACTCACATCAAACCACATCTCAGATCAGGTGTATGTCAGGTGAGATAAACTCATGTCAAACCACATCTCGGATCAGGTGTATATCAGGTGAGATAAACTCACATCAAACCACATCTCAGATCAGGTGTATGTCAGGTGAGATAAACTCATGTCAAACCACATCACGGATCAGGTGTATGTCAGGTGAGATAAACTCACGTCAAACCACATCTCGGATCAGCTGTATGTCAGGTGAGATAAACTCACGTCAAACCACATGACGGATCAGGTGTATGTCAGGTGAGATAAACTCACATCAAACCACATCACGGGTCAGGTGTATGTCAGGTGAGATAAACTCACATCAAACCACATCTCAGATCAGGTGAGGTAAACTCACATCAAACCACATCTCGGATCAGGTGTATATCAGGTGAGATAAACTCACATCAAACCACATCTCAGATCAGGTGAGGTAAACTCACATCAAACCACATCACGGGTCAGGTGTATGTCAGGTGAGATAAACTCACATCAAACCACATCACGGGTCAGGTGTATGTCAGGTGAGATAAACTCACATCAAACCACATCACGGGTCAGGTGTATGTCAGGTGAGATAAACTCACATCAAACCACATCACGGGTCAGGTGTATGTCAGGTGAGATAAACTCACATCAAACCACATCACGGGTCAGGTGTATGTCAGGTGAGATAAACTCACATCAAACCACATCACGGGTCAGGTGTATGTCAGGTGAGATAAACTCACATCAAACCACATCTCAGATCAGGTGAGGTAAACTCACATCAAACCACATCTCAGATCAGGTGAGGTAAACTCACATCAAACCACATCACGGGTCAGGTGTATGTCAGGTGAGATAAACTCACATCAAACCACATCACGGGTCAGGTGTATGTCAGGTGAGATAAACTCACATAAAACCACATCACGGGTCAGGTGTATGTCAGGTGAGATAAACTCACATCAAACCACATCACGGGTCAGGTGTATGTCAGGTGAGATAAACTCACATCAAACCACATCACGGGTCAGGTGTATGTCAGGTGAGATAAACTCACATCAAACCACATCTCAGATCAGGTGAGGTAAACTCACATCAAACCACATCTCGGATCAGGTGTATATCAGGTGAGATAAACTCACATCAAACCACATCTCGGATCAGGTGTATGTCAGGTGAGGTAAACTCACATCAAACCACATCTCAGATCAGGTGAGGTAAACTCACATCAAACCACATCTCGGATCAGGTGTATGTCAGGTGAGATAAACTCACGTCAAACCACATCACGGATCAGGTGTATGTAAGGTGAGGTAAACTCACGTCAAACCACATCTCGGATCAGGTGTATGTCAGGTGAGGTAAACTCACATCAAACCACATCTCGGATCAGGTGTATGTCAGGTGAGATAAACTCACGTCAAACCACATCTCGGATCAGGTGTATGTCAGGTGAGATAAACTCACATCAAACCACATCTCGGATCAGCTGTATGTCAGGTGAGATAAACTCACGTCAAACCACATCTCGGATCAGGTGTATATCAGGTGAGATAAACTCATGTCAAACCACATCACGGATCAGGTGTATGTCAGGTGAGATAAACTCATGTCAAACCACATCTCCGATCAGGTGTATGTCAGGTGAGATAAACTCACATCAAACCACATCTCCGATCAGGTGTATATCAGGTGAGATAAACTCATGTCAAACCACATCTCGGATCAGGTGTATATCAGGTGAGATAAACTCATGTCAAACCACATCTCGGATCAGGTGTATGTCAGGTGAGATAAACTCACATCAAACCACATCTCGGATCAGGTGTATGTCAGGTGAGATAAACTCACATCAAACCACATCTCGGATCAGGTGAGATAAACTCACATCAAACCACATCTCGGATCAGGTGTATATCAGGTGAGATAAACTCATGTCAAACCACATCTCGGATCAGGTGTATGTCAGGTGAGATAAACTCATGTCAAACCACATCTCGGATCAGGTGTATATAAGGTGAGATAA
The DNA here is from genome assembly GCA_032622095.1 of Siphonodentalium dalli. NCBI lineage: Eukaryota > Metazoa > Mollusca > Scaphopoda > Gadilida > Siphonodentaliidae > Siphonodentalium > Siphonodentalium dalli. The sequence goes on along the minus strand of CP136068.1, from coordinate 152,778,692 downwards.
ACTCATGTCAAACCACATCTCGGATCAGGTGAGATAAACTCACATCAAACCACATCTCGGATCAGGTGTATATCAGGTGAGATAAACTCATGTCAAACCACATCTCGGATCAGGTGTATGTCAAGTGAGATAAACTCACGTCAAACCACATCACGGATCAGGTGTATGTCAGGTGAGATAAACTCACGTCAAACCACATCTCGGATCAGGTGTATATAAGGTGAGATAAACTCACGTCAAACCACATCTAGGATCAGGTGTATGTCAGGTGAGATAAACTCACGTCAAACCACATCTCGATCAGGTGTATGTCAGGTGAGATAAACTCATGTCAAACCACATCTCGGATCAGGTGTATGTCAGGTGAGATAAACTCACATCAAACCACATCACGGGTCAGGTGTATGTCAGGTGAGATAAACTCACATCAAACCACATCACGGGTCAGGTGTATGTCAGGTGAGATAAACTCACATCAAACCACATCACGGGTCAGGTGTATGTCAGGTGAGATAAACTCACATCAAACCACATCACGGGTCAGGTGTATGTCAGGTGAGATAAACTCAAATCAAACCACATCACGGGTCAGGTGTATGTCAGGTGAGATAAACTCACATCAAACCACATCTCAGATCAGGTGAGGTAAAGTCACATCAAACCACATCTCGGATCAGGTGTATATCAGGTGAGATAAACTCACATCAAACCACATCTCGGATCAGGTGTATGTCAGGTGAGGTAAACTCACATCAAACCACATCTCAGATCAGGTGAGGTAAACTCACATCAAACCACATCTCGGATCAGGTGTATGTCAGGTGAGATAAACTCACGTCAAACCACATCACGGATCAGGTGTATGTAAGGTGAGGTAAACTCACGTCAAACCACATCTCGGATCAGGTGTATGTCAGGTGAGGTAAACTCACATCAAACCACATCTCGGATCAGGTGTATGTCAGGTGAGATAAACTCACGTCAAACCACATCTCGGATCAGGTGTATGTCAGGTGAGATAAACTCACATCAAACCACATCTCGGATCAGCTGTATGTCAGGTGAGATAAACTCACGTCAAACCACATCTCGGATCAGGTGTATATCAGGTGAGATAAACTCATGTCAAACCACATCACGGATCAGGTGTATGTCAGGTGAGATAAACTCATGTCAAACCACATCTCCGATCAGGTGTATGTCAGGTGAGATAAACTCACATCAAACCACATCTCCGATCAGGTGTATATCAGGTGAGATAAACTCATGTCAAACCACATCTCGGATCAGGTGTATATCAGGTGAGATAAACTCATGTCAAACCACATCTCGGATCAGGTGTATGTCAGGTGAGATAAACTCACATCAAACCACATCTCGGATCAGGTGTATGTCAGGTGAGATAAACTCACATCAAACCACATCTCGGATCAGGTGAGATAAACTCACATCAAACCACATCTCGGATCAGGTGTATATCAGGTGAGATAAACTCATGTCAAACCACATCTCGGATCAGGTGTATGTCAGGTGAGATAAACTCATGTCAAACCACATCTCGGATCAGGTGTATATAAGGTGAGATAAACTCATGTCAAACCACATCTCGGATCAGGTGTATGTCAAGTGAGATAAACTCACGTCAAACCACATCACGGATCAGGTGTATGTCAGGTGAGATAAACTCACGTCAAACCACATCTCGGATCAGGTGTATATAAGGTGAGATAAACTCACGTCAAACCACATCTCGGATCAGGTGTATGTCAGGTGAGATAAACTCATGTCAAACCACATCTCGGATCAGGTGTATGTCAGGTGAGATAAACTCACGTCAAACCACATCTCGGATCAGGTGTATGTCAGGTGAGATAAACTCAAGTCAAACCACATCTCGGATCAGGTGTATGTCAGGTGAGATAAACTCACATCAAACCACATCTCGGATCAGGTGTATGTCAGGTGAGATAAACTCACGTCAAACCACATCTCGGATCAGGTGTATGTCAGGTGAGATAAACTCATGTCAAACCACATCTCGGATCAGGTGTATATCAGGTGAGATAAACTCACGTCAAACCACATCTCGGATCATTTGTATGTCAGGTGAGATAAACTCATGTCAAACCACATCTCGGATCAGGTGTATGTCAGGTGAGATAAACTCACATCAAACCACATCTCGGATCAGGTGTATGTCAGGTGAGATAAACTCACGTCAAACCACATCTCGGATCAGGTGTATGTCAGGTGAGATAAACTCATGTCAAACCACATCTCGGATCAGGTGTATATCAGGTGAGATAAACTCACATCAAACCACATCTCAGATTAGGTGTATGTCAGGTGAGATAAACTCATGTCAAACCACATCTCGGATCAGGTGTATATCAGGTGAGATAAACTCACATCAAACCACATCTCAGATCAGGTGTATGTCAGGTGAGATAAACTCATGTCAAACCACATCACGGATCAGGTGTATGTCAGGTGAGATAAACTCACGTCAAACCACATCTCGGATCAGCTGTATGTCAGGTGAGATAAACTCACGTCAAACCACATGACGGATCAGGTGTATGTCAGGTGAGATAAACTCACATCAAACCACATCACTGGTCAGGTGTATGTCAGATGAGATAAACTCACATCAAACCACATCTCAGATCAGGTGAGGTAAACTCACATCAAACCACATCTCGGATCAGGTGTATATCAGGTGAGATAAACTCACATCAAACCACATCTCAGATCAGGTGAGGTAAACTCACATCAAACCACATCACGGGTCAGGTGTATGTCAGGTGAGATAAACTCACATCAAACCACATCACGGGTCAGGTGTATGTCAGGTGAGATAAACTCACATCAAACCACATCACGGGTCAGGTGTATGTCAGGTGAGATAAACTCACATCAAACCACATCACGGGTCAGGTGTATGTCAGGTGAGATAAACTCACATCAAACCACATCTCAGATCAGGTGAGGTAAACTCACATCAAACCACATCTCAGATCAGGTGAGGTAAACTCACATCAAACCACATCACGGGTCAGGTGTATGTCAGGAGAGATAAACTCACATCAAACCACATCACGGGTCAGGTGTATGTCAGGTGAGATAAACTCACATCAAACCACATCACGGGTCAGGTGTATGTCAGGTGAGATAAACTCACATCAAACCACATCACGGGTCAGGTGTATGTCAGGTGAGATAAACTCACATCAAACCACATCACGGGTCAGGTGTATGTCAGGTGAGATAAACTCACATCAAACCACATCTCAGATCAGGTGAGGTAAACTCACATCAAACCACATCTCGGATCAGGTGTATATCAGGTGAGATAAACTCACATCAAACCACATCTCGGATCAGGTGTATGTCAGGTGAGGTAAACTCACATCAAACCACATCTCAGATCAGGTGAGGTAAACTCACATCAAACCACATCTCGGATCAGGTGTATGTCAGGTGAGATAAACTCACGTCAAACCACATCACGGATCAGGTGTATGTAAGGTGAGGTAAACTCACGTCAAACCACATCTCGGATCAGGTGTATGTCAGGTGAGGTAAACTCACATCAAACCACATCTCGGATCAGGTGTATGTCAGGTGAGATAAACTCACATCAAACCACATCTCGGATCAGGTGTATGTCAGGTGAGATAAACTCACATCAAACCACATCTCGGATCAGCTGTATGTCAGGTGAGATAAACTCACGTCAAACCACATCTCGGATCAGGTGTATATCAGGTGAGATAAACTCATGTCAAACCACATCACGGATCAGGTGTATGTCAGGTGAGATAAACTCATGTCAAACCACATCTCCGATCAGGTGTATGTCAGGTGAGATAAACTCACATCAAACCACATCTCCGATCAGGTGTATATCAGGTGAGATAAACTCATGTCAAACCACATCTCGGATCAGGTGTATATCAGGTGAGATAAACTCATGTCAAACCACATCTCGGATCAGGTGTATGTCAGGTGAGATAAACTCACATCAAACCACATCTCGGATCAGGTGTATGTCAGGTGAGATAAACTCACATCAAACCACATCTCGGATCAGGTGAGATAAACTCACATCAAACCACATCTCGGATCAGGTGTATATCAGGTGAGATAAACTCATGTCAAACCACATCTCGGATCAGGTGTATGTCAGGTGAGATAAACTCATGTCAAACCACATCTCGGATCAGGTGTATATAAGGTGAGATAAACTCATGTCAAACCACATCTCGGATCAGGTGAGATAAACTCACATCAAACACATCTCGGATCAGGTGTATATCAGGTGAGATAAACTCATGTCAAACCACATCTCGGATCAGGTGTATGTCAAGTGAGATAAACTCACGTCAAACCACATCACGGATCAGGTGTATGTCAGGTGAGATAAACTCACGTCAAACCACATCTCGGATCAGGTGTATATAAGGTGAGATAAACTCACGTCAAACCACATCTAGGATCAGGTGTATGTCAGGTGAGATAAACTCACGTCAAACCACATCTCGGATCAGGTGTATGTCAGGTGAGATAAACTCATGTCAAACCACATCTCGGATCAGGTGTATGTCAGGTGAGATAAACTCACGTCAAACCACATCTCGGATCAGGTGTATGTCAGGTGAGATAAACTCATGTCAAACCACATCTCGGATCAGGTGTATGTCAGGTGAGATAAACTCACATCAAACCACATCTCGGATCAGGTGTATGTCAGGTGAGATAAACTCACGTCAAACCACATCTCGGATCAGGTGTATGTCAGGTGAGATAAACTCATGTCAAACCACATCTCGGATCAGGTGTATATCAGGTGAGATAAACTCACGTCAAACCACATCTCGGATCATTTGTATGTCAGGTGAGATAAACTCATGTCAAACCACATCTCGGATCAGGTGTATGTCAGGTGAGATAAACTCACATCAAACCACATCTCGGATCAGGTGTATGTCAGGTGAGATAAACTCACGTCAAACCACATCTCGGATCAGGTGTATGTCAGGTGAGATAAACTCATGTCAAACCACATCTCGGATCAGGTGTATATCAGGTGAGATAAACTCACATCAAACCACATCTCAGATCAGGTGTAAGTCAGGTGAGATAAACTCATGTCAAACCACATCTCGGATCAGGTGTATATCAGGTGAGATAAACTCACATCAAACCACATCTCAGATCAGGTGTATGTCAGGTGAGATAAACTCATGTCAAACCACATCACGGATCAGGTGTATGTCAGGTGAGATAAACTCACGTCAAACCACATCTCGGATCAGCTGTATGTCAGGTGAGATAAACTCACGTCAAACCACATGACGGATCAGGTGTATGTCAGGTGAGATAAACTCACATCAAACCACATCACGGGTCAGGTGTATGTCAGGTGAGATAAACTCACATCAAACCACATCTCAGATCAGGTGAGGTAAACTCACATCAAACCACATCTCGGATCAGGTGTATATCAGGTGAGATAAACTCACATCAAACCACATCTCAGATCAGGTGAGGTAAACTCACATCAAACCACATCACGGGTCAGGTGTATGTCAGGTGAGATAAACTCACATCAAACCACATCACGGGTCAGGTGTATGATCTCACATCAAACCACATCACGGGTCAGGTGTATGTCAGGTGAGATAAACTCACATCAAACCACATCACGGGTCAGGTGTATGTCAGGTGAGATAAACTCACATCAAACCACATCATGGGTCAGGTGTATGTCAGGTGAGATAAACTCACATCAAACCACATCTCAGATCAGGTGAGGTAAACTCACATCAAACCACATCTCGGATCAGGTGTATATCAGGTGAGATAAACTCACATCAAACCACATCTCGGACCAGGTGTATGTCAGGTGAGGTAAACTCACATCAAACCACATCTCAGATCAGGTGAGGTAAACTCACATCAAACCACATCTCGGATCAGGTGTATGTCAGGTGAGATAAACTCACGTCAAACCACATCACGGATCAGGTGTATGTAAGGTGAGGTAAACTCACGTCAAACCACATCTCGGATCAGGTGTATGTCAGGTGAGGTAAACTCACATCAAACCACATCTCGGATCAGGTGTATGTCAGGTGAGATAAACTCATGTCAAACCACATCTCGGATCAGGTGTATGTCAGGTGAGATAAACTCACATCAAACCACATCTCGGATCAGCTGTATGTCAGGTGAGATAAACTCACGTCAAACCACATCTCGGATCAGGTGTATATCAGGTGAGATAAACTCATGTCAAACCACATCACGGATCAGGTGTATGTCAGGTGAGATAAACTCATGTCAAACCACATCTCCGATCAGGTGTATGTCAGGTGAGATAAACTCACATCAAACCACATCTCGGATCAGGTGTATATCAGGTGAGATAAACTCATGTCAAACCACATCTCGGATCAGGTGTATATCAGGTGAGATAAACTCATGTCAAACCACATCTCGGATCAGGTGTATGTCAGGTGAGATAAACTCACATCAAACCACATCTCGGATCAGGTGTATGTCAGGTGAGATAAACTCACATCAAACCACATCTCGGATCAGGTGAGATAAACTCACATCAAACCACATCTCGGATCAGGTGTATATCAGGTGAGATAAACTCATGTCACACCACATCTCGGATCAGGTGTATGTCAGGTGAGATAAACTCATGTCAAACCACATCTCAGATCAGGTGTATATAAGGTGAGATAAACTCATGTCAAACCACATCTCGGATCAGGTGAGTTAAACTCACATCAAACCACATCTCGGATCAGGTGTATATCAGGTGAGATAAACTCATGTCAAACCACATCTCGGATCAGGTGTATGTCAAGTGAGATAAACTCACGTCAAACCACATCACGGATCAGGTGTATGTCAGGTGAGATAAACTCACGTCAAACCACATCTCGGATCAGGTGTATATAAGGTGAGATAAACTCACGTCAAACCACATCTCGGATCAGGTGTATGTCAGGTGAGATAAACTCACGTCAAACCACATCTCGGATCAGGTGTATGTCAGGTGAGATAAACTCATGTCAAACCACATCTCGGATCAGGTGTATGTCAGGTGAGATAAACTCACGTCAAACCACATCTCGGATCAGGTGTATGTCAGGTGAGATAAACTCATGTCAAACCACATCTCGGATCAGGTGTATGTCAGGTGAGATAAACTCACGTCAAACCACATCTCGGATCAGGTGTATGTCAGGTGAGATAAACTCATGTCAAACCACATCTCGGATCAGGTGTATATAAGGTGAGATAAACTCATGTCAAACCACATCTCGGATCAGGTGAGATAAACTCACATCAAACCACATCTCGGATCAGGTGTATATCAGGTGAGATAAACTCATGTCAAACCACATCTCGGATCAGGTGTATGTCAAGTGAGATAAACTCACGTCAAACCACATCACGGATCAGGTGTATGTCAGGTGAGATAAACTCACGTCAAACCACATCTCGGATCAGGTGTATATAAGGTGAGATAAACTCACGTCAAACCACATCTCGGATCAGGTGTATGTCAGGTGAGATAAACTCACGTCAAACCACATCTCGGATCAGGTGTATGTCAGGCGAGATAAACTCATGTCAAACCACATCTCGGATCAGGTGTATGTCAGGTGAGATAAACTCACGTCAAACCACATCTCGGATCAGGTGTATGTCAGGTGAGATAAACTCAAGTCAAACCACATCTCGGATCAGGTGTATGTCAGGTGAGATAAACTCACATCAAACGACATCTCGGATCAGGTGTATGTCAGGTGAGATAAACTCACGTCAAACCACATCTCGGATCAGGTGTATGTCAGGTGAGATAAACTCATGTCAAACCACATCTCGGATCAGGTGTATATCAGGTGAGATAAACTCACGTCAAACCACATCTCGGATCATTTGTATGTCAGGTGAGATAAACTCATGTCAAACCACATCTCGGATCAGGTGTATGTCAGGTGAGATAAACTCACATCAAACCACATCTCGGATCAGGTGTATGTCAGGTGAGATAAACTCACGTCAAACCACATCTCGGATCAGGTGTATGTCAGGTGAGATAAACTCATGTCAAACCACATCTCGGATCAGGTGTATATCAGGTGAGATAAACTCACATCAAACCACATCTCAGACCAGGTGTATGTCAGGTGAGATAAACTCATGTCAAACCACATCTCGGATCAGGTGTATATCAGGTGAGATAAACTCACATCAAACCACATCTCAGATCAGGTGTATGTCAGGTGAGATAAACTCATGTCAAACCACATCACGGATCAGGTGTATGTCAGGTGAGATAAACTCACGTCAAACCACATCTCGGATCAGCTGTATGTCAGGTGAGATAAACTCACGTCAAACCACATGACGGATCAGGTGTATGTCAGGTGAGATAAACTCACATCAAACCACATCACGGGTCAGGTGTATGTCAGGTGAGATAAACTCACATCAAACCACATCACGGGTCAGGTGTATGTCAGGTGAGATAAACTCACAACAAACCACATCTCAGATCAGGTGAGGTAAACTCACATCAAACCACATCTCAGATCAGGTGAGGTAAACTCACATCAAACCACATCACGGGTCAGGTGTATGTCAGGTGAGATAAACTCACATCAAACCACATCACGGGTCAGGTGTATGTCAGGTGAGATAAACTCACATCAAACCACATCACGGGTCAGGTGTATGTCAGGTGAGATAAACTCACATCAAACCACATCACGGGTCAGGTGTATGTCAGGTGAGATAAACTCACATCAAACCACATCACGGGTCAGGTGTATGTCAGGTGAGATAAACTCACATCAAACCACATCTCAGATCAGGTGAGGTAAACTCACATCAAACCACATCTCGGATCAGGTGTATATCAGGTGATATAAACTCACATCAAACCACATCTCGGATCAGGTGTATGTCAGGTGAGGTAAACTCACATCAAACCACATCTCAGATCAGGTGAGGTAAACTCACATCAAACCACATCTCGGATCAGGTGTATGTCAGGTGAGATAAACTCACGTCAAACCACATCACGGATCAGGTGTATGTAAGGTGAGGTAAACTCACGTCAAACCACATCTCGGATCAGGTGTATGTCAGGTGAGGTAAACTCACATCAAACCACATCTCGGATCAGGTGTATGTCAGGTGAGATAAACTCACGTCAAACCACATCTCGGATCAGGTGTATGTCAGGTGAGATAAACTCACATCAAACCACATCTCGGATCAGCTGTATGTCAGGTGAGATAAACTCACGTCAAACCACATCTCGGATCAGGTGTATATCAGGTGAGATAAACTCATGTCAAACCACATCACGGATCAGGTGTATGTCAGGTGAGATAAACTCATGTCAAACCACATCTCCGATCAGGTGTATGTCAGGTGAGATAAACTCATGTCAAACCACATCTCGGATCAGGTGTATATCAGGTGAGATAAACTCATGTCAAACCACATCTCGGATCAGGTGTATGTCAGGTGAGATAAACTCACATCAAACCACATCTCGGATCAGGTGTATGTCAGGTGAGATAAACTCATGTCAAACCACATCTCGGGTCAGGTGAGATAAACTCACATCAAACCACATCTCGGATCAGGTGTATATCAGGTGAGATAAACTCATGTCAAACCACATCTCGGATCAGGTGTATGTCAAGTGAGATAAACTCACGTCAAACCACATCACGGATCAGGTGTATGTCAGGTGAGATAAACTCACGTCAAACCACATCTCGGATCAGGTGTATATAAGGTGAGATAAACTCACGTCAAACCACATCTAGTATCAGGTGTATGTCAGGTGAGATAAACTCACGTCAAACCACATCTCGGATCAGGTGTATGTCAGGTGAGATAAACTCATGTCAAACCACATCTCGGATCAGGTGTATGTCAGGTGAGATAAACTCACGTCAAACCACATCTCGGATCAGGTGTATGTCAGGTGAGATAAACTCATGTCAAACCACATCTCGGATCAGGTGTATGTCAGGTGAGATAAACTCACATCAAACCACATCTCGGATCAGGTGTATGTCAGGTGAGATAAACTCACATCAAACCACATCTCGGATCAGGTGAGATAAACTCACATCAAACCACATCTCGGATCAGGTGTATATCAGGTGAGATAAACTCATGTCACACCACATCTCGGATCAGGTGTATGTCAGGTGAGATAAACTCATGTCAAACCACATCTCAGATCAGATGTATATAAGGTGAGATAAACTCATGTCAAACCACATCTCGGATCAGGTGAGTTAAACTCACATCAAACCACATCTCGGATCAGGTGTATATCAGGTGAGATAAACTCATGTCAAACCACATCTCGGATCAGGTGTATGTCAAGTGAGATAAACTCACGTCAAACCACATCACGGATCAGGTGTATGTCAGGTGAGATAAACTCACGTCAAACCACATCTCGGATCAGGTGTATATAAGGTGAGATAAACTCACGTCAAACCACATCTCGGATCAGGTGTATGTCAGGTGAGATAAACTCACGTCAAACCACATCTCGGATCAGGTGTATGTCAGGTGAGATAAACTCATGTCAAAACTCACATCAAACCACATCTCGGATCAGGTGTATGTCAGGTGAGATAAACTCACATCAAACCACATCTCGGATCAGGTGAGATAAACTCACATCAAACCACATCTCGGATCAGGTGTATATCAGGTGAGATAAACTCATGTCACACCACATCTCGGATCAGGTGTATGTCAGGTGAGATAAACTCATGTCAAACCACATCTCAGATCAGGTGTATATAAGGTGAGATAAACTCATGTCAAACCACATCTCGGATCAGGTGAGATAAACTCACATCAAACCACATCTCGGATCAGGTGTATATCAGGTGAGATAAACTCATGTCAAACCACATCTCGGATCAGGTGTATGTCAAGTGAGATAAACTCACGTCAAACCACATCACGGATCAGGTGTATGTCAGGTGAGATAAACTCAAACAAACCACATCTCGGATCAGGTGTATATAAGGTGAGATAAACTCACGTCAAACCACATCTCGGATCAGGTGTATGTCAGGTGAGATAAACTCACGTCAAACCACATCTCGGATCAGGTGTATGTCAGGTGAGATAAACTCATGTCAAACCACATCTCGGATCAGGTGTATGTCAGGTGAGATAAACTCACGTCAAACCACATCTCGGATCAGGTGTATGTCAGGTGAGATAAACTCATGTCAAACCACATCTCGGATCAGGTGTATGTCAGGTGAGATAAACTCACATCAAACCACATCTCGGATCAGGTGTATGTCAGGTGAGATAAACTCACGTCAAACCACATCTCGGATCAGGTGTATGTCAGGTGAGATAAACTCATGTCAAACCACATCTCGGATCAGGTGTATATCAGGTGAGATAAACTCACGTCAAACCACATCTCGGATCATTTGTATGTCAGGTGAGATAAACTCATGTCAAACCACATCTCGGATCAGGTGTATGTCAGGTGAGATAAACTCACATCAAACCACATCTCGGATCAGGTGTATGTCAGGTGAGATAAACTCACGTCAAACCACATCTCGGATCAGGTGTATGTCAGGTGAGATAAACTCATGTCAAACCACATCTCGGATCAGGTGTATATCAGGTGAGATAAACTCACATCAAACCACATCTCAGATCAGGTGTATGTCAGGTGAGATAAACTCATGTCAAACCACATCTCGGATCAGGTGTATATCAGGTGAGATAAACTCACATCAAACCACATCTCAGATCAGGTGTATGTCAGGTGAGATAAACTCATGTCAAACCACATCACGGATCAGGAGTATGTCAGGTGAGATAAACTCACGTCAAACCACATCTCGGATCAGGTGTATGCCAGGTGAGATAAACTCACATCAAACCACATCACGGATCAGGTGTATGTCAGGTGAGATAAACTCACGTCAAACCACATCTTGGATCAGGTGTATGTCAGGTGAGATAAACTCACATCAAACCACATCACGGATCAGGTGTATGTCAGGTGAGATAAACTCACGTCAAACCACATCTCGGATCAGGTGTATGTCAGGTGAGATAAACTCACATCAAACCACATCTCGGATCAGGTGAGATAAACTCACATCAAACCACATCTCGGATCAGGTGTATGTCAGGTGAGATAAACTCACATCAAACCACATCTCGGATCAGGTGTATGTCAGGTGAGATAAACTCACATCAAACCACATCTCGGATCAGGTGTATGTCAGGTGAGATAAACTCATGTCAAACCACATCTCCGATCAGGTGTATGTCAGGTGAGATAAACTCACATCAAACCACATCTCGGATCAGGTGTATGTCAGGTGAGATAAACTCACATCAAACCACATCTCGGATCAGGTGTATGTCAGGTGAGATAAACTCACGTCAAACCACATCTCGGATCAGGTGTATATAAGGTGAGATAAACTCACATCAAACCACATCACGGATCAGGTGTATGTCAGGTGAAATAAACTCACATCAAACCACATCACGGATCAGGTGTATGTCAGGTGAGATAAACTCACATCAAACCACATCTCGGATCAGGTGTATGTAAGGTGAGATAAACTCACGTCAAACCACATCTCGGATCAGGTGTATATAAGGTGAGATAAACTCACGTCAAACCACATCTCGGATCAGGTGTATGTAAGGTGAGATAAACTCACGTCAATCCACATCTCGGATCAGGTGTATATAAGGTGAGATAAACTCACGTCAAACCACATCTCGGATCAGGTGTATGTCAGGTGAGATAAACTCACGTCAATCCACATCTCGGATCAGGTGAGATAAACTCACGTTAAACCACATCACGGATCAGGTGTATATCAGGTGAGATAAACTCACATCAAACCACATCTCGGATCAGGTGTATATAAGGTGAGATAAACTCACGTCAAACCACATCTCGGATCAGGTGTATGTCAGGTGAGATAAACTCACGTCAATCCACATCTCGGATCAGGTGAGATAAACTCACGTTAAACCACATCACGGATCAGGTGTATATAAGGTGAGATAAACTCACATCAAACCACATCTCGGATCAGGTGTATATAAGGTGAGATAAACTCACGTCAATCCACATCTCGGATCAGGTGAGATAAACTCATGTCAAACCACATCTCGGATCAGGTGTATGTCAGGTGAGATAAACTCACGTCAAACCACATCTCGGATCAGGTGTATGTCAGGTGAGATAAACTCACGTCACACCACATCTCGGATCAGGTGTATGTCAGGTGAGATAAACTCACGTCAAACCACATCTCGGATCAGGTGTATATAAGGTGAGATAAACTCATGTCAAACCACATCTCGGATCAGGTGAGATAAACTCACGTTAAACCACATCTCGGATCAGGTGAGATAAACTCACATCAAACCACATCTCGGATCAGGTGTATGTCAGGTGAGGAAAACTCATGTCAAACCACATCTCGGATCAGGTGTATATAAGGTGAGATAAACTCACATCAAACCACATCTCAGATCAGGTGTATGTCAGGTGAGATAAACTCACATCAAACCACATCTCGGATCAGGTGTATGTCAGGTGAGATAAACTCACGTCAAACCACATCTCGGATCAGGTGTATGTCAGGTGAGATCGATGATGTACATACTCATGTCAAACCACATCTCGGATCAGGTGTATGTCAGGTGAGATAAACTCACGTCAAACCACATCTCGGATCAGGTGTATGTCAGGTGAGATAAACTCATGTCAAACCACATCTCGGATCAGGTGTATGTCAGGTGAGATAAACTCACGTCAAACCACATCTCGGATCAGGTGTATATAAGGTGAGATAAACTCACGTCAAACCACATCTCGGATCAGGTGTATGTCAGGTGAGATAAACTCACGTCAAACCACATCACGGATCAGGTGTATGTCAGGTGAGATAAACTCATGTCAAACCACATCTCGGATCAGGTGTATGTCAGGTGAGATAAACTCACGTCAAACCACATCTTGGATAAGGTGTATGTCAGGTGAGATAAACTCGTGTCAAACCACATCTTGGATCAGGTGAGATAAACTCATGTCAAACCACATCTCGGATCAGGTGTATGTCAGGTGAGATAAACTCACATCAAACCACATCTCGGATCAGGTGTATGTCAGGTGAGATAAACTCACGTCAAACCACATCTCAGATCAGGTGTATGTCAGGTGAGATAAACCCACGTCAAACCACATCACGGATCAGGTGTATGTCAGGTGAGATAAACTCACGTCAAACCACATCTCGGATCAGGTGTATGTTGTCAGGTGAGATAAACTCACATCAAACCACATCTCAGATCAGGTGTATGTCAGGTGAGATAAACTCACGTCAAACCACATCTTGGATCAGGTGTATGTCAGGTGAGATAAACTCATGTCAAACCACATCTTGGATCAGGTGAGATAAACTCACGTCAAACCACATCTTGGATCAGGTGTATGTCAGGTGAGATAAACCCACGTCAAACCACATCTCGGATCAGGTGTATGTCAGGTGAGATAAACTCACGTCAAACCACATCACGGATCAGGTGTATGTCAGGTGAGATAAACTCATGTCAAACCACATCTCGGATCAGGTGTATGTCAGGTGAGATAAACTCACGTCAAACCACATCTCGGATCAGGTGTATGTCAGGTGAGATAAACTCACGTCAAACCACATCTCGGATCAGGTGTATGTCAGGTGATATCGATGATGTACATACCCATGTCAAACCACATCTCGGATCAGGTGAATGTCAGGTGAGATAAACTCACATCAAACCACATCACGGATCAGGTGTATGTCAGGTGAGATAAATTCACGTCAAACCACATCTCGGATCAGGTGTATGTCAGGTGAGATCGATGATGTACATACTCATGTCAAACCACATCTCGGATCAGGTGTATGCCAGGTGAGGATGATGTAATCCAACATATAAAAATTTACTTGACTGAAAGTACATGTAGTTGTCTCTCCTTGCAATTATTTTTCTTTTTAATCCTTCCGATATTAATTCCACATGTATGAGTTGAATTGCAGTTGCATCAAATAAATAAACAAAATTGGCATTGGAATTATTTTTATATTAACCCTTTCTATGCTAAATATTCATTGACGAGTAGTTATCCCAACATGTTGCTCTGGACGCTTAACATATATCCTAATATCGTGGTTGTCCACCAACTGTGGGTAAATGTCACCGGTATCAGCGGTCTTACCGAGTCAGGGGATGTAAACCCTGTGCACATGACCTTGCAACAGGCGTCCATTTTAGAACTTTGCTTGAGTTACTGCTAAACTTAGCTTCAGGTTTGGTTACCACGGCAGGATGTTTCTGTCCAGCAACAGAAGCTGGGATTTTACACACCTCTATATGTTCTATGTTTTCTGCTTTGTTCTGTAGAGTGAGGTACTTCGTCAGGTCGACGCCCAGCTCTTTCAGGTCATCCAGTTGTTTTTCTTTATGGGCATTCACTTTATCATAAAACTCTGAAAGAAACAAATTGAATATAACTTGAACTGAATCAATCAATCTCATTATTGAATATCTGTTGACATATTAGGTAATCAACCAAGCATGGATAAAGTGTGCAGAATGAGGTCCCCCGAGGGTGAATAGGTCACTCTCACCGGTTTTCTGTGATAAAGTTACCCAGGTTCCTGAAATTGTGATAAAGTTACCCAGGTTGGAGAAGAATGTGATAAAGTTACCCAAGTTAATAATAGTTCATGTTTAGCAATAAATTATTGATTTTTGTGATCAAAATGACGAACTACAGTACTAATATGTCTTAATTTATGCTTGATAAGGGCTATTACTTGCCAAAACTGAACAATATTCCCTCTGTCACTTTTAAATTGAGTTGATATTGTGAGATTTGCTTAACCTGGGTAAATTTATCACAATTCTCACCAACCTGGGTAACTTTATCACAAAATTAGGAACCTGGGTAACTTTATCACAGAAAACCGGTGAGAGTGACCTATTCAGCCTAACTTAGGGGATAAACATGCTGTCTCGCGTTGCCGATAAAACTGCATTTTCCATCGTAAAACCCACAGATAAACGTCCCAAAATCACACCCGACAGCAAGTTTATCCCAATTCTAATTTACGCCGACTGAAAAATCATGCTATATATAGACATGAGAAACAGTACTGCTAATTATTATTATACAAAGTATGTTGTTTATCCATCGACTCGAATTATAGATCATGCTAATTTGACATAGGATATGTGTAAATTATATTAATAAATGTACGTTCCGTGGCCAAGTTGCACCAAGGTATTACACTAGTGACAGGCCATTGACATATTATAGCATCGGTGCCAGTGGTCAAGACATCAAAACGTAGCATTGTGAACAACGATTCGCTGCTTACAGCATCATATCAGCTGTAATTACATCATCATTCAAACGTCCTGCGATTGGTTTCGAAAGAATTTTTTCAATTAAAACGGGTTGACTGAATAATTGTCCCGACATTCACTGAATCAAGCCGATGTTCGATTCAATCCTATACTATTTACATTGTTGCCACTAGGAATGAAGTAAACTTCCCGGATAACCACGTAACAATTTTACCTGTGATCAAGCCCCAGTTTGTACGCATGCATCACAATAATTTGGATTTACGACAGCTACACCTGGGCAACTGACCAATCAGCACTGATGAAATAGGAAATACATGTTAGCAGAGTGAATTATAAAACTGGAATAAACTGCCAAATGAATGTGTCCTAGCTGGCTCCGTCAACGATTTCAAATCCAATCTAAATGACAAATTGGAGATCACAGCCAACTAAATTTCAAACTCATAATCGTGACCCGCCATATCAAATCCAGTCGTAAGTCGGGATTTTTTTTACCCTGTGCCAATGCATTCTCTTATATATGCGAGTCGACCATAGGTCGCCTCGCATATATAAGAGAATGCATTGGCCTAACAATTTTTTTTTACAATTTTAATAATTTTTTCTTGTATTCTTTAACAATTTTATAATTTCACCCATACAGAGCCCCAGACAAACATGAGCAGACGACACTCTTCTATATGCTTCTATATATGTGTGGGGCTCCCTGCTGGGTAATGGATGTTTTTTATTTTATGTCCTAAAAATTGTAAGAAACATTTATTTAAAAAACATGATAAAAAATTGTTAGGCCAATGCATTCTCTTATATATGCGAGGCGACCTATGGTCGAATCGCATATATAAGAGAATGCATTGGCACAGGGTAAAAAAAATCCTGACTTACGACTGGATTTGATATGGCGGGTCACATATATGGTCTGAAGTTATCGTCTGGAAAAAAATTGAGCCCAAATTTCAATAAAGGGCCGTAACTCTGGTAAGAATGGGCAGTCGGACAGGGTTCGCTCTGCCACTTGTCAAATGTTCCAAATGCAAAAAAAAAATGATATTTGGCAAAAAATATTATCATTTTTGGCCAGAGACCTGTTGAAAATATTGGATGCTCAATATCGTTCACTTCAGGGAAGTCTCACAATAACTGTTGGCTTATAATCTTAGGAAAAATAGGTTTTGGTTCTTGGGCAAAAATCAATGAGGGAGGGAGGGTTTTATTTTATTTTTAATTTTTTTTCTGCACATAGTAAGCACAGACAAAGATACCTTCCTCTGTCTAGTAATAACCAGAAAGGTAGAAGGAACTGTTGTGCATATAAACTCATTTAATCTTATATAAAAATTACATTGTACTACCGGTGGGATTACCTAACATGATATAATGCCCCTGACATTCACTATTGTTATTGTTGTCTAAAAACCGATACCTTTCCATTCTAATATGTGATCCTGAATTTCATCATGTGCCTTTCAATTGTATGGAGTTACAATTAGTGTAATTTAGTTCACAATGACTTATTGTAAGAATAGCATGAGGATCAGCTAATCATTTTCTTAATTGTAGTCATCTACTTCATGTTGTAAGCCCGCAAGTCACTTTTCAAACATTACACAGATATGTTAGAGCTCAATGCACACTAATATCCAACACATATCTACTATGGACATGTTTATAAAATAACGATTTTTTTTTTTTTTCAAATTTTTTTTTTCGGAAATTTTTTTGTCATAACATCAGGCATCGCCATAAAAAGGCCTACCGCATCCTTATCACTCAGTGCATGCATCAACACCAGTGTGAAAGTAAATATGAGAAAGTTGATGAAGATAACAAAAGTCGTCATCCAGTTATTGTTGAAACATAAGACACAATATTTCAGAATCCGATAGCATTTGGCAACTTATAAAATAATATGGCGCCAATTATTTTCGTTTGGCTAAAAAACAATTGGCAAAAGGAGATTCGGACCAGTGCGGACCCTGGAGATGCAAGCCTGCAAATAGTGTGTCTGTCATTTACAGAATGAGGTCACCAGAGGGAGAATTTAGTGATGCTATCCTGCACTGTGGGCTAGATTCACAAAAATTTCACCTTATGCATTTTATCTTCTGCAAATTATGGGATATTGAAAGTTCTCAGAAGGGAAAAAGTAACTGAAACAATTTTAATTTTAGAATATAGATACTTCCCAGAAGATAAGGCCTAAGCAGGATGAGGTCCCCAGTGAATTTGGTGATGCGATCCTGCATGATGGGCTAGATTCACAAATTCACCCTCTGGGAACCTCATTCTGCTTTGGCCGCAACTGCTATGGGAGACCTAAGAATTTCCTCAGTTGAAGTTGCTGATGTTCACCCATTTGTCACCTTGATTATGCATTTTATCTTCTGCAAATTTGGGGATATAGAAACTTCACAGAAGGGAAAAAGTAACTAAAAACAATGTTAATTGAGACTATAGATACTTCCCAGAAGATAGGCCTAAGCAGAATGAGGTCCCCAGAGGGTGAACTTGGTGATGCTAGCCGGCCGTGCAGGACACACTATTTCAGGCTTGTGTGGACAAGCCGACCAAAACACGTCCCATTTTTAAAATGGGACGCATAAAAAAAATCAAAATCTCGGATGGTCTTATACGTACCTATGTGGATGTCACATTCTTTTGTAACTAAAAACAATGTTAATTGAGACTATAGATACTTCCCAGAAGATAGGCCTAAGCAGAATGAGGTCCCCAGAGGGTGAACTTGGTGATGCTAGCCGGCCGTGCAGGACACACTATTTCAGGCTTGTGTGGACAAGCCGACCATAACACGTCCCATTTTTAAAATGGGACGCATAAAAAAAATCAAAATCTCGGATGGTCTTATACGTACCTATGTGGATGTCACATTCTTTTGTCTTGATGGTCAGTTGTTGCTCATGTTCCGAATTCTTCATCTCTAAATTATTTTTTTGTACAATTTCATTAATTTTCTGTCTGTGATCTTGCTTGTTTCGATCCAATTGTTGTTCTAAAAATATTGGATGAAGTTTCGTTAGGCCATAATCTGAGAAACACTTGGATCCATTGCCCTGACATAGGGCTGCAGTTGGCTAGGGCCGCAATGATTCACGTATTATCGATGAATCAGGAATTTTAGTTCCAAATTTGATACATCACATTATAAGTGATGCGATGCAAAAACAATTCATTTCTTTATAAGCAGGAAGTAGTTGACAATTAGCTATTATAGTCTTCCGCTCGATCCATTTATCACTGAAAATAGTGATGCGAATATTCATATTATAATAATAATTATCGCACGCATTGTTTCAAGGTTGACACAAGGAAATCAGTAGTCACTGAGGTCGAAGTGACTATTTCCTTCCAAGGATTGACAATTTCTTGTGTCAACTTTGTTGCAATGGGACAATTGTTTTATAATATGAAACCCCATATTTGATTGGCCGGCAAATATTGAAGTTTGAAAAACTTATTCTATTTTTAAATATGCACAATCCCAATTAAATGAATTAACCCTTTACCCAACAGAAGGGCCCTGTGCCAATGCATTCTCTTATATATGCGAGTCGACCATAGGTCGCCTCGCATATATAAGAGAATGCATTGGCTTAACACATTACAAATTATAAAATTGTTAAAGAATGTAAGAAAAAATGGTAAAAAGTGTTAAAAAAAGATTTTTTTTAGGCCAATGCATTCTCTTATA
This sequence comes from Siphonodentalium dalli, assembly GCA_032622095.1. Lineage (NCBI taxonomy): Eukaryota > Metazoa > Mollusca > Scaphopoda > Gadilida > Siphonodentaliidae > Siphonodentalium > Siphonodentalium dalli. The sequence continues at coordinate 152,758,483 of CP136068.1, read as the reverse complement.
TATGCGAGGCGACCTATGGTCGACTCGCATATATAAGAGAATGCATTGGCACAGGGCATAACTGTAACTATCACAATGTGGTCAAGGAGCCGGTTCCAATGATATCCATATTTGTATGGTTCTATTGAGACAGACCGAAGATATTTTAGGCTGTTGAAGCTTTATTTGGCCGGTTTGTTGGGTAAAGGGTTAATGCTCCCAAATTACTATTTCTTTGACTTAGTGTCGAGGAACCCACCCATCAAAGACCAGAGTGATCAGATATCAAATTTTAAAATTTGTTTATAAGATATGTAATTTTTGGCAGCCTGGTGAATATTCGTCAAGCCGACTGTATCCTATCCAAATTGCGGATGAAGATGGATAACTCTAAAATCAAGTCGCTTTGGGTGCTAAATATTTGACATCCGGCCAAATTTCGTTGAACAAAATGTTGATAAATAACATGTTTTGGGCAAGTTTATACGACAGTTGACATTATTTTTGGGCAATTAATCGAGTCTGATAACTGAAGCGGCATTTCTAAAAAAATTGTTGTCGGAATCTGATGATATGGGGACCATCAAATCAGATTGAGTACCCTTAACCCTTTACCCAACAGAAGGGCCCTGTGCCAATACATTCTCTTATATATGCGAGTCGACCATAGGTCGCCTCGCATATATAAGAGAATGCATTGGCTTAACACATTAAAAATTATAAAATTGTTAAAGAATGTAAGAAAAAATGGTAAAAAGTGTTAAAAAAAGATTTTTTTTAGGCCAATGCATTCTCTTATATATGCGAGGCGACCTATGGTCGACTCGCATATATAAGAGAATGCATTGGCACAGGGCATAACTGTAACTATCACAATGTGGTCAAGGAGCCGGTTCCAATGATATCCATATTTGTATGGTTCTATTGAGACAGACCGAAGATATTTTAGGCTGTTGAAGCTTTATTTGGCCGGTTTGTTGGGTAAAGGGTTAAGCAAAAGAGGTCAGTAGAATCTTATGTTAACCTCTTGTGGATATAATGTGCTCCATTTTCAAATAGAAGTGATCATCGTCAAATGACTGTTCTTATGTGATAGTCATTTAAAGTATGGATTTTTATATATTTTATAAATAATGGCTGGAAAATCAAACTATAAAATAATTATCCACCTAATTCATGGTGGGGAAATCATGTGGTTTCTAGTTGATGAGTATCACGCATTCAAAATGGCCAAGGCGATCGCAAACTCGACTAGAAATGGGGAAAATGGTAATGAACTAGGATATCTCTATATTACATAGCTATCCAATATATTTAATAGTTTGTCCGTTTAGTTGACAAGTAGAAAATCCTAATTGTGTAATGCCAGTGAACTGTATTTATAACTTCCTTTTCCGTTTTCATTGAATATATACAAGTTAACCTGCAATTTCGCCAATATGTCTTTGCTAATTACGTATTTATAGAAATAAAAGCATGATTCACGATGTGATGCTGTTAGATGTAACTAATAACATAGTTATGCTCCCCTGCCATCATCAAAAGATTGCCATAAATTGTAAAATCAGAGACCGATTTCAAAAAATCTCGGGAAATAAAAATGTGACAAAATCAGGCACAGAAATTGTGGAGAATTGACACCAATGTGCGATATAATATATTATTATCCATCCCTTAACTAACACCATTTCCGATTGGGCAAAAGCCGCCACTTGATAGTCCTGGAAAAAGTCATATTGGACTCCCGAATGTCATATTGGACTCCCAAGTGTGCAATATGACTTTTTTATCGGGACTCTGTGACGTCACGAATTAACTTTTGTGAAATGAATCAGTGAAAATGTGATGCGCGCGCAACACTGCATGGTGGATTAGCAGATGTTTCACTTCCGCATTGAGTTTTGTTTTTCATTTCCGTGTTTCCAAATTATGCTTTCTGATGATCAATACAGGCTTTAATAGAGAATTAAGTGCCGACAAATACCAAAAGTAACCACTAAAGTTATATTCCCAAAATTTGGATAAACATACAGATGGATAATAAAAATGTCATTATACAATGTTGTGTACAGTATGAGTTTTTCTTTTACTCGTCCAGGTTGTGGTGAAAAGTCATATTGGACTCGACACTGGCGTGTCTCGTCCAATATGAATTTTCACCACAACCTGGACTCGTACAAGAAAAACTCATACTGTACACAACATTGTATAATAACTTTATAATATATAATGCAGGTCTTGTCGTTGACTATGCCAAACAAGTGGTCCTCGGCGAGGAATAATGCACTCACTATCTTCCTCCTCTTGAACCACTTTTTTGTCATAGTCAGCTCCAAGCCATGCATTATTTATATAATATAGAATTTTGGCAGCTACAAGCATATGCTATACTATTTTTCAAACAAGCTGATACCTTATTTGTGTCCAAACTCACAGCTCTTTGCTCTAACATTCTGACCAAAGTTGTCAGTCGAAGGTTTCTCCTAGATGTATGGATGGTGTATTACACGAACTCTGACTGGAAGCTTGGTCAGAATGTTATAGAAAACTACTGAGCATTTCTGAACAAATAAGATATCAACTTGTTTTAAAAATAAACTAGCATATGCTCGTAACAGTCAAAATGATATGATTTGTGTCAGTTTCTCATATATTATGTTTTTGTGCGTTATTGAGTGTGTGGTACTCACCAACATCGAAACCACGTGATTCCCCACCATGTAATTGTGGTCAGAAATTTCCAACTGCTGGTGTGCCAGGCATGTCATGTAAGTCACATGTTCCCTTGTAGCCACACACCTGTGCTAACTTAACCCTTTCATGATGGGAGCTGTGCTGGTGCAGCATTAAAGCTCATTTGCCACTGCATTCTCTTATATATGAGAGTCTCACATAGGGAGCCTCGCATATATAAGAAAATGTGCTGACTAACAAGGTGAAGGTAAATATTGTTAGGCCACTGTATTCTCTTATATATGCAAGGCTCCCTATGGGAGACTCGCATATATAAGAGAATGCATTGGCACAGGGTTTTCGCAAAATTTCAGGAAGCTCCAATCATGGAGGGGTTAAAGGGGTACTGTACACCGATTTCATTAAATTCCACGTGACAATAGTGAGCTAATATGAATATTATATTATAAAATAACTAATTTGAGTCGACGATGTCTACTGAAAACGTTCCGGATAACAGGCTATCGTAAAAGGAAAATTGAATTTTTTAATATAAATTCATTTATGGCTGGAGTCATAAAATGGTGAATTGTGCCATTACGAGTTACCGTTCATGAAATCGCATATGTTGCGTGTCTTTTATCGACCGCTGTTCGCGAACATTATTGAGTTGCAAACAAAACATGTTACCTGCAAAAGGAAGGCCCGTTATAACCGATTCGGAAAAAAGGAGAAAGAAACAAGAGTCATAAAGCGTTAATATTTTCATAGGGAGTGAGATTGTTCGATGGAAGAGATTGGAGGCATCAATCGAAGCTGTGAGCAATGAACTTCCGGTTCTTCGTGCGACCTGTGTCTTCTCCGGTGAATGTAAAAAACATGGCGCGTAGTTTGAAATCGTAATATTTTTGTTTCCAAGATCAATATTTTCTTCGCTAAATTAGGTTTATACGAAACTCATATAACACGAACACAATCTAACTTGAAAGTTATTTCAATGGGAGTAATAACAAAAATTGCCTATCTCTGTGTACAGTACCCCTTTAATAGTTAGAAATTTCCAACTAATGGTGCATTGGGTATGAAATCTCTGTCCCTGTTTTTGAATCAGTCACCAGAATAACTCTATAAATAAGGCTTACTGAGTTCTGTTCTGGCCTGCTCTTTTGTAAGTTTGAAGTCTGTGATTCTCTGTGACACATCTTCTATCTCCGTTGTCAAGCGCAGTTTTGTTCTTGATTCAATAGCAGAATTTTGCATTGCCTGGAAGGAGAATGATTCAATATGTTAGAGCAGCAGCCATTTTGGACATTGAATATCTGTGATAAGACTTTATTTGACTTTTAACCCTTTACCCAACAAAACGGCCAAATAAAGCTTCAATTCTTTACAGCCTAAAATATCTTCGGTCTGTCTCAATAGAACCATACAAATATGGATATCATTGGATCCGGCTCCTTGACCACATTGTGATAGTTACAGTTATGCCCTGTGCCAATGCATTCTCTTATATATGTGAGTCGACCATAGGTCGCCTCGCATATATAAGAGAATGCATTGGCCTAAAAAAAATCTTTTTTTAACACTTTTTACCATTTTTTCTTACATTCTTTAACAATTTTATAATTTTTAATGTGTTAAGCCAATGCATTCTCTTATATATGCGAGGCGACCTATGGTCGACTCGCATATATAAGAGAATGCATTGGCACAGGGCCGTTCTGTTGGGTAAAGGGTTAACAAAACAACTGTTTGTGTGAGTGAAGCTTCCTGAAATTTTGAGGAAACCCTATGCCAATGCAATCTCTTATATATGCGAGTCTTCCTTAGGGAGACTCATATATAAAAGAATGCATTGGCCTAACAATATTTACCTTGACCATGTAAGCCAGCGCATTCTCTATGGGAGACTCGCATATATAAGAGAATGCACTGGCAGAGAGATCTTTAATGCTGCACCAGCGAACCTCTGTCATGAAAGGGTTAAGAACCAAAAGATAGTAGATAGATGAAATTAAGTAAAAACAGCCCTGGGAATGAACGTTGACAGGCAATATAATGCTGTCATGAAATCTAACTGACAAAAACAAATTTGAGTCCGAAGTTTTTTAGCCAGAGTAAAACGAGAGGCCGATCACGATCGGCAGATGTTTAAACCATACCTTGGCGCTAGCGATTAGCTATAACTGATAATTTGTCTAAGATATGATAACAGGAATCCATATATCAGTACCCAACTTGAAATCAAAAGCTCAAATTATTTGTCTTAAAATGGGTTAAAGTATTTGGGGTGGGGGAGGAGTAGTTTTAAATCTCATAACTATGTCCCTATTCACCCAAGGAATTCTCACTGTGAGATCCAACGGTTTGGTGATTTCAGAGGATATGTCTATGAGTTTAAGTTAACTCATTGGAAGCAAAAGTGATAAACCCTTATCTCTGCCACTTTTGACTTGCCAGATATTCAAAATTCATTCACTTCTAAAGAGAAATTATAATTTGTTGACAAGCCAGACTGCTTAAAACAACATACATGTATGGGATTCCATTTCATATTTAAATTGTACTTTAATTTACCCCCCCCCTCCCCCATTCTCCCCAGTTGTTATTTGTTTATCAAACATGGACAGATAAGATCAGATCTGATATGTGTATTACATAAGGGATGCTTATATTGCGAGGTACATGCAATATTATACAGTTATTATACAATGTTGTGTACAGTATGTGTTTTTCTTGTACGAGTCCAGGTTGTGGTGAAAAGTCATATTGGACGAGACACGCCAGTGTCAAGTCCAATATGACTTTTCACCACAACCTGGACGAGTACAAGAAAAACTCATACTGTACACAACATTGTATAATGACATTTTTATTATCCATCCGTATGTTTATCCAAATTTTGGAAATAAAACTTTTGTGGTTATTTTTGGTATTTGTCGGCACTTAATTCTCTATAAAAGCCTGTACCGTATATTGATCACCAGAAAGCATGATTTGGAAAAGTAAACACGGAAGTGAGAAAAAAAAAACTCAATGCGGAAGTGAAACGTCTGCTAAAATCCATCAATGTTGCAGTGACGTCACGGAGTCCAATATGAGAAGTCATATTGTACAGTCGGGAGTCCAATATGACTTTCGGGAGTCCAATATGACTTTTTCCAGGACTATCACGTGGCGGCTTTTGCCCAATCGGAAAAGGGATGGATAATAATAAGTGTTTCATAACAGGGGTGTATGGTTTTCAAAAATATATGTAGTTTATACAATACAAAATGCTATCTATATAATGTTATACAGACATAATATGATGAGGATGCTGGTCTGTATGACTTGCATAATCGATACAGATTACCATAGTTCATATAAAAGAAAGTAAGTAGCCCTCAATAAAATGGCTTCACACATTACAATGTTTTATAAGTAGCTTGGACACTAAAATCCATAACCTTCAATGTTAATCTTCTAAGTTCTCTGTGGCTCCTAAAATTCAATCAACAATAACAATATGAACAAAAGGGAAAATAATGTTCCTAGAAATATTAACAACATCTACCATCTTGATTTTCAAAACAAGGCATCACCTGCAATAGCCATGTAGATTTATCTGCCTGTTACCCATTGCATAGATAAATCATATTGGCTATCAGCCATTATTTTAATTTCGAATTGAATGCATGTGTCTGAAGGGTTAATATATTTTTCAAAAATCAATTAATCAGTCAATATCAAAATTGATAGAAGTGAATAGTGAGCAAAGATAACCATAGATAAGAAATATGAGGAAGAGTCCATGTACATTATAGCATGTGTCTATGGGAAGCTTGGAAAGGGTTAATTATTTTCTAAGCAGATCAATGGAATATAGAAGACACTTATATAGGTGAGGGGTCCCTTATCACATCCTGTAATGAAATTTCAAGAATATGAGAAACAAGAGATTCATGCTGCCATTAATAACATAATCAAATTTGACAGATAAGATAAACAATTAGCCAGCCACAATTGTTGTTTATCTTTGACTAACCAAACCCCACAGCTCTGTACCATGTCATCACTCAATTAATAACAAGATTTCACTTAGAATACCATCTATAAAATGTTCTCTCATATACTCTGGATATTGATTGTTCACGTGGTAATTTATTGATATCATTATATTACATGTAACTATTGCAATAAAATCTTCATATTTTCAAAACAGGACATCACACCTAATTAATGGTATAAAACTAAAATAAAACGAGAGGCCGATCACGATCGGCAGATGTTTAACCCATACCTTGGCGATAGCGACTAGCCATAACTGATAATTTGTCAAAGATATGATCACAGGAATTAATCCATATATCAGTACCCAACTTGAAATCAAAAGCTCAAATAATTTGTCTTAAGAAAGGGTTAAAGTATTTGGGTTGGGGAGGAGTAGTTTTAAATCTCATAACTCTGTCCCTATTCACACAAGGACCTCTCACTGTGAGATCCAATGGTTTAGTGATTTCGGAGGACATGTTTAGGAGTTTAAGTTAACTCATTGGAAGCAAAAGTGATAAATCCCTATCTTTGCCACTTTTGACATGCCATATATTAAAAATTTATTATTCACTTCTAAAGAGAAATTATAATTGTTGACAAGCCAGACTGCTTAGAACAACATATATGTTGGGGATTCAATCTCGTATTTAAATGGTACTTTAATTACCCCCCCCCCCTTCTCCCCAGTTATTTGTTTATCAAACATGGACAGATATAAGATCAGATCTGACCTGTGTATTAAATAAGATTAAGTGTTTCATAACAGGGGTGTATGGTTTTCAAAAATATATGTAGTTTATACAATTCAAAAGTATTATCTATATAATGTTATACAGACATAATATGATGGGGATGCTGGCCCCTATGACCACTAAATCGTTCATATAAAAGAAAGTAAGTTAGCCCTCATTTGAATGGTTTCACACATTACAATGTTTTACAAGTAGCTTGGGCACTAAAAGCCACAACCTTCAATGTTAATCTTCTAAGTGCTCTGTGGCCCCTAAAATTCAATCAACCATGAAAATGTGAACAAATGGGAAAATAAGGTTCCTGGAAATACTAACATCTACCATATTGATTTTCAAAACAAGTCATCACTTACAATAGTCATGTATATTTATCTGCCTGTTTCCCATTGCATAGATAAATCATATTGGCTATCAGCTGTTGTTTTAATTTTGAAAGCACGTGTCTGAAGGGTTAATATATTTTTCAAAAATCAATTAATCAGTCAATACCAAAATTGATAGAAGTGAATAGTGTGCAAAGATACCCAATATATATTAAGAGATATGAGGAAGAGTCCATGTACATTATAGCATGTGTCTATGGAAACCTTGGAAAGGGTTAATTATTTTTGAAGCAAATTAATGGAATTTAGAAGACACTTATATAGGTGAGGGGGCCCTTATCTCACCCTGTTATGAAATTTCAATAGGAAAAACACCAGTCTTGTGCTGCCATTAACCAATTTGACAGTTAGAATAAACAAACAGCCAGCCACCAGTGTTGTTTATCTTGCTTGACCCACCAGAGCTCTGTATCATATGTCATCACTCATTTCATAACAGATTTCACTTGGAATGACATCTATAAAAATCCTCTCATATACTCTGGATGTTGGATGATCACATGGTAATTTATTGATATCATTATATTACATGAAACTATTGCAATAAAATCTTCATATTTTCAAAACAGGATATCACACCTAATTAATCGTATAAAACTAAAATAATTTTGTTTTTTATTGTTATTAAAGTTCAAACAAAATTTAATATCTGTATATGCTAAATTTAGCAAGGAGCTAAATCTAAAAAAATTGAATTTTTTTGTTTATTTTTTTTCTCGAAAAATGGTCATAACTCCTTTAAAATTAATCGGATCAAACCCATATTCGGACTCGATCTGTATTTTGGGCTGTGAAACTCACATACCAAAATTTGGTTCCAATCAGATAAAAAATGTTTGAGTTATGGCAGAATGCGTAAATTCTAAGTTGAAAAAGGGCCATAACTCTGTAACAGAAATTCGGATCAAACCCAAATTCGAACTCGACCTGTATTTTGGGCTGAGAATCCCATATACAAAATTTGGTTTCGATCGGATAGAAAATGTTTGAGTTATCGCATTACTCGTAAAGTGTCTACGGACAGACAGACAGACGGACAGACGGACGAATGACGAGTGGTCAATCCGGGCAACGACACTATGTTTACCATACTATGGTATGGGTAAACATAAAAACTAAAAGTGTCAATGACAATTTTGTTTTTAGTATTTAATTTTGTTTTTATTATTATTTTTTTTGGTTAAATTAAGCAAGGAGAGCTTTCCGATGAATGGCAACAAGCCATATTTCCGACTAAATCCTGAAAAGTTACCCATAATTCTGCTGTGGTTAAGAGGTCAAGTAATTAGAGCGTTACTGCAGTGCTTTGGATATCTGGTTATTTTATCAACACAAATTTCTAAACGCACATGGACAAGCCTGACTTTAGTGTGCCTGTCATTTGCAGGCTAGCTTCACCAAATTCACCCTCTGGGAACATCATTCTGCTTAAGCCTCAACTGCTATGGAACCCCTAGGATCATGCAGATTGAATTTCTCCAGTTGAAGTTGGTGATGTTCACCCATTAGTCACCTTGATTATGCATTTTATATTCTGCTGTGTGGGATAGCATCACTAAATTCTCCCTCTGGGGACCTCATTCTGCAAATGACAGACACACTATCTGCAGGCTTGCACATGGACAACAACACGCATGGCAAAATCAGTCAAATTAAACACGAGTGTCGAGTGTACTACTCTCGTGTCCGGAATAAAAGTGCAGTCTGGAATATAAGTACAGGGTTGAAAATCCGACCTAATGTAATACAAGTGCAGACTGGAATATAAGTACAGGGCGAAACAAATTTATTATTATATTTACCAATAAACTATTTGGCATGGCCTATTGTGAGTTAATAATATAACAGCAATCGTTAAAACCTGATATGTGGTGCAATATCAATATATTGCTACAGTATACTGACATTTACTCGAAATTTTATAAACACCCTCTTAAGATTTGAAGTGTGGGGGGGGGGGGGGGGGGCAAAATCGGCCTGTCAAGACATGTCTTCCAAAATGCACACAATTAATAAACGTGCAGACTGGAATAAGCCTTGTGCAGGGTGGAAAATCTTCCAAATTTTAATAAACGTGCATGCACGTTTATTACAGACACAAGAGTAATTGGCTGCTATTTTGCTGAGTTGTATACAAAAATCGTCAACAAGAGCTACTGCTCAAAATCTCCATTCTGCCAATAAGTTTTCAATGAGGGAATTGTTCTCAAAATTTTGGGGGATCAAACCCGCTCTAAATATATAAAACCCAGTCTGGTACCCAGCCGTTGACAGAGTCAGAAATGAAGTATGACTGGTGCGCTCTAATACCTGTAATCTGATGGAAGCACTGTAACCTCTGTACACGACCTTCTGTATGTGGAAGCCGATTCTCTTTCCGCGTTGTACGAGTTGTGGATATGATTCAAGGTCACTCAGTTTGTGAGTCTGTTTAACAAACTGTTCATATCTACAACAGAAGATGCACAGTGTATATGCAGATTCAAAGTCATATGATCAAAGAATGTCACTTAATTTTCGAACCCCCAGTTCATATAAAAAAATATAGGCCATATTATATACCATTTGAAAGAGGAAGCTTCAAAACGTTGTATTTTCAACTTATTCGATGCAATAAACTGTGAACATGTCAGTCACTGGGAGTGCATGTGGTGTACGAAAGACGTGTAAATGAAGCGAGCGAGATGTGAGCGAATTGGAAGAATGTCACTTGATATATAATAATATGTACCTCTGTTTATGTTTACATTCCTTCATTGATGCATGTTTATTCCAATAAAAAAATTAAAAAAAACAAAACAAAACTGTGAACATGTTGTTTTTGTTGAGAAACAGACGTGTGCTCTATGCTCAAGTTTCTGCACAAAGTCTATTATTTTCAATGGAAGGGGAATAACTCTATATATTTAGATTTAGAGTTGTTCCCCTTCCATTGAAAATAAACTATAGTTTGAATTCTGTTGCATTCTGGGAGCCATAACGGGGGAAATGATTTTATGATTTCAGCTATTTTCTATTACTCTATGGGCACCTTCTGAGACACAGACGTTCCAAATGGTGATGTATTTTAATCATATTTATGGCATACATTGTTATTAAAACCGTATATCAAGGCACTATAAAAAAAAATAATCGGTGACTCAAAAATTAAGTGGGACTTTAAATGGTGACTATGACAATTTCAATATATTTCCGGTAACAACAATGATCTAATAATAATAAATAGAAACAAAATTAATTGCCAGAAAATATCTGCTCATAATTATTTGATTGACAGCTGTGGAAAGGTTCATTGCCCCAAATTGCTCGGCCTGAGAAGTTATAGATCCTGTGATCTCGTCTGGATATATTCAGTGATTATACTCACGTTAAGGCACCTGCATATGAGATGATGTCTGAGCACACAGCACTGAAATAAATAAATTTATAATAAGATAACTGTTTCCATGTCTATACGGGTGTTTAAAGGTACTCAATCCGATTTGATGGTCCCCCGACTCCCCATATCATCAGATTCCCACAACAACGTTTTTTTTTTAAATGCTGCTCCAGTTATTAGAATCAATTAATTGCCCAAAAATAATTCTAACCACAGCCAACTATAATATAAAATTGCCCAAAACCTGTTATTTATCAACATTTTGTTCAACGAAATTTTGCTCGTTTGTCAATTATCTGACATAAATAAGCCACTTGATTTTAGAGTTATCCATCTTCATCCGCAATTTGGTCCGAGACTGTCTTCTCGTCAACCATTTACTGGGCCACCAAAAATTATCGGTGGTGAAAAATAATAGATTTCAAAAATCGATATCTGATTACTCTGAACTTTGATGGGTGGGTTCCTCGACTCGAAACAAATATTTTTGACCTCCCAAGTCAAGGAAATTGTAATTTGCGAGAATTAACCCTTTAACCAACAAAACGGCCAAAACCGGCCAAATAAAGCTTCAACAGCCTAAAATATCTTCGGTCTGTCTCAATAGAACCATACAAATATGGATATCATTGGAACCGGCTCCTTGACCACATTGTGGTAGTTACAGTTATGCCCTGTGCCAATGCATTCTCTTATATATGCGAGTCGACCATAGGTCGCCTCGCATATATAAGAGAATGCATTGGCCTAAAAAAAAAAAAATTTAACACTTTTTACCATTTTTTCTTACATTCTTTAACAATTTTATAATTTTTAATGTGTTAAGCCAATGCATTCTCTTATATATGCGAGGCGACCTATGGTCGACTCGCATATATAAGAGAATGCATTGGCACAGGGCCGTTCTGTTGGGTAAAGGGTTAATTCGGATTATGCATCTTTAAGATGTTTAGGAATAAACATTTCTAATGGCTGCAAAGTTCCTTATGATCCCTGTGTAACTTGCTAATATTTTTGGGGGGTTATATACATTAGATTCTTATTGAAACAAGAGAACTGTGAGGCGTGATATATTTAACCTCTTCGCTGCTATGACGTCCATATCTATTACAGACGTAAAAGTATATATGGTCCATAGTACCTATGGACCTACTTCAGCACATTAGCAGTAGGCCATTATTCATAACTGGAACTCAGAGATTGGTGCATTGGAATAACTGTATCTCAAAGTTTCAAACAGTGCAAGATGTTCCACGATTAAGAATGATAATAGCCATTGAACTGAGTCCGTGTTATATTCCCGTTATATTTTTCCATTGGAAAATGGCAATAAGGTCAACAGACCAGCACTCAATGGCATAATGTCATTTAGGAACGAAGAGGTTAAGCTCATTGCTTTGTATCAGATTGTATTTGAGAATGATCACACACCCTCTACATTCACACAATTAGTGCCCATAAAAATCAGTATAAATCAACATATGGTTTACAAAAACTTTTGCAAGGTTTATCAAGCAATAACTGCAGCCTCCACTGCATAAATAGTGATGAACCACTTACATCACTTCAAGCCGATCATGTGCACGCGCTCGCTGTGTGTTGTTATTGGGATAACGTGTTGGAATTTAAACAATATGTTACAGAAATGCCCTAAATAATCGACTCCTTAACCACAGCAGAATTATGGGTAACTTTTCAGGATTTAGTTGGAAATATGGCTTGTTGCCATTCATCGGAAAGCTCTCCGATGAATGGCAACAAGCCATATTTCCGACTAAATCCTGAAAAATTACCCATAATTCTGCTGAGGTTAAGGAGTCAATTATTTAGGGCATTAGTGTACTTACAATTGTTTTGGCAGTTTTTAAAAGTTGTTCATGATAATGGGTGTGGAATAAAGATGTTCATGATAATGGGTGTGAAATAAAGATGTTCATGTTAATGGGTGTGTAATAAAGATGTTCATGATAATGGGTGTGTAATAAAGATGTTCATGTTAATGTGTGTGAAATAAAGATGTTCATGATAATGGGTGTGGAATAAAGATGTTCATGATAATGGGTGTGGAATAAAGATGTTCATGATAATGGGTGTGAAATAAAGATGTTCATGATAATGGGTGTGGAATAAAGATGTTCATGTTAATGGGTGTGAAATAAAGATGTTCATGATAATGGGTGTGAAATAAAGATGTTCATGATAATGGGTGCGGAATAAAGATGTTCATGATAATGGGTGTGAAATAAAGATGTTCATGATAATGGGTGCGGAATAAAGATGTTCATGATAATGGGTGTGGAATAAAGATGTTCATGTTAATGGGTGTGAAATAAAGATGTTCATGTTAATGGGTGTGAAATAAAGATGTTCATGTTAATGGGTGTGGAATAAAGATGTTCATGATAATGGGTGTGTAATAAAGATGTTCATGATAATGTGTGTGAAATAAATATGTTCATGATAATGTGTGTGAAATAAAGATGTTCATGATAATGGGTGTGGAATAAAGATGTTCATGATAATGGGTGTGAAATAAAGATGTTCATGTTAATGGGTGTGAAATAAAGATGTTCATGTTAATGGGTGTGGAATAAAGATGTTCATGATAATGGGTGTGTAATAAAGATGTTCATGATAATGGGTGTGAAATAAAGATGTTCATGTTAATGTGTGTGAAATAAAGATGTTCATGATAATGGGTGTGGAATAAAAATGTTCATGATAATGGGTCTGGAATAAAGATGTTCATGTTAATGGGTGTGGAATAAAGATGTTCATGATAATGGGTGTGTAATAAAGATGTTCATGATAATGTGTGTGAAATAAATATGTTCATGATAATGTGTGTGAAATAAAGATGTTCATGATAATGGGTGTGGAATAAAGATGTTCATGATAATGGGTGTGAAATAAAGATGTTCATGTTAATGGGTGTGAAATAAAGATGTTCATGTTAATGGGTGTGGAATAAAGATGTTCATGATAATGGGTGTGTAATAAAGATGTTCATGATAATGGGTGTGAAATAAAGATGTTCATGTTAATGTGTGTGAAATAAAGATGTTCATGATAATGGGTGTGGAATAAAAATGTTCATGATAATGGGTCTGGAATAAAGATGTTCATGTTAATGGGTGTGGAATAAAGATGTTCATGTTAATGGGTGTGAAATAAAGATGTTCATGATAATGGGTGTGAAATAAAGATGTTCATGATAATGGGTGCGGAATAAAGATGTTCATGTTAATGGGTGTGAAATAAAGATGTTCATGTTAATGGGTGTGAAACAAAGATATTCATGTTAATGGGTGTGGAATAAAGATGTTCATAATAATGGGTGTGGAATAAAGATGTTCATGATAATGGGTGCGGAATAAAGATGTTCATGATAATGGGTGCGGAATAAAGATGTTCATGATAATGGGTGTGAAATAAAGATGTTCATGTTAATGGGTGCGGAATAAAGATGTTCATGATAATGGGTGTGGAATAAAGATGCTCATGTTAATGGGTGCGGAATAAAGATGTTCATGATAATGGGTGTGGAATAAAGATGTTCATGATAATGGGTGTGAAATAAAGATGTTCATGTTAATGGGTGTGAAATAAAGATGTTCATGTTAATGGGTGTGAAATAAAGATGTTCATGTTAATGGGTGTGGAATAAAGATGTTCATGATAATGGGTGCGGAATAAAGATGTTCATGTTAATGAGTGTGGAATAAATATGTTCATGATAATGGGTGTGAAATAAAGATGTTCATGATAATGGGTGCGGAATAAAGATGTTCATGATAATGGGTGTGAAATAAAGATATTCATGATAATGGGTGTGAAATAAAGATGTTCATGATAATGGGTGTGAAATAAAGATGTTCATGTTAATGGGTGCGGAATAAAGATGTTCATGATAATGGGTGTGGAATAAAGATGTTCATGATAATGGGTGTGGAATAAAGATGTTCATGATAATGGGTGTGAAATAAAGATGTTCATGTTAATGGGTGTGAAATAAAGATGTTCATGTTAATGGGTGTGAAATAAAGATGTTCATGTTAATGGGTGTGGAATAAAGATGTTCATGATAATGGGTGCGGAATAAAGATGTTCATGTTAATGAGTGTGGAATAAATATGTTCATGATAATGGGTGTGAAATAAAGATGTTCATGATAATGGGTGCGGAATAAAGATGTTCATGATAATGGGTGCGGAATAAAGATATTCATGATAATGGGTGTGAAATAAAGATGTTCATGATAATGGGTGTGAAATAAAGATGTTCATGTTAATGGGTGTGAAATAAAGATGTTCATGTTAATGGGTGTGAAATAAAGATGTTCATGTTAATGGGTGTGAAATAAAGATGTTCATGATAATGGGTGCGGAATAAAGATGTTCATGATAATTCATGATAATTATTTCACACCCATTATCATGAACATCTTTATTCCACACCCATTATCATGAACATCTTTATTCCACACCCATTATCATAAACATCTTTATTCCAGACCCATTATCATGAACATCTTTATTCCACACCCATTAACATGAACATCTTTATTTCACACCCATTATCATGAACATCTTTATTCCACACCCATTATCATGAACATCTTTAATGGGTGTGGAATAAAGAAGGATATTGAATGATGCCGACACTTACTTTATCATATCTGCTATTGGATCATGAGTCAGATCAAGCTGTAAAAGAAACAGAGTGACAATATAAACACTTTCTTAAAGGTACTCAATCCGATAAAACTCCTCTCAATTACTATTTCAATGGCTTCGGGGGTCAAAAATATTCGATTCGAGTCGGGGAAGTCACCCATCAAAGCTCAGATTTGTTAGATATCGATTTTAGAAATCTATTATTTTTCATTATCGGGAATACTTTCTGGCCCAGAACTCAGTCAAAATTGCGTTATTATTACCACTTGATTTTAGAGTTATCCATCCTTGTCTGTTTGAAAAGTGTTTTGGTGTACACGTCTTGAGCAGGTTACGATATTGACGGCAATTATTAGTACTCATCTCGAGCAAATAACAAATTTCAAAAATCAATATCTAATAACTCTGAGCTCTCTTTGATGGGTTCCTCGACTCGAATCAAATATTTTTTACCCCCAAAGCCAAAGAAATAGTAATATAGGACCCTCTGATCGGATTGTTGTTGTTGGAATCTGTTGAGATGGGGACCTTCTGTTCGGATTGAGTACCTTTAACTAAATGGATTCTCTCACCCAGTTATAACTGTAAACATATGAATGGTTTATTATTCATTTGAAGGGGTGTTCACACTATTCAGGAAAATGAACAGACGAAAAGATAGCAGTAGTGAAGAAGTAGACCAATTCATTGGTCAGAAATGTTCAGATAATAAGTCAAACAAACGACCTACATGTACATATTATCTGAACATTTCCTAAGGGTACTACTTGTCAATGACAATTTAGTGTAGAAAGGGTAAAATATATATAATCTGATGACTTCCAGTTATATAATGTCTTCAGTTAAATAAAGATTCTGTTTTATTTAATTATCTGTTTCCAAGTTCATGATGGGAGCTGTGCTGGTGCAACATTAAAGACCCTGTGCCAATGCATTCTCTTATATATGCGAGTCGACCATAGGTCGCCTCGCATATATAAGAGAATGCATGGCCTAACAATTTTTATCATTTTTTTTTTATAAATTTTTATAACATTCTTTAATAATTTTTATCATTCTTTTTCATTTTTGCTTTCATTCTTTACCAATTTTTTCATTTTTTTAAATCATTATTAATATGAAGCTTTAATTAAGTCACTTGGAAGTTATTTCGGAATATAAAGTAACTGCAACAAAGTCTCAAATTTGTTAACCCTTTACCCAACAGAACGACTCGCATATATAAGAGAATGCATTGGCACAGGGCATAACTGTAACTATCACAATGTGTTCAAGGAGCCGGTTCCAATGATATCCATATTTGTATGGTTCTATTGAGACAGACCGAAGATATTTTAGGCTGTTGAAGTTTTATTTGGCCGGTTTTGGCCGGTTTGTTGGGTAAAGGGTTATTGGACAAAGATAAGACTTACTAGTTCAAATTTGAATGAGAGACTATAGATAATATGAATACAGTAATGCCCTAAGTAATCGACTCCTTTAACCACAGCAGAATTATGGGTAACTTTTCAGGATTTAGTCGGAAATATGGCTTGTTGCCATTCATCAGAAAGCTCTCGGGGAGAGCTTTCCAATGAATGGCAACAAGCCATAATTCTGCTGTGGTTAAAGGAGTCGATTACTTAGGGCACTACTGTATAACATATACACAAACCCTTGCCTTGAGTATACTACCGAGTAATAGAATGGCATATACCCGCGGAATGCCATGAGTGATGAATCTCATCAAACTTCCCAAGTTGCTCATCATATGAAGACTCGGTTCGTTATGCATGGGACGGCACTATACCTCATTATCTGTTAACCCTTTACCCAACAGAAGGGCCCTGTGCCAATGCATTCTCTTATATATGCGAGTCGACCATAGGTCGCCTCGCATATATAAGAGAATGCATTGGCTTAACACATTAAAAATTATAAAATTGTTAAAGATTGTAAGAAAAAATGGTAAAAAGTGTTAAAAAAAGATTTTTTTTAGGCCAATGCATTCTCTTATATATGCGAGGCGACCTATGGTCGACTCGCATATATGAGAGAATGCATTGGCACAGGGTATAACTGTAACTATCACAATGTGGTCAAGGAGCCGGTTCCAATGATATCCATATTTGTATGGTTCTATTGAGACAGACCGAAGATATTTTAGGCTGTTGAAGCTTTATTTGGCCGGTTTTGGCCGGTTTGTTGGGTAAAGGGTTAATGCTATTTGGTTCAGTACTTGTGACTTCTAAGTGTAAAATGGGCCATAACTCTAGATCTAGAACAATTCATTTAACATGCACCCAAGATATCTACTTGATTTGTCATTTCTTCTGTTAAAACCATATACCAAGTTTGAAGCCAATTGAAAAAATTTAGATCGTGAGGGCCATAACTCTGGTAAACATAGCAGTAATCCAAGGTGACATGCAGAGTCTCATAATATTTCATTTCATTTCAGCAGGTTTGGTCCAGATTGCATTTTATCACATAATTTGGCCATAAAAGCAGTTTCATAATTATCGGTAATAGACACGTTTAATATCAGCGCGTGCGATGACGTCATGGCGTTCTTCAAATAACTTGCGATCGCTGTAGTTTATGATTTCGATGAATATTTCGCGTTGCTTCGGGTTTATTTGATAATGTGATAAAAGGTATCTCACACTCGTCCTATTTTATCAACCTCGTCCTTTAAATTCTATTTGAGCCTCGGTAAACCTCGGCTCAAATCGAATTTAGTGAACTCGGTTGATAAATTCCGTATAAAATAGAAACTCATGTGAGATCCTCTATATATTAGTTATCATTGAAATGCCTAGACAAATAGACTTATTTATTTAGATACACACCAATGGTAATTTAACAGAAGGATGGATGGGCATGCTGTTTTCAATCAAGTCTGGATATAGCATGTCTGACATTTGCAGAATGAGGTCCCCCAGAGGTTCTGACTGGGAACAGTATAACATCACCAAATAATGCAGGTTATATATTTATCAGTTAATATCTGTTCTTTAACCTTTCCATGACTGGAGTTTCCTGAAATTTTTTGAAAACCCTGTGCTAATGAATTCTCTTATATATGCGAGTCTCCCGTAGCCAGCCTCACATATATAAGAGAATGTATTGGCCTATAACATTTACTTTGATCTTGTAAGCCAGTGCTTTCTACGGGAGACTCGCATATGTTTTAGAGAATGCACTGGCACAGGATCGTTAATGCTGCAGCAGCGCAGCTCCTATCATTAAAGGGTTAACCCTTTACCCAACAAACCGGCCAAAAACGGCCAAATAAAGCTTCAACAGCCTAAAATATCTTTGGTCTGTCTCAATAGAACCATACAAATATGGATATCATTGGAACCGGCTCCTTGACCACATTGTGATAGTTACAGTTATGCCCTGTGCCAATGCATTCTCTTATATATGCGAGTCGACCATAGGTCGCCTCGCATATATAAGAGAATGCATTGGCCTAAAAAAAATCTTTTTTTACCATTTTTTCTTACATTCTTTAACAATTTTATAATTTTTAATGTGTTAAGCCAATGCATTCTCTTATATATGCGAGGCGACCTATGGTCGACTCGCATATATAAGAGAATGCATTGGCACAGGGCCGTTCTGTTGGGTAAAGGGTTAATAATAAATTAATAATCTATTTAACAATAGGTGAAATCCCAGCATAAGATTACATTATTTAGGCAACATTTAATTGTGATACAATTTTGCTTATGATGATAAAATTCATGCTTTTATATATCACTAGCCGATGAGCCCGACGTTGTCCGGGCTATTCAAAAACCAAATTTCAAGTCGATAGCTCTACCCGTTTCCGAGATCTGGTCTGCACATGCGCGAAGCTGACGTCGCACGGGCTCAGCTACCCGATAAAATTCGTATCCGGGGCAAGATACATTCACATACCAAATTTCAAGTCGATAGCTCCACCTGTTTCCGAGATCTGGTCTGCACATGCGCGAAGCTGGCGTCGCACGGGCTCGGCGACCCGATAAAATTTGTATCCGGGGCAAGATACATTCACATAGCAAATTTCAAGTCGATAGCTCCACCCGTTTCCGAGATTTCGTCTGTGCATGCGCGAAGCGGGCGCCGCACGGGCTTGCCAATACGACGTTGACGACCGCCTGGTCAAACTACATACACGTACCAAGTTTCGTCCCGATCGGTCGAGAATCGTAGATTTGTATAAATGACAGACAAACAAACATACAGACAGACAGAGGTCTTCAAAATATATATGAGATGAATACATACCATACTGAGGATTTCTGTGAGTTGGTAGAATATCATTAGTTTTACTGTGATCATCGTGTCATCCACGGTTCTTACTTCGTGAATCTTTAAAAAAAAGAAATTTAATTTAAACATGTCAATGGAAAGTGTTGAGCTATAGCCAAGATTATTGCTGCTAACACACAGAGCATAAAATAACCAGTATAGCGAGAATTTTGCTGATCAAATATTGGAAAATGCTACACATACAGTAATGCTCTAAGAAATCGACTCCTTAACAACAGCAGAATTATGGGTAATTTTTCAGGATTTAGTCGGAAATATGGCTTGTTGCCATTCATCGGAAAGCTCTCGGCGATAGCTTTCCGATGAATAGCAACAAGCCATATTTCCGACTAAATCCTGAAAAATTACCCATAATTCTTCTCTGGTTAAGGAGTTGATTACTTACTGTAGCTAGAACGACACAAGTGTGTGAATTGGTTAATTAGTTACTGGTTACTTTTATTGATCATTTTGAAAACTTCTTGTTGTGATTTGCAAAAATGATGGCACGTAACGTACATACTTATATTCCCACACAAAGTTAACATTAAAGTTCTTTCACAACATGACATAGCCAACAACTTGATGATGTTCGAATTAGAATTAGAATATTTCCCTTTTTACTAGGGTCCTGCGAATTGGATATTTTGATCGAATCGAATATCGAATCGAAATCATGAAATCGAATCGAATATCGAATCGAATCATATCTGTGTGTTGCATTCTTGATTAGGCATGTTTTGTCAACGATTAGACCATTTGTGAAACATTCTATGAACTACATGCATGAAATTCCATCACAAATTATGTGGTGATGAACCATCGTTTGAGATACTATTAACTCGAGAAAACAAAAGAGATTAAAACGTCCATTCGACCATCACAACGATTAATATATTACCTCTAAAGTTCTAAACGGATTATCGGAACTAAAATCACGCGGAATTTCTACAGTTTGCATGTATATGCATAATTGCAAATCAGCATTCAGAAACACCCGTTGTTATAAACTTTAAGTGTAGTGGTTGATGCTTCTTTAACAGATGATTCCATAGATGGGTCGTTGTCCCAGATGTTTGCGATTTATACACCATGTTGCATTCATCACACGTGTAAGTCCATGCACTGCCTGCAGCTTGATCATGTTTAAAATAAGCATGAATGACGGACGACATTTTGTCCTGTGTAAAAGAAAGCTCCGAGACTGAAAGTCAACTTCAAAACGGACAGCGCCAGAATGCACTTTTTGACACCGAGAACACGTGTTGTTTACATTCTCACCCATATTACATAGCGCGGAATCTGAGATGGATAGACGGCGGATAAAGCTATCGATTGCTCAGTCTCATAGCTATTATAATTTACCGCGTCGTCGGTCCATTGGCAATCTGCGAGCTTTTGCTACCATTTTAAAGCTAGAATTCAGACGTGTTTAGTTGTCCTATCGTGGCTATTCTTATATTTAATAGCATGTGCATGAACATCCGCAATGCACAATAAGAATTACTATGTGCATATATACATAATTTTCTTTGATTAAACGCCACAAAACAGCTAAGATCGACGTGTGTACTTGTCCGTAAACAGCCTACTTTTCCATCAAAGTATATTCGAAATTTTGAGTTGGCAATTTCGACTCAAATTCGAATCGAATTTGACTTTCGAATCGAATATCGAATATTCGCAGGAGCCTACTTTTTACATACGTTGTAAGTTAAATGCTCGGGAATAACTGGTAGCTGTTTGGTGATGCGACCCTTTGGAATCATCCTCCCTTCACAAGTTGGATCAGGACCATGGAAAACAAACTCGTGCAACCTGAAGATGTTACAACATAGTGTATTAGAATAATTCCCTTGTTACATACATTGTAATAGAAATGCTCGGGAATAACGGGTAGCTGTTTTGTGATGCGAGCCTTCGGAATCATCCTCGTATTATCTTTTGGATCGGGACCGTGGAAAACAAACTCATGCAACCTGAAGTAAATGAGAGAAATAGTGATTTTACCCCTTCTTTACTAAATGGATTCTCCCATCAGTTATAAAAGTATTTATAACAAGCTTGTTCCTAGAAGTACAGTGTTATTGCTATTCCATACCAACAAATCCGTATGGAACGTACGTTCCATACGCATCTCGTTGACGTAAAATGACGTACATGACGTTCGCTTCAACCATGAAACTGGAACTATTTAAATAAAAGAATCATCACACATGACAAACATGCCATGTGTGAGCCTAAATAAACATTCTGATCCTGTATTTTTAATGCACGGATTCTAGGACACGAAGCGTATAATAAACACAGAACGACACGATGTGTAAATGGGTTTGTCGATACGGCACTCGTTCTGTCGCGGAAGGATAGAACTCGAGGCGCAAGCGCCTCTCGTTCTATCCTTCCGCGACAGCACTCGTGCCGTATCGACAAACCCATTTACACATCGTGTCGTTCTATGTATATATTGGAATGATCTGTTATTATTATGTGGGGTAGAGTCACTAAATTCACCCTCTGGGATCTCATTCTGCTAATGTCCGGCACCATATTTTGAAGCGTGATGTGGTCAACACAGTGATATGAGTTAGACGCTCGCCGGTGCACTGCTGACTTTCACAACAGTGGCTATTTTTTTAGGTAAACGGAGTGTAATGTAGAGTTATTCACTGTTCTTGGCAACTTCTTGCCCCAAGATGTGACCCCCAAACAAGATCGCTCATACTGAGACTGCTTCGCACCACTCATGCATTTAAGGGAGTACTCAGAGTTGATGTATATTATCAGTATGCAATCCTGATTTCGTTGCACCGTGTATTTCCTTATTTGTTGGAGGATTGGAATGGCAATGGTGTCATGCCATATGCAGGAGTAATAATTGATGTAAAGCGCATTTTTGAATAAATTAAATTGTGGAATGTGTTATATAAATGGATTGATTATTATTATTTATTATTATTATTTATTAAATAAATCCATAAATTACATAACTGCTTAGACTTACTAACCATTCATCTGCAGTTGGGACAAAAACAGCTGGGCCTTGTATTGTCCTTCTCTCAACATCGCTCTTCACTTGACGATAAACGACAATCATGTGATTGGCATCAAGTATGATTGCATTTTTTAATGCTATACTCTCTTGCTCCAATGGATTAAGGTACATCGAGTATGGTCTGAAAAAATAGCAGTATGTTAGAGGGAATAAGGCACTTTATAGAATACTAGCAGATTAGCCCGCCACTGGCGGGATTGGTCCCATGGCTTTGGTCGATCCATTCATTTTTGTTTTTCAAGGTAATCCCGTACAGGCACGCCGACAGCATGCTATCATTTGCGGGTACCCGTTTCAAGGTCATGTTGGGTGGACAAAACATGACAAAAATATTCCCCGTCCCGAGTTGACCATACATAACAAATTTCACGTCGATGTCACCTCTGACGACCGAGATATCGCCCAAGGTCATTTGTGGGTAACCGATTCAAGGTCAAGGTCACCATAGGCGGACAAACTGACCCGACGAAAATCACCCCGTCCCTTGGAAGCCCTAAGTAGGAAATTTCGTCTCGATATCCCCAGTTTCCGAGATGGTCGATTGAGCCGTATTTATACTCGTGCATATAAACGCTCTTTAACAACGACACCGCAGATTTAAACGCTCCTTAATCATAACCCATCAATTCCAACGACGGGCGAAGGGTGAAGGAGTGCTCGGACGTTCTCAGAAGCAGTGCGATGGCACTTCTCGTGGCTTTTTACCCTTAGATAGCAAGTTTGGGATCAGTCGGTCGAGCCGTTTTCGAGTCTATAAAGGATATATATATACATATACGAAAGTCTCAAAATGTATAGTAGAAGAGAAATCTATACAGAGTCTTCAGGAAGTTATCTTGAGATATCATTATCTTCTATGCAAATTGAATGTATCAACCTTTTTCCAATATTGAAATTAAAGACACGCAAGGCTCAAAATAAGTGGCCGGTCATGGTCATTGTCCGATGAAAAATAGCTTATGTCCAGTGCACTTCTGTATCTGTCGGACAGTTTGACCAATGCATATTTTTAAACAATCTGTATCTATTTGAGTACGGCCACGGAGCCACTACTGGCCAAATAGGACATTGAAAGTAAAAAATAGTTCTTTTTTAATTTCAGATCAATTCAGAGTGAATATAATTATGTTGTTTGTGAATTGCATGTGTATTTATTAATGGAAGTAAAGTTTTTGAACTTTTGAAAACAAAAATAACATAGGTTTTTCCCAGGTGGCGATTGGACGCTCACTAAAATGTGCGCATCATTGACGAATAATTTGTCGATTGTAAATTTAAATACTCTCATACAGTATATCTGAAAAATGACAGGCACCATTTTGAAATGACTAACACCATTAATTTGGTGCCTGTCATTTTGACAGGCAGTAAACAAAAAATTAGTTTGAGCCTTGAAGACACATATCAAAGGCCCACTTAATTTTTGAATGCCCAGATCGCATATATTATTTTTGGAAGAGGAAACAAAAATATATTTACTCCACCAGAATACGGAACAGTTGTGGCCTAGGAGTGTCCACCAAGTGATAGAAATTCTCAGATTCACCCCAAGACTTCCCCCGTTATTTACCCCAGAATGCATCATAATTCACAACTAAGAGATAGTGTTATTCCCCTTCCATTGAAAATAATAAACTGGCAGTACAGACCAGATCGAAACTAAACACAGAACACACATTGGCACCTTGACAAAAATAAGATGTTAACAGTTTATTCCACTGAATAAGTTGATAATACAATGTTTTGGAGCTTCCTCTTTCAAACCGTATATGATATGGAGTACCGGTATGTTGTATAAAATGTGATCTGGTGATTCGAAAATTAATTTGGCCTTTAAAGGCCTTTGCAAAAGTTAAACCATAAAATCTGTAAAACCATCAAGAAAAATATTGAAAATTAGATTGGCTTTTTGAGATACTAGTAATTCTTGGATAATATGATTTCACATGATTTCACATCAAGCTTGGGAAAGGCTGCTCTCTATGTTCATATACTCAAACTTTCAAAGTGTCCATCTGACATAATCTGAAGACATACAAGCAAGATAACTCCCGTCCATGATTCTGGGCATAAAGTCTGTTACAGAAGAGTAACTGGCTGTGACTCAGTCCAAAACAGCATCAACCCAACCAAACTCCCGGGCTGTTGTGGACCGAGAAGACTTGGTCTAACTACAAGTATGCAGGGCTATGCCGTATTATTATGGACTTGTTCTGGTGCGTGAAATTGATAAGTTAGTACTCAGGCACTATGCCAACATGGGGAATGTAGCATTCTACTAACATCGCCGAAAATTTCAAAGAAATCGACCATACCACTCCATAGAAAACATCATCTGAACTACGCCCAATTGTAAATATTTACATCTGGATTTGGGGCGCAACTGTCGGCGAGAATCTAACAAAAAACTCATTTCGCCATCGAGAGTCATTGCGTTTAATTAATATATAAGAATGACGGTGCGTATCGTCAATATGGATTAATATTCAAAACAAGAGGTGGCATCAGAGATGCTGTGTCTCGTTTTCGGTGGCTTACCGCCGGTGGCTAATGCCAATTGGTGTGCATCAGTATCGGTAGACTAGTTAATAGGTAAAATCCAAAAATGACTAATTAAGGGCCATAACTCTATCAAATTTTATCGGGCCAGGCTGGTTTTCGAACTCGTCCGAAATATTCTTGGCAAGTACATCTATTCCAAATTTTAAACAAATCGGAGGACGTTTGTTGAAGTTATCGCGCTAACGAGCTAAAAATTCACGAAAAATGACTAATTAAGGGCCATAACTCTATCAAATTTTATTGGGCCAGGCTGGTTTTCGAACTCGTCCAGGATATTATTGGAAGACACTTATACACCAAATTTTAGTTGAATCGGATGACGTTTGTTGAAGTTATCGCGCTAACGAGCTCAAAATTCGTACAAAATGACTACTTAAGGACCATAGGACCATAACTCTATCAAATTTTATCGGACCGGGCAGGTTTTCTAACTCGTCCGAGGTATTCTTGGGAGACACCTACTAGTATATATCAAAATTTCAATCAAATAGGATGATGTTTGTTAAATTATCGCGCTAACGAGCTGAAATTTTTTGAAAAAATGACTAATTAAGGGCCATAACTCTATCCAATTTTATCAGACCTGGCCGGTTTTCGAACTCGTCCGAGATATTCTTGGGAGACACCTATATACCAAATTTCAATCAAATCGGATAACGTTTGTTGAAGTTATCGCGCTAACGAGCTGAAAATTCGTGAAAAATGACTAATTAAGGGCCATAACTCTATCAAATTTTATCGGACCGGGCCGGTTTTCGAACTCGTCCGAGATATTATTGGGAGACACCTATATACCAAATTTCAATCAAATCGGATAACGTTTGTTGAAGTTATCGCGCTAACAAGCTGAAAATTCGTACCAAATGACTAATTAAGGCCCATAACTCTATCAAATTTTATCGGACCAGGCCGGTTTTCGAACTCGTCCGAGATATTCTTGGGAGACACCTATATACCAAATTTCAATCAAATTGGATAACGTTTGTTGAAGTTATCATGCTAACGAGCTGAAAATTCGTGAAAAATGACTAATTAAGGGCCATAACTCTATCAAATTTTATCGGACCAGGCCGGTATTCGAACTCGTCCGAGATATTCTTGGGAGACACCTATATACCAAATTTCAATCAAATCGGATAATGTTTGTTGAAGTTATCGCGCTAACGAGCCTAAAATCAGTGAAAAATGGCAAAAGGCCATAACTCTGTAATAAATGTGCGGACGAACCCGATTTTTTGTCTGCAGCTTACATGCATGGATATGTACTCACACACCAAATTTTTTTTAATCCGTCAATAAACGGTTGAGTTATAAGCAAAACAGGACGCCCGAGCGCCTGCCCGCCGCCCGCCATCAAACTATAAGTCGAGTTTTGGAAAAAAACTCGACTTAAAATAACTACTTTGAGTCAGATTATTCTCAAGTTCTATTTGATCACCCTACCAGAGTGTTTCACATCACTTTAAGTATGCTAATGTGACTAATACAGTAGTGATTCATTTATTATATTAACTACATAATGATTGTCTGTATAGAATTAAAGATGGTCTATCTCTTCCTATGATAAGTGTTCTATAGTTTCCTAGGTATAAAATAATAAACATGAACAGAAGGTCCACCCCTATCCGGAAACGCTTCTATCAGTTAATATTCATTTTATTTCAAATTTTCTGGTAATATACATACAATCAATTTGGGATATGTTATGGCTCGCCTAAAAGCTTGGAATGTAGTATCTGAGATTTCAGGACAGTGGCATGACGGTACGTTCTATAATAGTAACAAAATAAATGTCCTACTTATCGCATTCTATAAGATAATATCGTGATAGAAGCATTTCCAGACAGGTGTCTTTGGGTAGCAGTACACGATTTCACGGGTTGTAGGTCGTCTGAAAAATAGAAATATAAGTATCTGGGGGGCATAACGGCCAGTGTAGCCTGTGTTAACTGTGTCATTACTGGTTTGAAGGTTTATTTATTTTACAAAACTGGGAAAGTTCTCAAAAAAGTGCAAAATTTGGATACGCAACAGGGTTTTCGTATTCAGTGAAGGCCAACTCTGTGTTATTGATTACAGGAAAATAGCCCGATTTCTCTCCCCTGAATTCTGTCATCTGGGCTCGCAAGACTTTTTTTTCAAATTGATACGATAACTTTTTTTCTATTTCAAATATTTCTCAGTTCTAGCATAGCTCTATCAGGTGGAAGAATCTTATTTACTGACATTCGCTCTATCATGGTCTGTTTTTGGGTTGAAAATGGCCAATTTGAGTAAAAAAAATGGGTAAAATTGAGCGGTTCGTGTGTGCTAACCAAGGGGCATAACTCAATGACAAACTGTACGAAGAACCAAAAGT
The DNA here is from genome assembly GCA_032622095.1 of Siphonodentalium dalli. NCBI lineage: Eukaryota > Metazoa > Mollusca > Scaphopoda > Gadilida > Siphonodentaliidae > Siphonodentalium > Siphonodentalium dalli. Next base: position 152,730,346 of record CP136068.1, on the reverse strand, counting down.
ACATTTATATGATTACACCTAAAATTTCTGTCGAAATTAAAACATGCTCGATTGGATATATGCCAACGATAATGGCTTAGCATTGATTTGAAGTACAGTAACCCCTCCCAGGTTGGCAAAATTGCTGGAAATCGTGTATTGCTACCTTGACTCATATTTATTATTTTATACCTCGGAAACTATAAAACACTTGTTATACGAAGAGATAGACCATCTTTAATTGCAGTTAATTTGTTATAAATATAAATGGTATAAATGCCGGGGACGGCAGATAGACAACCTTCTTGGTTATGCTGTCCCCGATAGCTCATTGAATTTTATACTATTACACTGTGTATATAATTGTTTTATCATATGAATGAGTTATGAATAAATAATCATAGTCATAGTCATAATTACCCTCTTTTATGCATTGTATGTCCGTGAATGTCTGTAATCACAAGATACTCAATCTCTGATGCGGAGTAGAATATCATTCGCTCATATCGTTCTCTGAATAAAAATAGCTGAAAAGTAAACATGAAGAAGATTAGGAATCTGAACAAATCCATAGAAATATTTTACTTCATTCGTATTAATATTGATTTAAATATCTAAAGTCTGTGAATGTATACAGACCTGAGTTTAGTGTGCATGTAATTTGCAGAATGAGGTCATACAGCGAGCATCACCAAATTCACCCTCTAGGGACCTCATTCTGCATGGCCTCATCTGCTATGGGAGATATTAGACTAGCTCAGATTGAAGTTCCCAAGTGGTGAATATTGTGATGTACACTCATTGGGAATCTCGATTATGCAATGTGTCGTCTGCCAATTTGGGGATATACATGTAGAGAAAATAAACTAAAAAAGAAATAGAATATATGTGAAGAAGTTTCTATAGAAATTTTATAATAAAGAAACTTTCCAGAGAAGATGAGGTCACCAGTGGGTGATTTCAAGGGAAATATTGTTAGGCCAATGTATTCTCTTATACTAGTATGTGCGAGGCTCCCTGTGGGAGACTCTCATTTATAAGAGAATGCATTGGCACATGGTTTTATGCAAATTTCAGGAAGTCATCGAAGGGGTTAAGTCACATGTAGGATATTCTTAATACATGGTCATGATGGTCCAATGGAAACGGGCCAGCTCGTCCCAGGGCCAACTCGGTCCAGTCGACTTGGGCCAGCTCGTCCCGAGCCAGCTCGCCCCAGGCTGGCTCGGCCCAAGGGATAATGTCTTATTTAAGTTGTTTTTCTTTGGTGTCTTTTTGCTTGCTTTCTCTCTCCCTCTTCCTTCCCCTCTCTGTCTCTAAGCCGAACCCCTCCCCTACAACTCACTTTGAGATTTTTGTTGGGTCATGGGAATGGTATAACATTACACATGAAATTGATGAAACGATGGTTTTTTTGGCTCTTCTGGTTTCTGCGGTTGTTGATGACATACCCCGCTGGACAAAACAAGTGTCCATTGACACTGCGGTGTATTTGCCGTTCGGCCGATGTGTCAGAGTTTGTAACTGCAGTTGAGCACCGCGGCCGAACAGCAAGTACACTGCGGCCGAACAGCAAGTTCACTGCGGCCGAACGACATCTACCCTCGCGGCCGAATGACATGTACACCAAGGTTAGATTTCTGGTTTGTATCGTCTTTTTAAAGTTTAATGAAAGTACACTGCGGCAACTACACCATGTCAAATGGCAAGTACACCGCGGCCCAACTGTAGTTAGCCGGTGGAGCCGAGTTGTAGTTGTATTTCGGCCGCGGTGGCAACGCTAACCACACCGCTGTTAAGTGGACACTTGTTTTGTCCAGCAGGGTAGCCATAGCCTTTAGTCGTTGCATGTTCATTTATCGTTCAAACCGACTAATGTGATATACTGGCTATTATCTTGGCAGACAAACGTGCCTAAACTAATCTAAATGTCAAAATTTATGGACATAACTCTGAAATATATCCGACATCATCTGAACTTAATAAATTAATATATTAATATATATTATTACCACTTTAGAGGGCGTTCTCTAGTAGATTAACAGTAATTTACCCGCACAGTAAAAAGCCATAACGCCCGCCATCAAACCGGAAGTTATGCGTTAACGATAATAATGGCCCGCTTCCGGTTTGACAAACCGGAAGTTAAGCGTTAACGATATTAATGGCCCGCAGAGAGTGGTAATAATAGTAATAACTTGATTTTGTCGGGCGTTATGTTTATTAACGGCCCTCCAGAAATGATTAACAGCCGTCGGGCCATTAAAGGCCCTCGACTTCGTCTCGGGCCTTTAATGAACCCCTCGGGCTCTTAATCATTTCTGGAGGGCCGTTAATAAACCATAACGCCCTCCAAAATCAAGTTATTGGTATATTAACTTAACACAAATTTAATATCCGGGCCAACTCGGCCATGAAAGCTGGGCCAGCTCGCCCCAAAAACTGCTTGGACCGAGATGGCCCTGGAACGAGTGGGCCGGCCCGGACCCCGTCCAATAGGCCGTGTTAGTGTTACTGCGAACACTACATTGTATAATGATGACTTAACAGAAGTCTACGGACTTCATGTTTGAATCATCAAGAAGCTGTTCTCTGTGTCGGGTCTTGGTAAGACGCTGTTCGCCACTTTATTTTATATATTCAAAATCTCACCCTTTTTGGTCCCTCAACTACTCGCCCTTCTCCTGTATGTTTGTAAACAACCACAGATGTTCCTTCTAGAATTGTTTTGAAATGCATGGTTATACACATTTTCCAAAATATACGAATAAGAATATAAGTGACAGCTAAACTGGAAACAACAAACAAGATGGGAAATGTGTAGTTGGGATAAAATGAGATTAAATAGCCCAACAAGATTCCAATGAATGCAGTTCCAATTGCAATCAGAGTCATTCCTAAATATAGAATCAAAATCACTTCCGGGTACGAAGGAGTGATTTCCCTTGAATTGTATTTCCGCCACGAAGTTAGGAGAGATCAAAGACCACCATGAGGACAAGGCGCACGTGACATATTCTGACTTTTATACTCGAGAAAACTTAAATTAATGTTATTTTATCGCATCATAATCTATTATATATTCTGACTAAAGTCCCTTTCGATGATTCTCTAAACCATCCAGTCCTTGGAGAAATTGCGCATCTTTTTCTTATTTACAATTACAAATGGCCGGTGTTTTGTTCGAAGATATCTTCGACGTAAAAGATATAGATCCAGATGGAAAGAGTTTTGATAGGGGTGAGTGTATAAATATTAAAATTTCCGTCAGTCTCTGAACATAATCAAGATCAATTTCTTTAAAAAAAAGAAATTCCAGCTTCACTTGAAATGGGACGACTCGGGCCTGAGACAACTCGATCAGGCCGGAATACTTGAGAGTATCTGTCAGAGACGATTCCGGCCGAAGACATCTCGCCCAGCCATATTCCGGGGCGACTGTCTCAGGTGCGGAACTTAATTGGTTAAATACAAATAAAATAACTCATAACAAAAACAATATTATCATAATGGGATTCCACCTGGGACAGGTCGCCATTGACACGTGAGAAAGTCGCCCCAAAATCACAACGGGCGAGTTTCTCCAGACCAAGTCGTCACAGATCCATGAAGTTGCATCAGACGTGTGTCATGACACACAACCAGCGCAGAGGCTTATGCGATGTGACATGCCTTATGCATGAAGGGGGCATTGCCTCAACATTTTGGTGTTTTGGGTACCTAGCTTTGGGAGAGTGCATTAGTCCGAGGGTTCAATAGTGAATAGTCAGAGTGTTCAATAGTCTTGAGGGTTCAGTCTAAAGTGGCACAGACCGAGGGTTCAAAATAGTCCAGGGCTCAATTATAGTACGAGGGTTCAATGGTCTGAGGGTTTGATAGTCTGAGAGTTTGATAGTCTGTGGGTCCTATAGAATGGGCAGCAGGGTTTTGGGTCACACTCCCAACTTTGGTCAACATTTTCAACTGCAGGAAGGCAATATAGGTAGGGCTGGCCAATATTGACCCCAAAAAATATTGTAATATTATGGTGATAACATCACGATAAGGCCAAAGTGAAAAATAGGTGTGTTTCCACTCCCATCCATAAAAAAAACAGGGGCGGGGGGGGTGGCTTTTCACTTTTTTTTTTTTTTTTCACTTTATTTTTTCGCGGGGAAATTCAAATATATTTGTGCTATCTTTCTAATAATTATGTCATTTATGAACTTATTGTGAAGGCTAACAATGTATGTACTGAATTTCAGTGCCTTGTATTTAATCTACATGTGCAAATTGTACATATGTTCATTAATATTCAATAAAACAACTAGTTTCAATATTTACAACAGTGTAGAATAACTTTCCACATAATTGGGCGTCAAGGCCTTTGGGGTGATTCTTTTCATAGACTTGAAAAAAGGTGTTGCAGTGGGGAACCTTTGTCATTTTGTTTCTGCCTTGCGCCATGTGTATGCATTTAAAAAACTTAAGTGCCAACACGCTGCTGGCACTTGTTTGGGACGACATGTTGACACTATTTCCCGGATGTTGGCAAAATTGTTTTAGATCTTCCGGTAAATATACACTCCGGCTTCCGTTACCGTAGGCCTATATCATCCGGTTGTTACAGTCCGTTCTTTTCAGACACCGTTGGAAGTTTTGGGACAGATGTATTCTTTGCGATTGCGTTCGCGTAAATATTGTGTAGCATTATTTTGCCGGTATATTTGGGCATGTCGTTAGTTGACGTACATTAATAATGCGGTCATAAACTCATCACCCTAATGCCGCCATGGAGCTTCATTTTACAGTGTGTCTGAAAACCACGTGCGTGTTTGTTTTTGTTTACAATCTGTTGCTATATCGGTCACAACACGGAATTTTATTGTCAGTGGGTTGATTTAATAACCAAATAAGGAGACAATTTTAGTATGCTTGTTTATGTGAGAGGTCTATATATAACAATATAAATAGTGTAGTATTAATTCACGTGGAAATAGTAAATACATCGTATTTTATTTTTCGGGATTTGGAAAATAAATAAAGTGAGTTTCGTCAGGGGGTTTTGAGGTGGGGCGGGCGGGGGAGTGGAAACATGCCTATTTTTCGCTTTGGCCTAAACGATATCGCAATATTATTTTGGTATATAACAATTGGTAAGTATAATATATGCAATATTTCATGAATAAAGTTCCATCTTTGCACATTACATCTTTACATTTTATTTACGATTTGTGGGCCATGCAAGGTTTAGTAAATGTGTATTGCACATTGATTTTACACCACAGTATAAAGACCACTTGTCTGCAACATCTGACAGTTTGCCGATGGCGAACACAACAACTTTCAACTCCTAAGTTGGTTAGGCATAATATAAACTGTAAGCAGTGTTCAAAGCACCGTTTCAATGACACAGTGTTAAATTAGTGAACAGTGATAACACTGATAATAAATACTGCATACTCATCCATGTGTTATTGTTGCCATGTGTGAGATGTCCGGCGGATGAGCTGCGTATTTGTAAACAGCTGTTGGCTTCTTTGATCCTTTAATATGGGAATGCATACCGACCGACGTGATTCTGCCCCAACCGACATTACGTTTTTTTTTGTATGTTTATTTTTCAATTGAATCGACTTGTTAGTTGATAGTGTTGTCAAATAATCGACCTCTCTGATCAATTATATATCGGGATGTGTCCATTTCGTCTCAGATATGTGTTGTTATAATATCGTAAGTGTCATTGAGTTGCCAAACGAAACTGAAATGAGGAAGCATGTCGTTTTAAAAATGAGAATACGAACGAAAAGAAATGTTATACCACGTGGGAAATGGTCCAGTAGGTCGTTGACTTTTGTCACCTCTATTGTCAACTGTCTTAGAATAAGTGTGCACTTTATTTGAATTGATGGCGTGTGCTTGAGGAAACATTTCGTTCCGTGCGGAAATAAAGTCGGTAGTTAGAACTGCAATTTCTGAAACTTCATTCTCCTGGCTAATCAGTCAATAAAATTGAACTTTTATCTATAACGTTCAACGAAATGTTACGAATTTGAGCCGGCCAATTGCCGTGCATATACATGTACGTGCACTTATCAGCGTCTTGTTGATCGCGGCAGTTATTTTTGCGCGTAACAGGGTATCTCTAACCCACAAACTGAGCGGGAAACGCGTAATTACGTCATCATTGTCTAGGAACTGGGCACATGTCGAACTTGCTACACAGTAACTGATTGATTACCACCACCTTAATTGTCTATAAACGATATCGGTACCAATATACAAGTCGCACGGGACTTCATCTTGTATGCATGAAACGTCGCTGTATTTGCGTTTCCCTTTTATGTTTTGATTTTGGTATGGTGGAAATATTTGTGTATAGTCGGAAAAAAGTTTGAGTCAGCATCTGGAAATATGGTCAGTCGGGCACTACTATTTTGTGTTTGCTTAAACTTTATGGTTCAATATATGACTTTTATCTCACATTCTCATTAAAGTTCATGATTTAGCAACAGAGCAAGCTGGTCCCCAACAGTGTTCGCGCTGTCGGTAGCCAAATTAGCCAATGGCTAATCTTTTTCGAATTTGGCTAATAAAAATTTCATTTGGCTAAACTTTTGGCTAAACTTTTTTTGACCCCAAATGGAGACTGAAAGCATGAATTTTTGGCAAGTGTGTTTTCAATTCTGTGATGTGAACGATCTAGTCCGAAAACATCGTAAGTGGGAATATATCGCCGACTGTATAAAGGGAAACCCGATCGCGGACAGTACAAAGGGAAACCCGTCACTCTGCACGAAACAGCAAAAAATCATTATTTTACATTTAATCCGCTAATCCCGCATTGTCTGTCTGGTCACTCACGGGACTCCTGCACAATGCATGTGTATGATGACATTGTATTTATGACGGCCAAGGTTTATGAGCACCAAGTGTAAGACAATAGCTTAATCAGCCAAATGTGAATCACGACAGATATTTGTCGTCAATACCGATACATTCAAAATAATATGCATGCTTTTATGACAGATTGCAATTTGATAATGTCGTAACAATATTAAGTTATTAGTTTCCAGATGTCACTTAAATATTTTCGCAAGAATAATTAATATTTAATGATTTAAAAAAAGATATTGATATAAAACAAAAATTTAATGACATTAAGAAGGACAATCCCTGGTTACCCCCCCCCCCCCCCCCCCCCCCCCCCCCCACCCCCCCATAAAGATTAATATTTTTTTAATAAATGATATATATAAAATTATTTCTAGTTCATAAAAATTAGTTAAATTATTGTGTATTTTACCTGTGTCTGTTAGATTTGACGTTTTAGTCATTAATTGTGAACCGACCAGAAAACGATTATTTAATTTGGCCATAGTTTTTTTTAATTTGGCTAAAAAACATTTGGCTAAAGTTTTTTTCATTTGGCTAATAAAATTTTCATTTGGCTAAACTTTTGGCTAAAGTTTTTTTCGGTCCAGCGCGAACACTGGTCCCCAACTTATTATGACCCTCTGTGACTGGTAGTGCCTGTTTTGTCCAGTTGTGTTGGACTAATTGCTATTAGGCCTAACAAAAAAATACCTGTGTTTGGGGTCACCCGACCGTGCCTAATAAAACCATGCGACCCTAAACTTTTTATTGAGATTTCCAAATTTTTTTAATTCCAATCTTACATCTTTTATATACGGTACGGCTTTGTCTACTCCATCCAGAGGTTGTTCAAACTCACACAATCAATGCCAAAAATATATTTTAAAACATGAATAGGCCGACATACGTAGGCACTGCTGCACAGAGTGTTTATTTAATAATTAATCCAGCCCGCATAGTTCATATTTTGAGAATTTCTAAACATCAACAACATGTTCCGCGATGTTCTGTAACATTCATTCACAAACCACGTGTATAGCTTTCACCCCCAGTAAATAATAAACCAATCCATTCAATGCGGCGCAGCTAACGTGTTGCTAACGCGGCTTCTCTAAAGTGAGGCCCACGAGAGGAGTTTCCTGTCACGCTGTTTACAACCTGCGTCCCTTTATCCATACGTGGAATGGTCTGACAAATGATGGTATAGAATCATTGATTGAACACACGGGGCTCACAGTGGGAAGTTGGTTTATGATGGGCATATTATTTACTTGTTTATATTGGCAATATTGCTGCAATCTGGCGCTGTGTTTTACCAAGCTGTGCGTGAATGCAGTTGGATGTATGATCTAGTACGGTACATATCTACATATTGTTGTCAATACGAATATTTCACAAAACACCTTTTCATGCTGAAAAGTTGTCGACAAGATTGTGACAAAATACGACCCCGTGAAACCCAATGCATCACTCTGGTCAGATCTCCGCCCATTGGACTGCTATAAATAATTATGTGCTAGTAGCCTATAGTGATGTTCCGATAATCGGAATCGGCCATCGGCCGATAATAGCCCATCGGAAATTAATCGTACCTCGCAGTTGAACATCGGCTTTTACCGATTGTCAAAATAAATAAAAACGTTCTAGTATCTAAGCGCAATGTGCACGCTTTAATAAACATACGCAATACAACTGTAGTATTGAATGTAAAACGCAGTTGTAACAGCCTAAAAAGAAGCCATTGGCATCATCAAAGCAGTCTGATATGATGATATATTATAAGAATGGCAATACACATGCCCGACATCCCGTGTAATATGAAGTTATTGGTTCAATCGCGTTGACACGAAATAGATTCAAAGAAAGCTTTAATTAAAAAGCTGACCTGATTACAGTGAGGCTTCCTCTAGAGCACGTGTCATGTGACGTCACATGCTATGTCAATAACTTGAAGCACACACTGAATGAAATAATACAGTTGTTATCAGAACTGTCTTCAATAACGATCAATGTTAGTAGGGGCATAATTAGCTTTTTCGTCTGTACAACGTATGCTATGAAATACGCTTAGCTCCACGTTGAACTTGCGAAACAAAAATTGAGCAGGCGGAACTATAAAAGCTTCCGAGTTGTTAAAAGATAAAAGGTGTGACCAATGGAAACTTGGGAAATCTCAGACAAATATGACAGCAATTATTATCCATCAATCAAAATTTAGTTAATAATCATCGCCATTCCATACACTCTTATAACTAATGTGTAGAAACGATTACACATCAAATGTGTAAACCCGGTTAATACACATAGCAATGTGTAGTTTTACATACAAATACATTGACCAAGTGCCGTTCTACACATAATGTGTATATTTTGTTACACACAATTGTGTAAGAACGTAGAGCATGCGCATTGCGGTGCCTTCAGTTTCATAGTCTGCTTCGTGACGGCCATATTGTTTGAGTATATTTTTTGGAATACAATCTACAGCGATCGTAGACAAGGATGTAAGTTCAGAATTCCAATTTGTGGGTTTAGTATTAATAGTATATGAGGATTTATTTGTTAAAACTTTCATGGCGATTACTGCCCTTAGACTCTTGTTATGATTGTTGTGATAATACTAATATTATGCAATCACACCTCGACCCTGGTTTGTTCATTCAAAGCAAAAACTCACAGTACAGAACAAAATACTACATACCACTATGCGCCATGAAAGTTTTAACATATAAATCTGCATATATCTTTAATACTATACCCACAGGTCGGACTACTGAACTTGCATTTCTTGTCTACGAACTGTATGTGTAAGAACCTACACAAAATGTGTAAGGGATATGTGTTGATTTTATACACACAGTTGTGTATAAATGTGTAAAAATTTACCCATTTATGTGTAAAAACATTTACACAATTTGTGTACGAATATGAAACTACACATATACTACACAAATATGTTTAAGATCAAAATTGAATAATGATTGTGTAGCAGGGCATTAGTCATAAGAGTGTACATTGTTGCAACTTACAAGTATTCAATCAAGACTTTTACTCTGCATGCAAGTGTTCCACACATGGTCATAACGTTACTCTGAGTCGGCACCTTTGATCTCTTTGTCAAAACAACTACCGGTATACATCAAAGGAAGCACACAACCGACGTCGGCAGAAATACTGTCACGACAGTGTGTATATATTTCTTTGATGTATTTGGCTTTGAAACTATGCGGGATATGGAGTGCATTGGGTGTATATAAGTCCATTATAGGAACAAACGCACAATATATATAAACATCGGAATCGGAATCGGAAATCGGCCGATTGTGCCTCCAGTTATCGGAAATCGGTCCGATAAGCTTTTTCATTATCGGAACATCACTAGTAGCCTAGTACCAATCGGATCGTTCGTTGAATGGGAAATTCCGCAGTTATTTATAAGTTTTTACTACTGTTTACTATAATATTAAAGTTACTCTCCTTGTTTTGACACTTATAATTTCCAAATATAATAAAGGAAAGCATCTGTTTTATATTATATTAAAACAACAAATATGACAAACTGTTATTTATTTAATATATTAAATGCCCACCAGTATTAAAACAATTTTATACATTCAGTTCAGGAATGTCTGAAAACCGCCTGAAATTATATCAAATTATTTTAATATATTAAATGAATATGGTATGTGTAAATTATTATCCATCTAGGCCTGGTTGATGTGAAATATGTCACATCTCATATACTATATGGCTGTCAGAGTACATGGGGGAATTAATACATTCACAATATCATTACAAGGATAAATTATTATGTGGTATGTTTAATTATAAAAAAAAAAAGATAATAAAAAAAAAAAGATAATCCCTACCTACCCTAATATTTTCAGACCATGTGACCCCAAACACGGGTCTTTTTTTGTTAGGCCTTATGTTAAGTGATTGCTTACTAAACCCGAAATCGAGGTGTTTTACCGAAAAAAACCGAAACGTAAATTCTAAAACCTCACAACACTACTGTTGACATGTAGATGGGAAACGCATCATTTTGGGGTCATTCGGCAAAAAAACATGGCCACCAGCGGCCATCTTGGATTTCAAAATTCAATCCATTAGCATGGGCTACAGATCGTACTGTTCGTCTGATCATCATGAAATTTGTCATGGACGTTAATATTGACATCTAGAAGGGAACGAGTAATTTTGGGGTCGTTTGGCGAAAAAACATGTCCGCCAGCAGCCATCTTGGATTTTACTCTTTGCATGACTAAATCTTTTGGCACGGGCTACAGGTCGTAGCTTTGGTTGGATTATCATGAAATTTATGATGGATGTTAACAATGACATGTAGATGGGAACGAGTCATTTTGGGGTCATTCGGCCAAAAAACGTGGCCGCCAGCAGCCATCTTGGAAAATAAATATAGACATGTTCAATTAGTTTGTGAAATGGATGTTTGTTGAAGTGCTAGCAATGCCATGATCCGTTTTATGCTCGTGTTTCCGGGAAGTTTGGGACTATTATACAAGTTTACGCTAACTTCCATTTTTGTTGAGTTTCGACAGACAGGGAGAATGTTACAACTTGGACAGTATAACAATTTTTTTGTTTCAGATGATATTATTGACTATATTAAATTTAAAACCGGCTATTCCCGATATACTAGTATCGTCATATCGTCCTGAACTATGTAAAGGCTACATGTATCATAGTAATATATCAGGGTTGTAGAATCACAAAACTCAAATCCAGATTTCACTTATGAATGGTCAAATACAGATTGCAGTGGTCATCCTTTGTGCATGTGTACATGTATATACGAACATAAAAACTTATGGCATTTCAAACTTTTCGCATTTAAGAAATTGACTTATGAGAAGCAAAGAGGCATCTCACAGATAACTATAGTCGAGAGAAGCCAAGAGGCATCTCACAGATAACTATTGTCGACTCCCTTGTCACTCAGTGTATGGCTGACTATATATTGAACTCTTGTCTATATGAACCCTCAGGCTCAGACTATTGAACCCTCAAGACTATTGAACTCTCAGAAAGACTATTGAACCCTCGGACTAACATACTGTACCCCCCCCCCCCCAGCATTCGGAATAGGTGTTTTGGGTACCCAACTTGACCTTTTTTGCTGTCTTATGTTACATACGTTATCATAAAGTTATATCGCCGAGAGAATTAAATTATTAGTCACAAATATCATTATTAAAGATGATTACTCATGTGCCATTTGATAGCATGCAGGCCTTAAAATCGGATAAAATTTTGCGAGAATCAAAACACAGTAATTCTACAGGGAATCAAGACTTGGAAATTTGTGAATTATGTCTCTGTACAAACATTTCAGCTTGAATCATCAGATTTTGGTTGTGCTTTGGCATGTTGATAGCCAAGTTTAGGGGATAAGGATTCTCACTTACTATGTACTATGAGGTTCATCCATTCATTGTTATCAGAGTTACGGCCCTTGTTGGACTTAGATTGTCCATATTTGCTTCACATTCAGCATTGTTGTTCAAGTACCAACAGTTAGATTTGAATATAGTGATCAGCAGCCTTTCATAATTGCGTAAGGCAATCCGCAATACTGAAGCCATTTACTGAAGCAATCTCGGCCATGGCAAAGGGTTGCTATAGCGGATTGCTGAAGCCAAACAATCTGAATTAAGAGGGCTTGATCAATATGAGGGAAGGTTAAAACGGGTTTTATTCATTGATTTTCTCAGAGTGACGGACCTTCTTGGATTCAGAAAATATTATGTTTTTTTTCCATCCATACAAATATTTATTATTATCCATCCCTTAACTAACACTATTTCTGATTGGGCAAAAGCCGTCACATGATAATCCGGGAAAAAGTCATATTGGTTTCCCAAAAGCCATTGCATTCAATCGAGTCCAGTATGACTTTTGTTATCGGGACTCCATGACGTCACAAAGTAATTCTATTACCAAAGTGAAATTGTGATGCTCGCGAAATACTCTGGTAGATTTAGCCGACATTTCACTTCCTCATTGAGTTTTTTTTCACTTCCGTGTTTACTGTTCCAAATCATGCTTTCTGATGATCAAATACAGGCTTTTATAGAGAATCAAGCGCCGACAAATACATGTACCAAAAATAACCACAAACGTTTGTGTTCCAAACATTTTGATAAACATACAGATTGATAATAAAAATGTCATTATACAGTGTTGTGTACAGTATGTGTTTTTCTTGTACTAGTTAGGTTGTGGTGAAAAGTCATATTGGATATGACTTTTCACCACAACCTGGACTCGTACAAGAAAAACACATACTGTACACAACATTGTATAATAACTTTATTGTATTGCCCACTCTCTGAACTGAGCAACAGTGTCATATACATGTACATGTACTTCGCTTGGCACAAAACCAGTCCTACTAAAAAACTCTATCTGGATTCACAAATTATATGTATTGAAATTAAATGATTTTATAGTGAGGAGCTGAGTGGATAGAGTTGTCCTTCTTATAATGTCCATTAGAATGTAGAAATCACTAAATCTGTACTGGTTTTTAGCTCAACTTTACCTTTGGTCAGCAGAGCTTAAAATTCGGCGAGAATCCAACCGAAGATTCTCGTAAATATTCTCGCAAAATACTATGGATTCTTGCGAAATAGTATGTTTGGATTCTCGCAAAATTGAACGGAATATATGCCCTGGTCAGATCATTATGAAATTTGTCATAGCTGTTGACATTGACATGTCGATGGGAACGAGTCATTTTGGGGTCATTGGCAAAAAAACATGGCCACCAGCGGCCATCTTTAATTTCAAAAGTCAATCCATTAGCATGGGCTACAGGTCGTACTGTTCATCTGAACATCATGAAATTTGCCATGGATGTTAATATTGACATGTAGATGGGAACGAGTCATCTTGGCAACCCTGATAATTAGGAAAAATGTCATAGGCAAAAAAAATGCCTAGGAGAAATATTTCTCCTAGGCAAAAACAGCATTCTCTTAGGCTTTTTTTTTTAACTAACTAAATGTACTTAAAATGATTAACAAATAACATTCATTGACATATTGAATGATGATTGAATAGATTCAGTGAATATTTCTGTTAAGTTTCCACATTTTGAAATACTCAGTTACCTATTTCTTGATTTTCTGAATTCAAAGGCACACCCTTTCAGTAGTTTCACAGTTTAGTACAGCTATGATCTATGCACAATTAACGGCCTTGAAACCGACCGATTACCGAGTGTCTCTAATTTCTAAAATCACTGAATCATTGGGAATAAAATTACGATTTTTCGGTTGGATCACGCTTTATTTCCATCAAGCCAAAATACACGATTAAAAATATATTTGCACACTATAAAATGGTGCTCTCTGGTGCTCTCGGATAATTTTGTCGCCAAATATATTCAGCAACATCGCTGAATTTAAGAGAATACGCATGGACAGAATTGTTTGAGGTCTGTTCGATTTGCGGTCTCACGGTTACTGCGTATATAAAACACGGAATACCACAAAGACGGAAACGGAACTAAAACAAACAAAGTTTAAATCAGGATTATAAATTTTATATCTATCTATATACTTTAATATTTATCCATCTATACTATAGTAACTATACATGCTAGCCATAAAAACTTCAAATACTATCATATTAAACCAGCATACACATCGCCAATATGCACCATATTTCTTTCCGGTTTGCGTTCCCGAAATTTGAAATCTCATAATTGTTTTCCGCACGGTAACACATTTGACTTAATAAACTTGGGGGTTGGGCAGCTCGTGGTGACAATATACCTGGTAGTTATCATTGCCTAGTGTCTGTTTATCATTTCTTCAGATAATGTCCTCGGCTATTTTTTAGCCGAGGATAATAAATTTTTCCTCGGCAAAACGGTCGGCTTTGCCGATAGCCGACCGCTAATAATCAGGGTTGTCTTGGGGTCATTCGGCAAAAAACATGGTCACCAGCGGCCATCTTGGCTTTCAAAATTCAATCCATTAGCACAGGCTACAGGTCATACTTTGTGTTTGATCATGAAATTTGTCGTGGATGTTAATATTGACATGTACATGTAGATGGGAACAAGTCATTTTGGGGTCATTTGGCCACAAACATGACCGCTGGCAGCCATCTTGGATTTTACTCTTTGCATGACTAAATCCTTTGGCACATGCTACAGGTCTTACCTTTTGTCCGATTATCCGAATCCTGTAATTTGTCATGGCTGTTGACATTGACATGTAGATGGGAACGAGTCACTTTGGGGGCGTTCGGCCATAAAACTTGGCCGCTGGCAGCCATCTTGGATCTTAAAATTTGCATGACTAAATCCTTTGGAACGGGCTTCAATTCGTACCTTTCGTCGGATCATTATGAAATTTGTCATGACTGCTGACATTGACATGTAGATGAGAAACGAGTCATTTGGCAAAAAATCATGGCCACAAGCGGCCATCTTGGATTTCAAATTCAAACTAGTAGCACGGGCTACAGGCTGAACTGTTCGTCTGATCATCATGAAATTTGTCATGGATGTTAATATTGACATGTACATGTAGATGGGAACGAGTCATTTTGGGGTCATTCAGCATAAAACATGATTGCTGGCAGCCATCTTGGATTTTACTCTTTGCATGACTATATCCTTTGGCATGGGCTACAGGTCATACCTTTGGTCAGATCATCATGAAATTTGTCAAGGATGTTATCATTGACACGTAGATGGGAACGAGTCATTTTGGGGTCATTCAGCCATAAAACATGGCCGCTTTAGATTTTACTCTTTGCATGACTAAATCCTTTGGCACGGGCTACAAGTCGTACCTTTGGTTGGATCATTATGAAATTTGTCATGGCTTGTCTTTGTCATGGGAATAAATTATTTTGGGGTCATTTAAGAAAAAAACATGGCCGCCAGTGGCCATCTTGGATTTCAAAATTCAATCCATTAGCACAGGCTACAGGACGGAGTGTTCATCTGATCATCATGAACTTTGTAATGGATGTTAATATTGACATGTAGATTGGAACGAGTCATTCAGCCATAAAACATGGCTGCTAGCCGTCATGGATTTTACTTTTGGCAAACACTACAGTCCACTTCCCTCATCCGATCATCAACAAACTTCATATTGCTCTTGATATTAATCTACTAGAAGGGAGCTATCAAATGTTTTTGATATTCATTGGATTTTATTTCACATATATCTCTTCATGTTTATAATCTAGTATTACTTTGCCATTTCAACTTTCCACATTCTTAATCATTGACTGTAACACATGAAATACATTCCCTTTCCATGTTGAGCTACAGTGTTGTTGACACATTCATTTGAAAATTTCCTTCAGTTGAGAGCTTCACGAAAGGTAAATGCAAAAGGGGCAATTCCAGTATTTTGTCTTTATTTGGAATAAATCAGTTGTATAAAGTATAGAAAAAACAATTTAAGTTCTATGTTCCAAATTAACTTCAATTTCCATGAAATATATTAATTGAAGTACATGATTCAAATTTAAAGAGTTATGTATGACTAGGCTAGCTGGCGTAGGTTTGATCGGGTAAAGAATGATTAAATTATTAGTGCCCCTTTTAAGGCATTTAAATTAATTATTATTTATTAGTCAACTGAGGTGAACATCACCTATTGCATGACACTCATAATAAAGTTACCTCTATCTTTTAATTTGGTAATAAACGCCTTTTATTGCTAATTATTAGTACCTCTTTAAGTCACCTGAGGTCAAAGGCACCTATCCCATGACATTACTCATGTCAAATTATCTCTGTGTGCCAATTTTCCCACATATCTTCTGAGCTGATAGTAAATGGTTTTCATTGAACATCTATGTTAACCCTTTACCCAACAAACCGGCCAAAACCGGCCAAATAAAGCTTCAACAGCCTAAAATATCTTCGGTCTGTCTCAATAGAACCATACAAATATGGATATCATTGGAACCGGCTCCTTGACCACATTGTGATAGTTACAGTTATGCCCTGTGCCAATGCATTCTCTTATATATGCGAGTCGACCATAGGTCACCTCGCATATATAAGAGAATGCATTGGCCTAAAAAAAATCTTTTTTTAGCATTTTTTCTTACATTCTTTAACAATTTTATAATTTTTAATGTGTTAAGCCAATGCATTCTCTTATATATGCGAGGCGACCTATGGTCGACTCGCATATATAAGAGAATGCATTGGCACAGGGCCCTTCTGTTGGGTAAAGGGTTAATATAAGTTATTAGTCCCCCTTTAGGTCATCCTATTTGAGAGTCCATCGGAGAAAGTGTCGGTCTGAAACAAAAAACGTGCCAGTCATATATAAAATATTACGGTTTTGAGTTGGATCATTGGCCATGTATTTGCACTTATTTTTCACCTTGCTGATCGCAACAGTTATCTGTTACTGTATCTCTCACCCACAGCGCTGTGTGGAACATCAAATGCAAATTATGTCAGCATTATTCAAGAGTTGGGCACATGCAACATGCAGTCTTTGTAGCAATAAACATTTACTGGCCCAGGAACACCATGACATCATAATTAGCTCAATTTGGCAAAGTCAAGCTTGAGCTAATGCCATGGGTTGGCATCAGTCATCCATGTCATAATGGGAGCTATCAAATGTTAGCGATTTTCATTGAAAAACATGGCCACCAGCAGCCATCTTGAATGTTAATCTTTGCATGACTAAATCCTTTGGCACACCCAACAGACCACATCTGATCATCACCAAACTTCATATGGATCTTCGGTGTGACCTCTAGATGGGAGCCATCAATTATTTCTGATATTGTTAAATAACATGGCCGCCTGCAGCCATCTTGGATTTTACTCTCTGCATGACTAAATCCTTCGGCACACCCTACAGACCACCTCCCTGATCCAATTGTCACCAAACTTCATAAGGATCTTCAGGGTGGCCTCTAGATGGGAGCCAACGATGTTTTCTGAATTTCGTTAAAACACATGGTCGCCCAGCAGCCATCTTGGATTTTACTCTTTTCATGATTAAAATCCTTTGGCACATGCTACATGCCACATCCCTCATCCAAACTTCATATGAATAACTGGGGTGACCTGTAGATGGAAGCTGTTTTTCCATTTTTTCTTAAAAAAGCATGGCAGCCATCTTGGATTTCACATTTGAATCCATCGGTTCACCCTGCAGCCCACATCTATTAGAGAAATATTTTAAATGAAAATAATTTCATTTATCAATACAATCCATTTACTGAAACTTTTTGACTTTCCTTCTTCTTTATCGTTCTAATGACTGCTCAGCATAAACTTATTAGCGCCTTCCCAAGTTGAGCTACAGTGTCATTATACCCCCACTATCGAAGAAAATGGGGGGTATACTGGATTGACTGCATCTGTCCGTCACACATTCTCCACGTCTGTCCGTCACACTTTCTCCCTCCGTGTGTCCGTCCGTCCGACCTCATAACTCGAACAACTATGAACCGATTTCAATAATTTTTTGTATGCAATCTCCTTAGGACCGCATGATGCTAATTTCGGTGTGGTCCGACTTTCTTTTTTTAAGTTACGCCTTACTTTTCTACTTATTTTGACTTAGAAAATTCTGTCCGACTTAATAACTTTAACAAATATGAACCGATTTCAATAATTTTTGGTATACATGCTTCTCACAACACCCTCTCTACATGATGCGGCTCAGGGTTGGCTCGGACTGTTTTTCCTAACATTACACTTCATTTTCGACTTATTTGGACTTAGAAAATTTTGGGATTTTTTTTTTTGTGGATGCTATCACACTCGACAAAAGCCATCTTAGATGTTAAGGTTGCGTTTCATTTTCTACCGTTTTTTGGGCTTCTGCAATCATTCGAACAAATTTGAACCAATTTGAATATTTTTTTCTGTACAAGCTTCTTGCGACACCATATCGATATTATTAATCCAAATTTTTCTTTAAAGTTAAAAAAAAAAATTTGTTGGGTTTACAGATAATGCGGGTTGAATTTGCCACGGTGGGGGTATGCTAGCATGCGAGTGCACACCTCTTGTTGACTCTTTCATTCTTCTATGGCATTGCTTTAGAATTGCATGAAATTCTATATTGGCTTCTACAGCTTATTTTCTATGGCATTGCTGTTTGCCATAGCTAATTGTTGCTGTTTGCCATAGCTAATTGTTGCTGTTTGCCATAGCTAATTGTTGCTGTTTGCCATAGCTAATTATACCCCCTTTTTTGTTTAAAGGGGGGTATATTGTTTTGCACCTGTCTAGAGTTATTCATCTTTGTTTATCTGGAAATGGTGGCTTTTTGGTCAGTCTTGTGTCTGTTCATGTCGTAATTTCAACAGTTGTGCTGGGATCTCAACGAAATTTGGTATGGATGTTCATGACTATGAGGAGATTAAAGAGAGGGTTCCATTGTTTTGTTTGGATTTTCCATTCTAGAGTTATTCATCTTTGTTTATCTTGAAATGTTGGATTTTTGGTCCATCTGGTGTCTGTTCATGTAATAACTTGATCAGTAGTGCTCGGATCTCAATGAAATTTGGTATGGATATTCACTACTATGAGGGCATTCAATAGAGGGTTACATCGTTTTGTTCGGATTTTCCATTCTAGAGTTATTCATCTTTGTTTATCTGGAAATGTTGGCTTTTTGGTCTGCCTGGTGTCTGTTCATGTCGTAATTTCAACAGTTGTGCTGGGATCTCAATGAAATTTGGTATGGATGTTCACTACTATGAGGAGATTAAAAAGAGGGTTACATTGTTTTGTTCTGATTTTCCATTCTAGAAAATTCATCTTTGTTTATCTGGAAATGTTGGCTTTTTGGTCTGTCTGGTGTCTGTTCATGTCGTAATTTCAACAGTTGTGCTGGGATCTCAATGGAATTTGGTATGGATGTTCACTACTATAAGGACATTAAATAGAGGGTTCCATTGTTTTGTTTGGATTTTCCATTCTAGAGTTATTCATCTTTGTTTATCTTGAAATGTTGGATTTTTGGTCCATCTGGTGTCTGTTCATGTAATAACTTGATCAGTAGTGCTCGGATTTCAATGAAATTTGGTATGGATATTCACTACTATGAGGGCATTCAATAGAGGGTTACATCGTTTTGTTCGGATTTTCCATTCTAGAGTTATTCATCTTTGTTTATCTGGAAATGTTGGCTTTTTGGTCTGCCTGGTGTCTGTTCATGTCGTAATTTCAACAGTTGTGCTGGGATCTCAATGAAATTTGGTATGGATGTTCACTACTATGAGGACATTAAAAACACACATTCAATAGAGGGTTCCATTGTTCTGTTCCGCTTTTCCATTCTAGAGTTATTCATCTTTGTTTATCTGGAAATGTTGGCTGTTTGTTCCATCCGATGTCTGTTCAGCTCATAACTTGAACAGTAATGTTAGGATCTCAATGAAATTTTGTATGGATGTTCACCACTATGAGGACATTTAATGGCACATTCAAATGTTTGTTTTGGTTTTTTGTTCTATAGTTATTCATCTTTGTTTATATGAAAATGCTGATTTTTGGGTCCATCTGTCTGAGTATAGCCATCATAAGTTATAGATATGCCCACACTAGGCGGTATGCCACGAGGGGGTATGTACCGGACGACAGTCCATCTCTTGTTGTTGCTGTTTGTCGTAGCTAATATCAAGGGCTAAGTATGTGGAATTGTTATTTGGTATTGCTGAATAAAAACTTAACACTTATTCCCCCTTGTTGGAAGGCAGGACAGTTGCCCCCTGCACCCCTGAGTTATATTATCCGACGGTCGTAACATAAACTATTAGAAATGAATGGGAGATTAAGGAACCAGTGAATTATGGGTTTCAATATCAATTTATTTGGAAAGGAGTCTGTTGACTCTTAATTCCCATATTACATTATGATAGAAATTAACGTTAATAATGAAGTCACAATGTTCAATAAAATTTAGGGGTGTCACGATTAATCGATGAACCGTTGATAAAGCCGATAATCGATTACCATTTCCTTTGTCGATTAATCTGTGTTATTTATTTCGGACAACAGAAAATGCCAGGTATTATTGAATGCCATGTTTATTTAACACAGTTTAAAAAACAACCGAAGGGTTAACAACCTTTGATCGCATATCAATAAGATAACAACATGAGTACTAATTGTCCCCCGAAAAATTTATTTTTGGGGGACTATAGAAACGGGGTCCGTCCGTCCGTTCGTCCGGGCGTTCGTCCGTCCGTTCGTCCGTCCGTCACACTTTTGAGTACCTTCATGGTGTAATCATCTCCTCCTACAGATTTCATCCCAGAGATTTGAAACTTCAGAATATTGTTTCCCATATATTGAAGATGTGCAACATGTATATAGATGACGGAAAAATTATTTTTTGACAGAGTTATTAACCCTTTTCGACTTAGAAAATTTCAACATTTTTTATAATTTTCAGTATGAGGGTACCTTCATGGTGTAATCAACTCCTCCCACAGTTTTCATCCTAGAGATTTGAAACTTCAGAATATTGTTGACCATATATTGAAGATGTGCAACATGTATATAGAGGACGGAAAAATTATTTTTTGACAGAGTTATTAACCGTTTTCGACTTAGAACATTTCAACATTTTTTATAATTTTCTGTATGAGGGTACCTTCATGGTGTAATCATCTCCTCCTACAGTTTTGATTGTAGATATTTGAAACTTCAGTGTATTGTTATCCACATATTGGAGATGTGCAACATGTATATAGAGGACTGAATTTTTTTTTTTTTACGGAGTTATTAACCCTTTTCGACTTAGACAATTTCAACATAAAAAAATTTCTTTAACAAAGCGGCATCGACTTGCCACTTTTTCGGGGGACACTGTGGTCAGCTGACCTTTTATTTATGTAGCAAACAGTCGGCAGTTCATTTGATGATGCGACATGGTTAATCTTCGGGTCATTGTATATTCTACAAATTTGCGGCACTGCAGCTTTTATCTTATGGCGAAGTCATTGTATATATATATACTTGATAGGCAGCACTATGTATTTGAAATGTGCCGACTGTCACCGTGTTCAATGAACTGAATGCACTCGCCCTTGAATCTGATTGGACCATTGGGGAGTTGATTGACATTCTCTGGAAACCAGAGAACATACGGCATTTTAATCAGTGACGTCATTTACGATTATACTTTGTTTGCATAAGTATACTTAGATGTTACTAGTACAGGCTATCGCGTATCATGCGGTGATTGCAGAATGAAACTCGATATTATCAAATACTTGTTCCGAGTCCTGAAATTTGTGGGTGGGGGCACACCTTTGTGATTGTTATCCATGCTCTGGAAGTTTGATGAAACCTACAGTTTCCTTGTTTTAGGAATCGCCGGCCATCCGTCGTGCCTTCCTACTTTTATATTGTTTGTATATTTGGCTATTCATAACACTGAAATTAATCGCTGCGTTCATTCTAATGAACTCACAAATATCATAACATCGCCGAGAACTCTGCTGGTATTGAATTCATTATGTTCATAGGTCATTAACAGTGGTTCATCATGCACTTTATTAACGTAAAAATTACATCAGCCGATGCCTCAAACAACAAGCGACAGTGCAGTTAACCAGCACCCAGCCAATAGGCCATATTATGGAATACTTCCAGTGTTCTTATTAGGTACGATTAATCGATTATAGTCGATTATTGACGATCGATTATCAAAATCAATAATCGTGGCACCTCTATTGAAATTTAGCATTCAATAATTTCATCATCTTCCAATGGAAATTCTTGGATGGGTGTTCTTTTCTTTTTTTCTTGAGCTCTGTTCTCAGCTTGTACAGTCTTAGTAAACTTAGTGTACATTTGCTTCCAGAGTCGTGCATGGTACGTCTAATCGAAATGGCAGTCACGGTCATTTGCTCGAGCTCGAAAAAGAACAGAGCGAGTGACGTCATTATCCTGGCAAGCGACTCCCAAAATAGACTAATTTATGCACATCAAACATTTTGGTGCCAAGAAACGAAAGTAGGTTACGAAAGTCGTAAATACTTCCGCAGAATCATGGAGTCCATGGCGACACCTGTAAAATCGATGCCTTCGCGAATTAAACATAGTACGTAGTTGCAATAGAACACACTTTAATCGATTATTCTCAAATATTTTCCGCTTTGTTTCTGGTGAAACAATGTAAAGCGGAAGAGATTCCTGTTTGGACTGCTCATGCTCGAAGTAATTATGTTATCGATTATCCACGCCCATAAGCTAAAATTAGATGTTCCACGTGTTTATTTGTATACAAAAGCTGGCGTTTTTTTAAAGATGCCAGCCAATCAGGTGGCAGGATTTCCCAGGGCTTCTTTCTTCTGAGGGGTTCTTTCGTTCGACGTACGAGCGCGACTAGCAATTGTACTTCGAAATTCATTTACGACTGCAGCTTGTATAGCATCATTATTTCACATCTTTATTGAAATATATTTTCGAAGGACCGGCTTTTGTGCATATGTCTCTTATTATGCCCCCGATCTCTGATGGAGATTTGGGGGTATATAGTGGAGCCCTCCATCCGTCCGTCCGTCCTTCCGTCCTTCTGTCCTTCCGTCCGTCCGTGTTTACTAATGACTACTTATGTGGCTAAGATTGTGTAAAATGGATATTTATGTGCATAACTTCCGTTGCGTGGCTAGCCACGTAACAGCTTTCAGATGGACATTCTAAAATGATCTATAAGGCCTAATCAGCTTATTTAATTTTGTAGTCACTCAAAATTTGGAGAAAAAAAAGTCCATCGATTTAGACATCCATGACCCGTCAATAGGAGATGTCGGACACTGACAAGACATTTATGTGGCTAGCCACCCAATCACGGACCTGTCAGTTTCTCCTATTCCACTGTCCCAGTTGCTGTGAGCAAGTTTTTGAGTTTTAATCAGCTTCTTCTGCTATAATTCCAACATGTTATGAATCCATAATCTGGAGTTTTATCACTATCTACTACTTGATAGCCACTTAAAATTTTATGGCTACTTGAGAAGCCACATAAAAACTAAAGCCACATTACCATTTCTAGCCACATAGGTCGAAGCCACATCCGTACGAACGTTTCAACTCATAACTTTGGTTTCGCTAACTCAATTCAGTTGATCTTTGGTATGCTAATAGACCAGCCGGGGGGACAAGATTTCCCCAAAACTGCCCATTTTTTCCAGAGTTACGCCCCTTTTTGGACTTAGAAAATTCAGTTTTCTGCTACTTTTGGATTGTTTATTTGCAAAACCCGTTTTTTTGTGTATTACCAATATCGCAATACAGGTCAAGGTAAAATTCGGATAATTTTTGTGAGAGTTATGACCCTTTTTCGACTTAAAAATATTCCTCTTTTATTTTGAAAATTCAGTTTTTCTTCTATTTTTGTGGCACCAGACCAAATTTGAAGCTAATATAGAACAACAACATGTGGCATTTTTATAGCGCTAAACCAAAAAGTTTCTCTGATTGTACAGTCGGGGGCGTTACCTCCGCCCAGCGGTGCACTTGTATTTTATAGCATCGCTGATCATTTCGTCTTTCACTTGCTTTGACTTTAACCCTTTACCCAACAAACCGGCCAAAACCGGCCAAATAAAGCTTCAACAGCCTAAAATATCTTCGGTCTGTCTCAATAAAACCATACAAATATGGATATCATTGGAACCGGCTCCTTGACCACATTGTGATAGTTATAGTTATGCCCTGTGCCAATGCATTCTCTTATATATGCAAGTCGACCATAGGTCGCCTCGCATATATAAGAGAATGCATTGGCCTAAAAAAAATCTTTTTTTAACACTTTTTACCATTTTTTCTTACATTCTTTAACAATTTTATTATTTTTAATGTGTTAAGCCAATGCATTCTCTTATATATATAAGAGAATGCATTGGCACAGGGCCCTTCTGTTGGGTAAAGGGTTAATAGAATTTTACTGGATGATTTTTGTTTTTTCTCTATTTCCTATCTGGTAGAATGATACGATTTCTTCTTCATTAGGTTTAGCCAAGGAAAGAGTCCAGTAATAATTTTGGGGTATGCTTCAAATTCAATACATTAACCCTTTCAGTACTAAATGGATTCTCCCACTCAGTCATAAAAATATCCAAATATGAGCAGACGACAGGCAATATAAAGTGTAGAAGGGGTCCTATTCAGTAGTGAGAAATATTCAGATAATATGTTCACTGTCGAACTTATTATCTAAATATTTCCTAAGGGATAACTACTCGTCAATGAGTACTTAGTATTCAAAGGGTTAAACAGTGCTCCTACTGGGTTTGTCAGAATTAACTTTTTCACGAAGGGAGCTGCACTGGGGCAACATTATTTTAAAGACCCTGTGCCAATGCATTGTTGGTCGCCTTGCATATATAAGACCATGCATTGGCATCAATTTTTCTTACATTCTTTAACAATTTTTATTTTATTTTTTTAATTGTTTCTTACATTCTATAACAATGTTTTATCATTTTTGTATTATATTCTTTAACAATTTTATCATTTTTATAAATAATTTTTCATATATTCTTTAAGAACTTTATCATTTTTTATCTTTAATTTTTCTTACATTCTATAACAATTTTTTTAATTTTTTCTTATATTCTTTAACAATTTTATCATTTTTATCATTTTTTTCTTACATTCTTTATCAGTTTTTATCATCTTTTCTTACATTCTTATCATTTTTTATCATTATTTCTTACATTCTTTAACAATTTTTGTATCATTTTTTCTTACATTTTTTAACAATTATAAAAATATAATATAAAATTTATTAGGCCAATGCATTCTCTTGGTCGACTCTTGCATTCATTTGGTAGACTCGCATATATAAGAGAATGCATTGGCACAGGTTTTTAGCATAAATTCAGGAAGCTCCTCTCATGAAAGGGTTAAACCCAAGACAGGGAAGTAAAATATAATTGCATATATGAAGTTTGAGCCTGATAATTCCTCACATAATCAACCTACTGAAGTCGTCATGAGAAACAAATAATAAAGACAGAAAGATGACAGCTCATAAAGACAAACAAAAACAGCAAACAAATTTGTTTGGCCAACAGTGGGTCTATGTGTATTAGGAAGCTACGGTGGTGATAAGTGGTCTCTGTCATGACTCCTTTGGGGACACCATACATGTTTATAGAGCACTGCACTATGTGACTATCAGGTAACCCTATGTGGCTAGTGGCCCTATCTTCATGTTTCCATAATCCTTTGTAAACAACAGAACAAATAAATGTAAATATGCATAAAAATACTAATGTGGCGACAACATTTTTTCCCGAAATATTGTAAAGTACTTGTGTATGTATACCATGAGTGAGTCATATCGGCATAGAAAATCAGCTGATTGTGTCCTAAAATTAGAGTGTCCTGTCCATGACATTTGCTGTGCAATACTTATTAACCCTCCCATGACTGGAGCTTCCTGAAAGTTTGCGAAAACCCTGTGCCTCTCTTATATATGTGAGTCTCCCATAGGGAACCTCGCATATATAATGGAATACATTGGCCTAACAATAGTACTTACCTTGTCCTTGTAAGCCAGTGCATTTTCATATATAAGAGAATACACTGGCACAGGGTCTTTAATGCTCCACCAGCACAGCTCCTGACATGAAAGGGTTAGCCCTTTGGATAGTATCTAACGTCATATGCATGACGTCATGAGTAAATTTAACGTCATAGCAATAATTATTAACAAGTTCGGGTCAAAAGGGTCCAATAATTTGTTTTAATTTTAATATGAGCATTTTTTTTTTACGTGTGTTATCATAATCGATTGCCCTTATACATTTGGGACATCATATTAGTCAAAATAACTCCTATACAAATCATTTTATAAATCAGATGATTTATTGAAGTTATGTCTACATAAAATAACACTTCCTGAAACGACATATATGTCGTTCTACTCCTCAACTGATAGATGACATATGTGTCGTTCTACTCCTCAACCGATAGACGACATATATGTCGTTCTACTCCTCAACCGATAGACGACATATATGTCGTTCTACTCCTCAACCGATAGACGACATATATGTCGTTCTACTTGCCAAAGGGTTAAAAGCCCTCAAGGTGTACAAAATGAAAATGAAAAGTTATTGAAACTTTGCCAATGAACTAACAAATAACAGCTTGTGCGAATGATACCTTATTAGCATTTATCACCTAAAATCAAATCTGCTTTTCGGGGTACCCAAATTTTACCCATTACGGTATTTATCAGAACGTTTATGCACAGTGCCCTATATATGATTACTAAAATATTGCCTTTTCAGTATTTATTGTAATACCTCTGACTCAAAAAGTTCCCTTTTCTGGAAGTTGTGCCCCCTTAGTTGCTTCCAGAGCTCCTGATATAACTAGAGAAATGCCCTATGAATTCCCAATCAATCATTTATAGGTCTGTTCAGATAATTAGTTTAGCAATCATCTTAAATGAATAAATGGGAATCATAACTACCCATCAGCAAGTTTCCAGGGACGTGGCTTGAGGGTCTCCATTGTGGGGGATTGCCACCTTGAAAATTCCACATGCACCCAAGCCTCCATGAACCTCAAACTTTCCAGAAGTTGGAAATTTCCAACATGACACCTCCCCCCCCCCCCCCCCCCAAGGTTGGAAAATTTTAAAATGATGGCCATTTCAGAAAAATAATTTACTGGTGTTAACATGTTCACTCCGACTATGATTTATCTCGTAATTTTTGCATGTGACTGATTGGGCATCGGCAGTGAACGTGTTAAATCGTACAGGATATATTTAATAACATGCATTGATTGGGGTGTCATTTAGCACCCTGTCCATGTCAATTTAGATTCATTTTCACTGACGCTTTCATTAAATCTATTTTCAGTGTCTCGGTTGTTCTGTGAGAGTGAATCTTTCAAGATGGACCTGATTCTTGATGTCAACACACAGATTTATCCTGTCGATTTAGGTGCGTGTGATTTATATTTTTTGTGAATAATTGTACGTTACTTGAACCTCCTTTTTTACGCCAATTTTTACATGCTCGTTTTAAAGAAATGGTCCATATTTTTCTGTTTGTCAACATTATGGTTTCCGAATGATAACTTGAGTTTGGAATATTTGATCACAACTAAACTCGGTATGTGGCTTAGTCATACCAAAATAGACTTGAAAATACAGGTGGCATACAAGTTCGAATTTGTGTTCGGCCCGATGATTTTTGCCAGAGTTACCGGTAAGCCCCGGTTCCATATCCCCGATTTCCCACCCCGAATGTTCCCGAATGACTCCCGAATCATAATTTTGCAAAAATCGTGGAGTAAGTTCGGGACAAGTCGGGACAGTGAATTTTTACCCCCGAACATGATCGGGGATATCGGTGCTATCGGGGTCGATTCGGGACAATTCTGGACTCGCTCCCGACAGTTTTGAAATGTTCAAAACTATCGGGAACCAAGCCGAATCGCTCCCGAATTGTCAATCATCGGGAGAAATTCAGGAGCAATTCGGCACCTATTCGGGAGTAGTCGGCATTATTCGGCAATATTCGGGTGGATATTCTGGAGTAGTCGGCAGTATTCGGTATATTATTCCAGAATTCGCCATGTGTGGCTGCTTTTATACTGAGAACCGGTGTATCTGCAAAATTCGGCATCGATTCGGGACGTTAGGCATCAATTGAATACCAATTCGGTATTTATTCGGCATCAATTCGGTACCAGTTCGGCATTGATTCGGGGTATTCGGCAACAATTCGGTGTAAGTCGGTAGTAATCTGGGCAATTCGGCAGCCACTCGCACGAAATTTCGTTATCAGTTCGGGATAATTCTTGATCATTCGGGAAGAAATTCGGAAGCATTCTGGAATACTCGGCAATGTTCGGGACGATTAAATTTTGTCATAATTCGGCATAAGTTCGGCGGCTTTTTGGAATAAAACGCGTCCAGAATGATCTCGAATGCTGCCGATTTGGTCTGGTCCCGAATTGGTGCCGAATATACTAATTCGGGACAGAAAATCGGGAATATGGAACCGGGGCTTTATGGGTCTTTTTTGACTTATAAATTCCAGATGATATTTTGAGGTATTCTATTGGACTCATATTTTGTATGTTAGTTTATTACCTCACAATACGGGTCAAATTTGAATTGGTGTTCGGTACCTGATAGCCAATTTTCTTTGATAGTAATTGAAAGATGACAACGGTTTCCCTCACAATACGGGTCAAATTTGAATTGGTGTTCGGTACCTGATAGCCAATTTTCTTTGATAGTATTAAATTGAAAGATGACAACGGTTTCCCTCACAATACGGGTCAAATTTGAATTGGTGTTCGGTACCTGATAGCCAATTTTCTTTGATAGTAATTGAAAGATGACAACGGTTTCCCTCACAATACGGGTCAAATTTGAATTGGTGTTCGGTACCTGATAGCCAATTTTCTTTGATAGTAACTGAAAGATGTTTACCTTGCAAACCAGCGAATTATAAAGTCATGCCTTACAATAGGGTGTCTGTCATTTGCAGAATGAGGTCCCCAGAGGGTGAATTTAGTGATGCTACCCTGCATAGCGGGCTAGCATCACCAAATTCACCCTCTGGGGACCTCATTCTGCTTACACCTCAGCAGAATGAGGTCCCCAGAGGGCGAATTTGGTGATGCTACCCCGCATAGTGGGCTAGCATCACTAAATTCACCCTCTTGGGACCTCATTCTGCAAATGACAGACACTCTATTTCAATGCTTTTGTTTAAAAATTGGACTTATTATGTTTTTGGTCCGTCCATCCGTCCGTCTAGCCATATGTTCATCTGTCCATTCGCTTTTTGTTTTTGGATGATAACATTAGATAGTCTCAACTGAATGGAATGAAGTTTGGTATGTGCGTTTACTAGCTTTGTTCTAGTAAAGCCACATTCCAAATTTTATTTTAACTTGGCACAGATAATTATTACCATGGGAACCTGTGTACCTGCGATTATGATATCCATCCCACTTTTTTATGGAGTTATCCACCTTTTTTTACTTAACATATTTTACAACACTCAAATCAGTATGTCTGTCTGTCATTGGGGGGGGGGGGGGGTATCCTTCATCCCATTGGGACAGCCCACCTCTAATATGGTCAGCGTCCTTTTATTTCTCATTCTTACTTGTTCTCAGGAGACAAATTTCGAATGGTTATCGCCACAACACTCAGGGAGGATGGCGTACCAGACGACGGTGAATTTAATCCGATAGATACAGGTCCATCACGAGCGGACAGCTTCGAATATGTCATGTATGGCAAAGTTTACAGAATCGATGGTGACGACAATGACACAAGATTGTGAGTTGATTTTGACCATTCTAGTATAATTGTAGTACACTAATGCCCTATATAATTGACTCCTTAACCCTTTACCCAACATAAGGGCCCTGTGCCAATGCATTCTCTTATATATGCGAGTCGACCATAGGTCGCCTCGCATATATAAGAGAATGCATTGGCTTAACACATTAAAAATTATAAAATTGTTAAAGAATGTAAGAAAAAATGGTAAAAAGTGTTAAAAAAAGATTTTTTTTAGGCCAATGCATTCTCTTATATATGCGAGGCGACCTATGGTCGACTCGCATATATAAGAGAATGCATTGGCACAGGGCATAACTGTAACTATCACAATGTGGTCAAGGAGCCGGTTCCAATGATACCCATATTTGTATGGTTCTATTGAGAAAGACTGAAGATATTTTAGGCTGTTGAAGCTTTATTTGGCCGGTTTGTTGGGTAAAGGGTTAAACACAGCAGAATTATGGGTAATTTTTCAGGATTTAGTTGAAAATATGGCTTGTTGCCATTCATCAGAAAGCTCTCAATGAGAGCTTTCCGATGAATGGCAACAAGCCATATTTCCCGAAAAATTAATAATAATTCTGCTGTGGTTCACAAGGAGTTGATTATTTAGGCCATTAATGTATTTTTGCTAACAATGTTAGATAGTTATCCTAAATTGTATGTGACATGGTGTAAAACTATTTTAGCTGCACTTTACCTACCCATGCAGAATCAATATCATATAAGTGAATATGAGAAGAACCTAATTAAGCCTGGATATAGTATGTCTGACATTTGCGCATTGGGCTAGCATCACCAAATTCAATCTCTGGGGACCACATTGTGCTTAGGCCTGATCTTCTGCGAAGTATCTATGGTCTCAAATTAACATTGTTTTTAGTTACTTTTTCCCTTCTGTTCAATTTCTATATCACCTTATTTGCAGAAGATAAATTGCATAATCGAGGTGAATAATGGGTGAACATCAACGGGGAACTTCAATCTGATCCTAGGTCTCCCACACCAGTTGAGGCCTAAGCAGAATGAGGTTCCCAGAGGATTTTTATTTTGGAGATGCTAGCCCACTGTGTGGGATAGCATCACTAAATTCACCCTCTGGGGACCTATTTATGCATGGCAGACACACTATATCCAGACTTGAACCTCATGCCACTACCTTTTTCAGGATTTAGTCGGAAATATGGCTTGTTGCCATTCATCGGAAAGCTCTCACTGAGAGCTTTCCGGTGAATGTCAACAAGCCATATTTCCGACTAAATCCTGAAAAATTACCCAGAAATATGGCTTGTTGCCATTCATCAGAAAGCTCCCAGTGAGAGCTTTCCGATGAATGGCAACAAGCCATATTTCTGACTAAATCCTGAAAAGTTACCCATAATTCTGCTGTGGTTAAGAAGTTGATTACTTAGAGCATTACTGTAGTTGTGATACAATACAACGTGTACATGTATATGAAAAGAACGTAATACAGTATATTTGGGAGTGTTAATATTCAGATTGTTGTCCCCATGTCCAATCCTCATATTGACGTCGTCACAGTCAGTATCTATATGAAAATACATGCCAATTTCATCAATTATTTATTTAGCACAACCTTGAAGAAATTATGTAATTTATTCATGTTTTTAAATATGAATTGTACATTTCGAAGAAAATGTAAAAAAAAATTGTGAATATGACAGAAAATATTTAATCAAAACATGGGACTACCCGACCTGATTTCCATCCCAAAATACACATGGGTCAGGTGGTCTCACTTCCCAATTATATTCTTTAACAGACTTATTTTGTAGGTTTAGTGCCAGGGAATCTTACGTTTTTCATGGGCATCAAAATTATTACTATGAATACTTGGTGATAGTTTTGAGTTATAACATGCCCCTAAGGTTTTATCCAGTTTGTTTTTAAATTCGCTATAGCATGCTTAAGCATACCCAAAAAAAATTCAACCGAAAAACATATAAAAAAAAATAAAAAAAATATACAGACCGTAAATTAGGGCCGATGAGATCGGCCCCTGGCACTGAATACTCATTGACAAGTAATTCCCTTAGGAAATGTTCAGATAATAAGTTCAACAAACACAACCATACATGTGTAGGTCGTTTGTTGAACTTAATACAATGTATCTAAAGATTTCCCACCAATAAATATGATATCTTCTGTACTTGAATTATCTTTTGTCTGGCTGCCGTCTGCTCATATATATTAACATCCCTTCAAATGAATAATAGACATTTCCAATGTGTACTTTTATAACAGAGTGGGAGAACCCATTTAGTATAGAAAGGGTTAATAAAGGAAAGATATTCAGACACTGAAACATGGCGTGTCTCTTTAAAGTGATGTGAAACACTCCAGCAGGGTGATCGAATAGAAATAGAAGTAGTAATATTAACAAATTTATATCCAAGTTGACAACACACACCGTCATTGCACTGACTCTCGATGGGGAAATCGTTTTCTTTAGTTTATCGCAGATAGATGCGTCCCGAATTGAATAGTAAATATTTATATTGAGCGTAGTTCTGACGATGTTTTCTATGGAGTGGTAGGGTCGTTTAGCTTCAGATTTTCTGCGATGTTAGTAGACTGTTACATTCCTCCAGTTGGCATAGTGCCTGAATACTAACTTATCAGTTTTATGCACCCGAGCAAGTACATAACATGTCTTTAACCCTTTGAGTCCCAGGTCCGATTTTTGTATCGACCCATATACCCTGTGCCAATGCATTCTCTTATATATGCGAGTCGACCATAGGTCGCCTCGCATATATAAGAGAATGCATTGGCCTAACCCAAAAATAAAAATAAAAAAAATAGGGCACTCTACAGACCATATATTAGGGCCGATGAGATCGGCCCCTGGCACTAAAAGGGTTAACACCTGGAGATTTGACAATAAATTCACAATATGCCGAATGAGCCATCAGTATAATAGCTGAAATGATACCAGTTCTTGGCAAATAGCCCAAGAATATATGACAATTACATTGTATTCATGAATGAACAAGCATTACATTAATTCTTCGATTCTCTGGCTTAGTGAGAAATAGGATATAACTTGAGAATGAATTGAATTTTAGAACAGTGAGCTTCATAAGGGTAAACAAAACAGTTGGCAAATGTGGCAAATTTGCTGTTAACCCCTGCCATTAACATGGAGAGATATCCTGTGGCAGTTTTATTTCACCTATTAAGAAAAAATTATTAAAATTGTAAAAAATAATAACAAATGATGAAAAATTGTTAGGCCAATGAATTCTCTTATATATGCGAGGCGACCTATATATAAGAGAATGCATTGGCACAGGGTATATGGGTTGATACAAAAGTCGGACTATGCACTGAAATGGTAAAACACCAGCTGAGTGCAAGTGTTAGACTGATTGTACTTTATCGGTCATTCCACTTTTTATATAACAATGGTTTTGATATGCAAAATCTCGTTATTGGAGAGGTATTAATAATGAAAATAAGAGCAAAGTCAGTATATATTTTTCATGTACTTGTTGATGATAGTTACAGACTTTTATCTTATTTCACATGAACCCACTTCACAAGAACCCACTTCACATGAACCCACTTCCCATGAACCCACTTTCCATGAACCCACTTTCCATGTGCCCACTTTGCATGAACCCACTTTACATGAACCTATTTCACATGAACCCACTTCACATGTACCCCCTCCGTATGAACCCACTTTGCATAAACCCAGTTCCCATGAATCCACTTCACATGAACCCACTTCACACAAACCCATTTCACATGAACCCACTTCCCATGAACCCACTTCCCATGTACCCACTTTACATGAACCCACTTCACACGAACCCACTTCAATATGTAATATGGGTAAAAAATAAGAACTATATATATTACCCCCAAAATTGAGACACATGTGAAAGTTTCAGTTATGAAACATCATCGTGTTACGTTTATGTGTATTTAAGTGTACAACTTTGATATAGCTGTGTATTTTGACTATTTTAGCTCCCTCTTTCAAGTGATATAAAAATATATTTATAATGTAATTCAGGATTTAACAATGGAGGTCACTTTAAGGCTATGTTGGCCATGTAATAAATTAGGTTTAATTTAAAATAATGTATTGCTATAAATTGAGATAAATTACATTTTAATAGTATTTTACTGGATAAGTATTAAATCCCATCATATGCCTACAGGTGGGGGGGGTATTAAATTCAGTTAGATATAATACTGTATACACACATCCAAGCCTGCAAATAGCGTGTCTGTCATTTGCAGAATGAGGTCCCCAGAGGGTGAATTTAGTGACGCTATCCCGCATAGTGGGCTAGCATCACTAAATTCACCCTCTGGGGACCTCATTCTGCTAAGGCCCTCAACTGCTATGGCAGACCTAGGATCAGATTGAAGTTCCCCAGTTGAAGTGGGCAATGTTCACCTATTGGGCACCTCAATTACGAATTTTATCTTCTGCAAATTAGGGGATATACAAACTTTCTAGAAGGGAAATGTAACTAAAAACAATGTTAAGTTAATACTATAGATACTTCCCAGAAGATGAGGCCTAAGCAGAATGAGGTCTCCAGAGGGTGAATTTGGTGATGCTAGCCCGCTATGCGAGATAGCATCACTAAATTCACCCTCTGGGGACCTCATTCTGCAAATGACAGACACGCTATTTGCAGGCTTGCACACATCAGTAAGCCCGGGGTGGGGTATGAATGTTTGACACAAAAACATGGGACAGGGCTCATCTTCAAGGACCCCCGCATGCAAAATCTCAGTTTGCATTCATACATGTACAGTAATGCTCTAAGTAATCGACTTCTTAACTACAGCAGAATTATGGGTAACTTTTCAGTCGGAAATATGGCTTGTTGCCATTCATCGGAAAGCTCTCCCAAGTTACCCATAATTCTGCTGTGGTTAAGGAGTCGATTATGCTGTTCTGATTCGCATTGTATCAAATTATTGGCACTAGTTGCATTCTCATTACTTCAATGGACCACATTACTTTGTCTCGAAGATATATTATGATACCAGGTAGGACCACACATACAAACAATACTGTCATAGACTGAGCCTTAATATAGACCATCGAAGCACTGTAAGACCGACGTCACAGATCAAGCAAAATTTCATAGATACATGTACATGTGCGTCAAACTTTAGCTACAGTAATGCTCTAATTAATCGACCTCTTAACCAAAGCAGAATTATGGGTAACTTTTCAGGATTTAGTCGGAAATATGGCTTGTTGCCATTCATCGGAAAGCTCTCGGGGTGAGCTTTCCGATGAATGGCAACAAGCAATATTTCCATCTAAATCCTGAAAAGTTACACATAATTCTGCTATGGTTAAGAAGTCGATTACTTAGAGCATTATTGTAGTGCTAATCTAATGTGGTATTTTATATGAATCATGAATGGTATATATTATTTTATTTATGAAAATAATTTGTTCTGTGTTTTATTTTGTTGGAGTATATATTTAAAATAAGACACAAATATCATATTATATATTGTAATACAGCATTTTGTGAAACACAATGGGGCAGGCAGTATTAATGAGTTTGCAATGGAAATTAGCTGGAGTAAAATCCGAGTAATGCTATTTTTGTGCATGAATTTGTTCATCTTCATTCAGAGTTAACCTGACATTGATGTATACTTGCCCTGTACAGTAATGCTCTAATTAATCGACTTCTTAACCACAGCAGAATTATTGTTAACTTTTCAGGATTTAGTCGGAAATATGGCTTGTTGCCATTCATCGGAAAGCTCTCCCCGAGAGCTTTCCGATGAATGGCAACAAGACATATTTCCGATTAAATCCTGAAAAGTTACCCATAATTCTGCTGTGGTTAAGAAGTCGATTAATTAGAGCATTACTGTAAGTTCTAAATATGGGGGTGGACTTATCTACGAGGACCACCTCATGATTATTTTGGGAGAAAAAACATAGACTGGGTTTATCCTCAGGGATGGGCTTATGACGGGTGTATACACAGTAAGTAAATAAATCACCCTTATATACACTGTACAGGTTGA
This sequence comes from Siphonodentalium dalli, assembly GCA_032622095.1. NCBI lineage: Eukaryota > Metazoa > Mollusca > Scaphopoda > Gadilida > Siphonodentaliidae > Siphonodentalium > Siphonodentalium dalli. Next base: position 152,694,131 of record CP136068.1, on the reverse strand, counting down.
AATTTCCAGGAATTGACTTGTTCATTGTGGGATATTATTTATAGACCTGACTTCGAATGACTTGGCAGTTTATATGTTAGCGATATTCGTGAGTGATCAACATATTGGCAGCACTGATCACCCTACAGTAATGCCCTAAATAATCGACTCCTTAACCACAGCAGAATTATGGGTAACTTTTCAGGATTTAGTCGGAAATATGGCTTGTTGGCAACAAGCCATATTTCCGACTAAATCCTGAAAAGTTACCCATAATTCTGCTGTGGTTAAGGAGTCTATTATTTAGTACCTTAACGTAACTGTCTAATACGAGTAATGTAAAATGACTTCTCCCAAATCACTGAAAATTCAGTATGTTCAGAATGTATCTACATGGGAATTCTAAAAATGATGTGTTACACCTAAAACAGACAAACATGAAAGTTTCAAGTTATTATTACTGAGCTCTTATGTTAAATTTATTTTATATATTTTAGTGTCAAATATTGATACAGCTATGTATAGTGAGCTCCCCATTTTAAGTAATAAAACTAATATAATATATAGTTTTTATACAGCGCTTAAACACATGAGTTTCTCAGTGCTTTAACCCTTTGAGGGCCAGGTCCGATTTTTGTATCAACCCATATACCCTGTGCCAATGCGTTCTCTTATATATGCGAGTCGACCATAGGTCGCCTCGCATATATAAGAGAATGCATTGGCCTAACAATTTTTTATCATTTGTTATTATTTTTTACAATTTTAATAATTTTTTAAACATTAAATTTTTATTTTTTTTTTATTTTTTTAAGGCCGATTTTACAGACCGTAAATTAGGCCCGATGAGATCGGCCCCTGGCACTGAAAGGGTTAACAGCCATGTTATGACCCCAATTGTTAAGCAATGCTGAGTCGAATGCTTGCTACCATTTTATCGGCACTTCACTAGAGCGGCGAGTCATACACATGCTCATGCACACACCTTCACGCCTGCCCAACAATCTAGGTACCTATTTCGCATCCAGGTACAACAAAGCAGCCACAGTACGAATGACCTTGCTCAGGGGGTCACAACTATGTTTGAGATTTGAACAGATTTGAATTATGATGCACAATATATTGATATAATTTAGTCTTGAATAATAATGTCTCTTTAAGCAGGCTAGCATCACCATATATATCATCTGGGGACCTCATTCTGCTTAGTCCTCATCTTCTGGGAAGTATCTATAGTGTCAAATATCATTGTTTTTAGTTACTTTCCCCCCTTCTGGGAAGTTTCTATATCCCCTAATTCGCAGAAGAAGTTTCTATATCCCCTAATATGCAGAAGATAAAAGCATAATCAAGGTGACTAATCGGTGAATATCACCGACTTCAACTGGGGAACTCTGGTCTCCCGCAACAGTGGAGGCCGAAGCAGAATGAGGTCCCCATAGAGTGAATTCGGTGACTCGAGCATGCTGTGCAGGATAGTGTCCAAGCCTGCAAATAGTGTGCCTGTCATTTGCAGAATGAGGTCCCCAGAGGGTGAATTTAGTGATGCTATCCCGCATAGCGGGCTAGCATCACCAAATTCACCCTCTGGAGACCTCATTCTGCTTAGGCCTCATCTTCTGGGAAGTATCTATTGTATTAAATTAACATTGGTTTTAGTTACTTTTTCCCTTCTGGGAAGATTCTATATCCCCTAATTGGCAGAAGATAAAATTCATAATTGAGGTGCCCAATGGGTGAACATCACCAACTTCAACTGGGAACTTCATTCTGATCCTAGGTCTACCATAGCAGTTGATGGCCTAAGCAGAATGAGGTCCCCAGAGGGTGAATTTAGTGATGCTAGCCCGCTTTGCGGGATAGCATCACTAAATTCACCCTCTGGGGACCTCATTCTGCAAATGACAGACGCTATTTGCAGGCTTGATAGTGTCACTAAATTCACCCTCTAGGGACCTCATTATGTAAATTTCAGACACACTAAATTCAAATTTGTGAAGCAGGTCACAGAATAGATTCAATTTCCGAGAAACTTAGATAGATTATATGTATAAGTATCTTCAGTCTCGAAATAGGATTATATCTTACGTCTAGATCGTGTCATGAATCTGTACTCTGGCTTAAGCCGGTAGAGATCATACGCCCACCAGTTCAAAACCTGGGAACTTTTTGACATTCCGACCAAGCCTTGAAATAGGGTGTCTGTCATTTGCAGAATGAGGTCCCCAGAGGGTGAATTTAGTGATGCTACCCCGCATAGCGGGCTAGCATCACCAAACTCACCCTCTGGGGACCTCATTCTGCTTACACCTCAGCAGAATGAGGTTCCCAGAGGGTGAATTTGGTGATGCTAGCCCGCTATGCGGGGTAGCATCACTAAATTCACCCTCTGGGGATGTCATTCTGCAAATGACAGACACCCTATTTCAAGGCTTGAATCCGACCTGTTCTGATGTGGAAATTTGTAACATTGAACAAACAATGCAGGGAATATATTTCATTGTTAATACTTGTTCTCTGATAATAAATTTCACAGTATGGGGTGGTCCCACCTCAATTATTTGTGAGCCGATATTACAATAAACATGGTATTTATTACTTGGGAGAAATTCCATGATTGAAAACTACCCAAAGCACAATTGGTTCACATAATTTGCCTAAGCCATGCCATCTCGAGCTGGGACCTTCACCAGAAGTGAAATACATTATTAAATAACAGGTATTAACTCAGAAATATTTTACATGCACTGTTTTTAATTTTATAAACCCTCTCACAACTTCAAAGTTCCCCGGTTTTGCACTTTTGGAATATGATCTCTACGGGCTTAACCAACAAGCCTGCAAATAGTGTGTCTGTCATTTGTAGAATGAGGTCCCCAGAGGGTCAATTTAGTTCACCCCCTGGAAACCTCATTTTGTTTAGCGTCAACTACTATGGGGCACCTATGATCAGATTGAAGTTCCCCAGTTGAAGTTAGTGATGTCCACCCATTAGTCACCTCGATTATGCATTTTATCTTCTGCAAATTATGGGATATAGAAACTTCCCAGAAGGGAAAAAAGTAACTAAAAACAATGTTAGTTTGAGACTATAGATACTTCCCATTAGATGCGGCCTGGGCAGAATTAGTTCCCCAGAGGGTGAAATTGGTGATGCTAGCCTGTTGTGCGGAATAACATAACTAAATTTACCCTCTGGGGACCTCATTCTGCAAATGACTGACACGCTATTTGAAGGCTTGACAGGTGGTGGATTATTATACAGCGAATATTTTATTTTCCGAGACCATATCTTTGACAATTTAACCCTTTACCCAACAAACCGGCCAAATAAAGCTTCAGCAGCCTAAAATATCTTCGGTCTGTCTCAATAGAACCATACAAATATGGATATCATTGGAACCGGCTCCTTGACCACATTGTGATAGTTACAGTTATGCCCTGTGCCAATGCATTCTCTTATATTTGCGAGTCGACCATAGGTCGCCTCGCATATATAAGAGAATGCATTGGCCTAAAAAAAAATCTTTTTTTTAACACTTTTTACCATTTTTTCTTACATTCTTTAACAATTTTATAATTTTTAATGTGTTAAGCCAATGCATTCTCTTATATATGCGAGGCGACCTATGTGCATTGGCACAGGGCCCTTCTGTTGGGTAAAGGGTTAACTTAAAAAACAAATTAGTCCTATTTATTTTAATTTATTTCCTCCTGGTGTGGGCAGGGTGTGGGAGGGAAAAAAATTTAATAGATAGGAATAATTGTTTGAACCACAAAATCTGTAAACCAAGTAATAAAAAAATAAAATACCCTGTGGGCGTAGCCAGAGATTCATGGGATGGTCTAATCTTGTGCCTACGTGTGGTGGGTTAATAAAACATGTTTACATGACAAAGGAATTAATAGATACACCTTATACCCAAGTTGAAATTTCCAGGAATGGACTTGTTCAGTCTTGGATATAAATTATAATTTATAGACTTGACTTGGCAGAGCAGGGGTTAGTTACATTCTTCAGTGATCAATATATTGGCACGACTGATCACCTTAACATTAGAAATATGAATGACTTCCCCGTTTGATCTATGGTAATACTGCGATCATTGGACCCTGTCACCCATACTTTATTGTTTATTGTACCATCCACATGCACATGCACGACAACTAAACTACAGGACTGCACAGTATAAAACTGTGGATTAGGCATTATAGCTGTCGAAACATGTTAAAACCCGAACATGCCAATTCATGTCACATGACAACGGAACACACACACACACACATATGTGCGTCTCCTGGAAGTGAAGAGGCCTGGTCAGATCATTCGGAGGCATCGAACAGGTAGGTAGTGGTCGCTTTATTCTCTTCTCTCCCACTCGTACCCCAATCTCAAAATCTACTCACTGTTGACTTGTAATGATAGTTTTAAAGCAAATTGATTTTTATTGGGCAGTGATTCAGTGATCGTTGTTTTGTGTGCAGAGTCAATGTATCGCCTTTATTCTGCTTATTCAGCACACGCGTGTTAAGTCATGTTACAGCAGGCTTTCCTATCACATGTTTCGGTGTCCTCACCTCATGGCTGTGTATATTAACCTTTTCTGTTTTAAGATATAAATATTTCTCAGTCACTTTTATCATCATTATAATCTTTGGCATTCTTTTTACATGCGATATCTAAAACACTGTGGTTGCTTGGTGGAAACCTTGAGTACAAAAGAAAACATTTATTCTTAATGGTTTGCATTTCTAGATAAGAAAATATTATCAGAATTTCTTGGTATATGCAATTGTACGAATAATGGAATTTCTCACACCTATCTTACATTTAATAATTCCAAAAAGATCTTCCTTTTTTCAATTGAAGTCTTGACATAATGCAAATGTTTGTGTTTATTATTTTATTTCAGCATATTATTACATATTTCTATTTGCCCAGATCAAGTTCTAATTATTTAATCCAAAGTACATACTTATCTTAGATTATGATATCAATAGTATCTGTGTTGTTGCTTGTGCTTGTATCATATAACGCATTTAATATTGGTCTTATAGCCCACATGTTTACAAAATGGTTGACTTTAAGCAGTTTTGCACCCCTCATACCTTGAGGAGGAATGTTCTCAAAATCCTCAAAGTTCTCAAAATTCATGTAAACACCTCATTCAAATTGTTGTAAATTTTCTAACTGTCAGAATATTATAATTTGATCGAAAGTAGAAAAATATTTTAATATTGGTCTAAACATTGCTTCAGGCTCCATGAAGAACTACGTGTGGCAAATATTTGCTGATATCATGGGGGTGTTTCACTTCAAGGATAAAAGTTATCATGCCTACTGATTCATATACAAGAAAGGGCAACCTGTGCTAACAAATGAATACTGACCCCCCCCCCCCCCCCCCCCCCCCATGTCTGTTTGTTCAGATGAACGAAGAAAATAGACTAGCAAAATGATAATATTTTTATACAAGAATATCCACATTTTCCACCCTTTAGTTATCTTTCTGTGTTTTTGTGCAGCCCATACAAGGCTCGATTTAACTGGATTCGCATCGCAATCTGCGATGTGATTTCCTATTTCTGCTAACCAATTTACATTGAAAAAACATGTATTGGTAGGGAAAGCTATACAAAATCTACCCATAGCTGCAAAATGCTATACAATTTTAGAACATTAAATCAACCCCTGACCCATATAGCTATAAAATCTGTCACAATTGTGGTATTGTTAGCACTCTTTGGTGCATTATACTAAATACTCATTGATGAGTAGTTCCCTTAGACAATGTTCAGATAATAAGTTCAACAAACGACCATGTTGAACTTATTTTCTGAACATTTCCCCCAATGAGTATGAATTATTCTGCTCTTGTATTATCTGTTTTTATGTCTGCTGTCTGCTTTTATTACGTGAACACCCCTTGAAATGAATAATATACCGTTCCTATACGTATATGTTAATAACTTAATTGGAGAATCCATTTAGTATTGAAAGGGTTAAGGTGACATTTCTACTTATCAAGCCTGAGTATAATGTGTCTGATCTTTGCAGAATGATGTCCCCAGAGGGTGAATTTAGTGATGCTATCCCACATAGCGGGCTAGCATCACCAAATTTACCCTCTGCAAACTTCATTCTGCTTAAGCCTCATCTTCTGGGAAGTATCTATAGTCTCAAATTACCATTGTTTTTAGTTACGTTTTCCCTTCTGGGATGTTTCTATATCCCCTAATTTGCAGAAGATAAAATTCATAATCGAGGTAACTAATAAGTGAACATCACCAACTTCAACTGGGGAATTTCAATTTGATCCTAGGTCTCCCATAGCAGTTGAGGCCTAAGCAGAAGGAAGTCCCCAGAGGGTGAATTTGCCACCTTGTTGGATAGCTTCACTAAATTCCCCCTCTAGGGACCTCATTCTGCAAATGACAGACACACTATAATCAGGCTTGTTCTACTGGTGTGGGCAATTAATTTTAAAGAATTCATGAGTTTTAGCTCGAAGCCGTCTCTGTACAGGGGGGGGGGGGGGGTGAAATTTTGAACATGCTCCGTTAACCCTTTCTATACTAAATGGATTCTCCCACCCAGTTATAAATTTAATATTGGAATTGTCTATTATTCATTTGGAGGGGGTTTTCAGCAGAATGTGCTGACGACAGACATGCAAATAGATTATTCAAGAGCAGAATGATTCATATTCATTGATGGGAAATGTTCAGATAATAAGTCCAACACAGGACCTACGGTTGTTTGTTGAACTTATCATCTGAACATTTCCTATGGCATAACTACTCATCAATGACTATTTAGTTATAAGGGTTATAAATATTATGAGATTTTTTTTCAATTTCATTCATTTTCCATGAAAAAATAAACTTCCTGAAATTTTGCGAAAACCCTGTGCTAATGCTTTCTCTTATATATGTGAGTCTCCCATAGAGGGCCTCGCATTTATAAGAATTACATTGGCCAAATAATATTTAACTTGACCTTGTAAGCCAGTGCATTCTTTTATATTAGAGAATGCACTGGCACATAGTTTTTAATGCTGCACCAGCTCAGCTCCCATCATGAAAGGGTTAACCCTTTACCCAACAGAAGGGCCCTGTGCCAATGCATTCTCTTATATATGCGAGTTGACCATAGGTCGTCTCGCATATATAAGAGAATGCATTGGCTTAACACATAAAAATTATAAAATTGTTAAAGAATGTAAGAAAAAATGGTAAAAAGTGTTAAAAAAAGTTTTTTTTTAGGCCTATGGTCGACTCGCATATATAAGAGAATGCATTGGCACAGGGCATAACTGTAACTATCACAATGTGGTCAAGGAGCCGGTTCCAATGATATCCATATTTGTATGGTTCTATTCAGACAGACCGAAGATATTTTAGGCTGTTGAAGCTTGTTTTGGCCGGTTTTGGCTGGTTTGTTGGGTAAAGGGTTAATACACACATTGAGTGTGATATGCTCTCCAGATTGTTCTACTCTCCAGATGGTTGTGTCCCCTATAACCCTGTCTGTCAGCCCTCCAAGGTTACCCAGGTGGATTATATCTATGGGAACATTCAAGCCTGCAGTAATGGATCTGTCATTTGCAGAATGAGGTCCTCAGAGGGTGAATTTAGTGATGCTATCCTGCAAAGGTGGGCTAGCATCACCAAATTCACTGTCTGGGAACCTCATTCTGCTTAGGCCTCAACTGCTATGGGAGACTTAGGATCAGATTGAAGTTCCCCCAGTTGAAATTGGTGATGTTCACCATTATATTATGCATTTTATATTCTGCAAATTACGGGGTATAGAAACTTCTCAGAAAGAAAAAAATTTACAAAAACAATGTTAATATGAGACTATAGATACTTCTCAGAATATGAGGCCTAAGCAGAATGAGGTCCCCAGAGGGTGAATTTGCTGATGTTAGCCTGCTGTGCGGGATAGCATCACTAAATTCACCCTCTGGGGACATCATTCTGCAAATGACAGACACTATTTGCAGCCTTGGGAACACTGTGCTGAGTACACTTGTGGACCTTCATTAGAGTGCACATCTGATGACATATTCACATGGAAATATTACGCAGTGATAACAGGGCCACCCTGGAATATATAGCAGTGTCACAGATTCGAGTGTGGGAACCCGGAGTTTGATGTTCATATATGGTATAAACGGAACATAGTTTTCACACAGTGCTACTGAGTCAGTATCTAGGTGACGATGAATCGAGGTGACCTCTTTAACTAGTATTTTGTCCAAGCTTTCAAGTGCATATCAAACGACATGGCATAATTTTCTGTTATTGGGACCTTGAAAATGTGACCACTTTAACTAGGATTTTTTTTTCTTCAAATTCGTATCAAACAGCATTGTAAGATTTTCTGTTGTTGGGAACTTGGAAAATGTCTTTAAGAATAACATAGATGGTAAATTTAAGAAACAAATATACACTGCATTAAAGAGGCTAAAAGAGAATCATAAACTTGAATTATAAAGGTAAGATTTTTAGAATGATATCTAAACATTTTTACCTGGAACTTGCATTTATTATATTGGATTTGCCTCTTATCAAATGGAAATGTATGAGCTATGGCTGAATATGGGGATACTTTGTGAGGTTTGATAATAATGTTTAATCTATAATCATGAATATAGTATCTATAATATAATTAGGACATCGAACACTAAACTTCCCTTTAACTTACATTTAGCACAGAGAATTTGCCTGTTATAAACTGTTATAAATGGAAAATAATTGCTGAAGGCTCATTATGAGGATAAATCATGAGGTTTGATAAATATGTTTAATCTATAATATATAATAATTAATATACTATGGATAGGCTTACTATAGTTATGATGCTAAGCACTATTTGTCACTTTTAACTTACATTTAGAGTATTGGATTCGCCCATTATAAAATGGAAATTTATTGACTACGAGAATACATCATGTTAAATATGTTTAATCTATAATTTATAGTATCGAATATATTATCTATTTGAGCTCAAGCATTATATGTACCTTTAATTTACATTTAGAATATCGGATTTGCCTGTTATAAAATTGTAATTTATTGACTGGGGGGATACATCATTAGGTTTGATCAGCTACCATTGATCGTGTACCCGGGGTGTGAGATCCGATCAGCTCTGATATGTTTGATATGTGGAGCATGACATACCACTCGAGTCAGTGCATGTTTACCAGCGAAGCAATGCGGAGCATTCATTATATATTTATAAACCATCAGGCATTACCTCAGTTCTATATGTAATATCATTTCACTGCACATAGCCATGGGAATGTAGCATGTATGGGCATGTTGGTACATGTATGACAGGGTAAATTGTTAAACTTTAATCTGTGTCTGGTTTCGTTTCTCATTTGGCCTGATTTAAACACAGGTATAGTGTGCATATAAAACTATTTTGTTTGTCTTATCATGGTCATGTTGTAACTGTGTAGGGTAACTTTGTTTCGTTGAACCCTGTGGTGTAAACTTAGTTTCAATCCAGATTAACTAAAGCTACTTATAGTGTTTGAAGGCTAGAATTTATAAATGTCGCAAAATTGCATAGTATGTTGTGAAACTCATAGTATTTTGTATATATATATATAATCACAATAATAATTGTCATCTTTATTATGATAATCTGCATCATCATCCTTTTTCATAATCATCATAATCATCATCATAATCATCATCATCTTCTTTGTTGTTATCACCACTGTCATCATTAATTATTATATGATATGGATTCACTTACTCTGGAAAGGCTATAGCCTTATCAATAGCAATTTGTTGTTTTAAAGGGACCCAAGTCACTCGCAGTGGGTAAATGTGCAAAAAATATATAATACTGTAAAATGGGACCCAAGGCACTCACAGTGGGTAAATGGGTAAAAAATATAAAAGTCTGTTAAAAGGGACCCAAGGCACTCAGTGGGTAAATGTGTAAAAAATATATAAGTCTGTAAAAAGGGACCCAAGGCACTCATAGTGGGTAAATGTGCAAAAAATATATAAGTCTGTAAAAAGGGACCCAAGGCACTCATAGTGGGTAAATGTGCAAAAAATATATAAGTCTGTAAAAAGGGACCCAAGGCACTCATAGTGGGTAAATGTGCAAAAAATATATAAGTCTGTAAAAAGGGACCCAAGGCACTCATAGTGGGTAAATGTGTAAAAAATATAAAAGTCTGTAAAAGGGACCCAAGGCACTCATAGTGGGTAAATGTGCAAAAAATATATAAGTCTGTAAAAAGGGACCCAAGGCACTCATAGTGGGTAAATGTGCAAAAAATATATAAGTCTGTAAAAAGGGACCCAAGGCACTCATAGTGGGTAAATGTGTAAAAAATATATAAGTTTGTTTAAACATCATCACTGAGATGAACATGGTGAAATAAATAAACTTTGTTCTTATATTTATTATTGATAGTTCTACAGTAATGACAAACCATGTGTTTAAACCATTGTTATGTAAACAAAACTGTAACAGTGAATTGTCTTCAAACCACCGTTTATCATGTACAGTAATGCCCTAAATAATCGACTCCTTAACCACAGCAGAATTATGGGTAACTTGGGAGAGCTTTCCGATGAATGGCAACAAGCCATATTTTCCAACTAAATCCTGAAAAGTTACCCATAATTCTGCTGTGGTTAAGAGGTCGATTAATTAGAGCATTACTGTACATCGAGGCTTGTGTTATTCAGTTGTGGAACACAAACGAGTTAAAACTCTGCATTCAAACAGATTCAAACTAATGTTTTAAGTTTACATAATGCACTTCTTATGACAAAATTTATGAGCCGCAAAATCAAAAAACCAAATCGTCTCTCATGTAAAATGAATTATCTGAATTAAATCTTTCAAAATTAATGGAATCTCCCACCGAGTTAGGAGGGTTGTTCAGAAAATATAAGCAGACATCGGATTACACAAGTGGAGAAGGATTCCTATTCATTGGACGGAAATGTTCAGTTAATAAGTTCTACAGTATGTCCACATTTCCAAAGGAACACTTCCTAAGGGGGCTACACATCAGTGAATAGTTGTGGCCCGCCATATCAAATCCAGTCGTAAGTCTGGATTTTTTTTACCCTGTGCCAATGCATTCTCTTATATATGCGAGTCGACCATAGGTCGCCTCGCATATATAAGAGAATGCATTGGCCTAACAATTTATCATGTTTTTAAAATAAATGTTTCTTACAATTTTTAGGACATAAAATAAAAAACATCCATTACCCTGCAGGGAGCCCCACACATATATAGAAGCATATAGAAGAGTGTGGTCTGCTCATGTTTGTCTGGGGCTCTGTATGGGTGAAATTATAAAATTGTTAAAGAATACAAGAAAAAATTATTAAAATTGTTAGGCCAATGCATTCTCTTATATATGCGAGGCGACCTATGGTCGACTCGCATATATAAGAGAATGCATTGGCACAGGGTAAAAAAAATCCCGACTTACGACTGGATTTGATATGGCGGGTCACATTTAGTAAAGAACGGATTATTAGAATAAACCAACTGAACAAGCATTCAAGTTCAAAGTTGCTTGCCTTTAAACTCAAGTAACAAATAGAAATATTTATGGATGATGAGTCAAGCTCCATTTATTTTGAACAAGGATGTGTTTCAAGTTCAACTCTTTTTCATTGTTTCTGGGTCAGAGACAAGAATTTTTCTAGCACTTGTTAAAATTTGGGGCTGACTTATTAGTATAAAGTCATAAGCCGAGGTGTGGGGCATTCCTACATGAAGTTAGTGCTCGCCACTGACGTTAATTTGTTTACTTGTTTTGCGTTATAATATCTCAGTTTCCTGGTAGATTTGAGGTGGTGTCCTGGAGATCATGTCCCCAGTTTTGTTATACAAACATGTGTGTTTTGTGAGGGGCTAGACATTCGACAGATGACTTAGCGCAGTACGTGGTCCAAAGTCAAAATTTGTCCACAAAAGATGATAACATGCAGACAGACTGATTCCGTGACTGTAAATACTTCAGCCGTAATATTTGGAGTACTGTTCTTCGCTTCTATAGACTCGCTGTCTACTGTTTTGCAAAAAAAATCATATTTATTTACAAAGAACTCTGAACACTTTGATGATCTTTGTTTTTGTGGAATATTTTGATGCATGATTGTTATGGATCGAGATCGTCTCAAGTTCTCAACATAATTTTATGTGGCATAGTACTATGTATTTATTCCTGGTAGTTATCTCTGGTAGATTTGAAGTAGTGTCCTGAGATCATGTCCCCAGTTTTGTTATACAAACATGTGTGTTTTGTGAGGGGCTAGACATTCGGCAGATGACTTAGCGCAGTACGTGGTCCAAAGTAAAAAATTTGTCCACAAAAGATGATAACATGCAGACAGACTGATTCCGTGACTGGAAATACTTCAGCCGTAATATTTGGAGTACTGTTCTTCGCTTCTATAGACTCGCTGTCTACTGTTTTGCAAAAAAAAATCATATTTATTTACAAAGAACTCTGAACAGTTTGTTTTTGTTTTTGTGGAATATTTTGACGCATGATTCTTATGGATCGAGATCGTCTCAAGTTCTCAACATAATTTTATGTGGCATAGTATACTATGTATTTATTCCTGGTAGTTATCTCTGGTAGATTTGAAGTAGTGTCCTGAGATCATGTCCACAGTTTTGTTGTACAAACGTGTGTTTTGTGAGGGGCTGGAAAATTTGGTAGATGACTTAGCGCAGTATCTGGAGTACTGTTCAGCAGTTGTGGATATTTGCTGTTTACTGTTTTGAAGAAATTCATATCTATTTACAAAGAACTGAAGTGTGTTTCTATTATTTCTTTATTCTTGCGGAAAATTTCTTCATGATTGTTGTACATTAATATCATCTTAACAGGACTTCACAAGCATTATCATTGGATATATTTTTTTCTTGGTATTATTTAAATAATAATTAAATGGAAGACATTCATTCTGAAAACTTTTTTTTTTAAATCCCTCTTCAAGAAAGTCAAGGGATGTTTCTTATTATTTCCAGTCTAGAATTATCTATCTTTGTTCATCTGAAAATTTCAATATATGGACTTAGTTTCAATAACTTATCAGATCCCTATGATATTTGATATTAAGATTTGCATGGTGATAAACAAGAAGGTCAATCTTGATGGCCAGGGATTCTTATTAAATCCACAGTTCACAAAGCGAGTGTTTGTGGAGCACACTTTGTTTAATTTTGAATGTCTTTGAAGGCATCTTTTTGGTGTTGGTCAAATCATTTTCAGTCACTATTTAGTATCTGAATGAACCGAGCCTTATGTGGGGAAGGGTACCATACTGTGTTGACAGAATATAAGACTTGTGAACACAGCTAGTGGTATCTTGCCCTATATAAGTGGAAACCTCATAATCTGTTTTCTTCTGCATGTGCATTTGGATTGTCTATGTCATCTGCTTTCTGTTGCACGATTTGGTTAGTGATTTTCTGTTTCTTTGCCCTTTGTGTTGGAAATGTATTTTCATTGCTCGACAGAAAGTCACCAACTTTGTTTGATCATGCCATGAATCTCTACTCTGGCTAACGCCCGTAGATATCATATTCCACCAGTACAAAACCTTGGAACTTTTTGAAGTTTTGACAGGGAACCTTATAATGTTTTAAAAAAAACTGGGAAATATATTTTTTAGTTATTACTTGTTCCTTGATAATGATGCACTTACAGTTGATGAAGGTCCCAACTCGAAATTGCATGCTTTTCTGTGACTTTTGTGAGCCAATATTGCAATAAACATTGAATTAATTACCCAGGATAAATTCCATGATTGTAAGCAAATGCCAAGCAAAATTGCTGTCACTAAAATCGTTAAATTTTGAGTTGGGACCTTCACATACAGTGAAGTACATTATTAAGGAACAGATAATAACTAAGAAATATATCCCCCGCATTATTTTTTTCGTCTTTTTAAGGTTCCTTGTCAAAACTTCAAAAAGTTTTGTACTTGTGAAATATGATATCTATGGGCATTTGCCAGAGGAGAGATTCATGGCATACTAATTGGATTCTCCTGGATTCTCCTATCAGTTATAACATTATACATAGGAATGATCTATTTTTAATTTGGAGGGGTGTTTGGCAGGAACCAGCTTGTAAGGTGACTTGGGAGATATCTTATCCCTATTAACCCTTTACCCAACAAACCGGCCAAAACCGGCCAAATAAAGCTTCAACAGCCTAAAATATCTTCGGTCTGTCTCAATAGAACCATACAAATATGGATATCATTGGAACCGGTTCATTGACCACATTGTGATAGTTACAGTTATGCCCTGTGCCAATGCATTCTCTTATATATGCGAGTCGACCATTTTTTCTTACATTCTTTAACAATTTTATAATTTTTAATGTGTTAAGCCAATGCATTCTCTTATATATGCGAGGCGACCTATGGTCGACTCGCATATATAAGAGAATGCATTGGCACAGGGCCCTTCTGTTGGGTAAAGGGTTAAAATTGTGCCACTTCTCTCTATTTTAGTCCTAGTGAGAAGTGACCTCTCTCAAATACCAGTAAAAGTGCATATGTCCACCAGAATATTTAAGAATAAGTACATTTCCAGATTATAATGGTGTATTTACTCATTAATGGTTTATAAAGGGGCTCTTGAGTTGTATAATACTTATTGGATCATAGGAGGTTGATAATGGGATGTGAATTGAACTTCAGCTTTATGACCTGTCAACAGTCCACTTCTCCCTGATAACAGTCCACTTCTCCCTAACAACAGTCCACTTCTCCCTAACAACAGTCCACTTCTCCCTAATAACCAAACAGGGAGAAGTGACTTCTCCTAATTTGAAACATCCTGCTGTTTGGGATAAATTATACAACAGTTTGTGAAAAGATAATACAAGTGCAGAAGGATTTGTATTCTTTTGTGTGAAATATTCAGATAATAAGTTCAACAAACGACCTATTGTATTTGTTGAACTTATTATGTGAACATTTCCTAAGGGAGCTGCATCAATCATTGTTGTATTCACATGTAAACTATGTCATCAGGTTTGTTCTTAAATCAGAAAATATTCAATTGCAAATCGTACCACTGGGCCACTTAATATTTCTTCGCAAACATAGACCACACCTTTGCAATTAAGTCTTTTAAGTCTTTAAGACATTTCGAGACCCGCCAAACGGTTCTGATTTTTCTCAACACAAGAAACGTCAATTGTCTTGTTGAACAATTGCCACCATTTAATATCAGGAGATAAGCCTTAATTGTTGTTCTGTTAATTATATCAAAGTACAAGGCTTACTACAAGCCTCACTGAGTCCCATTGTTTCCATACAATTGTCTTGGCCTGCGCACATATAATAAAGGATTGAGTTATTATAATGTTGGCCTGTGTATGTAGGACTGCAGTATATTGCGGTTTGTGGTATATTTCCATATGATGCATGTCTGGACCTATACCATTGTCATTGGGTGCAGTGTTTCCTTATTGATCTTGGGTGTCGCACCATTGAAGATAATTCAATAAGTACATGTAATTACCCCAGACATGTCCTCACCTGAATTCTTGTATAGTTATAGAGTTATCCTTCTTGCATTAGTTATATGCTCTGTTTGCACAGTGCTGGTATATGAGATATCACTGCTGGTCAGCAGTTGGAAATGAACAAATGAATGCAGACTAACTTTCCTGAATTATCCATACAGGAAGATAGTTTTAATTCTTCACAAATTGAGGGCAATGTAAACCATTGGGTTGATTATATATTTAATATGTGACCCGCCATATCAAATCCAGTCGTAAGTTGGGATTTTTTTTACCCTGTGCCAATGCATTCTCTTATATATGCGAGTCGACCATAGGTCGCCTCGCATATATAAGAGAATGCATTGGCCTAACAATTTTTTACAATTTTAATAATTTTTTCTTGTATTCTTTAACAATTTTATAATTTCACCCATACAGAGCCCCAGACAAACATGAGCAGACCACACTCTTCTATATGCTTCTATATATGTGTGGGGCTCTCAGCAGGGTAATGGATGTTTATTATTTTATGTCCTAAAAATTGTAAGAAACATTTATTTTTAAAAAATGATAAAAAATTGTTAGGCCAATGCATTCTCTTATATATGCGAGGCGACCTATGGTCGACTCGCATATATAAGAGAATGCATTGGCACAGGGTAAAAAAATCCCGACTTACGACTGGATTGATATGGCGGGTCACATATGTGGTATCCTGCATTGGTCTTATGATTTCATCAGCCAGTTCTCTTGTATAACTATAGAGTTATCTCCCTTGTATAAGGGAGCTGATATGATTGAAACATACCAAGTTACACGTGGCATATACAATAAAGATTACATACAGTTTATCCTTGAAATAGTGTCTGACATTTGCAGAATGAGGTCCCTAGAGGGTAAACTAAGTGATGCTATCTCACACTTATAGGGTGGGCTACCATCACCAAATTCACCCTCTGGGAACCTAATTCTGCTTAGATCTCAACTGCTATGGGAGACCTAAGATCAGATTGAAGTTCCCCAGTTGAAGTTGGTAATGTTCACCCATTATTCACCTCGATTATCCCATTTATCTTCTGTAAATTAGGTGATATAGAAACTGAACCGAAGGGGGAAAAAGTAATTAAAAACAGTGTTAACCCTTTACCCAACAGAATGCCCCTGTGCCAATGCATTCTCTTATATATGCGAGGCGACCTATGGTCGACTCGCATATATAAGAGAATGCATTGGCACAGGGTATAACTGTAACTATCACAATGTGGTCAAGGAGCCGGTTCCAATGATATCCATATTTGTATGGTTCTATTGAGACAGACCGAAGATATTTTAGGCTGTTGAAGCTTTATTTGGCCCCATTTTGGCCGGTTTGTTGGGTAAAGGGTTAATTTGAGACTATGGAAACTTCTGAGAAGTTGAGGCCGAAGCTGAATGAGGTTCCCAGAGGGTGAATTTGGTGACTAGCCCGCTGTGTGGGATAGCATCACTGAATTCACCATCTCGGGACCTCATTCTACAAATGATAGACACACTATTTGAATGTTTGAACACAGTACAGTAATGCCCTAATTAATCGACTCTTTAACCACAGCAGAATTATGGGTAATTTTTTCAGGATTTAGTCAGAAATATGGCTTGTTGCCATTCAAATGGCAACAAGCCATATTTCCGACTAAATCCTGAAAAATTACCAATAATTCTGCTGTGGTTAAGGAGTCGATTATTTAGGGCATTACTGTATGTTACTGCAGATCGAACAAAAAGCATAAGGAAGTTAGTGGAACATTTTACCCGAATATTTGCTCGAGTTGCCTACAGTAACACACTTCATTGAGAACTTGAACATTCAGTTGGCGGACTGATAGTTTGATCATGACCTCAGTGACTAAATCAACTTAATGTATTACAGTACATGTTTTCCAGTTTGATCCGCTACGCTTGAATCTGTAAGATTGTTTATAAATAAGGAACCAAAAATCGAAATTGGATTTGTTTCAATTAGAAAAGTATATATATATCGTGGACATATGGGAAAATTTCAGAAATATTTACCAGTATTTTCACCTTCATGAAAATGCACATATTTACTAAATAATTCGGACTGAAATTATCACCACTAAACCAGGGGTGTGTTGGAAAAAGAACTGTATGATGAAATCATAAGAGACAACGCAGAACATCATATATTAAATATCTAATCAATCAAATGGTTCACATTGCCCTCAATTGTGGCCTAGAGGTTTCAATAAGAATTGGGAGTTTTTCCTTGCTTATTTACAAGAAATTTAAAATGGTGAAAATAGTCACATTATATGCATGCCTCATTGCCTTGGTGCACTGTGACACCCCCAGTGGAGTGTTTCATATAACTTTAAGCAATTAAGTGCGTAATTAAGAGCACTGGGTTAATCTTCAACTAATGACTGGGACCCCTGCTATGTATGCCCTGATGTTACACACTAACATTAAGATCACCAGGTCAACCTGCCATAAAAATTAGTTTATTATGCTAGTTTGACAGGTTTTGAATGTTAAAAATGAATTCTCCAATTGCAATGTATGACTGAATGGCAGGTATATACATTTGGGAGGCACAGCTATTGAATGGTATTATGAGAAATCATTTATGTCAGTGTGGCACCTATTCATAAACAGACCACCACAGACACAATACAGTGTTCAATTTGTTCGTAAGGGGATATTAAGTTTGGCTCCACTTGAAGTTTGGATCTTTTGAAGATGTAGGGTAGCGGTAATTGAAGCTTTGGTTATATGACTGAGGGGGTAGTTACAGCCACAGGTCCCGAGTATAAATATTTACCCCACACCCAATAATACTTAATCCTATTGAGCTAATAAATGAACCCTTCCATGACTGAAGCTTTCTGAAATTTTGCGAACACCCTGTGCCAATGTATTCTCTAATATATGTGAGTCTCCCATTGGGAACCTCGCATATATAAGAGAATACATAGGCCTAGGCATAGCACAACAACTGCTACCCAAATTTTCGTAGGTAAAATATTTTAGATATATAAACAAGCCTCAATTGAAAGGGGTTGGTTCAAACTTGGGTGCTATTTTAGTCAATCCTAGATGTAAATTATGTCCCCTGTAATCAATCCTGAGTTTAGTGTGCCTGTCATTTGCAGAATGAGGTCCCCAGAGGGTGAATTTAGTTATGCTATCCCGCATAGTGGGCTAGCATCTCCAAATTCGCCCTCTGGGAAACTCATTCTGCATGGCCTCATCTGCTATGGGAGACATAGACACAGATTGAAGTTCCCAAATGGTGAATAATATGATGTACACCCATTGGGAACCTCGATTATGCAATGTG